>CM068985.1:4731791-5352700 GCA_035357415.1 Ophraella communa | reverse complement strand
ATTCTTCCAATCTTGTTTTCGCCTTCAATCGATTCTTCTATATACTTTTCTGCAACTGAAGAACTCTTCTATCCACCGTGCTATTTTAGAACTTTAAGCTAAGCTCCAACATTGGCCAACAACATTGAGGATGTCCTCCTGAAGCAATGACCTGTATACTTTTCTGGTTGGTCTAGATTATAGATCTCTTCCCTTCGGCAACCTCCAGCAACTCCAAGTAATGCTGTCATAGATATTCTTTATCTGGAGCGTCCCTCATGAATCTTTCAATTTTTTTCTTTGTCAGCACCTTCGACTGGTTTGGCTGATGGTCTACATTTTGTTTTTTCAAAAAAGCTATCAACTTTGGGAAATTTGTTATGTTGACGTTCTCATTAACCATAATCATTGATTTTACCATCGAGTATTTGGACCATAATGAAGAAGGGTTGAATGTTTTTGACTGAAAATTTAAACTGTTAAAAAGAATATTCTTTAAAAAACTGTTCTTACTACATCCAAAAAGTAAGCCAACATCACATTTTCATCAGCAGTCCTTTTCAAATTGTGTTGTTCACGCCAGTTGTAATATTCTTTTTCATATCTTTTCGCAGACTTAACTGGAATGATTTGCCCTATCGCTTCCTCAGTTTTCTCAGTAATTTCATATAATTTCAGATCCATTTTCTCGGGAGATATTTCTTGTGTGCAGAAAAATTCAATATGTCTGCCTTTATTTACATTGTTATTTGGTAACCGCTGTTCATTTTTATTTATAAAGCAAATCAACCATGTAAAGAATAAATCAAGTACCTAACATAATTTTTTCACAGCAATCTACATGACCTAATATATTATTAGGTAAATACACCATTTAAAAAATGAAATCTAGTTTGGTATAACAACTTTTATTTTTATTCATCTAACTGTAACCTAATAAGCAATATAAACATGCAAGGTTTTTATATGCTTCTTGAATACTTTTTTCAATTTTATTGTAAAATATTTTTTATTTGAATAAATTTAAATCTTTCACTATATTTTGGTATAAATCTGAAAAATAAAAGTACAGACATTGAAAATAATAGGAATAACCTGACACTGCATATAAAGTTAAAAATAACACCAGTTGTCATAAAAATGTAAACGTGTAGAAAATTCAATGGTGAATTTTATGGATAATTTGCGGCATATGGGTTTTAAGGATTTGAAAATTTATTTTTGTTGAAATCATTTTTATCAATGACGTCACCGTTGTGACGACATTGTTCATTTTTTTAAATAGTAACCCCAATTTTTTTCCTTGATTTTGATACATCCTACAATTTTCTACTTGGAAACATTGCAATATTTTGCATAACAATTTTTTTTTTTAAAAGTCATTTTTCTCAAAACTTTTCTTTCCCATATCTCGATTTTAGTTTCATTTTTGTGATTCACATTCATACGAGGGTTGTCTGAAAAGTTTCCAACCTAACAAAGATACTAGACATTTTTTCTTCAAATTAATTTTTATTTTTCTACATAGTCTCCTTGTAAGTCTATACACTTCTCCCAGCGATGCTCCCATCTCTTCAACCCATCCAAATAGTAGGTACTCGGCGTCTTTCTGTGCAAAATAGTTGTTTACGAAGGTGATGGCCTCCTCATTCGACGAAAATCTCTGTCCTCCGAGCGCAACTTTTAGCTTAGAGAACAAAAAAAGTCGCTTGGGGCTAGATCTGGAGAGTAAGGAGGGTGGTCAAGCAGTTCAAACCGTAATTCGTGGATTTTCGCCATGGCAACCGCTGATGTGTGAGACGGCGCATTGTCTTGGTAAAACAAAATTCTTTTTTTCTGCAAATGTGGCCGTTTTTCCACAATTTCTGCCTTTAGCTTGTCACGTAATGATGCGTAGTATGATCCTGTAATGGTTTTTCCTTTTTGAAGATAATCGATTAAGATAACAGTTGCCATCACTTACCCAGCCGAAGCAACAACCTTTGCTTCCTTTGGAGCCGATTCCCCCTTCGCAGTCCATTGTTTTGAATGTGTTTTTGTTTCTGAAGTATAATGGTGTATCCATTTTCATAAAAACACTCACATCGACTCACTCAAATGATTGTCAAACAATAACTGCGCGTCCAAAATGGCTGAAATTTAAGTGGGTACCTTTCAAAGCATGCGCAAACACATTCCCCAACTTTTGTTTACGAGTGCTGCCATCTTCATGTTGAGGTAGGAATCTTTTCAGACAACCAGTTCTGTTGGTCTAATGATTGTTCGGTATAATCTTATTTTTGCCCTTTTTGATATTTGCTTGGATTTAAGTAGGCTATTTAGTGCTACAAGTTATCTATTTCCTTTGGATAATCTTGACTCCATTTCACAAGTTTCATCATTTTTGTTAGATAAGATTGCTCATAAAATAAATTATCTCCACTTTTCCAAAAAAGTATATCTTCTCTGATCTACTGCAAAGTATATTTTTTGTTTAGTTCTTTTGGTTGTTGTCTCATTTTCATATACTTCATATTCTCCGTATTTATATTAAGAACAAATTTTCTAGCTGTGCTTTCCAGCACCACAAAACTCTTTTCAGCTCTTTCTTTGATCTTGCTATAAGTGTGATGTCATCTACATAAGCAATTACCTAGTCTCGTACCTAGTGTTAGAAGTGATATAACATTCCTCTTGTTTTTTTATTTTGTCTTCCGACAAACTAATGGGTACACTATGGTAGAATTCAGGCGTTGCAAGAAAATACCGGTTGAAACATATTGAAATATTTCCAAAACGTCTTGTACTTTTACAGTTTTGGTTTTAGAAATTAGCAAGTCTTACAACTCTTTAAAAGTCAAACTTACAGTATGTATCTTACAGTTTCTGTAGCTTATAGGATAGTGTCAGAGTTCCACCATCAGATAGAGAGAACGCACTTACTATCTAAAGAAATCTTTGACAAGACATAAATATTTTTGACAAAAAAATTGGAATTTACATCAACAAATACTTATTATAAATATTTAGAACAACCTAAATTGGATTATATAACGGCAATATACGGCATTGCAAAAATATCGTAATTTAGAATATTGCTCAAAATATTTGTTTGTACTATTAGGTGAAATACCTCTAACATAAGCCTTTAAAATATCGGCTAATCAAGATTAAGTATCACGTTAATTTCGAGAGATTTGTATCCAGAATATATTTCTAAGAAAATAATCGATTTCTCATTCTAAGAACCATCAAACAAATCTCTTAATAAAATGAATTCATTCCTCGTTGTTATTTGCAATCTAAAATCTTATAAATTATACGTTGTCAACTGTATTTCTCTTATTTTAGAAATAAATATTGTGTTATTAGTTATCTGGAACTCTGGAGTTTATTATACCATAATAGAATCTTCAAACCAGACTAACTGCGTTTGCATTCCTTTGCACTACACAAATAATGCCATTCTATTTCTCATTGAAAGCACTCCAAGAATAACCTATGGCATTGGATTGAAGCCTTAACATTGCAGACTAAATTAACGAATGTTTCTTAAAATCTGGAAAATGCACAAAGAGTTTAAAGACTTTATCGCCAAGTCATTATCAACTTGTTGTGTTAGGCACTTAAAATTTTGGCTAAAGCAATCTAAATTAATTTCAACAAAAATGGTCTTTAAACTACTATCTACCATAAAGAATATTTATAATTGTACTTTAAAACAATTATTATTTAACAAACATTATTAATAATTATCATATAATTATTATTCAGAATGGTAATAAATTCTGTTTTCAATTATTTAAAACGCATAATTATTTGTAGTATTAACAAATGATAAAAAAGATTTGTCATTACAGAAAATTGTAGCAATGATTTTCAGATTTCATAGGAAATTGAATTGTGTAAAAAGAGTGGGTACAATTAAATCAAATAACATTCGTTGAAATGATATAAACATTAATTAAATTTTTATTATATAAATTTACTTTGTCAACAAATATCAATTGGATAATAAATTTACTGTTATTTAATTTATAACATAATTATGTTGTGACAATTTAAAAAATTAGTTTGTATCATCTGCGCATATAAAATCAAATAAAAAATTATATAAATCAAATTGAATTTGAAGAAAAAGTCGTAAAACATTGTCACTATCCTAAAGTTAATAAGACCACCTGGAACATAACCTAACTAAACTAATAAATTAAAAAATCTGTCTATATAAGAAAATATTTAAGAGTTTCTTGTTTGCAACAAGGCTTCGACTCGTTAGAAAACGGGTGATTCGATGGGTACGAAGAAATAAATAAAAGAATATTCTTTAAATAAATCAAAATCGAATGTCCAATGAGCAGAAACACATCTTTCAAAACGTCCATCGTAGTAGTTTATATATCGCGCTGCTTTACTGAACCCTACCGTACCTCCAGGCTAAAACTCCGTTTCTCACTATGTCGTATTTCATATATTCACGTCATATCCAGCCAAAATGGGGGAAATCAGGGAAAATACGAGGATATCTACGACTAGTTTTTCAACTACGTAATGTTAGAAAAATATCTGGGACACTATTTGGTAAACAGTTGCATAAAAAGAAATATAGGGGAATTGTAGACAGAAAATGTTAATGTTTTACTGCACCATACCTAACAATAATGGAATGTTCAAAGCTCCTAAGCATACCCATCAAATTTCTTTTGATTCTAAAAAGTATGTTGGTTAACAGTTTTGAAATTTAAATGATCAAATTTTAATGTTTTAAAATATTTTAAAATGAATAATGCACCAATAATAATATTTTATATACTTAAGTAAAAGATAATATTCATATTCACAAATACTTTCTGAAAGAAAAGTATAAAATAAATAAATTGCTATTAGCTACAAATGTCACTGTCAATAGCCTTGTCATTAGATACTTCACTCATGTAGCCAACCATTTAAAACAAAAATTTGCATGCGTAAAAGTTACATTATGATACGCAAATGCGTTTTATAATGAAGAGTTTTATAAGTGCAAAATATAAAATATTATTTTTATAAATTAGTTGTATACAATAATTGTTATACTGACTGTATACTAATATGTTACATCACAAGTGTGGAAAGTTTAGCGGAAGCGTAACGATTGCAATAAATACACTTGCAATAAGTTATGTACACGATTCTTCCTACAACCCGAATATTTTTATAATTAGAAATTTTTTCATTTTGTTTCTCAGAAATTATCGTTAAAATGTTGTATTTTGGCAAAAATAAATGTCAGAGAAAATTATATGGATTTCATATCTACGCATCCAGATATATAAGTTGGATTAAAAACAAATACAAATCATTATTTTTAAGAATAGCATCTTGATATAACTTAAGAAATATTTTCTTCTGGCACGGACCGTATACCTAACCCAACGAGCTATTAAAATACAGAGCTCCTGACAAAACTTCTCACTCTATTTAATAAAGTCATGAGCACAACAGAAACATCCAACGATTGCCACAATCCCCATCTTTAAAAAGGGACAAAAAAATCCGAAAGTGTCAGAGAAATAACTTTATTTTGCACAACTAAGAAGCTGTTTACAGGAATACTTAAAGTGAAGCTATAGAGAAGCTTATAGTTAATAGGGAAGAGCAAAAAGGGTTAATGTCATTTGTTTCTTCAACCTCACCAAAGTATTTGATAAATCCAACTAAGAGATGTTATTCAAATATTTATTGATAGACAAATACCTGCTAAAAAAGTGAAGATAATCTACCAACACAACTCAAATTAAGGCAGGTAGTAGCATTCCAACACCTGGAGGGATCAGGCAAGGAGATAGTCTCAGCCCCTTCTTGTTTAATCTCCTCACGGATAACATCTTCTATGATGTTGCATCTTCAAAAATAGGTTATAGAATAAATAATGCACGTATTAGCTTATTGAGTTATGCCGACGGTGTCGCAATTTTCGCGGAAACCGAAGATGACCTGCAGAGATAGCTCTTTAATTCTACCAAGTGGGACAACGACTTAATATGAGCATCTCCATCGAAAAAACTAAAAGTATGTACTCCAGGATAGACCCATAGAGCAATTGATACAGTTCAAATACCTGGGCATAGATATATCCAGCAGCCATTAACCAATAAAGTACGTAAGAAGCCAAATCAACAGAGCCACTGGAGGCTTGAGAGAAATCTTATGGAATAATCAGTATATGTGAAAAGGTAGCAAATGACGTATGGAAAAGAAACGAGAAAAGACACCAGTAAAACTAAAAGTATGCTTCAGGTAGCTAAAATGAGAGTGATGAGGATGTTAGCTGGTAAAACCAGAAGGGATCGAGTAAGAAATGTAGACATCGGATAACAACGGATATAGTAAGATGGAGTAGGCACGTAAAAAGAAAGCCCAAACATAGGTTACACCGTATAGTTATAGAGAAAAAACCATTAGGAAACCGTACACCAGAAAGACCACCGAATAGATGAAGGAACAGATGGCAGTTCACATCACAGGAAAATGATACAAAGGCACGCTCGGAATTAACAGATTAACTGGGACCCTATTCTCAAACCGTGACATATTTTGTCGCATGCGAGAAATCCTGTCGAAGAAAATCTGAATATCCTTCGCAACAGAGAGTTTATTAAAACGTTCAGATTAACTAAAGAATTAGCTAGAGAGCTAATAATAATTCTAGAGCATCTGTCACCTGGGGCTGAATTTAAAATTGAAGCAATAGTTTGCCACTTACTTTTTGCGTCTTTAAATGAAAAGTTTAACGAAAATTTGCCAGATAATAGCTGCTTATTTTCTGTTTCTTTCATCAAATTGATGAGAGTTTCTTTTTGGGATTGTGTGCAATAATTTTTTTTTACTTTTACTGCCATAACATAAGTTTTTTACGTAATCTAAACAATATAATAAACACAAAAACAATAAAAAAATCAACACAAGCCTTAAAAAACCACAAATCTACCACACGCAAACTATAAAACGTACCTTTCACTCTCACAAATGGCATAAAACATATTTGAGAATCGTTAAATCGCTGTTGCCAGCTCCTGCTATTCGACAAAATATGTCGCATGCGAATCGGAAGACGAATCCAATCGAGAATACCACAATTTGAAGTTGTGTGTGTCCCGATCTCAAAATGTTAAAGAGAAGAAGAAATATTTTTCTTTCTGTTAAATTGTTTTATTTAACCACTTAAAAATATACTTTTCTTAACGATAGTTAGTTAATAATATGCACCAGCTTAGTTTATTCATTTTAAATATTTATATTATATTATTTTTTATATTTCATATGTGTACCTCTATTGTAAAAAGCTTTATTATTATTATTATTATTATTATTATTATTATTATTATTATTATTATTATTATTATTATTATTATTATTATTATTATTTATCATTAATTGATTCTTGACACTGGTCAGAGTTACTAAATTCACGGGCTTCGCCAAGTGAATAAAGTTTAATTTTGTTTCTGTTTATATGGCTGCTCAGTTTTCGTCTGCTTGCATGAACTTCCGAACAATTCTACAAGTATTTAAGATAGCGACTTTTTTTTATTATTATTATTATTATTATTATTATTATTATTATATTAAACAAACATGCTCAAGAAATCGTTCTCCACTCGCTCCTTCTTCTTCAAAGACATGGTATGCCCGGGGCTCTCTGTTTGTAGCGCGTTTTTGTTTTTGGCGTGCCGTGCTCGTACGTCCACGTAACGGACTGGATAGACGTCCCATAGTAGGCCCCAAGGAGGCCTTGGTTGTCGACCACTAGACAGCACATATCCAACAATCTGACACCCGGACGGAAAACAATGCTAAACATAAAGGGTCAAGAGTCACAAGTGCCCAACGGGGATCTGTAGTTGACCGACGGCTACGGTGTCCGACACCGTTCTTAGATACAAAACCCATATGAGAGTGAGTTTAATAAAATTGTGCACTATTTAATAATGGAGACGAAAAAGTGTTAACTTTCTGTTGAGCAAATAATAATTTAAAAAAAGAAGTTTGAAGTTTATTTGAAAAAATTAGGTTTTAAATTACAATGACGACCGTTTCGCTAAGATTAGCATCGTCAGATTGACATTTAAGTTACATTTTGTTTGTTTGTAGCTAGGTGATAAAAAAATATTTAGATTTCCTTGAATAACTTGAAATAAAAAAACATCTAGCAGATCATTAAGAATAATAAAAAAAAACTCTTCGTTTCAATGTAACTTCCAATTTTATTTGAAAAAATATGTTTTAAATTACAATGTCGGCCGTTTCGCTAAGAAAGCATCGTCAGATTGACATTTAAGTTACATTTTGTTTGTTTGTAGCTAGGTACCTGATGTTGTTTAGGTAGTATTAAGGCTAGACCAAGTATGGAAGTAATAAGACAACAATATTAAAGCCTAGATGTTAATAGTCCTAAGGGATTATCCTGGATGTAATTCCCTCTAAGATCAGTACAACTGGCAATGATATAGAAAAACCAGGAAAAAACTATATAATGCTGATTTTTACAATAACTTAATATATTTGTGTTTTACAATTATGCCTTATCTATGTATAAAATGTAAACTCAATCAAAGTAAACAGTTTAATAGTGGATAACTTCCAAGATTTATTTGTTCATTAACAACTTTAAATTGTGGATCTGCTAGATGTCTTTTTATTTCAAGTTCTTCAAGGAAATCTAAATTTTGTTTTTTATCACAAGTGTGTAGTATTTGGATGTCATTGGTGTGTAAGAGTGAGGTTGGATGTTCAAGTAGGTGTTTTGCATAATTTGACTTATCTGGTTGTTTTAATCTATATGCTCTTAAGTGTTCATTAAATCTTACTTCAAAATTTCTTTGTGTTTGACCTATATATACAGCATTACATTTTGGACAATTAATTTTGTAAACACCAGATTTTTTAATTTGGGTAATTTTGTTTTTACATTTAACAATTTTGTACCAACATTATTTTGTGTTTTAAATGATATTAATGCTGATGTTGCCAAAGGTATTATTTTTGAAATTGTATTGGAAATATTTCCACAATATGTAACTTTTAATTTGTTTAGGCAATATTAGTTGTAGTGGCACTTTCTTTTCTTTCTTATTAATTTATTTATTAAATGAATTGGATAGCCATTAGACGTAGCTATTTATTTTATGATACTAATTTGGTTATCAAAGTTAATTTTGTCCATTGGAATTGAGAATGCTCTATGTATCATAGAATTATAAGCTGCTAATTTATGCGTTATAAGATGATTTGAATTGTATGGTATGGTTAGGTACATCTGTTTGTGTAGGTTTTCTGTATATTGAATAATTTAATGAATTATTAACTTTTTCAATTCTTAAATCTAGAAAATTAATTGAATTATTTTCTTCAACTTCTAAAGTAAAATTAATTTTAGGATGAAAGGTATTTATATAATTAAACTGATAAATGAACATCTTTTAACCATTTCCTTATACTTATCTCCATATTGAAAAATTTTGAGTTGGTGCACTCTGATACTGATGTATCGAAATGTTTTGAATGGATTTCTTTGTTCTCTTTATGACAGTTTTATAAAACTGTCTCATTATTTAATAGGCGCTACTTCTTTGCCGTAATCAATACCCCTCCTATTGAATTAACCTGTGCACAGGATGACAGTTGTCAGTTGTCTTGAGCACCGCAAAAACACAGTTATAATTTGAATAAATTAATTTTTTTACCTAGTCACATAATTATATTAAGAAAAAATTGTCAAAATAGAAATTATTTGGCATATCTATTTGAAGTCTACCTACAACACCACATTTACAAGGGCGTCGCCAGCTTATGAGTAAGGGGGGGGCAATGGGGTAATATTATGAAAAATATGAACGCCTGGTACAGTCGAAAGCATGAAGCATTACACTTTGGAAGTACGGTTGATAGGACAATAACTTAATCAAACTTTAGACACAGTTTTAATTCGGTGTTTTCCATTTTTTTCAAAATCATGCAGGAAGACAGAGCAGCAATCAATTACCCCAAAAACCCAAAAACTTAAATTAAAAAAATTTTGTAGCATAGTTATTCCATCCTCAAATTCAAATTCAGAAATTTGCCGCGTAAACGACTAGATCCAACATGGCGGGTGGTCTACGTCACTACTCATATGTATCATTGAAAGCGCCATCATTTTATTGTAAACAGTGTATCTGCGAGATTGTGCGAAATTTTATATTTATATTTATTCATCTCTTTTCTTTATTTTTTATTAAAATCATAAAAATAAGTCAGTTAGACATTTTTTAATGCAAAAAGCACAAAATAAGTACTTACGCTGTTGCTTTTACATTTCGAAATTCAGCTGCACTGAAACCTAACCCAACCCAACCTAACCTAACCATGAAAATGTCTAATGATGATAAATTGTTTGTCAATGCTTTCACAAACCCTACTGACGACATTTTATGATTGCATAACACAAATAAAACCAATAATTCACAATAAAATCAAAAATAAAAGTCCAACTCTCTCAATTACCACACATTAAATGTAAACAAACTGTCATCGATATGAGTTTTGACGTCACGACCAATGAAGGTGCGTTTCGACTTCTCTATTTGAATTTATCGATTTTAACTTACTTTCAATTTGATATTATATAAAAAATAACCAGAATTGTTGCGTTGTAATGAGTTTAGGATTAAATATTTATAATTTACTATATGATTACGAAGGAATTTCATTGATTTATTTCTAATGAAAACACCGAATTATTTATTTTAACAAAAATAATATTAATATAATTTTACACTGCTAAATTGCCTTGGGTTTTGGAAAATCTGATATAGTCGGGATAAAAATGGCGGCTTTGCGGCTAGCTACAATTGATCTCTAGGGGGGTGTATCTGACCCTCTGCCCTTGCACATTTATCTGTAGGTACATATTTAAATGTTTTAAATTTGAATTTTTATTGTCGTTTAGATTAATTGAATTATGATAATATTAACAACATATATTTAGAATATTATTTAAGACACATAAATGTTGATTTATAGTTACTTGTAAGAAAATTAATTGTTTAATATAGTTATTGAATTTTTGACATTTCCATGATTTTATCAATACCTACTGGTAAAACTAGTGGTTTTATCAAAGATAATACCACGAGTGACAAAATTCGAATAATAAATGTCTAGTTTACTTCGACAAAAAAAAAGAGCTAGAGTGTAATTCGGTTAGAAAATTTAGTGAATATCTAAATCAATAAATTAAAGTTTGAGAAAAATTGACGTAACGTCATCAAAAATTTGTTTACAATGCTGGTTGTCATGCTTTCAAAAGTTAGGTTCGTTATTGTCGCTGGAAAAGTTAGGGCAAACTTTTTTCGCTGTCATAATGACAAAATCACGCGGCTTATGGGATTTTTTATACGTGAATTAAATTGTCAGTATAAAACGGAATGATTGGCTAGCATTTAGCACAAAACATTAAAGATTAAGCGTTTTCATTGGACGAAATCACAAAACTATAACATTTTGACAGGTGAAAAAAATAATCAGTATAAAACGGAATGATTGACCAGCATTTAGCACAAATTATTGTAGATTAAACGTTTTTATTGGACGAAATCAAAAAACAGTGATAATCTTTAGAAACATATAGCCTTTCTATCAAAATTTTTAATTTTTTCTTTTCACCTTTTGATTATACAGGGTGTTTCAAAAAAAGGTAACACCGGTCTCTAAGATAGGTAAAAAACTGAAAAATAATTGGGGTTTGCTTAGTAAAATTTTTTTCTAACGCCATCCGTTTTCAAGATAAAGGGCGTTGAAAAAAATAAAAAATTACACATTTCTTACGATTTTGCCGAAACTACTGGCACCATTGCAATGAAATTTTATACGAATATGTTTTGGAAGCTGATATATCCCATGAATTTGTTTTTATAACTAACTCTCATAGAGGGCGCTAGTTACACGATTCATACAACGTATTATTCAACATAACTTTTTTTAGGGTAGAATTATTAGTCAAAACTCCAAGTGAACATAAACATCGTTTAATTCTACACCAAAAAGGTACTCTTGGTAAAACTCGATATTATGTACCGTTTTCGGAATATTTTGATTTGAAAATTATGAACTTAGAGAAAAGCGAACTTTATCATTAACTTATACGAGGAGCGGTTATTACTTTATAATTTTCAAATCAAAATATTCCAAAAACGGTACATAATATCGAGTTTTACCAAGAGTACCTTTTTGGTGTAGAATTAAACGATGTTTATGTTCACTTGGAGTTTTGAATAATAATTCTACCCCAAAAAAAGTTATGTTGAATAATACGTTGTATGAATCGTGTAACTAGCGCCCTCTATGAGAGTTAGTAAAAACAAATTCATGGGATATATCAGCTTCCAAAACATATTCGTATAAAATTTCATTGCAATGGTGCCAGTAGTTTCGGCAAAATCGTAAGAAACGTGTAATTTTTTATTTTCTTTAACGCCCTTTATCTTGAAAACGGATGGCGTTAGAAAAAAATTTTACTAAGCAAACCCCAATTATTTTTCAGTTTTTTACCTATCCTAGAGACGGTGTTACCTTTTTTTGAAACACCCTGTATAACAAGAATGAATTACTCTCCTGCAACAATTCTTCCGAAGCGGGCGATCTGTTGATATAATCTGAAAAACTCGTAGAAGAATCAACCCCCCTTTATATTAATACGCATTTACACACCGTAAATAACATTCGCTTCCTACAAAAGAAGTAAAAACGTCGAAGAAACGTTTCATAATCGAAAAATTAGTCATCCACCCACATGAATAAAGGCTTATAATCGCGGTCAATTTTCACATCAAGTGATCCGTGTCCGAAACAGACGACGTGTCAAAAACAAGCAAGCAGCGCCACGCCACCCTCGATCTTTCGCACAGTCAAAATCTTACACATGTTCTACCGTTTTATTTGCGTCCTCCTCTACAACTCTTCGCGTATCAACAAATATTTCATCTGCTGAATTAGACCGGCGGAAATAGAACAACTAATGATCATTCGGATCGAGTATAAATTTGTATCATATGGAAGATAATGATATTATATAACTATAGAAGCGTGTGACATTTAGGTAATGAGTATGAGTTTATAAATCACGTATGTTTTGAAATTAAGGTGTGGTCCTTCTCAAAATACTACCCTTGCGTGGCCAAATAATTTGTTCAGTTTTCATAACAATTTCGCAAGGCTTTGACTCCTGGAGTACCCTCTTCACGGAGGTTGGAATGTCTTCTGACGATTTAAAAATACATTAAAAATGGAACGCAGGTTGTGGCAACACTGGGGTGTTTTTGAAAATTAAAAACACATCAAAAATTCGGTGGCATCGTAGTGAACGTTACAAGAACTTTGGTAGAAATGTTCATTCTGATAATTAGGTTTGAATTATTTGATTATTTTATCAAAAGGTAAATTTAAAAGGAACAACTCTCAATGTTAGGGACCTACCCCAATATGTATTGTATGAACTCGACCGATTTTATAGAATTTATTTGAAAAGTTTCGAACCAAACTCAATGTATCAAAATAATGACAGTTTTCTTAAGAGGTCAAACTAAATTCTTATAAATAATAACCATTTACACGTTTTTGACGCCATCTTTTGGAAAGAACGTTTGTTATTGCTTTATAGACAAGTGTGCATAATTATTTATATATTTCTACTAGCAGTAGAAAAGGATGAGGTATATAAAGTTTGTGTTTACTACTGTTCGCTGTGACGTCAGGGTAAAGGTCAATTTTTCCTACTGTATAGTTTTTTTAATATCAAAAACGATGCTACGGAAGTTTTAAAGAGTTTTGGAATATTCTAAATTAATATTTTCTAATGCTCCAATGCTTGATTTGTAATAATTATGATATTATGTTGTTTTTCCGAGTATATTTTGAAATTTTATTGAAAACTCCCAGTATTAACTATTGGCAAAAAAAATTATCTATTTTTGCGTATAAATTTAACAAAATTAAGGCTCATTTGATGTTTTTTTTATTGCCATGTCAAAAATATGAAGCATTTATACTTTAAAAGGTAACGACCTTGAAGGACAAATTGGGTACTTTTCCTAATCATTTTGCAACTTTGGATGTTGGATTCTTTTGCATACATTTTGTTCATTTCATGACAGGTTCCAGTTTTCTTTACCGAATCTTTTTATTTAGTTTATCAATTTCATTCTTAATCTTCCTCCTTGCCTTTTCCTTTTTAGTCCAATGTTATAGTCTATATAGAAAGGACAAGGAGTAATAAATCATTCATTTAAGTAGATTTAATAGACGTACCAAAATATATTTTAAGAGGGTATACCGTAAGGTACATTTTGTATTGAAAGAATGAGTTGCAGCTATGCTAAAGAATATACGATTTAGGTCAGAGGTAACGGGATGTACTAATTTTAATAAAAAAAAGTGATAGAGGTACATAAATTTTAGTAAGTTTGATAAAGAAAGGCAACACAGTTTATTCATAATAGAACACAAACCAATCTGTAACAATAATTATTTTATATAGGTATTTTTGTTCTTTTTGTAAGAAGATTAATTCAAATTTTGAATATTGTCACAAATAAATTACAATGAAATATATTATTAAAAAATTATTAATTTAAGTCAATATAGCAAGATATCGTTATAATTTTTATTAAATTTAAAGAAGCTAAATGAATATTTTTTATTTGTATTACTCCTATATGTAGTGTTTGGGAATTTTTCTCAGAAATTTTAAATGGCAAGTGGCCTACTGTAATCGGCTTAATACGATTACACCTATTTACAGATTATTAGATTATTGAGAGGGATTTTCCAAACAACCCAGTTTTCTTAGAAACATTATCGGGAATATTATTTTAAAAGAAAGTAGGTACATTAAATCAGTACTTAGTATTAGTTCTTTGAGTAAAGTTGTATGAAGTTGTATGGTTTTCATAATATTGTAAACAGTTGGAATATATTTAAAACATTTGTTGAATGTTAATTGTGCAAGTACCAAACAATGTCCATAAGCCAAGGACCATCTAAACGACCAAAAACAGGTCCATTATCTTTAAATGAAAAACTCTGATATTGAATTGTTATATATCATTAAAAAACAAGGATCCAAGTGCAAGTTTTGATGATATTGTGGAATTAACGGCTGCTATGTTGTGTATTGCTAAATCAACAATTTATAGATTACTAAAAGAAAGCAAGAATGGAAATATTCAACCCCCTAAAACTCCTTCAGGCCGAAAACCAATTGAGATCGATGAGTCATTAAAACAAAGACTAAGACAAAATTATGACATCAGTGCAAGAAGATACGGACTATACAAAATTATCCAGAATGACATTATGCAAACTTTTGAAAGATGTGGGTTTCAGATATACAAAACATAATAGAAAATCTCTCTTGATAGATAAACCGGAAATAGTTGATTGGAGAAGAGACTATTTAAGAAGCATTCGACATGCCAGAGAACAAAATTTGAAAATCTTCTACTTAGACGAAACATGGATAAATTCTGTAGAAGTAATAATAAATATTTAAAGTTACGGATCTACTTTCACTGTACTAAATCCGGAATAACAAATACTCAAGCTCAGGCGTTGAGTGTTTCCCAACTCGTATAGTGGGAAAGAGCGCGAGAGGTCAGGGGAGAATGGGAAACGGAAAAGGGGGAAAGTCAATCGATAGTTGAGTGTTTAGGTAAACGAGAAGTTATTTGTGTTTTGGAATAGGGGATGGTTTTTTAAAGCGTTTTGTTTTTGCAAATACGAATATTTTAAGGGGTGGAAAAATTCGAACAATAATTCTTAATAAATAGATAATTGCAAAAAAATCGTGCAGCATTGGACGATTTGGTCTTATTTTAGTCCAATATTTTTTATTGTAACTCAAAAGTATGCAATAACATAACTCTTAATAATGTAGAATACATAGTTTAACCCTTTCAGTCCCAGAGGTACTTAGAAGTACCCGTACCCGAATCATCCTTATATCCCAGATTTTTTAATAAATTTTAAACAATTTTATTTTCATAATTGTTGTTGTGTTGTTACTAAAAAAATATGGTAAGTACTGAAAAGTACCGCTGGGATAAATTGAGAGTGGAAAAAAATATTAAGGCATACTATAGTAACTTTATATTTCAATTATTTATCTCATGATATTCTATGAAGCAGTTCTTATTTTTATTAATACATAGAAAAACATTACATAATGAGCGAATTGACATCGGTTTAGATTGTGTTTTGTTCTTACTACAAACTTCACATCTTCCCATTCGATCAACAAATTTTGGCCAGTGAGTTCCTCTATTGGACAATCTTCCGAAGAAACGCTAAAATTATGCCACCGTTTTCTTCCTCTTGGAATCTTGTTTGTTCTGTGGGGGGAAGGAAAACAGAGGCTACTGGTAATGTCTCTACGAAAATCCAACAATTTTTTTGGAGGTGGCTCTAATACTTTTTTAGCTATAACGAAACTATTTACAAGGTTTATTTCTAGGCATGCCCAAAAAATTCGATGCCACCATTTATTATTTCTTCTGTCCAAACCGTAACATTGCCTTAGCTGGTGGTGATGGTCTACACCGCCCATAGATTCGTTATAATCTTTTATTATTTGGGGTGCTGGGATGTTGATATTTTTGCCATCACGTTGTTTTCGTTTCAGTGTGGTTAATTCACTCTCGTAAAAGTTGGAAGCAGTGGTGACTATGCGGTTATCCTTCCACTTAAAAAAGGACATCCCTGTATTGAAAATACGGCAGTCATTTTTTGCGTAATAATGCACCATTGTTACGTAGTTATATGTGTATAATTGGTTGATTGCCATACCTATCTTTATCTATAAATCTCTCTAATACTTACTTAGCTGTTTACCACCAATGGCACCAGTTTTTGTCTTCTTCTAGCTTAAGTACAATTGTTAGTATTTATTCTTCTATTATAAATTAAACATCAAAGTCTCTTGGTTTTGTAATTTTTTATCAATTTTAATTATTTAAACAAAAAAACAATTGTAGGATCTTCATTAAAGTGAGAATATGTGTGCTATGGTTAAAGCAAGACACGAAAGTGGGAATGCACCAAAAAATGCGGTAAATCAGATATGGTAGGAGAAAGACAAGCTCTGAGGTATTTGAGCCAAAAGATTTTGAGTGTTACAAATACTTTTTCCTAAAAAATCGCAGGAAAAGCCATATTTATTTTGATTTTTCATTTTTCATGTGGTTTAGAGAGATAAAGGGAAGGTAAATATCAGAAAATTTAGAAAAAATTGTTGTTTCTCCATTATTTTCCTTAAAACAGAATATTTTTTTACATCCTATAGTTAAGATTCATCATTTGTGTTCATATTAATTCGAAAATTTTTAGCTTTGTTATGTTTTCACCAGAGAAAACCTTAACAACGAGAAGCGACAGTGAGCTAATTTGCTGGGTATCGTTTTGGTAGGCGCATGTGCCAAATAAGTTGTGTATTTGCATATTAGATAAGTTGTGTTATAGTCCATGAGCTGAAGTTTAACTAATATTGGTCGAAAAAAAATTTTTTTTAATGCGAAAACATATAAAAGGCATGGAAATATGTCGTTTTCGTGCCATTCTTTCTATTTTGAAGCCTGGTGAACTAACTAACTCTTTTTATCATCGCCTGGTTAACATAAACAAATGATAATACTTTTATGTGCCATGTGTTCATTTCAAGAGGAATATTACCTATAATGTTTATATTATAAGTACTTAAGACGTTAAATTTATCGTACTAACGCTTACTTTTTGGAAGTCCAATATAAACTTGGAAGTTACGTTAAAACGAAGAGTTTTTGTTACACCTAAGACGTTCTTAAAATAGAAAACAACATCGAATATATTAGTGCTTTAAATTATAGATTTGGCACTTAGTATTCTGCGATATAAGTGGCCCTTAAGTTGTGAAACTTTGTGAAACCCTGGATTATAATAATTTATTAACTCATTTTAAAGCCTTCAGCATAGATGACAGTTTATGTGGCAATCTTTAGTCACCACCAGAACATTTTATTAATCTTATTTATAAATTAGGATGTTTATTCAATTTAAGTTTTGAAGAAGTTAGTAAGTAAGAAGCGGTATCAAATATTTTATTTGCAAAAATGTTCTTTCGAACATCCTTGCGAAAAATTCCCTATTGTATATATAAAAAAATTGTTTATAAGAATGCAGATATTTTACACACTTAAATATGCAAATAGAGAATTTAAAATAATGAAAAACGACAAAAAAGTTTTGAGAAAATTAAATATTTTGTCACATATATAATTTAGTTGGGTATATCATAAAATAAGAAAATTAAAAATGTAAATAAAATAATAATATTAATAGGTACACATTGTTTTAATTTGTTATACCATTAACTATTTTTTAATTAATTATTTTTAAATAAATGCGTAATTATTTAATTTTAAAATGTACATAACATTTTAATAAACTATTAAATTCATACATGCTTTTCACTTAAAAATTTAATTGCTTCATACAATGAATCTTTTTAAAACTAAAATTTTAACTTATTAATATAATTGCCCACAGACTATACTCATGATTTCATATAAATTCGTGAATCTAGTTCGCTCAGTTTTCTCAGAATATTAAGTTGTGTACGCCCACTTTCGTTGGTACCCCCAACTTCAAAGAAACCGACACACACTGTCGGTTCTCGTTGTTCAGGTTTTCTCTGGTTTCACCAGTTACCGTTCTCGAACGGTCTTCAAAGCGTCGGAGGCCTGCGCAGTAGGAAATTCTTATTTCGGATTTCGTTGAGGACAGACAACATAAAATTTAACATAAAAAAACACTAGCAGCATGGAAAAATAAAAGCACATAACTGCCAGCTGCAGTTTACCTAATTTAATTCTCCAAAAAATAAATATACATTTGAAGTAAATCATCCATTTCTCGAATGTGACTCTTCTTAATTGAAGAAAGGAAACACCAATGTCAATGTCACAAATATTTATTTATTGTTATATGAATTTGTTGGAAAAAAGGCGACTAGTTTCGGCCTACAACATAATGTCAAATACAACAAAGGCATCAAACTAATTATCAAGTACCAACCCCCAAATCAAATGAAAGTCAATGTAAAAGAAGAAGAGTAGTCTGAATTTGATTGGGGGTTGGTACTTGATAATTAGTTTGATGCCTTTGTTGTATTTGACATTAGGTTGTTCTAACTCTTTTGCTTAATTTAACTTGGTTATCCATTGATTGATTTGTATCTCGTTTCCTGAATGATTGCAGTATTGTCGTTGATTTGTTCTTTTCCTTAACTACTTCGATAACAGTTCCATTGATCATAGATACTACTATTTTTCTCTTGTCCTGTGACTTCTCTTAACTTTGCCTTCCATGTTGTTTGCCTATGTTCTATCATTCCACTATATACTTGTCTATCGCCATTACTCTAAGTTCGCGTGCTCCTTGTAAAGAGTAAAAGTAATAGTTTTACCTAAGTGCATTTATTAAGTGCTTTTCGTTGCAATTCAATGCATTTAATCTTTTTATTATTATGGACTATGTTTTTAATAATTTGTTTGACCATGCATCTTATTATTTATAATTTGGTGCTAATTTTAATACCTCTCCTAATTTTTTTTTCCATAATTTTTTGTAATCATTCCCAACTTTCTTTCCTTTTGTGCGTGAGAAACCTTTCTCTGGGACACAATAGGTATGTCCTTTTGTTTTTTGGACCTGTTTTACACGGGTTAAAAACCAATTTTCGCAATCTTTTTCATATCACTTTCAATTATATAGATCTCTCCTTTTTGGATACATCTATACCAAGGGTTCTTCAACCCTTCTTAAAACCTCCAAATTTACCACATATCTAAATTGAGCTCTAGGCTTCTCCTTTTGCTCTTTCAACCTTTATTCTTATTGTCCATTTTCTCCTTTTTTTCCTTTTTCTTTTTCAATGTCCAAAACCAAATAAAAATTTTGACTCCTATTACATTTTAACTTCATCTACAGCCATTTAATTTGGATTTGATCATCGGTGGTCACCATATTTTGTATAAGTGCTTTTAAACAAAATAAAGTTGAAATTAAATTTAGTTTCATATTTTCAAACCTTCAACTGCAATGCTTGCAATCTTTTTGGAATTGTAAGGATTGTTTGTAAATTGCTTCTCTATCAGCTATGTATTGTAATGTATTATTTCTTTGTAGCCTGATGATGGCCGTATTGTAGGCCGAAACTAGTCGCCTTATACATTTGTTCTATAATAATGAACTTTACAATCTTCATTTTCAATTCAATAAACAATATTTTTAACACAAGATTGTTTTTCTTGGTTACACCAAGTCAGTTCGGGATATCTTATTCTTTGTTTGAGAAATAATTTATGTGCATATTTTTGTGAAACGCTTGTAAACGACGCCAGTACCAATGGTGTCCCCATTCAGGTACCACCTCGGTAAACCGAGGAAATCATAAAATATTGTATGAGGCCATTAACTTTAACTATTTGTTAAAAAGTTTTCAGAGAAATGGAATTATTTCAACTGATATCAAATAACAATACCATTTTGCATTCGAAAATAACGTCTTGAATTTGTTTTAAGATAAAGGTTTTTGATATTTATTATTAATATCAATAAACTATTATTTAATACAAATAAAATAATTAAGTAGTAAATAATTTAATGTAGTAATGGTGTAAAACTATGTTATCTTATGTTATATATTTATGTCATATTGAAACGAGAAATAATGGCCTACCCGTTCAGAGTAAAAGGATTATTTTAAATAAAAATCGAATTAACATTTACATGCATGTCCTTTTCAAAAGAGAAACCCAAAGTCATGCCATTCCAATAATTTTTACCTTTCCTACAATAACCAGAAGAATGGTTAATATCCATATACAATTTTTATTCTATTACTCAATAGACATATTCAAATATCTTGACATTTATCACCGATCTAATATTATGAAATCTTGACCTTTTCTTTTTAATACATACTGTATATCGAACATAACCGAAAACATGATCAATTATATATTTCTCTCGTATGGAAGTCCGCATGGGGTCCCGCGATGCCCAATTAGTATTGGACCTGCTGGGAAACAAGGCATTAAATGCCTCCGGGCTAGCTAACCCATCATGGTACTGAATCTCACTTCTTCGCACCTTGCGTGAATATTATTGGAACGTATTTGATGGGCAAAAGGTTAATCGAATTCGGGATTTCATTGTTTTTATTCTTTCGGAAATAATTCAGCTAATTGATGTGGATATGATTCTTTTAGAGATTCCAAAAACTAATAGCAAGTATTTTATAAAGAAAAATAAACTAAAAACTTCATTACATCCACTATAATTATAATTTTTGCTGTTACTTCTATTAGTTTGATATAGTAAGTAAAATGTGTTCAACAATATAGTGCCCACAATAAAAGGGGACTGATGGTAATAAACCACTTTTATTGCGATCGTCTGTCACTGTTTATTGTCACAGGTCTTTAATGATAAGCCGACAAAAGGATGGACCGATGAAACAGTGCGATGCCAATCAAAAGCTCCATCGAACAAAAGAAAACGGATCACGATTATTCATGCTGGATCAGAAGATGGTTGGATCCAAACAGTTTGGGACTTTCGGCGAAGAACATTCAAGATTCGTCGTTGGATTACCACCAAGATACTACAGCCGAATTGTTCGAAGATTGGTTCGAAAACACTTTACTGCCAAATATTCCCCCGCATAGTGTCATAGTTATGGACAATGCCAGTTATCATAGTCACCAATTGAAGAGTCTAATAAGTGTGTAAGTTAAAATAACATGTGGAGTGAAATGAGGAAACATAAAAAAGTAAGAATGTTTTATCCTAGAAAAAATATATATATTTCAAGGGACATAACCGTAGAAAAAGAAAACATGAAGAAGATAAAAGAGTTGATTGTAAAGAACAATCAAAAATAGGAGAGAACCATGATGGTGGCTCGATCTCCTAGGAATCAAGAAGACAGGTCGATTCTAAACAATTAGTGAAGGTTCTTGTTAGTATTTTCGGTATAACCATAAAGAGCATTTCAAACTAGCAGAACAGAAAAACGGTACAAGTGCACTTGAAAAAGAACTTTATACGTATAAAAAGTAAAGGGAGTGTTAGAGTAGGAAAGTAAAAAACGGAAATAGTCTAGTACCAACCTGTCAGGAGGGGTTACCAACCAAATAGCGTGTCAAAGAGGAATTTTAACTTTATAGGGTAACTAAAAGAAAATATAAGACAAGTGATTCTATCAAATTCAAAACGACAAAACCATCATCTACCTACACATATCGATGAAACAGCCCGAACATCGTAAAGGACAAAATGGATATAATCAGATTCTTAAGACTAGAAAAGAAGATTATAAATTAAGGTTAAGACATAACATAACCTAAATAACAAAATCTAGACAAGTGTTAAAAACTTAAATTTAAAAACAAATAATTTTCTTTTATTTTTGTTTGTTTCATTGTAACTTATACATTTCATGTACTGTTAACAGTTTTTTATACTTTGTTACTTCAATTTGAAAAGTTTTAATCATATCATAGCCTGACGATGGTCTAAGGAACGAAACATGTCGCTTTTACAGTTATAAGCTTCTTTTTATTAGATTATTTACTTGCGTTGAGGTCATTTTTCTCTCATCTTCCGTGATGCTACTTTTTTTTACAGTTTAGCGTATGTATTTTTAATTTTGAGCTAAACGTAATTATTTCAGGACATTGATTTATTGTTGTTGTACTTAGTGATTTCGTTTCCGTTATGAGTTTTTATCTTTTACTTGATTTCTATCATTCATTAAGTGTTAATTTTGATGGGTCGGAAATAATGCAATAATATCAGAGACAACCAAAGAGACAATCAAGTACATGAGCATTTTTGTTCGATTGTCCAATAAAATAGACCTGCTAGCTCTATCCTTGTTAAGTTCACAAGTTTATGAAATGTCACATCTCTGTCATATTTTTGGAAAGTAAGCGCAGATGGCACTAGGAGCATGGAATTTTTGACACAACGGCAAACCTTAGAACATAAAGTTTGTTTGATATTCTGTGGTAAATGTGAAATGTGACGTGCCAACTGCCAAAGTATTCAGTCGCCATTATTGTTTTGACGAGTTGTATTAACTGTGTTTTTTGTGGCGTTTTTAGAATAAGTTCAATAATTAGAGTTCTTATTTATAAACTGTGTAACAGTGGGTTGTAGAACAATTATTTTAGACTTTTGTTTGGTGATTAGTTTGTGTGTAACGATGTATTTTTGTATGCATTCTTTTAGTCTATATCTTGTCATTTCTTTGAAAAGTTAAGAACCACTTCCATATTCCACGTTCGGTATGTTTTCATTGCTCCTGTAATTTGTCCAATAGGCCGTATATTATGTCGAGGACCACAATAATGTTTATGTATATGATAAGTTTAATATATTGTTTACGTTTACATAATTTATGTTTCATATAAAACCACTTTGTATTTTTCAATAAAGTATGATTTTTTAGTTTTGTATTCAATTTTTAATGAAAGAAATAAGAAAATAAACGAAAAAGGGTTTGCCCGCGCTTTTTTAAATTTCCTGAGAAGCGCGAGCGCCATCTCAACTCACTTTCCCGTTCTGGTGGACCAATTCATTACTGTAGAACAAAAATTTAACATGTACTTGGGCGTCTCTTGGTTGTCTCTGATAATATGCCTGAATTTTTGTGGCCTTGGCGAAGTCACCGAATACGGAACTACGAATAGAAATGAAAGCAAATATAGTCCCGCCAAAACTTATTAATATTTTTAACACAACCATAGGATGGCGCTGATCGTTGCGTCTACTCATTTTAATTGTTCTATTTTTCGGAAGAGGTCTTTCTACTAATACTATTAACCTATTAACGACAATACTTTTTAATTTAACAGATCTGTATCAATCTGTATTTGGTGAAAAACAGTTTTAAGAAAATTAAAAAAAGAGACAGTAGTTCTGAGAATCAGGAAAAGAGCAGGAGTTTTGTCTTCAGTTTTTTTAGTTTTGTTGGTGTATATCATCTTTGATTTTATGCTTCCAAATAATTCTGTCCCTAAAATGGATTCAAACTATCAACCCCCTTTATCTAAAAGGAAATGTTGTGTACCTACATGTACAAATCGTGAAGGCAAAATGCATCGTTTTCCAAAAAATGAACCAAGTGTGCTTAGTGAGTGCATTTTAAAGATACAGTCTTTAAATTATAAAGACTTGTCAGTTGAAGACATTTATAAAAAATATGTAGTTTGTGAGGAACATTTTTCTAGTAACTGTAAAGTTTTAGGTACTAAAAGAGGTCTTATAAGAACAGCAGTTCCAACTTTAAATTTACCTGGTAAGTGAATAAATCAAATTGTAATTTATAAAGAAAGAAAACCTGTACTAGCAGATCATGCAAACGATTTTATGCTGAAAGGACTGTATAAACAGTGGAAGCAACCATTAGCTTTTACATTTAGTGAAGGATCTCATAAATCCATGACATTAAAAAATTTGCTGAAGGTTCTAATCTGCAAATGTCAAAGTATAGGTTTGAAGGTAGTATCGACAGTTTGTGACCAAAGTGAAAATAATTTCGGAGCTTTTAGACTGCTAATGAGTGAAACGAAGGAGGAATACTTAAAAAAAAGAAGAGAATAGAAATTTTGTTTTTGTGATCATTGACCAAGAAATTATTCCCATATTTGATGTCCCTCATATTTTCAAGTGTTTGAGAAATAATCTTTTGAAACATGACTTGTATTTTAAGCAAAATAAATAAATAAATAAATAAATGATCATTTTTTGATTGTAAACATATATTTACTTTAGTTTCGTTGAAATGTAGCTGTCTATTTTATCGCAGAGTACTTCTTATTGACAGATAGATATCACTATAGATATAAATTTAAGGAATCTGTATTATCGACAATACTTTTTAACACAACCGCTGCTACTCGATGTCGCATACGGATCTAGACAGTAACTAGGTTCTTGCCATTCATTCGTAGTTCCGTATTCGGTGGGAGAAGTGAAGTAAATGACGTGGATCACTTAGAACACAGAACCAATCGGCCTCAGTTTGTTTGAACACGTCAGCCAAGTTTTTAGAAATCACGTCTGCTTTATTTTGTTTAAAGATGTTGGGTTCCCCGGAAGATGGTTGCCAGGAGAAATATAATTATAAAAGATAATAAATTTTACACTTGGAAACTAGAAAAATTTATATATCTTTACGAGAATAAATGTTAATTTTGGTCTTCAGAAGTTCAAGTTATAAGATTATTTTTGCATTTGATGTTTCGGCATTTAATTAAAACAGCTCCATAGTTGTTATTGTCGAAAGCTGTTGATAAACTTTAATGTAAACACGTATATTTGAAATTTAACACTGGTAATTCTGTCATAGTACTTGGTATTTTAAGCAATCACTACAATAATTACGTCATATACATAGGTACATCACAGTTAACGATAAAATTAGCATAGAAGAACCCAAAGGCCGGCAGTGCCGACGACGCTCCGTCTCACTCGTTCTCATTGAATATGTATGAGATCCTATATCAAAAACGCCAGCTTTGGTGAAAAATTTTTATATTATTTATGATCCGAAGTTCATTTGTTTGTGTGGATGAAATGCATTAACAGTAAGTCAAGGACCTTCGGTTTAAATGTAAAATTTGATCTAGTGGTCAGAAGCGAGAGATTAATGAGCGTTAGGTGTTGTGTCCATCTTGAATAAATACATTTTTTTTATTGGTTAACTTTGATCGTTAATTATGAAATTGTAATTTATTTTTCTTCAATAAATGTAAGAACAATGATCATGTTGAAACACCGTAACGCAAATTATCATAATGACTAATAAAAAAATTGAAATTCCACCACCGCTTTATTTTGATAGATAGAACAAAAAGGTTTTGGACAAAAAATATGGGGAAATGGTGAGTAAATATGAAAATGATATCATCGATACACTTTCCTTATGCAAAATTCTATACAAATCCCATTTTTCTACTTGGTATTGGTTGTTACGCCCTCTAGCGGACGTTTGACAAACTCGAAAATAATTTACAGCAATTTCTCTTGGCGACTTTTATCATGATGGCCGCTCGCTACAATAGTTCTTTACCAGTTTTTTATTCACACGTACTATAGGCTTCAGAATAGCATATTATACATTTTCAAACTCAAATCGCTTACAATGAATTAATTTTAAGGACGGCCTTAATTTTAAGGACGGCCTATTTATTGTGTATAACCAATCACGATATTATCGTCAGTGGTTGCAGTTTTTGGACGTCCCGAACGTTCATCGACACCCAAGCTCGTACGGTCACGTTTAAATTCAGCAGCCCAAAATTTCACGGTGGTAAATGATGGTGCAGAGTCCCCGAACACAGCGTCCAGCTCGTCTTTGATTTGCTTAGGCGTATTGTTCAAAAACAACTATTTAATGACAGCTCGATACTCGATTTTCATAAAAACACTCACATCGACTCACTCAAATGATTGTCAAACAATAACTGCGCTACCAAAATGGCTGAAATTTAAGTGGGTACCTTTCAAAGCATGCGCAAACACATTCCCCAACTTTTGTTTACGAGTACTGCCATCTTCATGTTGAGGTCGGAAAATTTTCAGACAACCCTCGTATCACATCGAAGACCATCCTTTATTTCCAAATGTTTCACAGAAGACTTCATTTTGAGTTAACTGAAAATTTAAGTATCATACTACTGTACCAATCTAAACCAGCTTTTTCTAAAAAGAAATTAAGAATTTCTAAAACCTTTTTATAATCTTGTATCTATCATCTTATATCTTTCACATTATTTTTCAAACTCCGTCAGCCATTGATCCGCATTTGAATTCTTGCCATCAAATTTTTCAATCATAAAATCTTTTGTAACTATGCTCAACTTTTGAATTTCTTCCAACAGTGTTGCCAATAATTTTTGTACAGGTTCACTTTCCAAATTTGTTCTTTATTGTCTATAATTTCTTCTAGATATTGATCTGTAATAATCAAATTTTTATCATCAACCAAATAAGCAGGTGTTAAATCTTCAAGTTACCCATACTTATCTAATGTTCCTCTTCTTCAGAGTATTTTTTATTTCTCAAATTACTTGTATTTTTTTAATTCTTTATGTTCAATTATATTTTAATATTCTGTTGTCTTTTGTACCAACTGAGATTAAGCACAATATATTTAGGGTGTCAATTCAATACCTCAATCTGCAAAAAAGCTATTTTCGAGGAGGTTAAAAAAATGAAATACAGTTTCTGTTAAAGAGAGGTATTTTTAATTTTAATTGATGGGAATACATAAGAAAAACAGTAGATATGAATTAATTAGACAGAAGTTTTTATTGATAAAAAAAGCAAAAGACCTAGCAATAATTCCTAAGGACCTCTACTTATCATAATCAATTTAAATGTAATTCTAATTTCATGTTATTTACAAAAATAAGTATGTTGTTGATGATTTTAAAATAACATTTATAGTAATCTTGCCTTTTTTTCTTCTAATTAAACTGATCATTAATAATTCGCAATAGATTTACTATAAAGTATTCAAGAACCACCTCTGCGTCATGGATGTTTTCCCATTGAAATCCCAACGACTTTAACCACTCAAAAGGTGTTAACGTCAACATTTTTTAAATAGAATTAGAACATTTCTTTTTATCCACAGAAACGAACGCCTTCAGAATATTTGTCGGCAAATTTCTTTGTTTATTCAAAACACTTTCTCCATCCTATGAAAACATTTTGAAAATCAAAGATCAATACCTCCGGAATCGCTTACATGTCACCGCCCTTGGGGCACAAGTTAAAACCCTGGCAGCCTGCAAAAACACACCCTTTTGTTCCAAGTTGTTACCCGTATACGTATAAACGCAAATATTATTCTAAAGGGGATTTTTTTATCTGCGATATACGATACCGAAAAGGTTTTGTTTCAATTAAAAATTTCCATGAGAGTTTATCTAGTAATACCGCGCACGGAGATCAATGCTTGATTAAAAAACGGTTTTGATTCGTAGATGGAAAGATTTTTGACTTCCGGGTGTGTACTTAGGACCGGTCGATAATTGCTGGCGTGTTTAATGATCTGTAATTTCACATATACACAACTTTTAAAAATAAGCGTGAATCAATGTTTGTACTTTTGACCTATGGAAACACTCATTTTAAAGAACTTTTTATAATAGTATAACCTGTGACATTATTACAGGTTAATATATTAATAAATTCGTCTTGGTGTTGGACAAGGTTGCATCCTTAGGGTGTCCGTTATTTACAGATTTGATTTTTGAGTTTGCGGTGCCCATAAAATTTTTAGTGTATGACCCAAAAAAAATATCGAACCTATATAGGCCTTAATTTTGGTAATACACCGTGCCACAACGGCGATTGATTCCCCATTTAAATAACATGGGATTTTTGTAATTTTTGCAATCAATTTTGTTGTTCTTCAGTCATCTCATACAAAGCTGCGGTAATCAATTATTTTTACAGTAAATTTAATGCTCTACAAAAAAGTCTTGGTAATTTTTTCGATAAATTCACTTGCTTAAAAGTTATTCAAGCTCAAAGTTGAACTGAAAATAAATCTGCAGCAGTTTTGGCAAAGTTCAGAAACTATTTATGGTATTTAAGTCCTGAAACAGCAACTTTACTATTTTTCGATGAAAGTATTTCCTCTGAAGTAGGCAAAAAATGGTGGCGGCTTTGACATCAAGCGACGAGAGTCAACTTGACTTTGCTAAACGCTTTATTTTCAATTCAGAAAATTTTGATTGGTTTCTTGACAAAAACTCTAATTATTTCATCAATTCTGATTCTGTCAAATTTTTCGAAAGATTTGGTATTGATACAAATTTTCTTCCATTAGAAGATAGTACATGATCAAATCACCTAGATTATTTAAAAGGTTTGGAAATTGTAAAACATTTAAAAGTGTCAATGATTCTGCAGAGCGAGCTGTCAAACTAACTGAAGAATATATTATTCAAGTATGTTATTCAAGTCAGAAGTGAATATAAAAAAAAATTTCAAAAGCCACCAAAGATGTTTGATAAAATAAATTTTGTTCATGAATGAATTGAAAATTTGTCACATTTTTACCAATAAATTGTAATATTTTAAGCTTAACTTATATCGTCTGGTAATTAATTGGTTATTAATTGGTTATCAGGATATTTAGCATTAATTTCAGTTATTATTCAGTCAAAACGAGATATTTTTTGCAATAAAAAGTAAATTGTAAAACAAATAATGATAGTTTTGTCAAAATACAAAGAAAATTAATAAGTTATTTTTAGTTCAACTTTGAGCTTGAATAACTTTTAAACAAGTGAATTTATCGAAAAAATTACCAAGAGCTTTTTGTAGAGCATTAAATTTACTGTAAAAATTAGTGATTGCCGCAGCTTTGTATGAGCTGGCTGAGGAACAACAAAATTGATTGCAAAAATTACAAAAACCCCATGTTATTTAAATGGGAAATCAATCGCCGCTGTGGCACGGTTTATTATCAAAATTAAGGGCTTATATAGGTTCGATATTTTTTTTTGGGTCATACACTAAAAATTTGAGGGGCGTCGCAAACTCAAAAATCAAATCGGTAAATAACCGACACCCAATTGCATCCTATCACAGCGTTTAGGTCGTGGGGACTTAGGTAAATTGATTGGACATATTAAAAGTTCTGTTCAATATTTCTCTCATGATGCTGGGTCTACGTTCGGCAGGATTGTAAGAATCAAATTATCAAATTTCCAAAACAATTTAAAAAAAACACAAAAATGTACAGGGAATTAAGAAAACTAGGAATATTATCAAAAGTTTGAGACAGATCGAGAATGGTCCTAACGTTAAGATTCCAAAAAATCCTCTAACTAAAATAATTCCACGGTGAAGAGCATTTTCAAAAGTTGTAAGAACCTTGTCACCGATTCGTTAAAGTATAACTGTTAGAAACCCTACATTGTCAAAGCTCTATTGCTTTCCTAAGATACATAAACCTGGGAAGGCAATGAGTCATATTGTTTCAGCTATATGTACACCTAGTTATAAGATTTCGAAATGGTTATCGAACGAGTTTGAAAATCTACCCATAAAATGTAACAAATTTCAGTTAAAAATTCATTAGAATTTATAAAGAAAGTTAAAGATATTGTTCTAGAAGATGAAGAAATTTCAATCTCGTTCGATGTTAGTTCTTTATTTCCTAGCGTACCGATTCCACAAACTTTACAGTATTTAGAAGAATTACTCATTTTGCATAATCTGGGTGTTGAAGTTAGAACTGAATACCTACGATTAGCTAAACTATGCATGGACCAAAATTATTTTCAATATAACAATCAGTTTTATCAACAATTTTTTCCATAGTTCCCTATCTCTAGCTACTCTCATCCACTGTCTCCCGGCCACTTCCACAATATCATCGGTGCCTCTTTTCCTTGGTATTTTTATGCTTCTTTTTGTTCTCTCCATCTTGTCTTGCTATATGTCCTGTCGATCTCCACTTTTGCCTCACTATTAATTCGATAATGTCCATTACCCCTGTTCTTTGTCGGATTTCAGTGTTAAGTATTTTTTCCAGTAAACTTATCACTATGCATTGCGCGTTCCATAGCCCTTTGGGTTACTCTAAGCTTTTTCCCCGTTTTCCTAGTGATGGACATGGTTTGAATTTCGTACGTGGCTACTGGCAGTATACAGCTGTCTTAGGCTTTGCGCTTTAGATGCTGAGTTTTCCAAATGCCGCCCACGTTAATTTAGTTCTTTTTTTACTTAGGGAAGTCCATCTTACTAAAAATAATAAAAACTCTTCGTTTTAACAAAACTTTCAATATTTATTTAAAAAATTGCCTTTTTAACCTCAATGACAGCCGTTTCGCTAGAATTAGCATCGGCAGATTGACATATTGAAGTTACATTTTGTTTGTTTATAGCTAGATACCTGATATTGATATTGTGTTTGCTTTGATTGAATCTTCATTTTATCCATAGATAAGACATAATTGTAAAACAAAAATATATTAAGTTATTGTAAATATCAGCAAGATATAGTTTTTTCCTGGTTTTTCTATATCATTGCACAGTTATACTGATCTTATAGAGGGAAGTACATCCAGGATAATCCCTTAGGGTTAATAACATCTAGGCTTTAATATTGTTATGTCTTATTTCTTCCATACTTGGTCTAGCCTTATAACTACCTAATAAACATCAGGTACCTAGCTACAAACAAACAAAATGTAACTTCAATATGTCAATCTGACGATGCTAAGTCTAGCGTAACGGCTGTCATTAAGGTTAAAAAAGCAATTTTTTAAATAAATATTGGAGGTTTTGTTAACACGAAGAGTTATTTATTATTCTTAGGAATATTAGATTATTTATTTATTTATTTGTTTATTATTGATTCTCAAAATAGTGTGGAACAATTGTTAGTTACGATAATGTAAAATATTTAGCTAGGTATTACTTTTTAAATTTAACCTAATAGAGTTTTAGATCTACTGAAAACCACAAAAAATGTAATTTGAAGTGATTGCTTAATACTTAAATATTTAAACTTATTTTAAGCGATTGCTGTATTTGGTTAAGAAAAGTGGTAAAGCAAAAAATAAACCATGAGTACTAAAGCGTGGGTAACATTATTCGGACAGATACAACATGAGAAAGAACCAAAAAAAAAGTTAGACCATTTGTCAGGAGAACCGCGTGGCGAGAAAACGTCCGTTTTTATATAATTATTCTTTTTAACTTGTCAAATATATTTGCTAAAAGCGCAAGTCTCGCAACGAACACAAAAAACTTGTTTGTCATAAATGATATGTAAATGTGTTATTCTTTTTCTTTTTTTGTTGAATAACTCACGATTGTGTGAGTTATAGTCTTAAGGTTGAATTGATATACGAAGCGATGTAAGCCCAATACAAATACCACCCACGTAAATAATGTATTTAAGTTGAATAAATTCTTATTAAAAAAATATAAGAAAAATTAGAGGTATCGCACACCTTACTGAAAATTATAATTTTCTTTATCAACAACTATTAATTAATATATCTGTTAAATATGCAATTTTTATCAAGTAATGCCATGCATTACCATATAGAATTGAATAATAATGACAGTTCGATGGAATAATATTATTCGTTACGTCAAATTTGACAATTTGTGAATTTACTTGTCATTGTATTTGTAGATATACTGTAAATTAGTTTTTGAATTATATGGTGTGTTGTGTACATTCTCTGGTATTATTAGAAAAATGTCTAATAGTGAATCAGATTTAGACGATATTATGTCTTGTACACCGCCAGACATTTTAAAATTAGCGGCTAGCGCTACAGAAAATCTCCTACGTAAATATGATGTGGTGTACAAAATTTTTATAGATTGGCAACTGGCATAAATGAAATGCATGAAATTTCTTTCTTTATTTCTGCTTGGCTTATTTCTGGCTGTAGCTCTAAGAAAGCGTGATATCTAAAAATTGCAACAGCTTTATTTTCACGTGTTTAAAACTAACCAATCAATGCTTGATTAGACTGAAAATTTTTTTCATCTGTCAAATTTGACATTTCAACAATGTTCCGACTATTTTTTGATTGTTGTTTCAGCCAATGAGCATGCAATTAGGCGATAATTTTGCACTAGTGCAAATTATCGATAATTTGCACTAGTGCGAATTATCAGGTCCTTCAAAATAAATGCAGACGTAATTATTTATTCTTACAATTAAAAACGCAATTATTAAAATTTATGATTGAACCAGTCGAAGTTTGTTGTCGGTCAGAAACAACGTTACTGGAAGAAGAAGTTGAAACTGAAACATCACCAACCTCGCTGTTTTCACTGTTTCTCATTTTCTTTATTATTTCCTGATTAAACTCTTTATCAAGTTGTAAATAAGGTTTTATTAAATTGACATTTCCATGTCCCGTTATTTTCGTTAGATGGTTTTCGTTTACCCCAACCTTGGCTTAATGGCTTACGGCAGTTGCTCGATGAGAATGGTTTGTGAATTTGAACTTTTCGCTATCGAGACCTGCTTTTTGGACAGACAGCTTTGTCCATTTTGCGATCTCGTTTCTACCAGCTGGGATGTTCTTGAAGTATATACCACTATTCCGGCTCGTTTTCATCGTAAAGCTTCAAAATTTGCAGCAATTCTTTGTGAGTAAAAGCCGATGAGCTTTCTTTTCTCTTTTCCGGGTTCATTTGTAATATTTTGCGCGTAGCATCTCGGGCACTCCTAGCAGATTTAAATCTTACATCATTAAATGGATCTATTACAATACCGAAATCTTCGCAATATTTTTCCTGAACAAGTTTTGCTGTTACTTTCCACATTGTTTTTACTACACTTTCTTTATAGAAGAATCCATCCTTCTTGCGCATGTTGCTTGCCCAGTTCTTTAGAGTGAAGGCATTTTTTTCCACCGAAGTTCCTCGTTCTAATAAGTGATTTCTTTCAGCACAAAACTCTTGAAATTGTCTCCATACTGACATTTTTGACTTTTTCGTATTCGTTGGCGTAAGATTGTCTATATTCTTGTCAATATCTACAGCAGAAGCATTTCCAAATCGCGACATTGTACAATATTGTTATCGCCACAGGTGACGCCAATGTGACAGCAACTGACAGTGACACAAAACGATTTGATTTATTCATAAACTTTTCTCATAAAAATTATAGTCGCCACAGTTGATGTCAATGTGACAGCAAATGACAGAGGCACAATACGATTTGTTTGATTCAAAAAATTTTCTTATAAAATTTAACTCGTGCAATGAAAATGAATAGATAATTATTGACAAATCTGCTCTCACGCAAGTTAAACTAAAAGTAGTTAAATTACTACTGATAATAGCATTGCTCTTATAACACATTTTATATTTCAAGAATTTTCAAGGAACAAACTCTTTAAAATGTATGAGTAACTGATTTGAATTGTAATAAAATACAGTGGCGGCTCCAGCGGGTAGGCCGGGTAGGCCCGGGCCTACCCTAAATTTTCAAAAATATATAATATGGCAAATTACGTATTTAAATACGAGCATATAATATATATATATAGTGCCTACCCTAAAAATAAATCCTGGAGCCGCCCCTGATAAAATATATCTACTAATATTCCTAGCTTCACTGTAATAATTCTCTAAAATTTCAGTTGGGAGTTTTGTTTAATTGAATTTATTTTAAAATTCTATTAACGTACCTTCAAAAAATTCAGAAGCAAGTTTTGCATCCCTCGTTTCCTCATCCCTAAAAACGGGACCCCTATTCGAGGAGGTGCACATAAAAGGACTATCATCTCTGTTTCAATTCGACTATTCCAAACAAAACTAGGGGGTTTTATCTAAAGCTGCCGGCTTAAGAAAACAGATGACTGTCGAATGCATGCGGAATTTGCGATTGGCTGTTATTTGCATACGGGGCGAATCGCAAAGAATATCAAACTTTTAGGCATTGTATAAACAAGAAAAAACTATTTTTAATAAACGATCAAAAGAAAGCTATTAACCTACTTAAAACTAACGTTGAATATTACGTATAGACGTGACCGTAACTAAAATTACATGTTGGAGTTTTCTACTTATTTTTAGTGCCACTGGCTGGATTCAGTTCAAGTAAAATCATTAAGTCGATCAGTAGGAACTCAATTTGCCTTACGAAACCCTATTGTCAAGTTCCTTTATTGTTTCGTTTGTTGTGCGCTCGACTGTAGGTAGGCCGTGGAAGACCGTTCGCCTACCCAGAGGTATACGTAGATACTTTCAGAAGAAAAAAATCTAATTAACATGGGCTGTTGATGGTTTCTGATAGTTTTCGTTGAATATTATCTACGCTATAGGTGGTACGACGTACCGCGAGATTGAGGCTAATGATGAATCAAAAATTGAGGGATTCGTGAGACAGATTCTCACCTAGCAAGGGGTATTGTGAGAACCAAACGCACAGCTTCCAAAAACAATAATTAAAATACAAATAAACATTAGATATTTACATTGTTTTTGCTGTTGGAAACAATTAGGAGAGAAGTGTCTGATCAATTAATGAGAACCAATAATATAAATTGAACAATTAATCATTTTTATTTTATAAATCATTTAGTAAACGTAAAATGTTGGTAGGTATGGATAAATATTCCATATTCATAACAATTATTATTAAGAACATTAAGAAATGCTTTTCAGATAACAAGAAGATGTTTTTGTTTAAACCTTAATTTGAAAAAGTTTATTTTATTAATAACTAAACAAATAAATATGTAACAAAGGATCCTGCACTCTTCTTACGGAAACGGAAGCACCGTCAAATTGTCTGAATTTTTGATATGTACAAATATTTGATGTCCTGATCAAAAGTCTTTATGGGTCCAACCTTATCATATGGCTAGATTTTGAGATACAGGGCGTTGTAGTTTAAAATCCCCACTTTTTTTAAAACGGTCTCCAAAAAGTTGCTCGTAAATATTTTTTGATGTTACTGCCATATATATTAAGACAAAATATATATCTAATATATATGTTGTTTACAGGGTGATTCGTGCTTTCACAGACCTGTTTTTGTTAAAATACGAAAAAAACATCAAATATCATTAAAAAAAAATCACCGTCAAAGTTTCTGAATATTGGACATAGTGTAGATCTCGATGTCCTCGTTAAAAGTTCTTATAAGTAAAATTAGATCCTATGACTACTTTTCTAAATATTAAATGTTTAGTCTGTAAAATAACATTTTTTGGTAATACAATATAAATACAAAATAAGAAATATTGTAAACTAAATATTTTTACACACTGTGTTAGATTATATTGTAACGCTGTATTATTGGGTGGTATAGGCTACAAAAATTCAAACCTACAGGTTGATCTGACCTGAGATTGTAAGATGACAAAATCGACAAATTCAAAAAGCCGGTGAACAATAGAGACAATTTTGTCTATTACTTTTTTTGCGTCTTAGATCTGAGTTATTAAGAGCCTATTGAACAAAACTGATAGAGGGTCATTCAGTGAGGTAGGGCTCCATAGGCGCGTTTTTTTTTCAAGTAGTATCCCCTGTAGGCTTATTCCACTTATGTTTTTATAGAATTTGTAGATTGTTATTACATAGTTGTTAAAGTTAGTATCTAACGAAAACAGAAGATATTTTATAAGGTCAACACGGGCGACTAGAACAAGCATACATTTAAAAAATGTATGCTTGTTCTAGCATACATGTATGTATGTTTTTTGTTGAAAGGCATGTTCATCAAACTGTTGGAGTTATGGTTTGGGGTGGTATAGCTTATGGTTTGAGATTACCTTTAATCTTTATCAGAGGTATCATGAACACGCTGCGTTATATCTAAGAAGTTTTACACATTCAATTATCAACCTATCCTTGAATTATTTAGTATTTTACAAGCTATAAAATATATTTCTCCACCTAATAAACATGCTGCCATATGTGCAGACTCTCTGGCGTTAATAGAATCTATCCAAAATATATTCACCGATCATCCTATTGTCCAAAGCATCCTAGATACCTATCAAATACTTCGTTTCCAAAAAATAACAGTTACCATAATTTGGCTCCCATCTCATATTGGTATAAAGTGGAACGAACTTGCAGACAAACACGCCAAAAAAGCCACTTCATTTTCCAATATTACGAACCATATCCAAATTTGCAAGTATTTGAAATGTGCCATAAAGAAAAAACATAAAGTTCTGAGATTAACACATAATACTACGCTATTGGATACTACCTGTTTCTCACGACGAGATCTATCTGTGATAAGAAGACTTCGAATTGGACACTCAAGATTAACCCATGGATATCTAATGTCATCCAGTGGTCGTCCACTCTGCCTTAGCTGTCAAAAACATCTGACAATAAAACACATTTTAATAGAATGTCACCAATATTCCTCTAGAAGATTATACCACAACCTTACAGACAACCTAAAAGAAATCTTAAGCAGTCCAGACCAAATCAAGAACGTACTTCTCTTAAACGTAAAACAGTGGAACTGTACCACAAAATATGAACTATGTATCTATTTTATTTTTATTTTATTTTACTTTGTAAAAAACATATATATTATATTGTTTATGTGTAAGTGGCCATAGTTGCCGAGCACTTTTCTTTAAATAAAAAAAATTGGATTAATTTTTTACCAAATTATGTTGAGAAATTATCTTACCGAATACCACTCAAATTAAAATTATTCCAGAAAATTTTCCGGAAATAATTTAAGTGAAAACTAATTTAGTGTAAATATTAAAAATTTGAATATTTGGCGAAGGCGAGTATCACCAAAAAATTAAAAGGATAATTGGGTAGCTACTTTCAATTTTTATTTTAAAAACTCTTATTATATTAAAAATTTTTTTACATTCATTAAATGTATTCTGATTGTTTATGTCTTACTGTTTTAGTAAAAAAAATTGCATGAAGAGAGCAGATGGTAAGTAAATAAGTAAATTTGACTTTAAAAATTTTCGTTGGTACATTTTTTATCCTAAATCGCGGCTAATATTTATTTAGTCAACTGTAACTTTGACATTAAAGTGAGGTTGTTTGAAATATAGAATTAAGTGGTTTTATACAATAAAAAAAAATTTAAAAAGATATTACCGCAAAAATGTGAATACAAATTTCCTGCACCGACATATAAGACATGAACCACAAAATATAGTAAGAACACTATTTTAAGCATTAATTTTCTATGCTGTGGTATTTGTTCAATGGCGAAAGCAATACTTTTAGCAAACATATCATCTACAATGGTCAAGAGAATACAAGTTGAGGATTAATAAAAAAATATACCGATAATTTCTACAGTAGGTACAGATAATTTCTTTCAATCATTATGACGATTAGTTGGTAAGTTCCAATTTAAATCAGAACCAATGATTTTTTTTACTCTGTGTCTTAGTACCCACATGAATATAATAAAGTATCTGAAGATTAGGTATACCTTGATTTTAAAATTGTTAAAAAACACCAGAGATTTGACGCCCAACGTGGAGAAAATGTTAAAAGAAAATGTTAAAGTATGTATTATTGACTTTATAAAAAGGGCGCCACATTTGCATTAGTACCTAGATACGAATTTGCCTATTGTTTTTCAGAACCTTATTGTAATAACTTTTGAATCTTGTAACTTCTTATATAATCGGGTTAATTCTTCTCTCGAAGATGTTTTAATTAAATTGATTGTACTAACCCTTACTTTTTGGAAGTCCATTTTATTAAGAATAATGAAAAACTCTTCGTTTTACCAAAACTTCCAATATTTATTTAAAAAATTGCTTTCTTAACTATAATGACAGCCGTTTCGCTAAGTCTAGCGTCTAGCCTTACTTTTTGGAAGTCCATTTTATTAAGAATAATGAAAAACTCTTCGTTTTACCAAAACTTCCAATATTTATTTAAAAAATTGCTTTCTTAACTATAATGACGCGAAACGGCTGTCATTATAGTTAAGAAAGCAATTTTTTAAATAAATATTGGAAGTTTTGGTAAAACGAAGAGTTTTTCATTATTCTTAATAAGATGGACTTCCAAAAAGTAAGGGTTAGTACAATCAATTTAATTAAAACATCTTCGAGAGAAGAATTAAACTTTTGAATCGGTCAAAAAACAGTTTTGTTAGGGAAATAAATTTAAACTAATTAAAGAAAACCTAATAGGGCTTAAGTAAAGAAAACTCAAGACAAAACAAGAAACAATTAGACCAGCGAGGATAGCACAAAAGAAATATTGCAGAGGATAAAAATAACATCTAACATGATTAAAAAAAAACGGAATTTTGCGGCATTTTGAAAAACTACTCCTGCATGATAAAATTAAAGTAGATACAGGAAATTGGATACCAAATGGAAAGACCAGCTGGAAGAGATGTAAATCATCCACAATGCTGCAGAAACCAAGTTTACAACCACATAACATCTTTCCCTTTATTTATTAAAAATATTTGAGTACCTGATGATCTGTAGTAAATCACTAGGACGCTCAGACACTGTAAAACTTTCTTCAACACGACCGTATCGTCTTCGCTAGATGGCCTAACCTAACCTAACCTTCAAAAACGTCTGGTCCCATTAATGCTTTAAATTTTTTTTAAGAAATTAACGAATCTGCACCTTGTGGAGGATTCAATTGAAGGAGTGGATCAGTCCCTAGTATCGTTAATTTATGTTAATTTCTACCTTCTAGTTTGTTATACAGTCTTGTTTAAATTTTTCTTTAGTCATTTGATTTTACCATTAATTGCTCTTTTCGTCTCTTATCTGAGAATTTCTGCTGCGTTATTTTACAAATCATTTTTGTTAGTCAAATTAATATTTTATTTTTGAATAGATATCAGTTTAGGTATCAGACTATCTTGTAGTATAGTCTGAAAGACAGTTTGAACTTTATAAAACAAAATTGTTTCGACCATAGTTTGAGAACCTCTGCTCTTATTGACCAACAGAGAGAGGGACCGGCGCTCACTCATAACGATGACTGTCGAAATTGCACGCTTTAAAAACAGCATGAAGGTCGAACAAAAAAAAAAGACCGAAAGAAACAATAAGTACCGTGTATTCCTGAACTCCTTCATATCTTTTTTGTTTACGTTGTTGTGGCCATTGCATATAAAAAAAAAATAGGTACCTACCTATGTAGTACCAATAGTTATATACCGCATCATCGACTTGGTTAAAAGTGCTGTCGGTCGCTGATCGAGTGAAACGGTCTTGCAGGGACGTAGTTTATTAACAGAAAATCTCAAGAAACAACAAGAATATCCACATAGATGTTTAAGAAGAAAAAATTGTAAAAGGGCTATGAATAATATGTACCTGTAATTAAGAATAATGAAAAACTCTTCGTTTTACCAAAACTTCCAATATTTATTTAAAAAATTGCTTTATTAACTTTAATGACAGCCGTTTCGCTAGACTTAGCATCGTCAGATTGACATATTGAAGTTACATTTTGTTTGTTTGTAGCTAGGTACCTGATGTTTATTAGGTAGTTATAAGGCTAGACCAAGTATGGAAGTAATAAGACATAACAATATTAAAGCCTAGATGTTATGAGCCCTAACGGATTATCCTGGATGTACTTCCCTCTAAGATCAGTATAACTGTGCAATGATATAGAAAAACCAGGAAAAAACTATATCATGCTGATCTTTACAATAACTTAATATATTTGTGTTACAATTACGTCTTATCTATGTATAAAATGAAGACTCAATCAAAGCAAACACTTTAAAAGTGTAGAACTTCCCAGATTTATTTGTTCATTAACAACTTTAAATTGTGGATCTGCTAGATGTCTTTTTATTTCAAGTTCTTCAAGGAAATCTAAATTTTGTTTTTTATTACAAGTGTGTAGTATTTGGATGTCATTGATGTGTAAGAGTGAGGTTGGATGTTCGAGTAGGTGTTTTGCATAATTTGACTTATCTGGTTGTTTTAATCTATATGCTCTTAAATGTTCGTTAAATCTTACTTCAAAATTTCTTTGTGTTTGACCTATATATACAGCATTACACTTTGGACAATTAATTTTATAAACACCAGATTTTTTTTAATTTAAGTAATTTTGTTTTTACATTTAACAATTTTGTACCAATATTATTTTGTGTTTTAAATGATATTAATGCTGATGTTGCCGAAGATATTATTTTTGAAATTTTATTGGAAATAGTTCCACAATATGTAATATTTTTATAACTTTTAATTTCTTTAGTTTGTTTAGGAAATATTAGGTTTAGTGACACTTTCTGTTCTTTCTTATTAATTAATGTATTTATTAAATGAATTGGGTAGCCATTGGATGTAGCTATTTGTTTTATGATATCAATTTCTTTATCAAAGTTAATTTTGTTCATTGGAATTGAAAATGCCCTATGTATCATAGAATTATAAGCTGCTAATTTATGTGTTATAGGATGATTTGAATTATACGGTATGGTTACATCTGTTTGTGTTGGTTTTCTGTATATTGAATAATTTAGTAAATTATTAACTTTTTCAATTTTTAAATCTAGAAAATTAATTGAATTATTTTCTTCAACTTCTAAAGTAAAATTAATTTTAGGATGCAAGGTATTAATATAATTAAAAAATATATCTAACTGTCGTTCGCTACCTACAAATCCTGCTAACACATCATCAACATATCTATACCAAAATACAATATTGTTTTTATAACTAGAATTAAACATTATGTTTTCTAAATTATCCATAAAAATATTTGCTAAAATTGGAGAAAGGGGACTTCCCATTGGAAGACCTTCATTTTGAATATATACTTTGTTATCAAAAGTAAAATAATTTTGACTAATGCATACATTAAATAGGTCAATTATATTTGATATTATTCCTGGATGGATATTTCTTTCATCTAATAGCTTTTTAACTAGAACTATACATTCTTTAGGAGGTATTTTAGAGAACATATTAGTTACATCAAATGAAACTAACTTAGTATTATTTTGTAATTTACATTTATCTAATTTTTTTATCAAATCTAATGAATTTTGTACTGAATATTTAGATGTGTAACCATAATTATTTAGAATAGTATTTAATTTTTTAGCTACCTTAGTATTAGGAGTGTTAACATACGAAACTACTGGTCTAATCGGTTTTGAATCTTTATGTAATTTAATTGTTCCATATAATTCTGGACATTGAGGATTTTTATTTACTAGGTATTTTTTATCATTGTCATTTAATAGATAATTTGAATCGTTTACATGTTCTCTTATTTGGTTAGAAAATTTTTGAGTGGGATCGTTCTTTAGAATTTTGACATTACTTGACATTATGAAGTCATTCACTTTAGATTTATAATCTTCTTTTTTTAAAATTACTGTGGAGTTACCTTTATCTGATTTTGTAATGATTAGGTTATTTTGATCTACTTTATTTTTGATTGATTTTAAAGCTAAAATGTCATTTTTAATAATTTGACTTTGACTTTTAAATTTATCTGGTTTAATGTCACTAATAAGATTTGCTATTTGCATTTTTTCATAAATAAAATTATTTGAATTAGTTCTCAAAGCTATTTCAGAATCTGTGGCTTAAAATTCTTTTATATTGTTAGTAAATTTAGGTGGTATGCAATATTTTAAACCCTTATCTAAAAATTTATTTTCATTATTAGAAAAAATGGAAGTCCATCTTATTAAGAATAATGTTTAAATGGAGCTAGAGACATAGAGGCATAGATAAAATATTATTAAAAACATTTTGTTTAAATAGTTAATAATGTAGAAAAATAGTAGCCATTAGAAACAAATTTATACCAAAAGAACAAAAGATATTTATATAAAACGTCAAGTCCTTGAATATTCTTTTACAATCAAATAAGTATAAATTTGGTCCCTATGTATAGTGTTGTCAATGTTTATCATAAAAAGGATAAGAATAAGGATTGTACCATGAATACCTACGTTTTTTATTACATATAGAAACAATTATGAACATCGAAGATTTTACTACACTTGTTACAAAAAGTATCACATTTTTCAGAATATTTTAATATGAGTGTATAAAAGCCCAAAATATTCATAGTTTAAATCGCCTTTTTTTGAAAAACAAAAAATGAATAAATTTTTATAAATCCTATTTGTATTATTTATATTTTAAAATTTCTTGTGTGCCTAGAAACAAGTGTCAAGAAACATTCTGATTAAAAATGAGTAATTTAACCCCAGAACAAGCAGCTCAAATCGTGGCTTTAGTTGAAGATGGACGATCTCAGTAATATGTTACTAAAGTCATGGGAATCCAGCAATCCAGCGTTTCTAGAGCCTTAAGAAGGTTTAGAGAAACTGGAAGTTATAATAGAAGACCAGTTCCAGGACGTCTCAGGTGTACTAATCCTGCAGATGACCGTTATTTAAGAATTCAGACTTTGCGAACTCGTCATGTTACAGCCTGGTCAAATAAATTCTAATTAGTTTAAATAAAAGGCCTTATTAATAATTAAAATGATCTTTTGTGTTATTAAATCTATTCTCATATATAAAACTTATCTCTTATCTATAACCAAATACAAATGAATATAAATATTAATAGTTATCAAATAAAACTAAACAAAACATACCTAAATAAATAAAAAATTGTTATAAATTTCAATATTTACTTATCAATGTGAGGCATAAATTAAAATTACTTCATAAATTAATTATATCCTTTTTGAGATTTTCTTCTAATTTTTAATGTTCTTCAATATATTTATGATCCAATATACATTTACTTGAAAAATAGAGTAAGTACACTTCTGTATTCTCGTAAGGTAAGTGTATGCATTTCTTTTAAAGTTTAGTTTCTACCCTATAATAATTGTAATGTCATCATCATCATTATTATTGTTATTATTCGCTCAGATAGATCCACAAGTAGTAATTCTAAGTGAAAGGAGCATCAGATATGCCGATTTTTTTTAATATTTATATACACTGTAGATATTATAATTAATACCAATCTGAATCCAATGGTGATTATGTCGGTTAGATATGGTAGTCAGATAGGAAATTTAAATAACACGTATTTGTAAAAGTGGATTATCATCAGAGATGGAATTGTTACCGCTCTATGTTATTAGTAGGTGGATTTATAGGGTCGAGGACTGGGATTACTTCATATAGTAGGAACGATTACACTTTTAAACATAACACAAGAAATTATAAAGTTTCTATTCTATTTTATTCTTGCATTCATGTACTGGAGCTATAGGCTCATTGTACCCCCCTGCATAACGGGTCCTCGGCAAGTCCCATTATGTTCATGTGTTTTCGGAGATGGCAGTGTCCTGTAAGCAGTCCCACTGCCTTTCTTAGTTGGGTTCTACTTAGGCTGAGTAATTCTGTAGTTTTCTTCCTGGATGGACCTGTTATGAATAATTTGCATTGCCTGAGACCCAACATGTGGGGATAGGTCCGATCAGGGTTCCTTCTGAAGCTTCCTTGGCTAGAAGGTCAGCTTTTTCATTTCCAAGGATCCCTGTGTGCCCAGGTACCCATTTAAGGATAACTTTGTGGCTTTGTGCCAGTTCCTTGGCAGCACTTCACTATTTGTGGCTCAGTGTGTACGCTCTCTATTGCTTTGAAAGTCCTGTGAAGGACTGTCTAAGTCCTGTGAGGGACTGTCTCGTTCAGGATGATTTCCGAGCATGTATTGATGGCAACCACTTCAGCTTGCAGGATAGTGTCTACTGAGCCCACGTTGATACTTTACGTCTTCCCTGTATTTTCATTGTAGATCCCAATCCCATCTGTGTACCAGACGGATTCATGTTGTTTCCTAATCTTGGTGCGAGCCTCGTCCCTATCCGGAATATGAACCGTAAATGGTATCGTAAGGTCGTAGGAGATGGGTATTCTGTCTGAGGGCATGCGCAGTAATTGATTGTGTTCAATCTCTATGGAGATTATGTTATGCGGTACCTAGGGATCGCCCTGCCCCATTCGCTGTAATTATAAAGTTAATTTTAAAATGTTTTTATTTGGAGGTATAAAAGTGAAAAAGTAATTTTATGCCAAAAGTTAGTTTTGCTGAGAACACAACATAAAAAACAGTTTACAAAATTTACACTATTTAATCACAAAAAATAAATTTTTCGTTTATGACAGCTGTTTAAAAATTATGTTCATCGTCATATCACTAATTAGGAAATATAATATAACAGGTCGGCTGAAAAGTCCCCGGTCTGACCTATAGATGACGACACTAGAATTAAATCCATTTCATTTTTAGATAGTATCAACCTTCAAAAGATTCGTGTAAAAATTTGACAGCTGTCGGACTATTAGTTTGTGAGATATTACATTTTTAGTGAAGCAACTTTTGTTATTTTCAAAAAGATGGAAAAAAAAAAGAATTTCGTGTGCTTATTAAATATTGTTATTTGAAAGGAAAAAATACAGTTAAAGCAAAAGCTTGGCTTGATAATGAGTTTCCGGACTCTGCGCCAGGAAAATCAACAATCATTGACTGGTACGCAAAATTCAAGCGTGGTGAAATGAGCACCGAAGACGGTGAACGCAGTGGACGCCCAAAAGAGGTGGTTACCGACGAAAATATCAAAAAAATCCACAAAATGATTTTGAGTGACCGTAAAGTGAATATGATCGAGATAGCTTAAAGATATCTAAGGAACGTGTTGGACATATCGTTCACGAATATTTGGGTATGCGGAAGCTCTGTGCGAAATGGGTGCTGCGCGTGCTCACAATCGACCAAAAACAGCAACGAATTGATGATTCTGAGCAGTGTTTGCAGCTGTTAAGTCGTAATAAACCCGATTTTTTGCGTCGATATGTGACTATGGATGAAACTTGGCTCCATCACTACACGCATGAGTCCAATCGACAGTCAGCTGAGTGGACTGCGGCCGGTGAACCGCCACCAAAGCGTGGAAAGACTCAACAGTCAGCTGGCAAAGTTATGGCCTCAGTTTTTTGGGATACACACGGTATATTGTTCATCGACTATTTGGAAAAGGGAAAAACAATCAACAGCGACTATTACTGTGCATTATTGGAGCGATTGAAGACCGAAATCGCGAAAAAACGGCCCCATATGAAGAAGAAAAAAGTGTTGTTTCATCAAGACAAATCATCGAAAACGATGGCAAAATTGCATGAATTGGGCTTCGAATTGCTTCCTCACCCACCGTATTCTCCAGATCTAGCCCCCAGCGAATTTTTCCTTTTCTCTGACCTGAAGAGAATGCTCGCGGGAAAAAAATTTGGCTCTGATACTGAGGTAATCGCCGAAACTGAAGCCTATTTTGAGGACAAACCGAAGGAGTACTACAAAAATGGTATCGAAAAGTTGGAAGGTCGCTATAATTGCTGTATCGCCCTTGAAGGCAACTATGTTGAATAAAAAAAATGAATTTTGTCAAAATATTGTGTTTTACTATGGTAGACCGGGGACTTTTCAGCCGACCTGTTATATATCTTTATTAAGATGTGCAATATTGGCTTGAGGAAATCTATTCGTATATGAATATGCACTAAAACCCCTAGAAACAATTTAAAATTATATTTTAAAAATCATTTTTAATGGGAAAATGTAAATCATTCCTACTTTACTATGCAGGAACAATGTTATAACAATTTTCAAATCCCCAGTCTTACAAATTTCAACTTCAAATTTATTGACTATCTTGGTGCCAAAAAATTTAACATTTTACTTGGATCAGTGCGAGTGATAACTAACCTAAAGACATTTTACTATAATTGTATAACATACATAACTGCAAACTACGCAAAGTTTGTAGCACTGTTTTAATCTTGTATTTTATTATTTTGTTGCTTGGGTCTATCGTATTGGTATCAATAACTTACTGTATCTTCAACTAGTTCTAATATTAATGTCCAGAATTGTTACTATTTTGAATTCCTATATACATATTTTCTATTTTCTTATTGGTGCATACAAAAATTTAGTTTTTTAGTTTGGTGAAATTAAATCTGTAAACTATGTGTTGGTATCTATCGCATGAGTTACTTAATAACGTCATCCGAATCTCTCCCATCTCTACTTGCACATTTATAATTTTTATTTAATCTTTGTAACTTATCATTAAAACACTCCATGGAAGGCAGTTTATGATAGTAATCATATTTTGGTTCCAATCTTGTCTATAAAAGTAGTCAGCTTTTTTCTTGGTTAAATGAACGGGCAAAGGTTAACAGAATGAAAATCAAAAGTAACTATCAATGACCTAAAATTAAGCAAAATATTTAAACTTAACAACCGTAGACTATAGTACGTTTGAAAAATAAGCTGGAGTAAATTCTCAGAATACTAATCTCCGAAACCTCGAAATACATAGGCGTGCACAACTTCTAACTAAAACGTAATCTTAAAAGATTTGGATATTTAGAACAAACAGATTAACCCAATCCAATACTGGTATAAAATGAAAAGATACATATAAAAAGAATAAAAATTCTGTTAATTGTGAAACACACAGTTGATAAAAAATAATAAAATAAAATAAATTATACTAAAACGTAAAATACATACACAAAAACGTTGAGTTTTTACACATTCCTATAATTAATATTCTTAATACTAATAATATTGGCAATAAGAATGAAAATTATATTAGCAGTAAAAAAATAATAGTGTGATAAGGGAATAGCTTGCACATTTATCGGAAACCATCTTTCGCTAATCGACTTTTTCTTACTAAACTATCAAAACACCATTAACTAAATACCTGTTCATTTTGACAGTTTCTTTATTTCTTGTTATTTAATGGGTCATTATTATAACGACAAAAATAACCATAAATAAGGTTTTATAATAATTATATAGAGTAATGTGTGTCGATTAAAATCAGCACGGTATTGTATGCCCTAGGTAAAGGGTCAACAATGCATGTCTTTTATAACATACTATACCTACGCTACAGTTTAATATATTTTGAACCTGTCTTAAATTTCTGTACAATATTTAATTATTCATAAACGGGCCAGAAAATATCATATTTTTAATATACTTTGTGTTACTTAAAAGTTGAAGATTGCAATAACTTAATTTGGTTGTCTTGTAAGCGGTTAATAAATGACAGAATTCTAACAGATATCGATGTAGACCGCTAAGCGCGATAGAAAATAGAAAAAAGTGAAAAGCAAGTATTTTACAGTTTAAATATTTTAGTACGTTACCACTGGACCTCTCGCCACAGCAAACCGCAAATCCACAAGTCGGTTAAATATAGACCGGAACTGCTTATAGAAATTAACCATAAAAGTTTTTTAACCGATAGGTACTGAAAAAAAACGCCAAATAGTGACACGGTGGTGATCACCAAGCATAACATTTTTTTTTATTTGGAGATGATCTTACTTTCCCGAGGAACTGGTATTGTTTACTCAGATATAAGTTGGAGGACAACCTCCAATAAAATATAAATAAATAAAGGAATTATTCTAGCGTATATTGATAATTGTAATTACGTTATCAAAGTGAGAGAGACAGATGTAGAATTAATATTCTCTATATCTGATGTGGGCGGTAACATAGAATTTATAGTTTCAGCGAAAACTGGTCCTAGCCATGTCGGGCTACTTTCGTTGACGATAGTACAATACATTTCTTGAATTCTACAGAGGGAAGACTAATAAGCAGACCTAGTAGGTAGCTACGTAGTAGAAACAACGTCCATCTTGAACCTTAAAAATTGAAAAGCTCAAACAGGGATCAAAAGAACTCGAAAACATTTTTTAGGACCTCAAAAACACCCATAAAATTTAACAAAGAAGAGTAATTTACCTCAATTAAAACCGGGTGGTATCCTACAGGATAAGAATAGCAAAAGAGAGTATTTTGTCAACATGTTGTAAAAATCATTTTTTTATACTGTACGGTAACCCACCAGAAGAGCTTTCAGGGAGACGTGTTGATGACAGGACATAGCGCGATTGAGAGACTCATACGTTTACTTAAACAACTCCTGAGGAAAACATTAAAAAGAGTAACTCTTTCTTTTGATGAACTTTCCACAATCTTATATGAGTGTGAGGCTCTCATGAATTCAAGACCACTTACATAAGGATACTCATAAGGATCCTCAAGACTTAATTCCTTTAACACCAGCCATGTTCCTTCAGGACATTAAACAAATTAGAGTGCCTGATATAGATGAAATAGATATAAAAACCCTTAAATTTATTGTACTAACCCTTACTTTTTGGAAGTCCATCTTATTAAGAATAATAAAAAACTCTTCTTCAAGTATTTGATGCTAATCTTAGCGAAACGGCCGTAATTGAAATTTAAAACATAATTTTTTCAAAGACTAAAAGAGGATTTGAGGAAAAGATTTCGTAATGAGTATTTTAGTTAGCTCTTGATTCCACCGAAGAATATAAGCTCACTAGAAATAAAAGAAGGTGATGTTGTACTAGCTCACAATGACTATGCGAAACCTAAGGAAACCTAATAAGACCTATTCAAAATTTGTTTCCATTGGAAATTAACTCTACTGAATCAAAAAAGCTACAATAGAAAGCAGAGCAAAAGGTCATCTCCCAAGTTGAAAAAACAGAGGCCGACGTTATGACAAACGAAACTAATACATCAGAAGCAAAGTCAGGAAAAGAGAATTATTATCGGAAAATTCAGCCTCCCAAGAGATTTTAGAATTTTGAGACATTTTTTGAATTTGTTCTCAAAAGGTGGGAGAATGTTAAAAATGAAGGTTTCTATACTATTTTGAATGAGTACTGTCATTATTATAGAATTGTCAGTAATATATTTTTTGATGCTGTCTTGCTAATTTTAAAAATTATTTTTGACGGAAGATCTTATACGCGTAGTATTTGATCCTTTTCCTTATAACCATGACAGTATATCGTTGGTCGGAATCATTACCGGTATAATTCAAAATATGCGTTTTCAAGAAAATGCGAGTTAAAGTTTTGAGATATTTTAAAATGCAAATTTTAGTGACTTAATGGTTACTAATCTTGAGGTTTCATTAGCCTATGTATAGTGAAAAAACCACAGTTTACTATCAGATTGTTAAAAATCTTGCAAAATGGTTAGAATCATACTGGAACATTTCAAAATATACTGTAATTGACTTGGGCCACTATAATAATTCTCTACACGTATAAGTCATTTTCTCTAGTTAAATTAACGAGTATGAATTGTTCCAGTAGTGATTCAGAAAGAGCTTGTGATTTTCTGTTATTCTGCATACTTACAAAACACATGATTTTGGAGATGTTCCAGTAATGACTCCGACCAACGATATATACTATAAAAATTAGGAGAATAATAAAAAACTCTTCGTTTCAACGTAACTTCCAAGTTTATTTGAAAAAATATGTTTTAAATTACAATGACGGCCGTTTCGCTAAGAAGCATCGTCATAGATTGACATTTAAGTTACATTTTGTTTGTTTGTAATTTAAAACATATTTTTTCAAATAAACTTGGAAGTTACGTTGAAACGAAGAATTTTTATTTTTCTTAATAAGATGGACTTCCAAAAAGCAAGAGTTAGTACAATAAATTTAAAAATTAGGAGGTTTCATTTAATGGAGTGTTTTTCTCCTCATTATATTTAGATTATCATTCTTCTAACACCGTTGAACTTATACTCTTTAATATCCGTATTAAATCTAAGTTCTAAAGATTAAATAAAAATATTTTAATTAATTTTTTAGAATTATCAAGAAAAATCATCAGAACTTCAAGTGCAAATAAATCATACATGTTCCATACTACACAAACCCAAAATTATCAACTTAAGTTGTACTGTTTACTAACATTTTTTAAATTCTTTTTACTTTTATAAGCTTTTCTTGAAACTGTAGCAATTATTTTAGCTAATATGAATAGTTGAAGAAGTAATAAATTTAAATTGAATAAATTTGAGTTTTTAATACTGAAAAACGCACTGTTAAATTGACTATTCATAGACACCATTATTACTTTCCATTATATCTTCAGTTAAGTACTCATAAAGTTGCTTAATTTATTAGTAACAAATAAATCACAAGTTTATTTACTTGTAAATGATCATAAGATTAATTTAATGCTTGAAACAAACCGGCTGCAAGTAAAGTACCGACAGCTAAAGCGGAAAAAAACATTACAAAAATTGTAATAGGTATCTGTCGATCATCTTAACTGCTGTATTTAGCAAAAACTCAGTGAGTTAGGTCGCATAATCTTAGGTATTTTAAAATCAAGTTTTTTAAATTGTAAAATTAGAACAATTATATCATTAAAACAGAAGCTAGATTATCCTGTCAGTTTTCGGTAAATAACTTTCTGTACTATTGCCATCTTTTTATTCAATTCTTTTTGCGTTAAATATTGATTTAGAGCTAGAGTGTTATATTCCTATACCTACACCGAATACTATACTAACCATACGAACACAACAAAGACAATCATAGTTTGGAAGAGACCACGACTTTACAGCAGATCACGACGTCGGGGAATCGTTCTAAGGAGGTAGGGAGAGCATTCCGCGACATGTGATCAAAGCGAAAACGTGTTAAGCTCCACCCACGATGGATAGTCGACCAATAGCTACCAGTCAGCTGTCGTCACCCCTCTGTCATCTAGATTTATGCTGTCTGACTGTCGAGGCGCATGTCAGCTGATTTAAAACGGAGTTCACAATATTGTGGATCTATGAAGTTGACAGTGCAAATAATATAGAAGAGACCTAAGTAAATGGGACAAGGACGGGCTCAGGAGAAAAAATACTTGATAATTCGTGAATGTTTTATGCAAGATAAATAGTAGGTATAAGCAATTAGGTAATACGAGGTTATTTTTTTGTAATTCAATTTGTAAACCTTCGAAAATACTTTTCTTGTTCAAGAATACCAACAGAAGAAGAGTTGACAATCTCTGAAAAACGTGTATTAAAATAAGGTTAGGATTATAACGACAGAAATAGATGTGAGAGTGATGTACGTAAATGTAGACGAAAAGATAAAAATAAGCCACGAAATAATTTAAGAAAAACAAAGAGAGTCTTTTTAGAGTGCTTTATTTGAGTTGTTTTTAGGTTGTTTTTCATTAATAGATCAATTTTTTATATTAAATAAAAATATTAGAAACTGAATTTATTGTTTGCATTCCTTAGGTACTCACCCTGATGATGCGAAGTAATCACAGCTGCCTTGTTTCCGCTCAGATAGTCTTCTTTGCAGATAAATTTGTTGTCGTCCAGGACGTAGAGCTCCTCCCCGGTGGAGAGCTGTTTCCTGCACACCAGACAGGTGAAACAATTCAAGTGGAACACTTTGTCTCTCGCTTTTCTCACTAAGTCACTCGGCGAAATTCCCTGACCGCAGCCACCACATTTAGTACCGTACCTCCTGAAACAAAAAAAAATAGAAGAAGATTATTAAGAGTCAACAGATATTTTGTAAACGAAGTGTGACAGCTTGAGTAGTTTTGCGGTTTAAGTTGGTTGTTGAAAAGTGGACTAGCATCTGTGTAAAAAGTAGTACGGTTTTACTTGTCGTAATATCCATAACAGTACTATCTTTGAGTACTTTCATAACAAATGATTCGCGTAAAGAATTCGCCATCTTTTTGTTGGGAATTATTTCTACGGGCCGTTCAAAAGTACTCCAGATCTTAATAGTTGATGTTTTAAGGAAGAAGTAGTATTATTACAAATGTTTATTATTTTAGAGCAAGAAAAACACTTGTTGCTTAAACTTTAATTATACCTAGAAATTGTGCATAGCTTTTCTATGTGTTGCACAGAATAAACTGCAATTTATTAATTTCTTCTACTACTTTTAGTTAAAAAGTTTAATTTTTGGCAAAAGTAATTATAGAAATAAATGAAATGTAAGGATTATACTGTATTTGAAAATCAAGAGAGAGTAAATTCCCAGAATAAAAACTAATTCGGTATGCAAAACTATAGTACAGTACGTGCGGTAAAACTTCAATATTTGTAATGCATTCTAAATTGTTTTTGTTAACTTCAATACAAAATTTATTAAATTTCTTGGACTGTCACATTATTTTTTGATCTTTCATTGTTACTACAGTAGGCCTAAGAGGATTAACGTGCGTCATAGGCGTAACCAGATTAGAAAGGGATAATTGTTATTTAACGACGTCCGAATGGCAACAGCTTCTAATAACAGATATTTTGACTTAAATAGTGATTAAGTTTCTAGAAATGCAGTTATTTGATTTTCGATAAACGTGACAAATAGTAGTGACTAAACATGGAAGCAGTTTGTGAGTATACGCCAGTGAAAAAATTAAAACTAGACCATTTATCGCTCAATGAAAAGAGTGCTGTAGTGAATGTGTACCACTATTTTAAACATCAAAATCCCTCAAACACTATTGACAGTGTAGTTGAAACAACATCTAAGGCAATGGGATATGGAAAATCTACAATATATAGAGTTCTAAAGGAGGAAAAATCAGGTGGAGTAACCTCACCAAAGCCGAAACCAGGTAGACAAAAACTATTAAAAGTCAACGTGGACGAGTTTTTTATTTAAAAATGCTTTTCGTAAGCTTGTTCACCCATTTTTTATAAACAAGCAAATACCAACTTTAGATAAAGTTTTGCAAGCCATTACGAATGATGTTGATTTACCCACAATAAGCCGGGATAAACTATGGAAAACGTTACATGAGTTAAACTTTAAATTTGAAAAAATGGGCAGATACTCAATGCTAATTGATTCTGAAGAAATTGTATGTTGGAGAAGACAGTACCTCAGAAGAATACAACAAGTTAAAGCTCAAAATAAAAACATTTATTATTTAGATGAAACATGGGTTAATGAAGGACATTGTGTAGGAAGAGTTTGGAAAGACAAAAATATAAAATCATCCCATCAAGCTTTTCTAGAAGGATATACTACTGGTTTTAAGGAACCTATAGGAAAAGGTAAAAGATTAATTATTTGTCATATAGGCAGTACAAACGGTTTTCTTGAGAATGGTTTACTCTTATTTGAATAAAAAAAACCGTTGATTATCACGAAGAAATGAATGGAGACGTTTTTGAGGAATATTTTGAACAGATGATTCAATTCATACCAAAAGGATCGGTTATTGTAATGGACAAAGTTACCACTCCAGATTACTTGAACCTTTACCAACCACTAAATGGAAAAAGGATGAAATTGCAAAACGGTTATCTTCTAAAAATTTAGCCTTTGACAATACAATGCTGAGGGCAGAATTGTTAACTATTGCTAAAAAACATAAGCAAAGTTGGCGAGTTCGAGTTTGTGGGACGTCAACCATTTTATTACCTGCTCCACTGCATTATTTCCTAACCTAACCTAACCTAACCTAACCTAACCTAACCTAACCTAACCTAACCTAACCTAACCTAACCTAACCTAACCTAACCTAACCTAACCTAAAACATGAATGCCAGTGCTGATGTTTTTGAAATACTCTAATTTTTACAATATGCAACCATATTGTAAAGCCGGCCACTCACGTCACTGCGGCGTCGTATGACAGAATCGGTTGGATGAAAATTTTATCCGTTTCTGACAAAGTCCGACTTGTTCTCTTGTTTCTATTCCGAAAACGGCTTATGCAGAAAATTTTTTGAGTGAATTTTTCGAAGACTATACTGCGACGCAGTATCGTGTGTGTCCTCGTCCAACTTTCAACCAAATTGTACAATCTTGACGTACGATTCTGTCGTTCGACGCCGCAGTACCGTGAGTGGCCGGATTAAGTGCTCAGTAGTTGATGTAGGGGTTTTATGTTGTATAATTCAAAAAATATTGATTATAACGAGTCTGCATCAGAATTGTTTAAGAAGCAGAATTGTTTTTTTATTGGCAGTGAAGACATTGAATATTCCCTTGTCTTCGCTATGTCGTCCTCTGTAACTGAGTTCGGTGGTGATTCTGAGTAGACCTGTGACTTCAACCGGCGAAGTACACAAATTTGTGTTTGAAAATTGTCCTATTAACTATACTAATAATTGCAGCCCTTACTGATTCATTCTGGTCAGTCCGCCGTTTACGTCGTATTGTCTCTTTGAATAGCGCAGTAAATTTTGCTTGTTTTTAAATTATATTATTTAGTTTAGTGTATTTTAATTATAGCAGTTATTTAATTTAAGTAAAGACTTTAATAAACAAATTTGTGACAATATTGTGTTTAGTGAATTATTTTAATTGGTAATAGGGTACGTATTTTAGAACATTTTAAATTAAGGTTTGTTATTATTATTATTATTTAGTTTAGTTTAGCACCGGGAAACATGAGTATTTCAAAAAAAGGTAATAAAATTATCCACAGTCAAGCCCGACAAATTATATACAATGTATATCAATTTATGAAGAAGGAAAAAGAAGAAGAAGTCCATAAATATCCCTCTAAGTAATCTACAAGAAAGAGTAGCGAAAGCTTGTGATGTTTCTTCAATTTCGGTAAAACGTATTGTTGCTGAAGGCAATATGAAATCTCCTGGGGAACGTTTTAAATCACCTCGAAAAAATGTTAACAAACCCTCAACTTCCAAAGGATACGTCGATGAGTTTGAGGAAGAAATAATCGAAGAATTATTTATTCTTATGCTGCAATTCACAATAGAAGGCCTACTTTGAAAAGAATTTTTGAAGAGGTAAAAAATGAAGAGGGTGTAAACTTCACTGGCAAAATTGACACATTTAGAAAGTTGGTCAAGAAAATGGGATTCAGGTGGAAAAAAACAAGACAACAGAAAACTGTTAATGGAGAAGTACGATATAAAGGCAAAAAGAATGGAATATTTAAGAAAATTAAAACAGTATCGAGAAGAGGGACGACCAATTATATATTGTGATGAAACCTATATCCATAGTTCACATACCGTACCAAAAGCATGGGATTATGGTAAAAATATGTGTTTAAAATCGCCAGTAGCTAAAGGACAACGCCTTATTATTGTACACGCTAGAGGTAAAGCAGGATTCGTACCTGAGGCATTAAATACTTTTAAGGCTGGAACTAAAACCGGGGACTATCATGATGATATGAATAATAAAAATTTTGTTAAATGGTTACGAGAAAAATTCATTCCCAATGCTCCGAAAAAAAGCGTATTGGTATTAGACAATGCTTCTTATCACAATGCACTTTTAGAACCGATTCCAAATTTTTCTTGTAAAAAAGGAGCAATGATGAAGTGGCTCGCTGAAAGAAACATTTTTTATCTGGAAAAATCGACTAAAACCGAACTATTCACGTTAATAAAAACGCACAAGCCACTATGTAAAACTTACGTAATAGATAAAGTTCTGGCTGAACATGATATTGTAACGTTGCGTCTACCACCCTATCACCCGGAATTAAACCCCATTGAAAAAATATGGGCATTGGTAAAGAACAAAGTAGCTACTTGCAACGTTACTTTTAAATTAGATGACGTCAAAATATTAACAGAAAAAACATTTAGCGAGGTTACCTACTGTTGACAACTGGAAAAATATTTGCGCTATAATGTGTTAAAAGTGGAAAATGAATACCTAGAAAAGGAACAAATTATGAATAAAGTAGCGGATTTGGTAATAAACTTAGGAGAAGACAGCGACAGTGAAAGTGAATTTTCAATTGATGAAGACGATGACGACTTAGGTTGCGATCCACTACAAAAAATTTGTATATATTTTTAATTTTAATAAATTAATGTGTTTTTCATACTTTTCTTAAAAGCAGGAGGTAAAATATGGTATTATTTATTTAAGCTTCGGGGCTTCCAAAGGGTATTTAACTCTTTTTTTGTATTATTTATAAGCTGTCTAGGGCTAATGTTATAGTATAATAGTATGTCATTAAAATATCGTTTAAAAATGTATATCATGTTGGTAAAGACGATTTGATGGGCGCCCTTAAACTGCAAAAATACATTCTATCTAAACTACCTGGAGCAGGTAACCACAATTCCAAATTTCCCAGGTATAGGTAAATTTATAAAAATATTCCCCAATTATTTAACATACAACATAGAATAATTATTTAATATATTTTTTAAGTCATTTCGGTAAGTGTATAACATTTTAATTATATTCTGCAATAAAATAATTATGTTGTTATTTTGAACGTACTTTGCCTGTACTATATCAATAGCTTTAACGAAACCAGCAAACGAGCCCGACTTTTTCGGTTTTCATTTTAAGGATCCAATGCACCGCTGTCATTCAGTTGTGCGCAACTATTTACGACGTCACGGGTCTACTTAGAATCCACGGCCTCTACATAACGTTTTCTAAAATATTAGTAGATTATTCTCTATCCGATTAACAACACCAAACTTTTTCGAAATATAGCCGTGGCGATAGAATATAGCGATTCTTTTCGTTTGCTTATTCCTCATCACTTTTCTTAAAATACAAATTATTGAGTGCCAGTCCTGCCTCTATTTTGAAACAAACACGATGTTTTATAAATGTAATATATAATGGGTTGGATAATAAACATAGTAAAATTATTATTCTCCATAAAAAACCGCAATAAACATTTAATGATTGCAGTTTAATACTATCCGACACAAAAAGTATTTAAAGAAATAGTTGAAATAAAAGTTAATTTCTATAAATGGATATCCTGTTTATAGTGTGCCATTTACGTGACAAAATATAGAAATGGGATCCGAATTTTATATAAGGTAATAACAAACGTCACGCCCCGTATAATAAAAATTCGCGTTCGTAAACTGTTTAAAAATCTCCTAACATTTCACATCTGGATTTAATGCCGTAAAAAAGTGGTATCAAGTTCATGTTCTGCTCGTTCTAATCTAGAGAATGTCCGATTCGTTACACTCGATGCTAAATAAACTTTTTCAAAAGAATCTTGTTACAGTTTCAACATTGGCGTAACCAAATTATAATTGATTAGGATCGATAATTGCCCGAAAGGATTTTCTTTTATGTCTACATAATACTTTTTAGTTACTTCCATTTAATTATTAATGTATTTATAAATGAAAAACTTTATATTATCTTCCTGTACTTTTTGAATTCCACCTTAATTTTTTCTGCAAAGTGCATTTTATCTTATTATCTTTATTATCACTTTAAGTTTATCTAATAAAGTTTTTATGTCTTGAAAATTTAGTATTTTGTTTGCAACGAGACATCTAAACAACTACATACATTTTCTGATTTCTACATTCTTGCATTATTCTTTTTGTTAAATTTATTACACTGTTTTCCATATTCTATGTTGTGTAACATTGTCACCAAGGATTCTTAGAAGTAATTTTTAGTTAAATTTATTACTTTTCTATGCCTTAAATCGTAAAGAATACATTAAAATATACAAAAATTAAAAGATAAAACACATTTTCTTTTGCTATTTTTGTAAAATTTTTCCCACGATTGTTGTCTATAGTTGCCATTAATTTTACGACGTTCTACAAAAGGTGACAATTTTACGGTGGTACGCCTTTGGTTTTTATGATTTTAGAACTTTTTACAGCGTTGTCAACTTCAAGGTAAATCAAATCGTTGGTGAATGTGCAAAACCTCTTACTAGACATTTTTTCAAATTCGAAATTCGAAATGAAAATCTATTTTTAAACATTCAAACAAGAAATAGCGAGAGAAATGGACTCTGGTTATTAGTCTGTTAGATTTTCAAAATTAAAAACTAAAAAAAATGTTTACATTTTTAAAGATGTAAAACCTTGTCAAGGAATACGAAAATATTATGGTAAATTAATTGAACAGAAATAAATAAAAATATAAAACTTTAAACTTTTAAAAATTTAAAAAAAATTAGAAAGCGATCTGCTGCAAAATTATAATTTTTTGTCATAGTTTTGTTCATTCCCAGACGATATACCTATAGGAATTTAACCAATTTAAAGCTTGTATTTCAAATTTTACTAAATCAACAAATAATCAACGAAAAAAAGTGAATTTATATTCAGAAGAGGAAAGTCTCTATTCGTAGACAATTTTATTCTGACCATCCCAAAATTTAGTTTTATTTGGATATATTTATTATAAAGGTCTGGTTAAAAGAATACTAGAAAAGGAAATAAAAAGCATATTAGGACAAACCAAATCTTGCGTATGCAACACCGTATAGTAGTCTGGAATAAAAACATCAGACAAAAAAATGATATACCACACAAAATTGTACGAAGTGCAGTAAAAATTTGAACCAGAATAACAAAAGGAGGACTCTGGAAACCAAATTTTATTATTGGAGGAGATGCTGTAGCCTAGAACTACTGGGAACATCGTAAAAAATGGAAGACCTGGCTGACGGAAGACAATGGCACTAGCTGTAGACAACCCTTTACATATTATTTAAGAATTTTAAATATTAATGTATTTGTTATTAGAACCTACTTGCAAAAAAGGGTAAATTTAAGTTCAACAATACACAGAATCATTGAAATAATATGCATAAAAAATTAATAATTCAGGCAAAGTAAATGGTTTTGGGTTACATAACTTTTATAGCAATATGATGAGGATAACGACTAATTAAACATAAAATTTTTAGTCAAACAATAAGCATTGTTTCACGGCCAAACTGTATACGATAAGAGAAATTTGATTTTTTTGATAATTTTAATTAAAATACAGTTTTATGATCCCTTACGACAAATATAATTGTTAGTTACCGTTAATGTTGTAATGAGTGTTACAATAAGAAAGGCTATATGCCGTATCTCCACGCCCCAACTTTTTTACAAACATGTAGATTTAAAACCAAAGAGTAAGTGAAAAATTAAAAGCAAAAATATAAATCAATTAAAAGCAAAATTTAACTACGTTAGAATCTATTTATTTATTCTATCTATTTATTTGATTGTACTAACCCTTACTTAAAACGAAGAGTTTTTTATTATTCTTATTTATTTATTTATTTATAAACTAATGCAAACTTAGAGTTAACGCACTTTAAAAGTTGGTACCCAAAAGAAATTGATTTATTTTATATTAATTACTATAAATTACATCCAATTAGCAGTACAATTACATTCATTACATGACGATCTTGCAATATCAGTTGTAAAAAATAATCGCACGAAAATATTCACGATTTAATTCCATTTTTGGGCCGAGATGAATCTTTTAAGTTACTGTAAACAACACAAATAGCAAAACGGTCTGAGTAAGTATAACCTCAAAACTGTCCAACTTTACGATAGAGCTGTCAGTTGCCAGATTGCCACACCAGGGTTGCCAAATCCCGAAATATAAAAGGCAACCCTCGTATTTGCTTAAAAGATAATTTTCTTTGAAACTATTGATCAAGCTAAATTAAACGATGGCAATCTGCAAGTAATGTAATGAAAGTAGACAAATAATAGTGAAAAAATTAAGTGATAGTATTATTTATTAAAACAGTATGTTCTTTTCTTGGAAATCTCAAAACTTGCTCCATTTAATTTGCCTTTTTTTAAACAGGGCTCCATAATAATATAAATGATTTTTATTGTCCCACATAATAATTTCTGTTTTGGTACGAGCCGTAAAAGCTGACACCTTTTCTTCTTCTTATTTTCACGGTGTTTCTCGTCCTTTGTTGTTAGTTTGTCGATATATAAACTCTTTATGGAGAACGAAGTGCCAATATATTATTAAAATCCGTCCTAACAAACGCGTTATCGACTTAACAAGCTTCGAGCCTAAATAACAAGGTACTTTGGGGCCAACGAGCAACAATATTAACAGCGTTGCCATATTTTAGGAAATTAAAAATACAAAATTAAATTTTGTAAAATCAGGGCAAATAAAATGAACGTCAAAATGGCAAAAGCAAAAATATTATCAGTCCAGCATTCATTTATGGTTTTCTAAATATATGGAAGCAACTAAGCGAATGCCGATGTATGAAAATCCTTCCTTACGTGAAGAAAATTATTATTATCTGCAATATATTCAACCACTAAGCTGTTGTAAATTTAAAAAAATGATGGAAAGCAGCAGCGATGTTAGTTTGGAAATGTGCCTTACGAAATTTCCAATGCAGCACAATTATTGCCTGAAAAATCAAAGTGCAGGTACTAAGGCGTTTATGATTTGTTTGCGAAATGGATGGATATAAAGAAATCCAAAACTATTACAGGGGATGTAATTTTAGTGAAGAAAAATGAAAACATAGCGACTTTCCCAATGTAATCGCATTTCTTAGGTTAAAAAGTAAAGAAATCAAAAGTCTTCAGCAGCCAGCAAATCAACAAATTTATTTGGGAAGCAGATAATGAAATATACCTAATGCTCAAGGTAATTTTAACAAAATATTACGATTTTAGGATATATATATGACGTTTGTGAAACTGACAACTATAGAAATACCAGACACCTCAGTAACGGATCTGTCATAATTTTCTCGCTGAGATATTACGTATTGTCAATATGAAACGTGCCGTTGCTAGGCAGTTTTGTCAGTTAAAAATAGTCTAGTGAAATAGTCAGATAAAAACAATCAATGTGAAAAGGAAAGTTTACCTTCTTGTTCTGACTTTAACAAGAAGCATTTAAACATACTCGTACCAAGTATTTCAAACAAATTGATTCCTTTCAGTAGTAGCAATTGCTCGAATTTTAATATAAATAATAATTAGGAACTACCTTCTGTTCGAATTTTGAATATTTTATACAAATAAGAATTAAAATGTTCAAAATTTTGTTCTATAAAGAAATACAATAAAGAAATGTCTCATTGATTTGTTATTCTATACGGTTGCCGAAAAAAAAAGTGTACGCAACTCGACAGAAAACAGTTTTTTTGGACTCGAATTTTGTCTACTCCTTTAATAAAACAGTATTTTCCTACGACCACATATGAAAGTGCTAGTTTGCACACTTATTTGTACTTAAGAAAGTAGCTAATATCAATACACGTATTGAAAAGTAAAAAAATATAGTTCTATGATCTGTGACATTTACGTCAAATTTATCAATAGTAAAAACACATGAATTTCAAAGCAAGAATCATTTAATTTTTTTTTAAATCTTCCTTGTGTCAAATATTGGTATTGTAATTGCCAATACAAATTTTTCTGTATAAAGTAAGAATAAAGAAAAAAGTTTCTTATAGGTTTTTAAATTTTTAAAAAATAAACAAATTTTTGTTCAGTATTATTATTTTTATAAAAACACTTTTAGAAAGAAGAACAGTTTATTCTTCTTTTTTATATTGTGTTTATGTTCCATGCATGTGTCGAATGTGGATTTTTGTGCCAAATGCTTTAGCATTATTTATTGAATATTAAATTCTTTAATGAACCCAATTCGAAATATTTTCATTTGTGATCAAAGTACCTGTAGCAATTGAACTGAATCTAATTACAATTTATAGTACGACACAGATCCATTAAACGCTTTATACTGTAAAAAAACAAGCTAATCAAGGAGAAACAACGTTTGGTTATAGTCGTTCATTTTTATTAAATGATCTTGCTAACGACACCAGAGAGTTATTTTATCTCATTTTCGCGACTTTTTCTCTTTTTAATCGTCGGATCGAGAAAGGCAAAAGCCTAAAAGTGCCCCGATAAGGGTGAGTTTATAAAGAGCACTTTCATTTATTTATGGTAATTGCCCTCCGTTTAAGTCTCCCTGATATGAATTTTGAAGGGCTGCACTATCGTTCGTCCCTCATATCGTCAGTCATATCGCCACAATTATCTTGACTCTTGTTGTAGGAAGTTTTATTGTTTGCAGGGGAAATAATGGGTGGTTTTGATGTACATTTTTTGAATATCGTTTGTCAAAATCCTACAAATTCAATCTTTTAACATTTTCTCTGCACAACATTTTTCCTATGATTGTTACTTCCACTACTGTTTTGGATATATTATTATAAGTTTGTATATTACTATTTATACCAAGTGACATAAAAATACGAACACCCAGTTTAAATGATTTTATTTTAATAAAATTTGGTGAATTAATTTGTTTTACTGAAAATTTTCAGCCTGTTTCAGTTGAAGATTCCGGTTTTTATACTGAAATCCACTAACAATCAAAAAATGAATATTGTAGCCGGGGTAAAGATACAAATTTTGCGGATTTTGATTCTTGACATTCTTTACGATTGGTTAAGATGCCTAGGGTACGAAGACCTGTAACATTTCGTCAACTTAGTGAGTTTGATAAGGGTCGTATAGTGGGACTTCGGGAAGCTGGATTTTCTTTTCGGGAAATTGCAGTTAGAGTGCAAAGAAGTGTAGACACCTTGGTTAAATGTTGTCAGGCATGACTTCGAGAAGGCCGTATGCAAAGAGCAAGGGGCTCTGGACCCCCCGTAGAACAACAGACCGTGAAGATCGCCGCCTAAGATTATTGGTCTTAGGGGACCGTTTCTCCACTACCAGGTCCATTGCAAATAAATGGTTTGCAGAACACGGAAGACCTATTGGCATGCGAAGTGTTTACCGACGAATAAGACGTTTTGGCCTGTTTTCATATCGACCACACTGGGTCCTCCCTTTAACTCCAGAACACCGACGTAATAGCCTTGAGTGGTGCAGAGAACGGTCACTCTGGGATCAGAAATGGAACAGTATTGGCTTTAAGTGACGAGTTTTCATTTTGTTTAGCCATGCACAATGGTCGAGCGAGACAAAAGGGCAAGACAAAAGGGCCTGGGTGCCACGTATATAAGAAAGTCCTGCGCCCTTTTGACGTTCTTGAAAATAAATTTATTAAATTATTTTTCTTTTGTTATAGTTATGACAGCTATTGTTTTATTTGTTTTATTATTATATTTATCTTCTTTATATAATTTTTATTTTACTTACTCCAACAATCTATTTTAAACAAATTCCATATTTTTGTACCATTATACAAATTTTTAGTTGAAGTTAAATAGCTTATATTAAATAAAGTTTTTATGGATTTCAGCTTTTGTAACAAATCATTTGGAGTATTCCCTCAGCGGGGAATTATATATTGTAATAAATTACAATTAATATGAATGTAAGATTGTATAAATATAGCTTAAATTGTTATAATTGTTGTTTTTGTTGTTTTTATAATTTGAAATTTTTATTTTTTAAAGTTTTGTGGGGCTATAATTTATGTTTAAATTTATTTCAATTTTTATTTAATCTTTATTCAATTTAAAACACCTTAAAATTTCTTTATTTTATTGATCCTTTTCTGCTTGTAAAAAAAATTATGTTATTAAACTTAAGATATGTAATTTTATTTATTATTTATTATTAAATTTAGTATATCTAAATCAATTACTTAGCATTTGAGACTCATAACCTCAGTAGTCAGTTCATAATGTAAAATTTAACAATATTATTATTTATTTACTTTGCTTTACCTAAAAGAATTAATGTACCCTTAACCTATTCAATGATACGGCTATGGCAAATTCGTGCGCATCAACCCCCATATAGAGGTACACGTGATCCTTAACGGTTATTTCTGGGGTAAAGAATATCGAGAAGCGTGTGTTTATTAGTCGTTAAAAAGTTTCTTAATAATATAATGTTCTCAGATCAAGATTATAAAAATTGTTTAATGATACTGAAATATATTACTCACAATGTTTTATAGGAGTTATGAAAGTGATATAAGTGAATAAAGTCAAAAACATACCCTAAATCACTTGTTGCTGACGTTGAAGGATGGAAACTTTTCGTGGCGGCTTCTCAGACTCGGCTTCTTACCAGTGAATAATTTACAACAAGTACAAATGCTTCCTTGGGCGGATACCAAATAGGATTATAACCACTGGATATTATTTCTCCTTGGTTTCTTCCAGTTTTTATTATTATTACAGGTTAGTCAAAAAATTTAATTTTTCTTCTTAGGATTTAATATTAATATTAATATTAATATTAATTATATTATTAATTAATAACAGAGTATTAATATTAATATTAATATTAATATTAATATTAATATTAATATTAATATTAATATTAATATTAATATTAATATTAATATTAATATTAATATTAATATTAATATTAATATTAATATTAATATTAATATTAATATTAATATTAATATTAATATTAATATTAATATTAATATTAATATTAATATTAATATTAATATTAATATTAATATTAATATTAATATATTAATATATATCGGTACACACTTTCCATTTACAATTTTTCCAATAAGTTTGTTTGAAGATACATTATATAATTGATCATATTAATTTTCAGCCATCTTTTATTTTTTTAACAGTCATCGGCCATTGTTTTTATGATAATTTTAAAATTGACTGGCGTGGATTGGCCTTTTGATGAATTTAGAGTGACCTCGATTTTCCTTTTTCCTGGGCTTATATACCCTCGCCCAAAAAATCGAATAATGGCCGCCTTTTCGAGCGTATTTTGTTTTTTATAACCCCACTTACATAAAATTTTTGAAAAATTGACTTTTTAATTAGACATTTTCTGATCTTATAATTGTTACAAATCAATTCTGTATCACTTATTTGATTATAAAATAACATTTTTAGAATTTTAAAATCGAATCTTCCCTATAAAAATTGCTGACTTTATGGAGTAAACAATGTCGGCCATTTTGACAATTATCAATATTAAATTTAACAATTATGAGCTAATATCTCATCTTGGCCATTAATTTTAACAAAAACTGAAAATTTATATATCCTGATATAATCATATAACCTTATTTCTTAATGACACCGCTTACTTTAGTTTTTATTAACATTTTAAATTTACTGCGTCATAACGATTCAAATACAAAATTTATCAAATAAACTAATTAATAACATTCAAAATCATCAAAGAACAACCTAAAATTAATTATCTTACAACAACATATAATAATAACAAATAGTACCATCAATTAATCCTCTAATATTAAGTTTATGTCTTTCCACTACAAGCACATCTTTTAAGTTTATAATCCGCAAGTTTTTTATCATCACTTCACTATTTACAGTGTTTTTCATTGACTTTATCATTCATAATGTCCTTGATTAAGCTTTTATTAAACAGTCTTAGCTTGTAAACAAAAACATCACTTTCTTACAGATGCGTTCTTACATGTAATATATTTCAACATCTTTCTTTATTTTTTTAGATTTAGTCTCAAGCATTGCATTTTATCAAAACTGAGATGTACCAGAATATAGGAATTACTAGACTTGTACTGTCATCCGATACATTATAATACAGGACTCATCACTTGATGCTTAATTGAATTAGAAAATATTGTTCAGGTAAGTAAAATTTATTTATCAAATTATAATCATTTCTATGATTTATTTATTTTGCTCTAACAGCTAAAATTAGTTTGTTGAGGTTTAAATTTTGTACCTTATATTACTAACTAAATACAGTTGAATAATCTCTACTTTATATGATAAATTTAAATAACCTAGACCTACTTGTTCTCATTTTATAGCTACCTATTAAAAAAAATTATTGAACTTATTATTTTTAACATTAAATATAACTTATTTGTATTTTAATCTACTAATAATCTTTAATACTTTAACACTACTTTAATCTTACTAATATTGTATTCTTATGATTCATTATTAACATATTTTAATACTTATTTATTTTTTTATTTTTAGCTTATGCAACATAAGATCTTGGACTTGATTCATGGATCGACTACTGGTGTTAGTGCTCATTCTTATGAACTCATTTTATCAAGATAGTTTTGTGTTCTTGTGTGAATTAAGATTTACTGGATTGGCTCAAATAAAGAAATTTCTGGTGTATTGATCATTTAATGAAAAGTTTTGAAAATAACATCCATGACTAGTAATTTATTTCAACTCAAGTTATTTATTTGGTAAGTTATATTTATTATTATTTTAAAACATTACAATATGTAATATGTGGCTAATGTATAATTGTAACTTTGCACTTCTGTTCAAAGATTCTAAGCCTCATTTTATTCTGTCTATAATAGGTGAAATTGTTTTAATTATTGTTTCTACATGTAGATTGTGATGGTATACCTATATGTGAGTGGTATATATTAATATTGTTGTACTTCTTTTAATCTGGTATTATTTAGGTACAATTTAATATTGCAAATTGTTCAAGATGTTTTATGTTTTCTGCTGAGAACACTAACACAGTATTATTACAAAATATGGAATATTTTTCGTTTTTCAAATACTTTAAACTATGTTCATATAATATATTCTGGGCTATACTTACATTTAAAATTAACATTACTTTTTATTTCATTAATTTCTGTATACTGTGTACTACTTTTTAAGTAGGTTTTGAGTAAGTTTTGGGCAACACCTTAGAATCCCAGTTTAATTATTGATTCAATAACATGTCGATATTTACAGTATCGAATGCCTTTTGAAATAAATATAGTCAGAATATTCCTATTTTTATTAATTTTACTATTTTTGGTTTAAAATGTCAGCTGTTGCTGTTGCAAGGGTGCATTTGCGTTTTGGAAATTCATATTCATAAGTAGAATGTTTTATTAATAAATTATAACAGTCTTTTTTACGACCATTTTAATAATTTTAGATTGTATATTGGTCGGTAATTTCCTAGAGAGGAGTCTTTTTAATGAATAGGTGTTATTTATGCACATTTGCAGTTCTTCTTTTTTTGTGATATGCATTTTCTTCTGGGAAGCTGTTGCTTTAAGTGTATATAGAATAGATTTAAACCCATTATAAGACTTATTGGATCTAGGTATCCTGTTTTGCAGCTTTGCTCTTCTGAAAATTTATTTTGGTTTTTTTGGGTGCTAGTTTCTGTACAATTTCTATGAAATGTTTATTGAATTCTATAACCATATCTTTTTTATTTTTAATTAAATTTCGACCTATACCTTTTATTTATTTTATGTTATTTTTCTGTAGTTTCCTGAAATACAGCTCATCGAAAACATTCCATATTTTTTTCACGTTATGATTTTTGCCTGTATTATTTAATATATTCTCAACATTTGACTTTTTAAGTTTGTTTCTCATGTTTTTCACTGAACTCTTCAGGTTTTTCAGTCTCTTCACTTCCTAGTATAATCTTTTCTGCAGAAATTCTTTGGAAATTAAGTAAGTGTTGCTTTTCATTTAATGGTTAATTTTAGTGTATTCATCCTTGTAATATTTCCATTTTGTTGCTATTTCTCCATTGTAGATTTGTTTATATATTCTTTAGTATTTATTTTTACAAATGTTTTACCATTACATAAATTTTTGATTTGATATTAAGTGATTCTGAAGACTAATGTTTCCATTTAGATTCAGCATCCACGATGGATGGAGACAAGGAAAGTTCCCCATAAAAAAGGCAATATACACTCAATTTCCGTGTCCCCTGTCCAGGCATTCTCAATTATTTGGAGTTCTCTATTTTCCTTAAAAAACTGGTTTTATTGAAATCTTATTATTTGGCCTAGGTATGTAATTAATTACCAAATAAATAAACCCCTTTCTAATATAAATGACAACAAACAAAATTGTACACATCTTCATTTAAAATAAAAAGCCAACAATTATTAACATTCACAGATGTATTTTAAATAAAATTGATTGTACTAACCCTTACTTTTTGGAAGTCCATCTTATTAAGAATGATAAAAAACTCTTCGTTTTAACAAAACTTCCAATATTTATTTAAAAATTGCTTTTTAAAACTTAATGACAGCCGTTTCGCTAGACTTAGCATCGTCAGATTGACATATGTCAAAACGAAGAGTTTTTTATTATTCTTAGTATTTTAAATAGATTACATACTAATCAGATATTTATGTAGAATTAAACAAATTAAATAAAGAATGATTGTTCTATATTTATAAATACTAAGATGAACGAATAAAAATGTACTTGAATAATGTATGCAAAATACCATCGACGGTTAAATAATTAATCAACGGTCTTAAAATCTAATAAACATAAACAGATTATAACACCTAATAAAAACATTATGTGAGAAAAAAATGTTTATTTTTATCGAAATACCGAGTTTCGGTTTTTTTGTTAATGGTTTTAGCCGGATGAATTCCAATATACATCATATATATTCACTGTAAATTGATCCTTGAGCAGTATTCATAAATATGTTAAATAGAAACGACTTTATAATGATAAGATATCATTCTTTTAATCGTTATTAATGAATAGTAATTAACAGATATATTGCAAGGAAAAAAATTAGGGAAATTATCTAATTTATGGCACACTTTCAATCTGTTAGATAAATTAATCTTTTTCTAATTTAAATAATGATTATAAGTATATCATTATGTGGTTTTATTGTTGAAAATGTGACAGTGTAATTCATTACCTACCTATATATATATAGACTGCTCAACAATAATTGAAGTGGATATTTTTTAAATTTCATAAAAATAAATATACGTTTCATGCTATCAGTTAACTCTTTTTATAGATATTTACTGTACTAACCTTTACTTTTTGGAAGTTTCACACTTTTGGCGCCCAACGTGGGGGAAATGAAGTAATAAGGTAGGGGGCGTGTTTTTAATATATCGCCACAGGCGCAATAGTACATAGAAGCGGATCTGCTTTACAACTATCTATATCGAGCTAAATTGCTGTTAATTTATTGTGTATCTAGAATTATATATATAAACAATTTTCAAAGAAATGATACCAAAAGTTTTTTAAATATTGTAGGTAGGTTGTATATTTTCTCGATATTTTCTATAACTGCTTATCATTATTAAAAAAACCATGTCTACAATTAAATTTTTTTCCATTATATACTTACTTGAAAAAATCACTCCTACAGAATAGTTTGCTCTCCCTTGAAAAACACTTGTCGGTCAAAGGAACGTGGCAGTCGTGACACCGAACACAATCCGCATGCCAGGTCCTTTCCAAGACGTTCAGCAGAAACTTATCCAGGATAGGCTTTTCGCAGCCCGCGCAGGCTATCAGCATCCCTGCGGCTGGCTCGAACCTACCTGTATAAAAAGATAATAAAAATCAGTCGTAAAATAAACAAAAAAGAATATGAATGATTTACTTCATTTAAACAAGAATATATTTTAGATGTTATGGTATCTATCATTTTGTTTATTTTTAGGTATCAATTATTATCCTACAGATTTCAAATGTGTATCTACTTAAATCATTATTTTCATATTTATTGCCGAATATATTTGTTGACCTTCACGGAACTGTAAAGTTTAACCTTTAACTACGTATTATTATTATACATAGTCGTGACTCCAAGCCACAAAAAAATAAAAGGAATTTCTAACTATGTTCCGATAGGAATACTTGTTTGTTTAGATTGATTTTGAAACGTAGATTTTACAATTGAGCGCGTTCAGAGTTTAATAGCTTTCCTGGTAATTTTCAACTGTGTGAAAGGTATATAGATAGGGTGTTTTAAAAAATTTCAAATGTGGTATCCCAAAGTTTTAATTGATATAACATTGTTTTGGTAAATATCTATCTACTGTGTATGTCCAACAAATTGGGTTTGGGATTTGGGAAATATGAATGCAATTACTGTGAATTCTCGACGCAAGAAAACAGGTAAATTTTTGGGACAGGAACTTTCGACGCACGGTTAGAAATATGTTTTTATTACAGGAATTTTCGACGCAAGAACTTAGGTACTTATAGACAAGTAAGTAGGTAATAAAACAAAATTATCTTCGAAAACTGATTTGATTTAATTTCAAATATTATTAATAAAATAATTTTTACTATTACTATAACATGACACTAATTTTACAAAAGCAAGTCTTATTTGATTTAAATTTACACTTTCAATCATTCGTTCTAGAAACGCAATTTTATTTTTTATATTTTTGTCTGTTTTGCTAAGACTATTTATTTTTATATCTAACCTAACCTAACCTACTACTTTTAGAAAATTTATAATTTTCTAATAATAGACCATCTCTATTACGACAACTTTTAATTATACTCACAATTATAAACAAAACTGAGAAAATTGTACCTAAGTGTAAGAAGGGGCAAATTGGAATGGGCAGATTTTCTTGGCAATAAAGGAATTAGGGAAATACGTTTTCTGAACATTCTGCGCCGAATATTCATGTTGAACTTACATGAATTCAGCTATATGTCGACAGATTACAGGAAGAAAAGAACATTTAAAAAGTTTCAAATAATTTAGGAAGCGATACATTTTAAAATTATTCAAATACCAAAATTTCCGTTAATTCAAGTGATGAAGATGATGGACAAGTCTACTTGGCCTGCCGTTGACTGCAAGTGCTGGGTTATCGCCGGCCAAAATGTGATGGGGATTACTTAGTGGACACCACGTTCTACGAATTACCTCTAAAATCAATTATTCTTGTGCTTTTTGAGTTAGATTTGTGAGCAAAGTAACTACCATATCTGTTTGTGTATTGACACCAATCTCAGATACAAAAATCACGTTGCTAATTTAATAAAAAAGTCATTTTATTCTTTAAAACTGATATACTGCAATCGGAAAATACTCAACCGCAAATCTATATAAAATGATCCTTTGTGACTCCTTGGTACTATCACGTCTGAATTTTGCTGATATCGTATATGGTCCAGCTTTGTTGCAAACGGAGTGTAAACGTCTTCAGATGATACAAAATTCGTGTGTTCGGTTGAAAATATCCTCATGTTTTAGTGATATAGGATGGCTCACTCTAAAACAAAGACGTTTTCTCCACTGCTGCGTATTTTATCATAAAATTATTACATCTAAAACACCTTCATATCTTTACGACAAAATAGAATACAGACATCAAGCTCATTCATTAAACTTAAGATATTCAAATAAATTATCCATTCCCAAACATAAAACTGTTTTTTTTTAAATCATCATTTTCCTACAACGTTGTCCATATTTACAATTCTTTACCTGATGCAATTAAATCCCTATCTTTAATTAACTTTAAAAAAAGATTAAAAACACTGATTTTAGATAATAGTTTGGCTTCTCAATTGTGACATTTTGGCATGATTCTTCGGGTACTAAGATTATTACTTTGGTTTATAAATACTGTGCAGGTGCGCCATCTTGCAGAGACCATATGTCTTCAGCAGGAATTTCTGGGTTATTTGGATGAGGATAAAGTCTTGCAATAGCGGGTACAATATAATTTGTTAATAAATCTAAATAATGATGTCCATACAGATTACCTTCAATGAAGAAAGGTCCAATAATATTATCGTCTATCATTCCTGTCCACACATTTATTTTTTGCGGATACTGCGTGTGTACTTGCCTCATCCAACGGGGATTATTTCTGGACCAGATACGATAGTTATGTCTATTCACTTTACCACTTAAGCAAAATGTTGCTTCATCTGAGAACACAATTTTTTGGATAAAATTTGGGTTTGCTATACATCTGTTCTGAATGTTTTCGCAAAATTCTGTTCTGCGTTCTGGATCATCTTTAGTTAATTCATGACAGAAGTGAAATTTATATGGTTTTAATTTCTCGGATTTCATTATGTTCATGACGGAAGTCTGGCTTATGTCAAAGTCAAGAGCTAACTGGGTAGTTGATGTTTGTGGATTTTCTTCAAGTGATAGTAACACATCCAACTTTACATTGTCATTTGTGGCGGATTTTGGTCTTCCTGACTTGGGTTCATTTACTACGTGATGTGTTCGTAAATAACGCCTTACAGTTTTCACAACTGTTGATTTTGTGATTTGGTGATCTGGATTAACTTCATTGAATAGGTTTAAAACTTCCTTATAAGAACGCTGTTTGTCTCCATATCCTTGCATAATTAAAATTTCGATACGTTTTCCTTCACTTAGATACACCATAATAGAAAAAACAATAGTAACAAATAATAGAGAGAAATATTATTGCACAACTTATACTACACTGATAGGTAGATTACTCAATAATTAATTTATTTGACAATTAAAGGTTTGACATTTCATCCATGGCTAACTAAGTCAAAAACGATAAATTATTGATTAAAGCCTCAATTATTCAATAACAATATGAATGGAAAGTTTTACTGTATGCAGAATTTCACAAGGAATTCAAAAATGGAAAAATATACAGGGTGTTCTATTTAAAATAAAAAAGTTGATATGCATTTCCGGTTTAACCGCAAATGGTACATTAAATTTGATAGCATTTTTGAATTCCTTGGATCTTCTTAGAAGGGGATAAGCAATTTCATTTAAAAATATCAAACCGTTGAGGAGATACTTAGGGGGTTCCATACTTTATACTAACCCTGTAAATGTTTAGAGTACAGTACAAAATTATTAACTGTGCATTCTTGCGAAACAAATGTTCACTCTGAGAAATGTTATAGAGAATTACGCGTAAAATTAATTTTCAGATTTATAATTCATAACGAAAAATATTGGTTGAATAAAAACAAATACTCCTGCATTAAAGTCTATGAGATGAATAATCCGAAAAACACCTCCCGTCTAAATCCTTTAGTCACATTTAATCTTATTTCTCTGTAACTAACGAAATTCCACACTTAAATAAATGTCGCTTGGCTTTTTTATTGATTTTTTCTGAATATTTTTCGAACGGTATTTGCCCGCAAGCGTCAGCCGAACATTTTTTAGGTTAGAATCTCTTGAACCGTCACTGTTTCGTCGGTTGGTTGATCTCACCATTAAAAGTATGACAAATCGTAAATAAATAAAAAAAATTAAGAAGGATTTTCATGCTATTGACACAAATATCAACTATCATTGTAGCTTTACCGCCGTGAAAAAAATTCGAAGATCGCTCTCATTGATGCGTGCATTTTCCTTCACGTTCGATTAATGCTATTACCAGCAAGTAAATATTAAGCTATTGGAAAAATCCATTTGCAGAACATTTTCTGCAAGCTTACGAACACTCATCACACTTTAATAAAAAAGTTAAAGAATACAAATTAACACTACTAATTGCCATTATGAGTGCGATGACAATAAAAACATTCTACAAATTTTTATAGGTACTTTTTTTTCGTTTCCAGCTGAGTATAAAGGTCTCTGGCTGGTCATAAATCAAATTGACATTGATTATAAATATTTCGGTCAATAAATTTCATTTTATTGACGCTTTAAAGGTCTGCAACTATTCGAAATGTACTAAAACTTGTGTAAAAGCCAAGTGTTTCACTGTTCGAATAACGACTAATAAAAAAATTAGAATAGCCGAAAAACCATTTTACAATGTGACCTCTGATTCGATTGATACACATACTGGATGTTTGTATGAAAAGGGACGATTGACAAAAATGTTCCATCACTAAGTGGTAAAATAAAAGTGCCACTTATTGTGGATTAAAATATAAGTACCTACTTTTCAAATTCTATTCATAATAGAAAACTTGGAGTGTATTGTGTTCTTTGCCTCGTAAAAAATATAAAAAATGGACCAAAGGAATAAAAATATGTTTAAAAAAAACAAAAATATAAACAATAATACAATACCGACTTACAGTCGGAGAAGTATTTTTTCCGCGCACACTCGATTTAAGTTGGTGCCACATAAGCTCTATTGGATTGAACACGCAGTAGAGAGGTAGTCGTAACACTGTATGTCCCAATTCTTCTGCAATTGTATCACAAACATGTATGTTTTTTTTAAAGAAAATGACTGTAGCACTTGGAAAAGTTCTTTTTTTGTATAATTTTCTTCAAAATATATGTCATTTTCAGCCAGGAATTTTTATGCAATAGTCGACTATGATAGCTTGCGTTGTCCATTACTATAACGCTGTTTGGCGGAATGTTGGGTAACATACAATTTTTAAACCAAACTTCAAAAAGCTCTGCTGTCGTATCTTTGTGATAATCCACAAAAGAGTCCTTAATCTTTTTGGCAGAAAACCACAGAGCGTTTGGGATCCAATCATTTTCTGATCCTGCGTGTAATATTGTGATTCTCTTCCCTTTATTATTTGATGGTACTTTTGTTTTACACTTATCAGAGGAATCAGACCATGCGTGTCAAACCACGTCTCGTCGAGTTAGAATATTGGCCGATTTTCAGACCAGTATTTCCTTATTGACGTTGTATATTTAGAACGCCAGTTTATTAAACGTGTGGATTCCATTATTACTTGTCTCTTGTCAATTTTGCGATATTTAAGGCCCATTGCAGATGGCAACTTACATTGTTAAATACGATAATAAGATCGGCTTTCTTTAAATATTGCAATTGATGAGTAACTAAAATTCTTGTTTTGTGTTGCAAATGGCGGTAAATACATTGTTCAAATAATTGTTTTCCTACTTGTGTGTCAACAGCAGATAAAGGATCATCCATTAAATAAATGTCAGCGTGCCTGTAAATAGCCCTAGCTAAATTTATCCTAGCTCTTTGACCACCACTAAGGGATACTCCTTTTTCACCTACTATAGTTCTATCTCCATATGGAAATTGTTCAAAATCTTTTTCTAATGCACACACTTTTACAACTTTTTTGTAACGTTTTCTTTCATATCGTTGACCGAATAGAATATTGTTGCGTACTGAAGACTGAAATAACCAAGGATCTTAAGAGCAGTAAGATACCTCTCCTCCAATTCGAATTCTTCCACTTGTCGCGGGTAATTCTCCCAGAAGAAGCTATGATTTATAATTAAATATTAGTTATATTGATTAAAAAAATTCTCTCGAGTTAAAAGTAAGTAGTGAAAATGAGTAAAAGTTTACAATTTACCTGTAAAAAGGAACTTTTCCCAGATCCAACTTGTCCTACTATAGCACAAAGGGTACCAGGAACTATATTGATAGTAATATTTTCTAAAGTATTTCCTGTACCGTTCCAAGAGGCATCAACATTGGATACCATCAAACCATTATTATTTAGATCTTCTATCTTGTCTTCTTCTCTCTCCTCCATTAGTAAAAATTCTTGTAATCGCCAAAGAGTAGTGAGACCACAGTTGATATAAGTTTCGTCATTGATGAGCCGCTGTTTCAGACTTTTGATTGTAGGGACACGCTGCTCATCGTACATAGTGTAGATTTTTCGCCTTATCAAATATTTTTCCCAGTCGTCTAGACTTTTTGTGACACCGGAATCTTTACGCTTTTTTCTTGATTCCATGGAATTTTCAACAATTCGTCTAACTGAAGTAAGAGGCACCTTCGTCAAATTACCGGTTACTCTTGCTTCAGCACCCGCGTTTTATCCTTGCTGCAGTAAGGAACTATACACATTTTTTATAATGATTTTCACGTCACAAGATAAGTGATTCTTCTTTAACGAACCACTGGAAGAAGCACTATTACTTTTTATCCACGGACGCCACATACTGCCTATTCTGTACGTTGGGGTATAAAATCTTTGCTATTAATGTCTGTAATAACAAATAAATGTTATAAAAATATTGCAAGCCGTAACACAAGTGAACACTTCCAATGAAATACAAAGACTAAAATGAACAAGAAGTGTAAGCTGTAATCCTCTACAATCCCTCTCTGATAAACAAAATTACCTGAATCAGGTCCTTTTACATTTATGATGTGCATCTCGGATTTTACAACTTAAGGGTCTAATTGGTTTTATTATAATCCTTCAGTCAATACCATTTATTGTGAAAATTACTATAACTGAGGGAAAATATAATTCCCTTTAAAATAGTTAAGAAAACCTTTACTCAACAACTAAATATGCATACAAATTAGCTTTTGATGATTATTATCATTTATTATCAAGTACAACTATTCAATGCATCTTATAAACCGATGTTAGTTTACAAAAAAAAGAAGTAAAAAAAATGGTTAAAGCGGCTTGTCAAATCCTACGCATGTTACAAACGTTATTGCCTAACCTACATGCATAATAATGAATCATTCATTTTGAAACGTATATTTACAAAAGATCTAATTTAAATAAAACATCACGCTCGTCTACTTACATCTTGATAAACGCAGAGGTGATGAAAATTCGACTCAGAAACCACAACAGTAAATAGTATTTTAGATAGTATGTACTTAGCCAAAAAATCGAGATCATCCAGAGTTGAAACATAAAATTTATTTTTGAGTTAAGTTCTGAAACTGTAAACAGAACTCAATGGAATTTTAATTAGGAGAATGAGTAGGAGGAATGCTGTGGATTAATCGTAACCCAAATTTAAATTAAAATAATGCAAGAGTTGGACCTTTGGTTCTCAATTAATTGTTAACTTTAAGTCAAAAGAAATATTTTATTAGTTTTAGTATTTTGATTAGAAATAAGTAACAGTTTGTTAACGGTTTTTACTATATTTGAAATTTACTTTACCCTAGTAATGACAGCTGTTTCAAGCACCAATTCATTTTCAGGTTGACAGTTATATTTTGTTTTATAATTATCTGATTTTGACCAAGTATTAAAGGAATAAAACATAGTTAGGATAGTTGGATATACACTGCTCAACATTTGAAGTGGATATTACAAAAATCTGTAATTTTCTTTTGTCATTAGTTAATAATAAATGAAAATTCCATAAAATAAGTTAATCTTTATTCTTTCGCGTCACAATATACCTAAAAACCAATGTTTTATGAAAAAAGAAACAGTTACAGTGTGTTCAACAATGTAGTGCCTACAATAAAAGGGGACTGATGGTGATAATAAACTTCTTAGGTACTTTTATCTCAAGTATTGACAAGTTTGGGTAAAGAATGTAGGTCAGGATTAAATTTGCAAAAATAATTTTGCAAATTAAAAGATATTCACAATAAAATTTAAATTTAAATATGTTAATATATCAAGTCAGTTTCACTATCACTATCGTCGTCTACATTAATTATAAGGGATTCTATGTTAGTAGAAATGCCCTGTATGAATCTTCCACTTTTATAACATGGTTTATTGTTTTTTTCCAACAATTAGCGTCTGGGTCATCTATATTTTGCCGGATTAATGCAATTACAGAAGGACATAATGTAGGTATAGTATTTTGGGTCCGCACTTTGTTCTTTAGTTTTCTCCACATATGCTCATTCGGGTTGAATACGCAGTAGTAAGGAGGAAGACGAAGAACTGTATGACCTTTGGATGCTGCAATTGTGTCACATACATATCGCACCCCGGCAAGAAAAGTGTCACAATACAAAAATACCTGTTTCGAGAAATTGCTACTTTTATAGTTTTTTGCTCAGACAAACGTCAATAATTTAAAAACTATAATAGTCAGATTTGTGAAATTTTGCGTGTAAATAGGTTATTTATATGTTTATTATAAAACATAAAATTCAACAGCAAAATTGTTTTTTTTTCAAACCAACTGTTAAGAAAATTTTGATTAGATGTATATTGTGACTCTTTTTTCGATTGAAACGTCTGTAATTTTTTTAAATAATACACCATTACTTGTATGAAAAAAGTATTTAATATCAATCAAAAATAAAGGAAACGTAAACAAATTATAAAATTCTTATCAAAATATAATAAACAAACAAAAAACTTGTAATGTAAATTACTAGCTTTGACTTATTATCAATTACACTGGTCCATCGTAATTTACCCCACTACTTTCAATAAACTTAAATACAGAAGATCCAATTTCATCAGCTCCGCGATTTGCTTCACCTTCATACCAACAGAAACAATCGTTTTTATCGTCACCGATATGAGACACTGTAAAATTGAAGGTATTGAGTTTTGATTTATAATAAAAAATAGAGGTATTGCCTTGTGGAAGTTGCAGGACTGCTTGCAAATCATAAATTGCAATAATTTTATTTGGACCTGAGCTTTTTTTTATCAGCGTCTTTTTCAAGTCAAGAAAGATCCTTATCTTCCATGTGTTTAAGATACTGGATTTCTATATCTTTCTTTGTATCACCCAGAGCATTCTCATAACGTACACAAAGTTCACACCTGTCTTTTTTCGGCTTGAAAAAGCTGCTATTAAATTCACCATTAAATATTCTTGAGTACAATGTTTCATTGGCAAAGGGCACGTTATTAGATTCACAGAAGATTTTATAATCTCTATAGACATCACAGTGACTTTCCCTTGATGAATTTTTTCTTATGTAGAGAGGGTAATTCAGCATAATTAGAACCACAGCGGGTATTAGGTGAGCTAGGTTTGGAAACGGCATTTTTGCTGCCGACACTGCTGCTGTTTCTGCTACTACTATTCGAAGAGGAAGTCGGTGAAGAAGAATCAGAAGACATAGACCTATTGCACTGTGGAATATTCTTAGACGTAGAAGAAGTCACAACCAAATTTTCTGATGCACCAGTATTTGCGCAAGGTTGGGTTTGAAGCTCCTGTTCCGACAAAATTAGTGAACTCCGTTTAACCGTTACACCTTTCGTTAGTCAGTTGTACTATCAATGCTGCTCGACTATTTTTATTCATGTTGAACCTATTTATTTTAAAAGAAAATGTCATAATATAAATTTAATCAGAATAATACTTAAATACATAAACTAAGTACAATATAGTCATAATATTGTTTTAGTTCAATTTTATAGAAAAAAAAAAGACCGAACACAACATATAATTCATGACTATTAGAATATTTTGGAAAAAAAAGACATTACATATATTGCATCTTTACAATATTCCATAATACACGAATATAGATCAAAAATAGTCGAAAAAAGGTTTTTTATATGACGTGGCTATATCTATAAAGCTTTTTCGTCAACAAAACAGTCATAACATAGATAGTGTCGCCTTTTTTGTAAAAAAAACTAATTCTTTAATGTAAAACTTACCGATAAAAAGTCACATCACACAATAAAACACTTTTCTGGCGGCACAATACAAACCTACCCCGTACTAACACAAATGTGACACTGTTCATGCCGGTGATCAGAGCGAAATGGCTATGTAAAAAAGAGTACTTAGTACCATCTAGCGGTAACCATGTGCCACATAATAATGACGTTGTTAATTCAGCCGAACAAATGAAGTGCGCGCTATTTAATGCTGTGTTTATGTCATTTTGTACACAATGTGTGTTATGACTCTTTTCTTGCCTGGGTGCGATATGTCTTCTGTATGTTAAATGTCCTTAGAACCTCTAAAAGCTGCGTTTTTTTATATCCCTCTTCAAAATACATGTTGTTTTGGAGCATAAATTCCTGGACTATGGTAACTGGCATTGTACATAACTATGACAGTATGCGGGGGAATATTTGGCAGTAAAGTGTTTTCGAACTAATCTTCGAACAATTCGGCTGTAGTATCTTGGTGGTAATCCAACGACGAATCTTGAATGTTCTTCGCCGAAAGTCTCAACCTGTTTGGAATCCAACCATCTTCTGATCCAGTATGAATAATCGTGATCCGTTTTCCTTTGTTCGATGGAACTTTTGATTGTCATCGCACTGTTCCATCGGTCCATCCTTTTGCCGGCGTATCGTGGATATCATACCAGGTCTCATCCAAATAGATTATCGGTCTTTGTAAATACCTGTAATCACTTATGGCAGTCAAAACGCCATTGCCTAATCCGTTGGGATTCCATAATAACTTGCCTTTTGTCAATTTTGCAGTATTTGAAACATAGTTTGGATAAAAGTGTCCATAGGTTTCCAATTGATATTCTTATCTCTGTGGAGCTCCTTAGTCTTGTTTGCAAATATCTGATAGTAGGCACCAAATTTTCTTCGTACATAGAGTAGATAGTTCTTCTTATCAAATCTTTATCACCGTCATCAGTGGTTTCGTTTCGTTTTCGTCTCGGATGAATTGACCTCGAAATGTGAACTCTCACTGATGATTCCGGTATCCCTATCAAATCACTGGTTTCTCTTACAGCAGGAGTAAAAGCCCAACCTCTTTGGACCAGCTTCTGATGAACATGTCTGACGATTTCTTTGACATCAAGGGATAAAACTCGTCGTCGAACAGGAACAGTAACACAGGGCGCCGCTGATGCAGTTTGCCAAGCACGAAACATTTTTCACAAACATTATGAAACAGCACAGACTAAGTGTCACTATAGGGAAAAAAATATAAATGATTATACAATTTTTAGCGTTCCGTCGAGTGCAACGAAGGACCACCGATATTGAGTTATCGGACCTAGCTACTCTTGCCTTGCAAACAGGTAGAGGATAACATATACATATAAATATAAAAGGTAAAGATGGTTAAATGAAAGACCCGCAGTTCTACGATACTTATAATATATAAATTAATCTTATAACCAGCGCAGATTATACTCAACCTAAATTATACAAATACAATGCATTGTTTCTAATCGCCGTAGCGCCATATTTTTCAGGTAAACAGATTTAAGGACTACAATAACAATTTTCGAGACAATTTTAAAGTCACTGCAAGCACCTCTACGCGACTAAAATGTTATTATTTTGAAATCGGCTTCCTACAATTCTGGTTAAAGAGATAGCCTAAAAAACGAAAATAAACGACAAAAACAATTTACTATAAGCAAAGTTTACTGATAGCAGGAAAAGTATATTTAAAATATTATTTTTGTACGCAATTTTATGAAATTTAAAAAATATCCACTTCAACTGTTGAACAATAATATAGGAAAACGAGAAAAAAATTATATCTCTCTGAACTATGCAAATATAAGATAAATCAATAATTAAAGTAAACAGAAGAAATTTTTTTGCTGATTTGCTAGGTTTCTGGAAAATAGCAGGAACAATAATTGTGCAGCACTTTTATTTCTATATTAAGGCACTTCCAGACGATACCAATTTTCACACAGACTATAATAGTAATTTGTCTGCGCAAAAGTCTGTGTCGTGGGGATCCATCCTTATGTGTAAGTTGTTAAAATCTATGTAATATGTAATCTATATACTCAAACCTAAAAATTTCATTGTTTCACCAATCTACACATATTTTAAATATGTGTATTATAAGAATAAGAATAATGATGACACAGATGATAATGAAGATAAAGAAATGAACAATATTGGGGATACAAATAACGAGAAAAATACTATAAAATATAATGAACAAATATAATAAATAAAACAAAGTTGAAGAAACTGGTAAAGTAAAGAGCAAGAGCAGAACCCGAGGCAAGACCAAAGATGATGCTATTTTCGATGCTAAGCTAGATTTGATGATTGCAAGAGCTAGAACAATATATAGAAAGAAAAGGTGTGTATAATAAATAGAATAAGGTACAAAAAGATTTTAAGAAGTGGAAGGTGGTAACCGATTGTATGTACCTACGTATGGCATACATTTACAGAATTAAAAATGATCTTTTGTATATAAATGTTCAAAAAATGCATCTAATGAAAAGAAAATTTAAAAATAGCAGGTATTATTCCTGCTTCGGTTCGGAGCGGCATAATCTAAAAATTCATTAACTTTTTACTTGAATTCCTGCATGACTATTTTACCTTGCTCGCTTCGAGTTAACTTAGCGTTTATTACCATCAGATAATTTATTTAAGTGTGAACGAATAGAATAAATTATTAATTAAATTTACATATTATTAAATCGGAGCAGTTGTTTCCTCCCGGTATTTAGTTCTTTTTTTTATGTTGTTGTTGGTTTGTTTAATAACATCACTAAATCGTTTTGTATCTAATCTCATAGTCCATATCCGGTTTCATCGAAGTGTTGTAACAAACAATTAAGCAAACATTATTACTGTCATAAATATTATTATTACATAAACGTTTATTAAAAACTGCAATGAAAGTTACAAATATAATTATTGTTGATGACATGGATATCTACAATTATTGTGTTAAAAAATTATAAAAAGTTTCAGTTGCTAAAAATATACACATATGACCAAAAGTTTGGAATATTTAGAAATAATATATCTACGCCTATGGTTTTTTAAAAACTCTTGTTGATATTTATTTTAAAGCGTTTTTAAATTTTAATTTGGTCATATTTAATTGATTTGGGTGCTTTCACATTATTCCAATTCTTGTTTAAATTTCATTTGAGCTGTTTAAAAATACCAAGAGACATGATATCATATTTTAATAGGCTTTGTTACAACAGGGCTTTGGTCAAAGTGATATCGCGAATATTGTTGGTGTTACTCAGGGTGCTGTATCAAAAATAAAAAAAAATTCCAAGACACAAAAGATGTGAAGGATCGTGCCAGAAGTCGATGTACAACAGCAGCACAAGACCGGCAGGTAACATTTATAGCTCGAAGAAATCGACAGGAATCTACAAGTGGCATATCCAGAGAAATTGCTAGACTTGAAGGACTGAATATCTCAAACAATTACACGAAGATTAAATGCGGTAAATTTGTATCACAGAAGACCTGTACGTGTTCCCAAACTAACCTATCAACAAAAAATTGTAAGGTTACAATGGGCTCAAGAAATGTTACACCCTGGTCCTAACTGGAATTACATGATGTTCTCTGATGAATCAAGAATTGGCTTGGTTTCTGATTCGCGAAGAACGCTAGTTTGGAGAGCCCCAGGACGACAAGCCCGATTAGAAACAGCCCAACCACGTGTTACATTTGAAAGTGGGAGTATTATGGTTTGGAGTGGTATTATGAGGGGTACACGGACGCCTCTCCTAGTTTTTAAGAGAAGAATCACTGGTGCTGTGTATATCGAGAAAGTTTTAAATCCTTTTATGCGTCTATTCCTAAGGGTGGTAGGTGATGGATTTGTGTTTATGCAAGACAATGCACCTCCACATCGAACATCTGCAGTACAAAATTTTTTGGAAGAAGAAGGAATATCCACATTAAGATGGCCATCAAATTCCCCTGACATGAACGTCATTGAACATGCCTGGGACATTCTTAAAACACGCATTAAGAAGCGAAACCCTCCCCCAATTATTCTACGAGAACTGAAAGATGCTGCTCGTGAAGAATAGGAGAGAATTCCGCAAGCCCAGCTACATTTTTCACCTCAAAAGAATAATTTTTTTTGTATGTTTATTGGACTTAATAATATGTGTATATTCAGATGCCATTTAGTCCTTTTTCTTATTAAATTTTGAAGAAACTTTTTACAATTTACAAGAAAAATTAAAAATAATAAAAATCAAGTTACTTATTTTCTAGCTTATTTACGAGGTTATTCCATAATAAAACTAAGTTAGATTTTGTTGGAGATGTTGAAGCTGTTTCGCTAACAAAAAAGCTATTCTTTAAATAAAAAGTATCAGCTTTGTACGGGTTAGTACATTTTATTTTTAAATTGTTGTAGAAACAATTAAGAATATCATTACATGATTACATCTTAAACAATCTTACACTCCAAGACGTTTAATTTACATTTAATTTAAAGTTAAAGATTTATCTAAAAAAATTGTTATTACCAAACTAAGTAGTAACAATAGTGAATAATAAATAAAATAGGTAAATATTTTATGAACTGAGTATGCCCTAAATAAACTGTTAACATTGACATTGGATAATAAAAAAAAGTTTTATGAAATAGAAAATAGTGAATATTTATAAAAGATAAAGAAAATTATTTCAAGGACAGCATAATCAACAAATCACAAAATGCCATAAAAATATATCGACAAATTTATCAGCACAGGACAAACAAGAAAAAATAGAAGAAAGAATTACAAATTGTTAAAGTAAATTTATTATAAAATACCTTGGAAAATAGAAAATTCACTTTAATTCCATTAATGTCTTAAAAAAGGATGTAATTATTAATTGTAGTTATTAAATACTTTGAACTTTTAAATTTTCATCAGAGCACCATCCATTCATTTTGGTTTGGAATTGGGATATTTTTGTTTTCAAAATTACAAACTGAATTATTTCCGACGCAATTAATTAAACAAGAAGATTTATAACAATTTATAGCATTGTTTTGAATTAAATTTTATTAAACTTATCTGTTAACTTAGCTATAATATATTGATACATTATTATTTAAATAACTTTTCAACAGTTAATAAAATTTAATTGTAAATATTTTGTAATTTATTTAACTAACCCTTACATTGTGAAAGTAAGTAATATTTAAAACTGAATAAATAAAATAAAACATAACCTAATTAAATTATTTATTTTAAAAATTTAAATTTCAATCCGAGTTTCAATCATTTAAACAAGAACATACTCAAAACAAAGTGCTGTATGTTTGTGAAAAAAGTAGTTAATTTTCTTTGGACCATAAAATTATCCTATCAAGAAGTTTTTAAGAGTTAATTTTCTTTGGACCATAACATTATCCTATCAAGAAGTTTTTAAGAGGTCAATTTAAGATTATTGTTTTCTTAAAAAGGTTCCTGAGACCGCTGATCACAGAGACATAGACGCCAAATACCAGCCATCGAATTTAAAAGACGGAATGGAAATCTGTACTCTTTACCGCTATGGAAGATATTCCAATAGTAGCTAGATCAATTCATCGACTTCTCCAGGAAATTTGACTATTTCGAGAAGGTACTGTTATACAGTACCAACTAATAATGCAACACTGCACCAGTCTGCTACTGTAGTTGCTGTTCGACAAAATCTCTTAATACTTAACGTATTAAACATGCTTGGGATCAACTCCAGAGAGCATAACATACATATGGGCCACGCTCTAATGAAACTACATTCAGCATTAGAGCATTTTTTGCCTTTGGATGCAAATTAGGGAAGATGTGCTTAACAAATTAGTGGAAAGTATCCAAGAGGTTACCAAGCAGTTAAGGATTCCGGGAGGAATCATTATGTTTTTGTGGAATTTTGAAGATGATTGTGTTACAAGAAATTATATTGATTTTATAACTTTGTATTTGGTAGTACTTTGTAAAAAATATAAATCATATATAAATAAATAAAATTTACGTTAATTTTCTTGTTTTATCTTATTTATATTTTAGTTTATATTAGTCATTTAAAACTTACACTTTAACCAATTACTTTAATAATAGAGTGAATTTAATGGCAAACTTAGATTAGGATGTAAAATTTTTTTACATTCAATAGCTAATAGGATAGGATATGCTTAATTTATTTTAACTTTTTATTATATCTTTATCTCTTATATTTAAAGAAGGTACATTATATTCATTATTGACATAAATGATCAAATTTATTATTGTACTAAGCCTCTTTTTGTGAAAGTTCATCATATTAAGAACACTGTTACAAAGTTATTTCCTTAGTTTTCTTAATAAGACTAATTATCTGGATTAGACCAGGATTAAGGAAATATCTTAGGTAATTAAAGAATAAAACAGGCTATTAATGCAGAAAATAGTCACTTGCAATATGAGAATGGTAGATACTTTGTATTTCAATCAATAAAAACCAATATTTTTAAAAACTCCACTGGTGGGTGGTGAGTCACATAAAAAGATTAAATGAAGAGATACGAATTTTGAATAAGACCCCCGAATATAGAAATCTGACAAAATATTACTGGTTATGGAAGATCCATTATTTAAATTGAGACAAAAGGAAAATAAATTTCAATTTGTTAACGCACCTTGGTATTTAAATCTTTAATTTGATATCTAGAATGATTGTAGTGGCAGAAAGTAAATATATACATAAATGGAACTGACCTATATTGTGGGTTGAATGTAAATAACCAGAGTTGGGCCCGATAGGCACATGGGCCAACCCGGCCCTTAACGTGAGGGTCCCCACGGGGGCAATTGCGGGACCTCCTTCAAGGTACGCCGCCAGATTGGCCAAATTTTCACTTCCACTCACAAAAGCACTGAAAGAGACGTACACTCTAGTCACCTGATTTATTTCCTCGAGATAACCGGTCGCGGCCCGACGACGAGATAAATCCGTACCGACAACGTTCAAGAACAAATTTTAAAACGTCCTGTAGTAGTTTCGGTGTCAACGTTGTCAGTTGTTGGCATAGACTGCTTTCCTGTTGTTGTAAATCGAATCGCCCCTACTTTCCATCGATTTTTACTCCCCTCCACTGTTATTTTCGACTATAGGCCAATGGGAGGCAAGTCTACGCCTTCCTCTAAGTCCCTCCTTTACCTGGTAGCCATCAATTGTGATCTTTATCGCTACGGTATAGCTGAGATGTCTCTTATGTTCCGTGGTTGAAGAGATGAAAGTCGCTTGGTGTGATCCCACCGACAGACTACTGTTTTGCATTTTTTTGATGTTAAGTCTCACCACAGTCTGAGATGTGCATATTCTGATGACGGGGATTTTTATTTTCAAGAGTTTTATCACGTGGACACTAGCGATGCCGAACAAGAATATTTTCTCTCATCTTTTTCTTCTACTTTTTTTTCTTGTATCGAATAGATTGTTATCCTCGGGCAAATCGACAAAAGAAAATGTGGCAATACTCGTAGCAGTAAATTTAGAGATTCCAACGCAGAAAAAGTTTTGAAATATAGGATTTTTTTTAGTCGTTTTATATTTCGTAAGATCTGCCACACGAAATGGCGAAAAACTTCTTCGCAAACATGTAATAAACTCATATTTCTGAGGTATCTATTTGACTATATATGTAGGAGATTGGAAAAACTATACAACTACAAAAATAAAGATTTCTCTTATAATTTGAATAAACTCGATAAAATACCATCTTGAATTGAATTAATTAATATACCTTAGTTTTTATCTTAAATTTATTGACAGTAAAGAAGAACTTAAAAGGACAGCAAAACTTCTTCTAAACTAAGAATAAGTAAAACTAAGTCTATGCTTGAAGAAATGTTATTAAATCATATTATTAAATATTAAATCATAGTAGGTAGTTGTTTCCTCCCAGTTTTTAGTAATTTTTTAGTTCAATAACTAAATCGTTTTTTATCTAATTGAAGTGTTCTAACAATTAAGCAAACATTATGGGGTCTATTCTGTAACCATTCCGTTAAATTTTAGAGGGCGTTAAGATTTTAACGGACGTTAATATTATTTCGGTATTAACTAACTAAATTTCCGTTAAAATTTTTAAGGATTCCGTTAAAACAATCCGTTAAAATTGTATTATTTAGAGGCATGTTAAAACAAAGCTTTAAAAAATAAAGGAGTGTTAAAATGGCGTATTTTGATATTGTTAGAGAAATTTTAAAAGATAATAGTGTTGAAGAAGAAACTATAGATTAAGATAATCACAATGAGGATAATAATATTCATAGAAACAACAATTTGCAAGCAAGGAGTCAATAAATAAGGGGTATCATTAGGCAGCAATATTTTATGAATTAATAATGCTAATATAATTCTTAAAAAGTACTCCATCAATTTATAGGAATCTTTGGAATAAAATGTTTGATTATTTTTTTAATTGTATAATTATAAAAGAACCTATTAATAATAGTAACACTATTTTTGTCTCTTTTTTACTTGTTTTCAGTCAATTGGTTTAAAACTGTGGCTAAACATCTAATAGAGCGGGCAATTGTAAATTTGAAATTTGCTAAATTTTGCAATTGCTTATTGTGTGAGTTTATTGGATAGTGGCTTTCCTAGGATTAGTGCAGAAAAATGCACGAGGCTGTCTCATTCAGAGATGTTGCAGACCGTTTTAACCTAGCAATAAGTACATTGCATCTTATTATTAAAAATACAAGTTTATTTTTAAGTAATAAGTCTGAATCTGTAATTTATTGGCCTTCCGAAGAAAAAAAAAACAGAAATATTATCTGACTTCAGTCAAATGGGATTTCTTGATGTTTTAGGTTGTGTGGATGGTATTCACATTAAAATAGACACACCTAAACATGATAAAGAATCATATTATAATAGGAAAAAGTACTAACAAGGATGAGTTAAATAAAATTATTCATGTAATTAATTACTCATGTTTATTTTTAGATGCAAGCAGTTTGTGATACCAAAAGAAGGTTCAGGGATGTATTTATTGGCTTTCCTGGGTCTGTGCATGATTCCAGGGTTTTTCATAATTCTCCTTTACACAATTCTTTACCTGAAAAATGTCAAGATAAGTTTTTATTGGGAGATTAACTGCATAAGTTAAACTACAACTATGGCCAAACAATATTAAGTGTAAGGTTTATTGTAATAATCCTTACTAATATGTATTTAATATACAAAATAAACAATTTATAAACTTCTCTAACTTCAAAATTGACTTGCAAATAAAAGCTTATCGTCAGATTAAATTGTTTTATTAGATAACTTTTTAATTAGACTGATAGAAGCAATAACAGCTTTGAGAAAATTGATAGTGGCTAAAATGTAGTTTAAGTGATTATCCTGGATATGTTTTCCCCTAAGATCTGTGATAATATTAAATGAATTAATAATCAAAGTAAATAATTCCATAGTGTAAAACTTGGGTTATCAATCCGACTAAAACAGGTGTCATTCTCAAGTTTAATTTTTTAAGATAAGTATTGGAAAAAATTGATTCTTTTTTATTTTATATCCTAAAGATGAAGTATATTGTGATTTTGGGTTTAAAAAAAATACAACATGAAAATAACACTATGTATATTGTTTAAAATGAACAATCTAAAATACAAATAAAATATATCTAAACAAAAACTAAATCTAATTCTAACATAAAACCTAATAAAAAGTAACAACTCATACCACAGAGATAAGACCGACTAAATAAAATAAACAAAAAAATATCACAAAAACATAAATACTCTTATTAAAATAAATTATAATTTTATACAGTAGAATTATAATAAATCTATATTTTTCTCTTTTTTTAATCTTAAAATTTCTTCCAAAATTGTTGTCCTTTTCACTCTACCCTCCACTTTTATTTTTTCTAATTTTAATTTTTCTTCTTCCACTGCACTTTTTCTCTCATAATAATTTTTAAGGTCATTCTTCATTTCAATGAGGATTTCATTCCTTTTTTATAAGTGGATTGATTTTGCCTCATTGCTCTTTTTCTGTTTAAGATGGTGTTATTTTGTTTTGTTTGGAAGTTTGTATTTTTTTCTTTAACTTCCAGAACATCTTGTGTACTGGTACTAGCCAAATTCTGGCCAGGAACAATGATTCTATTACTCGATAATAAAATTTCTGGTCTAATACTAGGTTTCTTTCCATATACCTCCTCATATTCTTTTTCATATTCAAAATATTTGGCTCCTCTTCCAGATTTATTATTATTGTCGATGGAGCGTTCTAAAACCTTCCATCTATTTTCACATTTTGCAGGACTAATCGTTATATGAAATATATTAGATATATCTGTAGCAATTACTTCCCACATTCTCTTCATTGTCTTAATTTCGCTGCAGCCGACTTTAGGTTTGTATTTCTTAAAACAATGAATGAGCGCCGTGGTGAAGAATATATCGACACTTTGCTCTGCATTTTTTATAATTAAACTTTGATCTGAGACTGTTACACAATTCTCTTTATCCATATTGTCTGTTAGAAATTTTTTTAAAAATATACTTCGGAACCGGAACACAAGTAAGCAATCTTAATTTTGGAAATGTTTTGGTTATACAATATTTGGAACTGTCCTAGAACCGTTCTAAAATCGAAGTAAACTGCGCAATAGTTCCGCTCAGAATCAGAACAGTTCCCAAAACTGTAACCAAAACAAAGCTATTAACACAGATAGCTTATATTTTTTTAAAGGTTTAAAAATCTGTTTTGTAATTAATGTATTTCATTATGATACAGATTTTTCGCCTTGATTAAGTGTATTATAAAACAGAAGTATAGTGTTTTTTTTAAATACTTACATCTTTCCACTGTTTTAGGTGAACACAGACTATTTAATTTCGTTGTAATTCATCTCCACAGTTCACTTAATTTAAATAAATCCATAGGTTTTATCTTGCTGCCCATCAAAATGTTCTTTTCTTTTAGGAAACTTATAAAATATTCTTTTTGTTTTCTTGTTATTCTTTTAGCTCTAGACAAATTCAATTAATTGTTTGAACACAAAAATATTAAAATAAACCACAAATTTAATATAATTCCATAAAAAAGTTAAGCTTAAATTTAGAAAATTAAAATTTGCATTTTTATATACTTTATCATATTATATTAAAATTTTTTCACTATCAATTAGACTCTTCTATCCCGACCGTGTTTTGAAAATTTTACTATTTTCCATAATTATTTATTTTAAATAACGTATCGAAACTCTAAATCAATAAACTTTACTTAAAATAAATTTCTCTTTGTGATTTTAGAAAAATATATTTTAGCTAATTTATTATTTTTGATAACATTACATTATGATAATGGCAATCAAAATGATTTTTTAGGCGCATTGGACCATAAAAGTAAAAAAAAAACTTTTTATTTTTCCGATAAGAAGCGTAATTTTTCGATTTTCAGCGTCGTCTCCAATTTCATTCATCTTAATTTAGGAAACCTCCTACGTATTATCGCGCCCTCGCTCGAAACACTGTTTCGAACCATAAAACTTTATTAGGAGTCGTTTATAAATAACTTTTTCTCTCTATATACTTATAATTACAAATTTTATCAAAATAATATTTGGTCAGTTCTGATTAAAACACAGTTTAATGTAAGAATTACACATAAAATTTGGGATTAGAGAACAAAACCAAATAATTAATAATCGAAAATCACTTTATTGTTTTTCAAAATATTCCCCATGAAGATCTATATACTTTTGCATGCGTTTGAACCAATTGTCGAAGTACTTTTGCGACTCTGATTGAGGTATCTCCAAAACATGCATTCTGAATGCAGCAACCGCTTCTTCAGGTGTCAAAAAACGTTGAGCTCTCAGTTTGTTTTTTACGTACGGGAATAAAAAGAAGTCATTCGGTGCCAAGTCAGGACTATAAGGCGGATGACTCATCAAATCGATATTTTGGGTGCTCAAAAATGCAGTTGTTTGAGCCGATGTCGTGTTGAAGAGTGATCTGTCTTCGGCTATTGATTTTCCTGATTTCTTGGAAGACAACATGTCCAGTTTTTCCGAAAAAACAGACGACCATTTGCTTGGAAGTGCTTCGTGTGCGAACAACTTTTGTTGGATTGGGCTCATCTTGAAACACCCATACTAGGGTTTCACAAGATTCTCGAAATTCGAGATTTCTCGTCTCGAGACCAGATTATAAAAAAATTTTCGAGACGAGATGGAGAAAGTCACTTCGAGATTTTTCGAGATCGAGAAAGACATTTTGAGATATCGAAAAAGTTTAGGTGCGTTTAGGTCAAATTAGCGAAATTAAAAAATAACAAAAATAAAAAAAACAAATAACAAAGTTAAAAAATAAAAAATTTTATATTCTTGATCTAGATCTAGATAAAAAGATCCTTAAACTAACACAAATTAACCTTCAACACCCAAAAATGAACACAACATAAGAAAAATATTTAAACTAGATGTTTATTCATTGCCTTATAAATATATTTATCTTTGTTATTGTTACACAGCCAGGAACTTAAACACATTAAAAATCGAGCCGATTCTTCACTTAATCGGCTTCGTTCTTTTCTGAGGACCAGTGTTGCTCTGGAAAATAGTCGTTCTGCAGTCAATGACGTAGCTTGTATGCCTAATAAATCACGAGCCATCTTGGATAAATTTGGATATATGGCCTCGTTTTTCCTCCACCATTCTAAAATATCCTGATTCCCTTCAGCTCTTTTAGACAAACAATATTCGTCTATTTCTTTTCTCCAGCTCTCCTCTTTGTTGCCGTTGCTTTTTTCAAATAAACTTTGCAAATTAAAATCGTCAATATTATCATCAATATCATAGTCGATGTTGAAGGAATATCTGTATTGGAAGGAATATAATAAACTTCGTTATACAAGTTTTCAAATTTAGATATATTCCTGGTTGCTTTAATTCTCTTCCCCAATTTGTAAAGTTGAATGTCTCCGTCTTATGTCGTGGATCCAATATTAATACGACACAGTATATCCAATTGGCTTTCGAATAATGTTTGACGATTTTATCTCTTGCTGCTCGAAGAGCTTCTATAACTTGTTCGACAGTTGTGTTTCTATTTGGGCAATTGTCTAGGTCAAAAGCCCAGGATTCCAGTTTATCTAGAAGCATATTAATTCCCATGACGACCATAGGTAATGTACAGTATTTTTCGCTACGTTACAAATATTAAACAATTGAATGAATGGAAATTACCAATACATGTACGGTTTTCTTCTTATTGGAAAAATATCTCTCGTTTTTTGACCTATAGTTCAGGGTTTTAATCTAATTTTTGAAAGAAAAAAATGTTACCTTATCTTTTAGTGCAGACTTGTGTTATATATATTATAATATATTTTAACGTTCAGTTTTTGTTTTCGAGAATCTCGAATCGAGATCGAGAAATTGTCTTCGAGAAAAACATCGAGAAGAGAATTTGTTGATTTCTCGTCGCGATAATCGAGACGATACGAAAAATTGTCTTCGAGACCAGATTTCTTATCTCGATAAAACCCTAACCCATACAGTCAACTTCTTTTTACTTTCGGGCTCAGACATGTTTCGAAGCACCGCGATCGTATTTTTTGAGCATTTTCTTCGACCAATCGACACGAGCCTTTTTTGAGCGATTGACAAATTGTGTGGGATCCAACGCGAACAAATTTTTTGACCGTCAAATATTTATGCAATATTGAATGTATTCTGGTCCCACTAATGCCTAAGGTAGTCTCAATCTCAAGATAGGTCGCATGACGATCTTGCAATATCAGTTTGCGCACAGCATCAATGGTTTTTAGAACAAGAACTGATGTTGGACGACCTGCATGAAATTCGTCTTGGAGTGAACTACGGCCACGATTTAATTCACCATAACATCGAAAAATACTGGTACTTGATGGAGCTTCATCGGCAAAAATTAAATTAAAGTTCATCCATGCACTGTTGCTGAGTTAATCCACGTCGAAAAAATAATCGCACGATTTAATTGCATTTTTGAGATGAACACAAATAAATCTCGTATGTCAAAACGTTCTGAGTACGTATAACCTCAACTTTACGATAGTTGCCAGTTGTCAGTTGCTAGATTGAAACACCAGGGTTGCCAAATCTAGATATATAAAGGGCAACCCTCGTATTTGAACCAAAGAAATAGTTGGTTGTAGTTCAAAATTAGCATTTCCACGTTGCTCTCTGATTGCTAACAAACATTTCAATAATTTATTCAATAAAAATGTAAAACAACAATTAAACCAAATAAATAATAATAATAACATCGTTGGGTATTATAAATTATTTTGTATATTTGCTAGGAATTAGAATTACATTAAAAAAATTAAAATTATCTGATAATTATTATAAAAAAAGTTTTTTAGCATAAATGATTAAATAGGTATTTTTTTGTATCAAAAGACTGTTAGAATGCTTGAAATTATAAATATGATAATTGAGATAATTTAAAATTCAAAAGTTAAATGAAAGAATATCCCAGAGGATGTTTAATGGTTAGTGGATTCAAGTAGGGGATGTGCTAACATGAATTTTATATGAATTCTCGGCGGTTTTGTTGCCAGATGTATTCTTAAATGTTGATGAATGTTGTAAGAACATCTTTTTAGCGAAAAAATAGCCAGGCTTGTTCATCAGAGGATCGTAGACATCATTTTTTGCTATTACATTAAGTATCAGTATATTTCTGTCGGCATTTTAATAAATTTTAATTTAAAATTAAATTTTTTAAGACAAAATCCCTTATAAAAAGTTTATAAATATTATGAAATATGAATATATGTGCATTCATGGAATATTTTTATAACTGGTGATAGATTATTTTTACAATATCTTAGTTTTAACTGAACAGATTTTCGGGGTCAGCACATCCTTGACGAACTCCGTATCTCGTTGGAAAGTGTATTTCTTGCACTGGTTACGTTTCCGCAGAAGGAACATTTGCAGACGATGTTATCGCAGAAAAATGTATATACAGGGAATACAGTGCCAAGAGAAAACTATATAAAGCTTAAATAAAGTAAAGAATAAAGTCATGATAGTGGGAGATAATGCTAAAAAATGAATATACAAATAGAAGGACAAAACAAGAGAATAGATAGAAAATTAACGCTTCACTTTGCAATGAACAAGCATTTTATTAGCAAATCTGAAAGCTCGCGGGAGAAAAAATAGGATATTTAAATCCATAAACTTCTTTTCTTCGTCTGAAAATTTTTTATTCAATTTCTCCTCTAAATTCCTTCCAGCTGCTTTCTTCTCTAAGTTCCTGTTTATTTCTTCATTCTTTTCATATTCGCCATATCCTTTCTCACGCGATTCATATCTCCTCTCATTAATCTTAATAAAATTATTTCTTATTTGCAAAAACTAAAGATTTCCCATAATCTATCGAAACTGAAAGGTACTGGAATATCAATTTCAAACCACCTGCGTAAGGAAGATCAGCAACAATATAAGATATTAGCTCATAATATAAAAAAAGCCAGAGCAAACCATCAAAAAGCTTACATCAAGAATTATAAGCTATTTATTAATAACTTACCACATACTATTGAAGATTTACAAGACATTAGTGAAGAGGAAGAGATTTCAGAATTTGATAAAAAAATTCCGCCTAGATAAAACTGAACTACCAACATCATCTATAAATACAAAGAGGAAGAATTAAATGAAATAACCTTACAAATACCTGAAAAGGCATCTTTGACTCAGAAAAGGAATTTTATATAAATAAAATCATTTAAACTGGGTGTACGGATTTTTATGTCACTTAGTATATGTTACTCCTGATCCAAGCAAGAAAACTAACTAAACTGAACTTTACTCGTGTATTATATTTCATTTTCCACGATTATTGTTATGTAATGTATACTTCTTTTGACAGTCTCTGGGTTCCAAGGTAGAATTCTAATTTGACTCCGGTATATAGATAGAGCTTCTTTCAAATTGGATTTGTATGTTTTTAGAAGGTTTGGATAAATTTGGCACCCAATATATTTTAAGTCTCTAAATTTTCATTTGTAATTTGGCTTATTACTTTACTTTTTTTTAAAATCGTGCAAGAGAACTCTGAACATAGAATTCCAAATACCAACTTCTTCACCTTACACTATTTTAATTTGGAAGTGCCTTAGCTGGCAACATTTCTTTCATAGCTGTCCACATATTTGTTACGTTAACTACAAACAAATATCTGAATAGACAGTGATTGATAATTACACAAACATGGATTTTTTCTTCTTACTGTATAATAATTTTTATAATCGTATTTGATTTGACTGTGTGTTATTTCCATAAAAAATGATAAAATGAACTAAAACGTTAACAGAAAGAGGTACAATGGTTAAAAAAACATAAAAGAACCTATCGCATACGAAGATATGTTCAGTAATAAACTGTGTTCCATCTAATTTCTGCAACCGTCCAATTTTCTAATTAATTTTAAACTTTGCACGCCCATGTTCTTAATGCCCAATTCCAAAACAAATGCCTGCACTCCTGATGTAGTAACTTTTCTCGTGGGCATCCCCGCCCCTGCTTCTTTATAATAGACGGTTCGATGGCACCTTGTAATTACCTAGCCATGAATATTCTCGAGGTAGTTCTAAGATTGTACCATTTGATGTTGATGTTTTTTAAAGTTAAATAGTTCTAGATGAGTAGGTTTTATCATTTATGAATTGTTCGTTTACGTTACGTTAATTTTTACAGCGTCTTGCAATGTTTTATAACAAAGAAAAATGAAAATTAACTGCGGCGGATACTTAATAAAACTACCAAGAATGGACTGGGAAAGTGTGACGTCAAAATCTGTGTTCTATGCTGCTGAAATGTAAAATGTCAACGAAATGATTCCAAACGGCAACATTATAAATCTCCAGAAATAACTTTTGTTTGAGTTATTTTGTTATTATTATACTTTGAAATATAACGGAAGTATCATAATTAAATACATATAAGCAAAATCTTTCCAAACTCTTTCTAATAAAAATGGTGCTGCTGGTGAGCAGCAATGGGATTTAAAGAGAATTTACTCATAATAAAATTTTTAAATTTTGTGAGAAAATGTCAAAATTACAAAATGACGTGTTTTCTCTCTCAGCTTTTTCAATTATTAAAAAAAGTTTTAAGATATTAAGAAGGGTTTTAGAATAGAGTTAGGAGATCCATTTTTGTGTACAGGGAAAAAATATTCAAAATATTCAGTGGTGAAAAGCAAGTGAAGCGCTACTAGGCAAATACATTCTCCTTTGTATAAATAAAGGGTAGTAAGTACAGTGTCCAGAATAATCATACTACATCCCTAACTAGTGTATAGCTGGGATAGTCAGCAGTACGTGGAACAGCAGTAAATCTACAATACCATCATAGGCTGGTGTAAATCGGCAGTTGTAGCTATCCTTGTCAACGTGAAAGCAGGAATATTTTGGGGTATGTGAACCATTGAAATTCTATCGTGGATTAACATTTTAGGTTTTTCTTTATTTTTATTTGGAACTGTTTTAAACCAGATATTAATAATAATAAAAATATTTAAAATTGAATTGGTAAAATTATAAATAGACTTATTGAACATTCTTAATTTTAAGTTATATGGTAGTTTGATAAAATATTAATTCTCTATATTTTTCTTCGTAGACAAAATATACTGTTCGACTCGTGTGGATGTTTTTGCCATACTATCGAAAAGAACCTCAAGTAAAACGTTACGCTACTAAATATTAATTAAACTTAAAACTAAACACAATTTAAATCAATTACAATATTTCTTACAATTACTAATTAAATTATAGATAACAGTTTCACTATATTTTTTAAAAAAAATACTTTTTTCATGTAGTCCCAGCTGTGTCGATCGATACAATTATAGTGGGGTATACTAGCGCAATGATATAGAAAAACCAGGAAAAAACTATGTCATGTTGATCCTTATAATTACCTACTTATTGTAAGTCAAATTATGCAGAACACCTACTTAAACATCCGACCTCACTCTTACACACCAATGACATGCAAATAATACACACTTGTGATAAAAAACAAAATTTAGATTTCCTTGAAGAACTTGAAATAAAAAGACATCTAGCAGATCCACAATTTAAAGTAGTGAATGAACAAATAAATCTTGGAAGTTCTCCACTATTAAACTGTTTACTTTGATTGAGTTTACGTTTTATACATAGATAAGACATAATTGTAAAACACAAATATATTAAGTTATTGTAAAGATCAGCATGATATAGTTTTTTCCTGGTTTTTCTATATCATTGCACAGTTATACTGATCTTAAAGGGAAGTACATCCAGGATAATCCCTTAGGGCTATTAACATCTAACATCTTACTTCCATACTTGTTCTAGCCCTAATACTACCTAAACATCAGGTACCTAGCTACAAATAAACAAAATGTAACGTAAATGTCAATCTGACGTCTTATCTATAGATGCAAATATAAAATATGGCTTTAATTATTAAACTAACCAATTTAAAAGTGAAAAATTTATCTGATTCACGTTACCGGTCATTTGATTTCTAATTTTATAATTTTATGTCGGAAATTGGCTGCACTTATATTTCTTTGTTGTCTGTAATTGAATGGTTGTGTTGAAGTAGATAATTAGCACAAAGTATTTTATCTGGTTAACATTTGTATACTCATAAGTAAAAAATCTTTTCCGGACATCTATAAGGATAGACTCTTTTGTATGGTTTAGCTACTAAAAACCATCTTCGTAACCCCCAAGCTATCGGTACTATCTTGTGCGGCATTACTTTCCGAGCGTATGGTGTGTGCCTAGAATCATTCCATTTCATATGCACATTCCTCCCTTTGTGCTTGCGTTAAAATTTCCCTTACTCATTCATTTCATTTTCTTCAATTATTTTAGTCTTCCATCGTACACTCTACAAATAACATTGGTGTCTTACCCCTAGTTACCTCTTTTATGAGCAGTACATGCAGTACACGTCCAGTCTCTTACTATTTTAAAGATATATGACCGCCAGCCTGCATGTCCACTTAGAAAGTGGGTCAAATAAAACTCCACTCTGTGATAATCGACTTTATCTATTTGCTACCCGATTTCCATCTTTCAGCCCATTTTTTATTGATATATCTCTAATTTCCTAGTAGCTTTCGTTATGCTGTTTTTTATATATTCTTAAATAACTACAACTATGGATTTAGTTATGACTGTTGTGATGAACGCCAATACCTCCAGGGACACTATTCCAACCCCATTTTTACTGTGATATTTCTCTTCCAAGACATGTCATTTGCAGATATACTCTTATTAATTTGCGACATCTGCCCTAGTTGATAAATACCACAGATTAACACAGATATTTTTAGGCAACGTATAAAGCTAGAATACATATAACAAAAGTCTTAAAAACCTCATTAATATCTTTGCATTCATTTTTAGAAACTGTTCAGAATTTTGAAAGTCATTTAGTTTTTCAACATTTTTGCGAAAACGTTAATAAAAAGCTTACGTCGTCTCAGAGACAGTTAATCCATGTAAGAACCCAATAGTAATAGTAAACTTTTTCTAAGCGCTTAGAATAGACAGAGGAGAACATCTTCATTCTCGGAGACTTGTTTTCATATTGCAAATTAAAAGCGGTTTCAATTATTAGTCTGTTGGTATCAGTTTCTGGTTGGTAAAAAAATCTATTATTTTTTGTTTTTCTCGTAGAATATCATTGGTAGACTCTTATTTTAGCATTTACTAAACATCTATCCAGCGCTATTTCCGCTATACGACGCCTTCGTTTTATCAATTTTGTGCAGCTCTTTTTATAACTACCATATATGACATATAAATTGTGTCTATAATTGTTATATAGATATCTGACATACTTTTGACCAATTTTTATCTATTAAGAAGTAATAAGACATAACAATATTAAAGCCTAGATGTTATTAGCCCAAATGCATTATCCTGGATGTGATGAAGACTCAATCAAAGTAAACAGTTTAATAGTGGAGAACTTCCAAGATTTATTTGTTCATTAACTACTTTATATCTGCTAGATGTCTTTTTATTTCAAGTTTTTCGAGGAAATCCAAATTTTGTTTTTTATCATAAATATGTAATATTTGATTGACATTGGTGTGTATGAGTGACTGTGGATGTTCAAGAACGTGTTTTGCATAGTTTGACTTATCTGGTTGTTGTCTATATGCTCTTAAGTGTTCATTGAATCTTATTTCAAAAGTTCTTTGTGTTTATCCTACATATACAGTATTACATTTTGGATAATTAATTTTGAAAACACCACATTTTTTTAATATGGATAATTTTGTTCCAACATGTGTGATTTGAATGAAATTAATGCAGATGTTGCCGAAGATACCTATTATTTTTGAAATTGTATTAGAAATATTTTCATAATAATTATAACTTTTAATTTCTTTACTTTGTTGAGGGAATATTAGTTGTAGTGACATTTTCTGTTCTTTCTTATTAATTAGTTTATTTATCGAATGTATTGGATAGCCGTTAGATGTAGCTATTTGTTTTATAATCTCAATTTCTTTATTAAAATTATTTTTGTTCATTGGAATTGAAAATGCTCTATATATCATAGAATTATAAGCTGCTAATTATGTGATATACGATGATTTGAATGATATGGTATGGTTACATCTGTTTGTGTTGGTTTATCTGTATATTCAATAATTTAATGAATTATTATTAACTTTTTCAATTGTATAATCCAGGAAATTAATTGTAAGGTATTAATATAATTAAAAAATATATCTAATTGTCGTTCGCTACCAAAATGCAATATTGTTTTTATAACTAGAATTAAAGATTATGTTTTCTTAATTATCCATAAAGATATTTGCTAAAATTGGAGAAATAGGACTTCCCATTGGAAGACCTTCATTTTGAATATATCGTCGTCTTAAGGAAGTTTCACCATTGCAGGAAATATGCGTATTTTCATTTAGCTTCTTTCACACTTTAATGGAATTCAAGGTTACAACTAAAGTATTAGTTAACTTTCTTCACCACTGTATTTTTTAACGTTTTTCCATTGACGTGTTGTTGTTAACTCAATTTACCCAAAAATGTGGCTTAACTCTTTTCACCACCAAGGCGACGATATACTTTGTTATCAAAAGTAATACATTAAATAGGTTAATTATATCTGGTATTATACCTGGATGGATATGTCTTTCATCTAATAGCTTTTAACTTATAAATTACATATATTTAATTTATTTTTATTTAGTGTTAGGAAACTACAGGTCTAATTGGTTTTGACTCTTTACGTAATTTAATAGTTCCATATAATTCTGGACAAATAAATCTTAGAAGTTCTCCACTATTAAACTGTTTACTTTTATTGAGTCTTAATTTTATACAAAGATAAGACGTTATTGTAACAGAAATAAATTAAGTTATTGTAAAGATCAGCATGATATAGTTTTTTCATGGTTTTTCTATATATATCATTGCACATTTATACTGTATAAAAACACGCGGGTTCATATACAATCCTTTTCAAATAAAACTATCCGCCTTTAACTACTGGTATTTAGGAAAAATCCAAAAACACGTCAATTTATGTTGGAAGGGGCAAGCATTATGACTTATTTAAACTTAATGGAAAAACCATCCTCTCACCCCTAGCAGCATCCTTTTTTTTTAAATTACTTCCCATATTTTTTTATCAAAGTACACTATCAATATTGACTACAAATTCTAGTTGACAATGTCAAACTTTAATAAAAAGTAGAATTTGTTGTTTGGATTTTTGAAGTAGAATAAATAGCACAGTTAAAAAGATTAAAGAGTTTAAACTGTTGTACAACCCATTTAATTATAGGCAAATAAGGTGAAAGTAAAAAATAAGTAAAATTTGTGCTATTAAAAGAAAAATTGTTTATCTCATAAACTAACCACTTTAACCTACAAGTATTATACATTTTTGAAATCAGCTCAAAGAGGAGTATCCAAATTTTACATAAAAAATATGAAAAGTAATTTAATAAAAAAGGTATACTGCTAGGGGTGAGGTGGTGGCTTTTCCATTAAGTTTAAATAAGCCATAATGCTTACCCCTTTCAACATAAATTGACGTGTTTTTGGATTTTTCCTAAATACCATTATTACAAAAGTTATTAAAGGTAGATACTTTTATCTGAAAAGCACTGTATAAAAAAGTAGGCTACAGTTTCCCAAGATCTCTTCTATTAAAAAGTTTGCATGGAATATCTCATAAACTGGTCGTTTTGACTCTCGTCAAGACAGAACTTTAATTTAAAAGCCCACACAAAATTGAATCCACTATTGAAAAGTTTATCGTAAACTAAAAGTTTTGTACGCCTATGAATATATCGAATTTCTGTATGCAGATGCTAAAGATAACTAACAAGTTGAAAGTTCAAGTTGGGAGTTGAACTTTCTCGGTAGGGATTACTATTTACTTCGAGGCATTCTCTTTCCATTTAACTTTTGAATTTTAAATTTTCTTATTAGCATATTTAACTTTCAAAAATTTCGAATTTGTTGTTGATTGGTAGATAATATAAGAAATGATGGTGGGATTATAACTTTTAACCAAAATGGCTTCCGAAAATGACTATTGATATGCAATAAATTCCACAATATTATTTTTTTAATGGAAAGGAAAATAAATGTTTAAATCCTTACCGTCTGGTACGTGTCTGTATATGTGGATGAAGATTTGGTTTTGATTTTGACCCCTTAAATATATATATACAGGTACACCTGCCTCTGTCCAATATTCACGCTGTGAAATTTCGCGTGGGCGAATTCCGATAATGAGGAATAAGGTCCATTGGGGCGGACTTCTAAATTTTTTCATTTAAATTGGACCCATCGTATCCGTTGTTTGGTTGAAAGAAAAGATTTAAGTGAACAGAAATTAGATTAGGAATATTTATGAGGGTAAAATGAACCTTCATTCATATGTGCCGGATCGTAAACCATTCCAACAAAATTATTAATTATGGAAATTAAAAATATAATGAAAAATGTACTAATTAAGCAGTTTGCATCATTAATTATTATTAAGTTAAATGACAGCATTTATTATTTACTAAAAAACACGCCAATCCGGTAATCTTGTTTGTGCTTTGGCTTTGCTTTTTAATAAATTCAATCAAATAAACAAAAATAAATTTAAATAATAATAATTCTTAAAAACTCTTTAATTATGACTTTATACTGATGCTGTCGAAAAGTCATATACAGGGTTTCGACGAGTTTAAAGAAAAATATTACTTAAATTTACTTTTAATATCTGATTATCAGAGTAGAACCTGTGCTTTATTTGTTATATGTTCATATCAATCACGACCTACCCGTGTTACCATTTACATTCGAGTTAAGAGGGGCGTTTCTAATTTGGTAAGACTGCCCGAATTTAGTGAAAAATCTGGTTATTTTTAAATTACAAGACTGTGGAGTAGATGGCGATAGTGGTTTCAAATTAGTATTTTTATTATAAATTTGAATATTTTTAGAGCTTGTTGACTTTCTTTATCTAAGACAGAGATGAAAATATGAATTCTGCTTCGTAAATCTTTGAATATATTTGTGTATATTTTTTATTAAATATTATTTGTATCTACTTTGGTACTTTGTTGTGTTTCGTGGGGGCAGGTGAACAAATTTATTTTTTTAAAGATTAAAAATATCAATACCTATATAAAAAAATTTTTCTGAATAACAAATAATTAGAAAATACGATATTTATTATACCTACTAAAAATATTACCTAATTATAGTAAAAACATTACGTTGTCTAAATATTATATTCCACAAAGACAATGTTTTAAAATTTTATACAATTTCAGTATGTATTTAGTTTTATACATATGAAAATGAAAAAATGAATATTAAGGTATCTTCAGATTTGGTATACCAATTTGTTATTATTATACCATTGTCGTCATATGTCAAACTCAAATCCAAAAAACTGATTTTTTTCTTTTCTGTTTTTTTCTTTTTCAATCTAAAAGTATAGGCGTTGATGAAAGCTGTTAAATAAATCATATATAAACTCTATTTGATTTTCTTGAATACAAAGAAAACAATCATCAACATATCTCTTGTAAAAGTGTAGTTTAACAACAAGTCTATCAATCATTCTGGTTTCAAGCTCTTCCATGACAAGATTGGCAATGGTAGAGGATATAGGAGAGCCCATTGCGGTTCCGAAAAAGTCAATATAATTATTTTGAAAAAGAAACAAAAACATTCTTAAATAAGCATCCCAATCTTTATACTCTAAATGCAGATAAATGTTTGTTTTCCATTTTAAATCTTAACGTCATATATTGTGGGGTTAAATTAAAATTATATTTTGTCAAGGTATTTGTGTGAAACGTGTTGCCTATAGCGGTACGCCTACGACAACAATATGACCTCCCATTTTTCTTAAAAAAATATGACGCCAATGAAATTAAATTAAACCAGGCTGCTCAAAGCAATGAGACTCTTAAAAAATTTTATGATAAAAAAACAAATAACGAAAGAGATACTTAGTGTAGTTCCTCCGGTCTCTGTATGACGTCACCCGCTCAGGTTACGTGTGTAGGTTCGAGTTCTATGATTGTTATCTCCGATCCAATGCTGTGTTTTGTGAGGTTAAAGTTCTGAAAGTCACAGCTAATGGTAGCAGATTTAGAAGTGGTCGTTTTCTTTATGCGAATTTTGCGAATTAATTTATGTTTGAAATAAACAGAAATTCAAAAGAGACATTTATTATTCAATGTCACTGAAAAAGATGCATTAGAAAGATTCCAAAATGAATTGGTGTTACAAGTGAGTACAATTTTTTTTATATTTTTATTCCTATGGAATGTACCTTAAATTAAGATATAGCGTGTTCTTAGTTATAAAACAGTATTCTTCAATTGAAATGTATGAATGTGAAAATTCCTGAATATCCTGTTCTCTCTTCCAAGAACAAACTACATCAAAGTTGTAGCACGTGCTAATTTAATTAAAACCTTTATGATACGGATAAATTTGACAATAATTATGGATCTCGTACAAATGAATTAATGACAAAAAAAATCAGTAGGAAATTCCAAAGTTCATCGAAAATGTTAAACATTTAAATAGAGCGATAATAATTGTTGAAATTCTAGAGTTTATCGAAAATGTCAACTATTAAAATAGAACAATAATAATTGATATCACCTTAAAAATGTTCAGAATTTGGTCCATGCATGGATGTTGTAGAGTCCTGGTACTTAATTCTTGCTAAATATGTGTTGAAGCAAATTGGCCCCAAATACCTCAGATGTAGAATCCTTACAACTGTTGTCACCTTCAAATGGACAGGAATATGTTCCTTAAGGCTTAAATAACTTGCCTGTTCTCCTGGAAAACTGCTAGTATTGTATGCCAATACACTTTGGCCCCAATTTCTTGTCAGGTAGGTTAAATTTTTATGAAAATACACTTTTATACACACACTTTATCGATTTATGTTGGCAGTGAAGGCAAAGTTACTAAAAAAATATCAGTTTTTATGTTGGTGACTGGTAAGCTCAAATGATGTTTATTGGAACTTTGTTGTACAGGGTGATTTTATTTTAGTGAGATTTGGAATTCTAAAATTATTCCTCCCGATTTTGGGAGTGGTCACAAATTTGTCCTTAACATCTAGAAATTAAAACTAATCAATTATTTTCAAGGTACAATTTAAGAAATTTATAAAATTTATGGAATAATTATCTGGAATAAATTAAACTCATCTTGTAGTTTTTCTATTATCTTTCTATCTATTAATTTATTTTCATAAAAAAAATCGAACAAAGACTTATAATGATTTTTAATCATTGTTTCCCCTCGAATGTTGTACACCAATTCAGTATCTCTTTCATAATATTTATAAATAAACATGCTCATTTGTATACTACTCCTAATGCAATCGTAACAATATATTAGTATGGGTCATGTAGGTAATTTGTGTTTTGTTCTTCTTCTTGTGATTTATTCTTCTTGTCCTCTGTTATGTCGGACTACAGTTACACTGGAAAGTTTTTAAATCTAAATGTGTATGTTGAACTCGCCTCCCCCCCATTTTCTTTCCTTTAAAAACATATAAAATTCCTACATGTACTTATATTTATTTTTTTTATTTTTTATCTGCTGGTTCGTTTGAAAATGTTTGTAATTTTATTTGTTTGTAATAAAATTCTGTGACATAGACTTTGGGTTTTTCATTTGGATATTTAGAAATTTTCTTATTAAGAGAACATCTTAGTCCTAAGAAAAAGGTACCTATTAGTGCTTACAAATCATGGTTAACAAATAAGCCAAGTATTAAACATTTAATATGCTATAATAATTGTTTTATACAAACCAAAAAAAATATAAACCTCAACAATATAGGTTAGAATTAGAACCGCTATTAGTTTCAATTGGAGTATACCATTTGTTAAAAATTCTTCAAAAAACTTTTTTGTTTCCTCTGAACATCTTCGAATAAACACTGCAAATTATGCTACTATTAAATTTCAATAATTTTACCAGCGTTGAAATTGTCTACTGGAGACATTTTTGAATGTCATATTTTTCTTATTGTGTACCTATTATGAACGTCGCATCGGTAGATTCTAAATGAACGTCTACCACTAATCGTTTCTTTTGTTTTTCACCTTAACGAAAATGTTACCGTTTTTTATGCGCACTTCGAACGCCCAACCCTTGTGCTGTTTACGAGGCAACCGAATTTTATATTCATAGCTTTAAAAAAATCCACCGAAAAAAAGTTAATAACTTTTAAGATCATCATTCATAGTTGAGCAATGCCCCGCCCACTTTATGTTTCACCGTTCATCTGTTTTTGAGTGCAACGTTGGACTCGCCCAGAAGGTTCTTTATAGAAAAATTCTTTTTTAATCTTCTCAATATATTTTAAGTTAATAGGTCCATTTAGTTTTATGCTGTTTTTTGAAAGAGCCTACATAGGTATAGTGATCGTCATAAATCCGTAATAATAAAAATTGTTGGTCCACTCTCCGGTATCTAATTATTCTAGTTTAGAGAAATTATAGAATGCGAATGGTAATAATTACTAAATCTACTAAAATCATATCATCTTTAAAAAATAAAATAATTAACGAAAACTGACATTTGAATATATTGAGATAAATAACTAAGAGTTAAAAACTTAAGAAGTAAAACTTACCTAAATAATTTATAATAAAAGAATATATTAATAAGTTTCATCGAATCAGCAGTTACTTTTTCTTTATTACATCTAAAGTTTTCAAGTTTATAATCTTCACAGACAAACATTCAATATAAACAAAGAATGTAATTGACATCTGATCTTGAATAGGATCCATATTTTGCTATTTTATCACAATCAAATATTTCCAATCCATAATAAATGCAATTTCACATAACAATTTACCTTTGACCTAGTTCTCTTTTAAAATTCTAAGTTTAATCTGAAACAATAAAAAGAAAATAAAAATCAAAAGTATTAATGGTTTTCACATGTTTAAGAAATCAACATGTAGTTTTAGCTAGTTAAGTATTTAAATTAGTATTATAAAAAGGAAGTACTTACAAAAGTATAAGGAGACAAATTGTAGTCTTCGATATTGTACAAATAAGTATTCCAATAGATCATGAGTACCTTAAAAAAACCACAAGAACAATTAAAAACATGTAGAAGGTGTGGTGAAATAAATTCTAATATCGAAAGTGTTGGACTTAATCACATAAACTTTATGATAGAACACTTAAATAGTGCATAGTGAAATAACTATTGAAAAACTTAGTTTATAAACATTAACAAAGGACATTTTATGTAACAAAATGTATGTAGGATAATTGAGTAAGTTGTTTATATAAATTTTAAAATGTTAATTTTTGATAACACAGAGAATCTTATCATATATAAGGTGTAAGTAACACAAATAACAGAATCTTTTAAAAGTTTAAATTGTATTTGTTAGAGTTTAAAATAGTAGTTTTTAGTTAAATTAGGATTAGTTTAATGGATTTATAACAATTTTAAATACAATTGATAGTTTTAATTCAAATTTTGAAAGTCTAGAAAATATGACAGCTTAAGAAATTTGTCTCTTTCAAATCTAAATTTTCATAGAAGATTTACACTTAAAAATTATATTAATAGATTTTTAGTAAATATAAGGATAAGATTTCACTGTAAGTTATCAAAGGTACTATTAGATTTGTAATTTAATTACTTTGATATTCCAGAATTTTGGTTAATTTTTGTATTTAAAAACAATTGAAATCCTTTTGTTACGTCATATTTGTCATTTTCCTGGAAGCCTATAAAAAGGCCAGAAATTCGATGATTCACTCTCTTATGATCCTGGTAGCAGAGCAATTAACATCGTATGTATTAATTAATCACTAAAAGGAAAAATTTTGCATTAATCAAAAACAGTTTATGTTAAACTAATACATGTAATATAACAAAATACATGCATTAAAGTATTCAACCATTAATAAATTACTTACCAAAGTAATAAATTGGACAAAACCGAGACTGATTCCAGTAGAATTTGAGAGATTAAATTCGAGCGTCGTTCAACAACGGGACCTTAGCAGCCATATTGTAATCTTACATTTCCGAGAGCAGACGAGGAGAAGCCGATCTCAGTGTTCGTCATCTTCCGTTTTGACAATAGCAATTTTTAGAAAACGAACTTTATAATAAAAGGTACGTCTCATAGTTAAGAATTTGTATTTTTGTATTTATTGTTTTGTGACTGTAAATTAATTTATTTTTGTATATCATCTCCATTCTTTTCATATCAGGTTATTCATCAATTTAATTGTATTAAGCATATGAAAACCAATTAATAGTGTTTTTTATTTTATTTGTATAATTTCTTTTAAAAACATTTGATATTAAATTCATTGTATGGTAATAATTAAATAATATTTTTAATTTGAATCCTACCCAGATAAGAGTCATAATTTAAATTTCAATTTCATAATAAGTAGACTGAGCTAGTTAAAATTTTGATAAGGCGCCCAACTATAGAGTTACAAAAGAAAAAGTAAACATTGATGAAAACTAACTAATCAAACAAAACAAATTTATAAATTATAATAAACAAACTAAGTAAATCATATCAAATTAACAGAACCAACGAGGGCTATTGATTAATTAACTATAACAATTAAATATTAAATATTCACCTCAAATTAAATCATTTTAATATATTGACATGAATAGCTAAGCTCCAGTATAAATAAAATGTAAAACTTACCTCAGTATGAAAATATAAAAGGATATTAGAATAATTTTCATGAATGTATCAGCCACTTTTCTTTATTTCATTTAAAATATTTGGCATAGTAATCTTAAAACTTAAACATTCAAATAGAGGAAGAATATATTTGACAACTTTATCTTGTATAGAATTCTGTAATATTATTTCATAACAATCAAGCAAGTCCCAACTCATATAGCTTTCTCTGGAAAGTAAAGTCAGAATCTAAAACCAAAGAATAAAATTAAAACTATTAATTCATATGTTTAATAAACTATTGTGTAATTTAGGTAGTAAAATGTTTAAATATTAGTTATAAGGTGGAGGTACTAACATTGGGGCATGTAAAAATTTTGTAGTGCTTCGATAACAGATATGTATTCAGGCAAAACCTCATAATCTGAGAAATACCTAAAAATATAAAAACTGTGTTAAAAAATGCTATCAGACAAGGGTGAAATCAGTGTATAAACTATAAATGTTACAGTGATAGATAGAGTAACCCTACTTAATTATCAAAACTCAAATAGTAACTACTTAAAAGACTATTTCAACAACAGTTGATAAAACGTTGTTAAGCAATTTAGTTAGAAGAAATGTATTTAAATAGTAATTTAAGTTTGTACATTAGTTATAAGTTTGTTAATATTTGATAATATCAGGAAATTTCACTTAAACAAGTATAATAGTTGCTATCAAGTTCATATTATAGATTAAAATAAAAACCTAATTTTCATTCTTTCAAATTAGTATTCAAAAGTTATTGCTCAAATTTACATAAATTCAAGGAGATGGACATGCCAAAATTAGCACATTTCAAATAACTTTTTCATGAATATAAGAATACAGATTTTCTATATATTATCAACGAAACATTCAAATATGTTAAAAATTTTTATCGTTTTATGTAACTTTAGGTTAAATTTTGCAAATTGAAACAATTGATTGCTAATTTAATGTCATTAGTGTCATAATTAGGGAAAAGGTATAAAAGGCCTGCAATTACAGCTGTTTCGCATATGCATGTCAATCTGACGATGCATAGGGGTATCTCAGTCATCAACCCTGTGCAGACTGTGTGGGGAGGATAATGTAACCAGCATCCCACATAATATATCCGCAAACTCAACCTCTCTGGGGCTGAAATCCCGATGAGGGCCTTTCCCTTCGAATAACTGGTCAAAGACCTAACGACTCTCATTAGGGGACTAGGCTTGTATGATTAAATGTTGGGCCCTCTGGGGAGCACAATAAGCCGCATAGGCTTCCGTGCTTGGGGCTGACAAATGTTGTAACATCCCATCCCATCTACAATCTACATTCTACAATCTACTAATATTTATCTGGGTCAGGTAGGTAAATAACTATTGATTGTATAAATGTGTCGAATACAAAAATTTAAGAAATTCCGAGCCCTAGGTTAGGTTAGGTTAGGTTCTATGTGAGTGGTCGTTTAACGTCCCTTCCGCTGCGACCTGAAAGATCTATTGTGGCTCATCCCTAGGTTATAGTCGTTCTATCAGCCCTATGCCTCTGATGAAGCTAATCAGGGTCGACACTTACATGAAGTCCTTGGGCTCGAGTTGATGCAGAACAAATTTATTGATCCTTATTATCTCGAACCTTTTGGTAATTATACAAGATATGCTCCATGGTTTCATTCCAGCCTGACAGAATCTGCAGTCCGCACTCTCTAGCAGTACAATTGTTTTCATATGCCTATTAAGGCGACTGTGTCCAGTCAGTATTATTCATAGGTCCTGTCTGCTCATATTTAGCAGCTCTTTTTAGAGAGAAATTTCCTTTGAGTGTCTTAAACCCTCTAGCTCGAACCATTAAGAACGTCTCCTCCGATCTACTCAGTTCGATATTGTTCCTCTGGCTACGATATTCGCTATGCCTAGGAATGGCTCCGGGCCTATAAATATTCCTTCGGCACCTTTCCTGGCTAGAAGCTCCGCTTTTCGTTACCTTCAATGCCGGTATGCCTAGGTGCCCAAAGTAAGGTTACTTTGTTATTTTCCCCTAGACGTATTAGATCCTGAAGGCACTTCCAAACTACAAGTCTACGACAGTCTAATTACAAGGTGTTTCTATCTTTTTCATCTTAGTTTTTGTGTAGTTTCTGTTGTTTATTCGTTAGCGTTTAAAAAGATAGTGGCGCCCTTAACCCTTATATACCACCAATCCTTTCTATAGTAAGCATTAACTTGGAGACGAACCACTCCTTGAGAGAGTCTCATAGCCGAGATCTCTTTTTTGGGACTAGTATTGTTACAAATTGGCCCTGCTTCTCTATAGAAGCATATTGTTACAAATTAAAACCTATATTTCTTGAAATTGATTGTGTCATTTTACCCTTATCCTTTAAGAATACTGTAACTTTCGCGGTTTATGAGGGTGTTAGATAATGTTTGAGGTGCAAATTATTGCTGCTATTATTAGCTGAAGCAGAAATGACACATGTATGTTAAACTAGGTAGTGATTCTAGCTTCTATATTAAATAAATATTATATATAAAATATTACATATTTTGGATTTAAACCTTGCAATATAAGAAGAAAAATGGTGTAATTAAATAGTTAGTTCTATAAAGGTATAGTTTTCGTCCCCCTCAATTTACTTATTTACTTAGGTATTAAATATGTAAATTTTTTATTTTCTGCTATGGTCTTTGGTATTTAATCCGACACATTATTAGAAACGTCACTGTCGCCATTGTAGGAGATAGGTCAAAGCATTTTATCCAAACAAACTTTTGCCTTATAGTAGTTAGTTTGCATTTAAGATTTTTATAATAATTTTCTTGTTTATATAACTCATAACATATTAAATTAAAGTCAAAAAAAGTTACGAAATGTCGGGTTTTGGAACGTTTTCTTCGAAAAATAACTTCCCCGACAACCTGAAAGAACTATCGGACGTAACGGTATAAAAGTATAATAAATTGTCGGCGAGTAGCACAGTTCATATCAAGCCTGAAGAGAAACTATTTTGAGCTGTCACGTCTACTGTAGAATAGCAAGTCTTTCGGGAGGTGAAATAACATCCGACCAATATTGTTTTATGATTTTTGTATTCACTTTGTTCAGCAGTTCTTCGAAAAGTGGTACTTACATTTTGTCATATCCAAAAAATTGAAATTTCCAGAGATTATTCGTGCCCTATTGATGGGTCTTATTTTGAACCTTCTTTGCCTCTGATGGCTGCATATGACCACAGAACAAGTTCATAAACGGCTTCAAAATCCAAATCCATTTTGAAAGAATATTTTCTAGAATGCTCAAATGCAAACTGCGCTGGGTTCCGGTGAACAATAGGTACACACGAATTTCGAAATTTAATAACTTGAAAATTAAAGTAACTAACTTTTTATAATATTTTAACTCAAATTATTTGCGTAAAATTGAGTTTTATATGTTAATTTAATCTATATTGCAATAAATTTTAATAAACCATTGATAACCTCACTTTTAGAATTATTTCTTTCCATGGAAATAAAAATTTACCACGATTTTTATGACAATAAACTGTTTCGACGTTGTCTAACGTTAACAATCCAACATTGCCATATGTTTTTCACAATTGTTGGTTAGAATATTAATTAACGGTTTTTATTTATATTTGAATTGAAAATGAAAATTAAGAATATTTTAGATGTAGTAAATATACATAACAAGTATGACGACGGAATGGTGACTTGGTTAAAGGAGAAAAATTTAATGAAATTGATTGTAGTAACCTTTACTTTGTGGAAGTCCATTATCCATAACTTCCACTATATATTTATTCGCAAAATACGTTTTTAAATGCAATGACAACTGTTTCGTTAAAAATTAGCATCGTCAGGTTCTGTTTTTGATATTTTCTTATATGCGAATCTGTCTTTACACTGACCGGTTTCATTTCGAGGATAGTATCCCTTCGGATTAGGTTAGGCTTGGTTAGGTTAGGTTTGATTAGGTTTGGTTTGGTTTGGTTTGGTTTGGTTAGGTTTGGTTTGGTTAGTTTGGATAAGGATAGCATCGCCACCCGTCACTGAATTTTGTGTGTTTGTTTATCTTTTATAATATGCAAAAAGACCGATTAGAATTGGTTAGTTGCATTCTCTCTACATTTCACATTTTATTTTCAATATTTTTTATATATTTATAATGTAAAAAAATATGATCCTAATATTTAGGTTTTATTTAGAGATGTGGCAACGCTGGTATCTACATGACATAACGCACCTTGGACAGTGAATGTTTTGTGTATTTAATTTACAAAATTTGAGTTTTTGATTCCATTTTTCTTGAAAAATACTGGATAACCCGCAAATTTTTTTACGAAAATATACTATAGAAACCAGTCTCTTTTTAGTGTATTTTTTTGCGAAATTCGTATTTCACTATTCTACCTGCTGACAACAAATAAGAAATTAATAGCAAGGTGAAAAAAGTAAAACACCCAGTGAGAACTTCCCACTGCAAACTGTCAATCCATACGAAACATTAAAGTTAGGTTATGAATTTTTTCCTAACAGCAAGTTCACCAGTGTAAACGACGAATTGCAAGTTTATAAATCCAGCTTAAATTCAAGAAATGAAAACAACAGTGAATTATGATGACTACAAAATTCTTGTAGTGTGTTCAGCTGTTGCAGTCAGGAACTCGATAAGTATTTATGCAAGTTTATTTTACTAATTATTAAGTTGCATTTATTACTTAATAGAACTTTTAAAATTATAGGAACAGTTGCCATGAATTAGTGAGTCGAGAAACGAGATCTAAGAACTTATCAAACAGATTGTTCCTGTCAGATTGTTGCATTTCTGGTAATATTCTAATATTCGTTAAATACTAAACAAATCAGAAATTATTAATATAAAATAATGAATTTCATCTACCACAAACTTATAGCTAAAGTTCACATATAAATATTCTTTAGGTTATAAATAGTCAGTAATGTTTTTGCTTCACATTTACCTTTAAGATTAGTAAGAAAATCTCACTTGAATTGTTCCTCAAGGTCGATTCTTAACGCAAATTCACGATTTTTAGAAATAGCCTGTTATTAAAACCATAAAAAATCATATTTGAATGGTAAACATCTCTAAGCCTTTGTTCCGATTATCATAAAAATTAATTCTAGGAAATGACTTGAGGTATGTTGGTTTATTTTGTTATTATTTGAATTATGTGATTACTAGTTTGAATTAGCTAAAATTTCATTTTATTGTTTGCTACTGAATGACTTTTATATTAATTTATTTCATCATTTGATTTTCTTTTATAGGTTCCCGTTTGCAATCTTATCTATTTTGCTATATTGCTTTTGTAATTACCTGTTTCCATCTTGGTGTCCTTTCGTTTATTTTCTCTCTGATGGTATACATTCGAGAATAATTTGGGGAGCCTTTCCTTCCTCATGCTTCGTACTTCTTTTATGCTTGTTTCTAGTAATTTTGTTGCTAGTTCATGGTAGCTTTGTTTAAAATTCTGTAAAAATTTTGTTCCTCTTATTTATCGTAATTGTTTTCCACACCTTGGTTTTACACTAAGTATCATTTTTATAAAACGAAAAGTAAAAATGTACTTTAAATTAAAATATAGTAAGTATTTTATATGAACATATGGTTTAATAGTAAAAAACACTCCAACAAGTAAGAATTAGTAACATAAATTGTTAAAATTTATTGTACTAATCAATACTTTGTGGAAGTCGCATCTGTTCCTTTTTTTATCTGAGGAGAAGTTCTTGTTGTTATTAAAACTTTGCTTTCTAATTAGTAATTATACTTTAAGATTGCTAAAATTTGCTAATTTCTGATTTAGGGTTTGTTGCCGATTAGGATCAACATTATCGCTTTTATTGTTCATATTTTAACCTCAGGTGTGTTGGAAAACTAGGATATATTTATGAAAGTATCTAGATATCTTCCCAGACGTCATATTGATCCCGAAGTCTAAATGGTGGTCAAATGTCAGCGTTATTTTGACGTCAGTAGATGGCGTCATTGTGACATTACATATAATTTGTATATGACCCATATACAAGACTTATTAACATCATCTTTGGGACCTATTTTTTTGGTTGATTTTTGGAAATGCAGGAAATAATGCAATATTGCGTTTTCAGCTTCTCCATTGTTAAGGTTACTAGTTATCTATAACATCTATCAACAACCAGTGTTGATACACGGACGACTCTAAGACCGAGAGGGGTATTGGAGCTGGGGTACAAGTTAGTTTCACAGACAACTTGCCACTAGGGGTTGCTTGGACGAAAAGGCTTGAAACGAGGTATTTGTCCTAATTTATAACAGTATTGCCAGGGGTTTCCGGTTGCGTTCGTTGGTAAGGGTTTTGTTTCGGGTACGTTCTGTTGTAGGGATGGGTTTGGTAGCATGGCGATAGACATGTTACAAACTACAAATATCATCAACTTTGAACACTGTAAGGCTTTAAAGACCAAAAATTTAGTTGTATACAAAATGAATGGAGAAATAAATTTATTTAAGATGTAAATGGATGGTGTGCATAAACAAAACACATTAGCAAGAAAAACCAACTAAACATTCAACAAAATTATGTGATCCTGCTTTTCAGTAAGAACATAAAATAAACTCATAATAAACAGCTATCAATGGTAGACTGACTAGACTTCCTTGATAACCATATTCAAGTCCCTCATGAAGTCCAAATTGATAAAGAATATGTTGTTCAGAATATAATAACATATATTTTATGTTTACAGTTATATATTAATAATTTATTAGATATATTTATCCAAAATGTGTAAATCAAAAATGGCACATGTTTAACATTAGGGAGGGATTAGGGACATAATTATTTGGAATATTTTAAAATTTTTATTTAAAATAATATTTTTATCCTGTTTAATGTGTTCTTCTAGTGAATATCATAAAATCCGACACTGTTGTCAGTATAGCATTCATCTGTTTCGGTCCAAAGGTACGTACTACCTACCTTGATTAGTTATTCTGGCCGACGGAGGTTTGTAAAAAATTAATTAATTTTAGGAACGTAATCTATTTTTGGAAAATGGCAGGTCACACTCTTGTAATTAGTAGTCGATGAATTTATATTTCCTTTTTGTCAAAATAGAAACGCCTAACGAAAAGACAACAAGAAAAAATTAACAATCCATAAAATATGAATAAAATACGTAAATTATTGAATTTAAAGTAGTTGTTTATAAAACCACTTATCACAAAAAATATTATCTTTCAAATAGTAGGTACAATTCTAATAATTTGTTTATATTCATTTACTGTAAACAGTTTATTCAAAATAATTAGCAATATATAATTCAAATCAAATTACAGTTTATTGTTAATATTATATTAAATATGTCATATAAAGTTTTCTCTAATTGAAAAAAAAATCAGTTCCAACCCAACCGAAAACCAATCAAAAATCGATCATTTCTATACGATGGTTATTTGATGTCCATGAAATTGTGGCAGTGTTATCAATAATTTGATAACATTTTAAAAATTGGTCTACCTTATTACAAAAATAAAATTATATTAAAAAGTTTACACATCACCTCTTAATCATATTTTTGTTACTTTTCAGGATTGAGTATTAGATGTCGAATGAACTAAGGCACAAAAGTAGAGCAGTTATTTTGATTGAACTTGAACTCGTGTAAATTATAAAATGTGATTTACACTGTTTTAGCGGTAGCAGCAAATATACTAAGTGACATAAAAATCCGAACACACAGTTTAAATGATTTTATTTTAATGAAATTTGGTGAATTTATTTATTTTACTAAAATAAACAATTGATAAAATTTTCAGCCTTATCAGTTGAAGTTTCCAGTTTTAAACTGCTCTACTAACAATCAAAAAAAGAATATTGTAGCCGTAATAAAGATCCAAATTTAGCGGATTTTGGTTCTTGACATTCTTAACGATTGGTTACGATGCCTAGAGTCCGGAGACCTGTACGATTTCGTCAACTTAGTGAGTTTGATAGGGGTCGTATAGTGGGACTTCGGGAAGCTGGATATTCTTCTCTGAAAATTGCAGTTAGAGTGCAAAAAAGTGTAGACATCGTGGTTAGGCTGTACGCAAAGAGCAAGGGGTTTTGGACGCCCCCGTAGAACAACAGACCGTGAAGATCGCCACTTAAGATTATTGGCCATAGGAGACCGTTTCTCCACTACCAGGTCCATTGCAAATGAATGGTTTGCAGAACACGGAATAAGACGTTTTGGCCTGTTTTCATACCGACCACACTGGGTCCCTTTAACTCCAGAACACCGACGTAATCGCCTTAAGTGGTGCAGAGAACGGTCACTCTGACGACGTGGTGAAAGAAGAAATCCACGGTTTTTTGTTGAAAGGCATGTTCATCAAACTGTTGGAGTTATGGTTTGGGGTGGTGCTATAGCTTATGGTTCGAGATCACCTTTAAGAGGTATTATGAACGCGCATCGTAGTATCCAAAAAGTTTTAGAACCCCATCTTTCACCCTATGTATGTATGAATTAGGGGTAATAAGTACACTGCGACCTATAGGATCGATTGTGTCTCCCCTTACTTGCCAAGTTCTGATGTTTTCTCAGATTTATAGCAGCTCTTCGAGTCCTATTTGCCTGAGGAAGTTTAGGACATCGTCGGGCTTCAAATCAGGTAGATCCCCCTCTTCTATTTCATGTGCTCCTAGGTATCTGGCCATAGAATTCTGCAAGGCAGGGCAATCTGAGAATATGTGTGTTGAGGTTTCATCCTCTTCCTCACAGAATCTGCACTTTGCTTCATCTGCTAAACCTAGTTTCTTCATGTGGCTTTTTAACCGGCAATGCCCGGTTAGTATTCCCGTTAAAATTCGGAGCCTTTTTGCTGAGGTTGAGGCAGTTAAGAGATCTCTTCTGGTCATAGTTCCCCAGTAGTATCTTAGATTGCCTCAGTCCTTCCAGCTGATTCCAGTACTTGGATTTTTCCTTCTCCATTTCTTCCCTTAGTTTTCCTAAGATTACTCTACTGCTGATCCCACAGGATGGTTCTGGTCCCAAGTGTGGGGTTTCAGCTCCTTTTTTTGCCAGCTTGTCTGCTGTTTCGTTCCCCTCTATTTCTATGTGTCCTGGGACCCATAGGAGGGTGACAGTGTTCTTCTGACCTAGTTCATTTAGTTTGCCTAGGCATTCCCAAACCATCTTCGAACTGATTATATTTGAGCTCAGCGCTTTGATGGCTGCTTGACTATCCGACATAATCACAATCTCTTGTCTGCGGTAGTTTCTTCCAATATTGAATTCCACACATCTTTCGATAGCACGGACTTCTGCTTGAAAGCTGCTCGGGTATGTGCCCAAGCTTTCTGAGTATTTGGCTCTCAGTCCAAAAACTCCTATCCCAGTTCCCTCGTCTAGCTTGGAACCGTCTGTATACCACTTTATGGTATTCTGGTTTAAATTCTGTATGGTGTCTTAATCCCATTCAGATTTATTACTCAACTTTGTGATGAATTTTCTCACAAAGTTGAATTTCTTTGGCATATCATCTTGGGGCATTTCCCAAGTTTGATCAAAATGAAGTGATCGAGGTTTTTCCCTATAAATTCCTTCTTTGATCATTCTATAAATTGTTTTCTTCCTTACACTTTCTAACAGAATGTGCAGTGGGGTCAAGTTTAAAATCACCTCCATTGCAGCAGTGGGGCAAGTTCCCATTGCTCCAGTGATACATGAACAGGCTAGTCTCTGAATCTTCGAGAGATTTTTCCTCGTCGTACTCAGATTAGCCATTGCGCCCCAATCCACTGTCACATATGTGATTATTGGTCTCACTATTGCTGTGTACATCCATTGCAGAATACATGGGTTGCATCCCCAGTTCTTTCCTGCAATGTTCCTGCACACCATGAGGGCCTTGGTTGCTTTGTGTATTACTTCGTGTTCGTGTTTATTCCAGAGTAACCTGCTATCTAGGATCAGCCCTAGATATTTGACCTCTGTTTTCCACTCGACGATGTTCTCCCCTATTTTTATGATTTTTAGATTAGGTTCATTTTTCCTTGTAAAGGCTACTAGTGTGGTTTTGGTGGAGTTGAGTCCCACCGAGTCACATCATTGTTTTGCAATGTTCAGTCCTCTATGATATCACAGAGGACATTTTCATACTTCCCTTTTGCCAGGATAACCATGTCGTCGGAATACCCTTGACATGGTATCATTTACCCTATCTTGACACCCTGGAAAATCTAACTTTCCAACAAGATAATGCCCGACCACATATCGCAAGAGTCACAATAGACTTCTTTCAACATAACGAAGTAACATTGTTACCTTGGACACCAAGATCTCCCGACTTATCCCCAATTGAGCACTTGTGGGATATGATGTGTAGGAGAATGCTCAATTTGCAACGTCCTCTATTTTTTTCAATCCTCTTAAAATGTTATTGCAAATTTAGTTCTCCAGTAAAAATAAGTTTCCCCATATTTAATTTTTCCTTTTTACCTTGCGCTTAATTTATAAAACACAAAAGGGAATTATAAATAATTACTAAATTATTCCCAACAGTACACTTACAAAATTTCTCGAACCATTTTGTTAATGAATCATTCAAAAAATGATGCAAATACAAAGAAACCGTTCTTATGCAACTTCCTTCTAGCTTTCCGCTATTTCCTTCCTTTGAGTTTTTACCGTCTTCCCGAAAATAAGAATCTTTATTCATTACAAAAAAAATTAACAGGTTACGCCAAAATAAATCAATTATATAAATTTTATTTGGATAAAATTATTAACCAAATATTTGACGATGACCTTTCTAATGAAATTTAGAATATTCCAAATATATTTAGAGAGGGATATTATTACTACTAAATCTGGATACTAAGATACTCGAAGAATATACTTATCTGAATAAGCTTACTGTTAATATGAAAAATCGAAAATACAATGTTTTTCAAAGGGTAACCCCAGACTATCAAAAAACTATAGATTTTTGTTAAGTGGCGAAGAAATTGAAGTAACAAATAAGTATAGCTATTTAGAAATAGTATAATTCAATAATTATAAATATTTTACGCAATTGTATCCTTGTATGGGGTGTTATACCCATGAAATTGAAAGGGTTCAAGTGGGTTTTTTCAAAAGACTTCTTTTACTTAATAAGAGAACTCCCGATAACATAATACGTAGTTAAAACCATAGATTAGAAAGAAGTTTATAGATATAGATAACGGTTTTTTAAAAACGTGTTTACAGCGCCGCTCCTGACCTGAGTACTAACTTTATAATTGTATTTTAATTTAATTGGTTAATTTAAAATATTTTAAAAATATTCTGATAATTATAATAAATATATTTTTCAAAATATTTTTAAAGTATTTTAATATTCTTATCAATTTGGTATTGACATATAAAAATAAAAATAAAATAAGTAAGAATTATTTATTTTTGCGAAATAATTTTATTACAATTATAGTCTATATGGAAAGGACAAGGAGTAATAAATCATTCATTTAAGTAGATTTCATAGACGTACCAAAATATATTTTAAGAGGATATACCGTAAGGTACATTTTGTATTGAACGAATGAGTTGCAGCTATGCTAATAAATATACGATTTAGGTCAGAGGTAACGGGATGTACTAATTTTAATAAAAAAAGTGATAGAGGTACATAAATTTAAGTAAGTTTGATAAAGAAAGGCAACACAGTTTATTCATAGTAGAAAACAAACCAATCTGTAAGAATAATTATTTTATATATTTTTGTTCTTTTTGTAAGAAGATTAATTCAAACTTTGAATATTGTCACAAATAAATTACAATGAAATATATTTTTAAAAAATTAATTAAAATCAAGATAGCAAGATATCGTTACAATTTTTATTAAATTTAAAGAAGCAAAATGAATATTTTTTATTTGTATTACTCCTATATGTAGTGTTTTGGGAATTTTTCTCAGAAATTTTAAATGGCAAGTGGCCTACTGTAATCGGCTTAATACGATTACACCTATTTACAGATTATTCGATTATTGAGAGGGATTTTCCAAACAACCCAGTTTTCTTAGAAACATTATCGAGAATATTATTTTAAAAGAAAGTAGATACATTAAATCTGTACCTACTTAGTATTAGTTCTTTGAGTAAAGTTGTATGAAGTTGTATGGTTTTCATAATATTGTAAACAGTTGGAATATATTGAAAACATTTGTTGAATGTTAATTGTGCAAGTACCAAACAATGTCGATAAGCCAAGGACCATCTAAACGACCAAAAACAGGTCCATTATCTTTAAATAAAAAAACTCGGATATTGAATTATTATAATATATCATTGAAAAACAAGGATCCAAGTGCAAGTGTTGATGATATTGTGGAATTAACGGCTGCTATGTTGTGTGTTGCTAAATCAACAATTTATAGATTAATAAAAGAAAGCAAGAATGGAACTCTTCAACCCCCTAAAACTCCTTCAGGCCGAAAACCAATTGAGATCGATGAATCATTAAAACAAAGACTAAGGCGTAAAGTCCATGGATTTTACTTACCAAAAGAAATTCCAACACTTGACAAAATTATGACATCAGTGCAAGAAGATACGGACTATACAAAACTCTCCAGAATGACATGATAGAAAATCTCTCTTTATAGATAAACCGGAAATAGTTTTTTGGAGAAGAGACTATTTAAGAAGCATTCGACATGCCGGAGAACAAAATTTGAAAATCTTCTACTTAGACGAAACATGGATAAATGCTGGATATACAGTTTCTAAATCTTGGCAAGATGAAAACATTAAAAGCGGAAAGCAGGCATTCGTGGAAGGTTTGTCATTAGGTTTGCAGCCACCATCTGGAAAAGGAAAAAGACTTATCATTGTCCATGTTGGAAGTTCTGAAGGTTTTGTTGATGGTGGATTATTAACTTTTATTTCAAAACGCACGGGGACTATCACGAAGATATGAATGGGGATGTCTTCTAGGAATGGTTTGTTCAAATGTTGGATCTGATTCCAAAAGGGGCTGTTATTGTTATGGACAACGCAAGTTACCATTCACGGTTACGAGAAGCATTGCCCACAAGTCGTTGGCGTAAAGCAGAGCTTTTGGAGTGGCTTATTTCGAAAAATATTAAGTTTCCAAAAGATCCACTAAGGAAAGAATTTTACAGAATTGCAAAAATGAACAAGAATAAATACAAAACCTACATTGTAGAAGAAATGGCTTCTTCTCGTGGTATATCAGTTCTTCGACTTCCCCCTTATCATTGTGAACTTAATCCTATAGAATTAATATGGGCTCAGGTAAAGGGGGAAGTTGGAAAAAAATACTACTTTTAAAATAAACGATGTTGTGAAATTGTTTGAGAGTGCTGTAAGTCATGTTAGTAAGGAAAATTGGACAAACTGTATCGAGCATGTTATCAAAGTAGAGGCAAATATGTGAAAAATTGACAATATTTGTGATGATTTTAAATAAAAAGTGGAAGTTTTGTTAAAACGAAGAGTTTTTTATTATTCTTATATAATCTACTATTAATAAATTTTTAAATTAAAAACACAAAGTTCTAATAAACTAAATTACTGCAGATAAAACTTATTTTTGACAAGCTGAATATGTCTGAATATTATAACCTAACCTTATTATGATCCTGAAAACACATCATATATATATTCACAACGATGATGTGTCAAGTCCAGTTAATCCAGTTTTTACAAAAAGTTTATAGTACATCCGCATCCCGCTTTTTATTTACTCAGTAAATCTCCCAAATAATTGATAAGATTATATAGTCAAGTACGTGACACTTCCAAATCACTACTAAGTTTTTTTAAAAGTTACCTTCTGCAGAGACCGAAGGTAAACTGTTTACCTTCTGGCTTACCTTTGGTCTCTGAAGAAGAACTTGGTTTTCGAAACGCGCGTCAGGCGGTTAAAAGTGTGTGTAAACAGTTTCTGTATCAGTTTCGCCAACAGTTCCAGATTCAACATTTCGTTCACAGGAAAAAGCCCTCATCGGGACTTCAGCCCCAGGGAGGTTGAGTCTGCGGATAGTGAGTTCAGGGCACTCAAAGATTATGTGGGATGATAGGGTTGGTGACTGAGATACCCCTATGCAATTTAGTTGAAAGCACAAAGGAGTGAAGCCGGTTATGAGGCTGACTATCTTTCTGAGCTCCTTGCGGGTTAGCTTAAGTTACTCGCGAGTGAGCCTGGCGTGGAGTTAAGCGTTTACTGTGAGCGTGTCCTTCAATTCGAGCCCATCCTCCCCACTCATTGATGGTCTGCCGGTATACCAACTGTTGGCTCGGGTTCCAGGAAGGGTTTTTGAGAGCCCGCGTCAACGTTTTCATTCCCCTCGATGCCTTTCTATGGTGGCACCCACTCAAGAGTAACCCTGTTGTGTTTTGCCAGTTCACAGAAAGTTTTTTCAGTCCTTTCAGTACCCTTGATGAGATGGCAGGGGCAGTGAGTGCTTTGATCGACGCTTGGCTGTCGGAGAGGATGCGGACTTGCACTCTGAGTCCCCTCCGCATGCTCTCCGAAGCACTTGCGTTTATCGCTTATATTTCTGCCTGGAATGCTAAGGTGGATTATAATGTTTCCACGTGGGATTTTCCCCACATACACCATTATTAGTACTCCGTACACAATATGTCTCCAGATAGATAGCCCAAGAGGTTAAATGCATTCAAAATTAATATAGTGTATTTGAAAATCAAGAGAGAGTAAATTCCCAGAAATGTTTTGCAGTTATCAGTGTTAAAGGCAGTAAACCATAGACGTGCGTTTTCAAAATTAAATTAATATGGAAATAGAAATATTTAATTTGTTTTAGTTATTTATACCTAGATTACCAATTTTAGATAGATAAACATAATTCGTAAGTAGTAATTTAATTTGGGTAAAATGAAGAAAAAGTCAATATTATTTTAGGCATTTTGTTTTAGGCATATGTTTATTTACAAAATATGTATATAATATGTACAGATAATTACAATTACTTATAAATTAATATGAGGAGCTAAAAAAACAATTAAGTAGGTATATGAGAAAAAAAACCAACCGCAAGGATAAAATTTGACGAGCAACATGCAAAAAATACGACAATATTAAATCTTAAAAAATAAAAATCTAAAAATAAAATTAAAGTACATAAATTATTAATTTTAAAGTTATGGTTCCTCGCACTCTGTGTCAGAAGATTCACCATCTGATTCTAGAGAAATTACAATGGGCTCTATAGTAATATCAATTATGTTATCTAGCTCCCACATTTTTTTTTTCTATTTCTTTAACGTGTCTAATACATTTTTGCCAATTTTCACTTGTTACTTCAGATATTGCCTTATTGAAGAGATTTTTAACATCTGATAATTTAAAAGTAGTGTTATTTCTGGCAACATAACCTTTAACTTGAGCCCATATCAATTCTATCGGATTCAGCCTACAATGGTAGGGTGGTAAAAGAAGGATTTCAATTTCTCGTTTTTTGGCTATCTCCTCAATATTATATTTTTTATAATTTTGCTTATGTTTTTTAGCAATAGTTAACAATTCTGCCCTCAGCATTATATTGTCAAAGGCTAAATTTTTAGAAGATAACCATTTTGCAATTTCATCCTTTTTCCATTTAGTGGTTGGTAAAGCTTCAAGTAATCTGGAATGGTAACTTGCATTGTCCATTACAATAACCGATCATTTTGGTATGAATTGAATCATCTGTTCAAAATATTCCTCAAACACGTCTCCATTCATTTCTTCGTGATAATCAACGGTTTTTTTTTATTCAAATAAGAGTAAACCATTCTCAAGAAAACCGTTTGTACTGCCTATATGACAAATAATTATTCTTTTACCTTTTCCTATAGGTTCCTTAAAACCAGTAGTATATCCTTCTAGAAAAGCTTGATGGGATGATTTTATATTTTTGTATTTCCAAACTTTTCCTACACAATGTCCTTCATTAACCCATGTTTCATCTAAATAATAAATGTTTTTATTTTGAGCTTTAACTTGTTGTATTCTTCTAAGGTACTGTCTTCTCCAACATACAATTTCTTCAGAATCAATTAGCATTGAATGTATGCCCATTTTTTCAAATTTAAAGTTTAACTCATGTAACGTTTTCCATAGTTTATCCCGGCTTATTGTGGGTAAATCAACATCATTCGTAATGGCTTGCAAAAGTTTATCTAAAGTTGGTATTTACTTGTTTATAAAAAATGAGTGAACAAGCTTACGAATAGCATTTTTAAAAAACTCGTCCACGTTGACTTTTAATAGTTTTTGTCTACCTGGTTTCGGCTTTGGTGAGGTTACTCTACCTGATTTTTCCTCCTTTAGAACTCTATATATTGTAGATTTTCCATATCCCATTGCCTTAGATGTTGTTTCAACTACACTGTCAATAGTGTTTGAGGGATTTTGATGTTTAAAATAGTGGTACACATTCACTACAGCACTCTTTTCATTGAGCGATAAATGGTCTAGTTTTAATTTTTTCACTGGCGTATACTCACAAACTGCTTCCATTTTTAGTCACTACTATTTGTCACGTTTATCGAAAATCAAATAAATGCATTTCTAGAAACTTAAGCACTATTTAAGTCAAAATATCTGTCATTAGAAGCTGTTGCCATTCGGAGGTCGTTAAATAACAATTATCCCTTTCTAATCTGGTTACGTTAATCCTCTTAGGCCTACTGTAGTAACAATGAAATATCATAAAATAATGTGATAGTCCAAGAAATTTAATAAATTTTGTTTTTAAATTAACAAAAACAATTTAGAGTGCATTACAAATATTGAAGTTTTACCGCACGTACTGTACTATAGTTTTGCATACCGAATTAGTTTTTATTCTCAGAATTTACTCTCTCTTGATTTTCAAATACAGTATAATTAAATTAAAATTGAGCAAAGGGGTTTCGGATTTTGTTTATTTCATGAAAAAATCTAAGAAAATACGAAAACATGACTTTGGTCATGAGTGTAAATGAGCATTTAATTCTTGAGCAAAAAAAATTGTACGAAAAGAAGTAATATTGAATAGTCAATTGGTTGGATAATTCGAATAGTCTAGAATTATGTGAATGGACGAATTAATCGAATAGTCAAATTACTTGAATATTCGAATAGTCGAATTATTCGAACAATCAAATTATTTGAAAATTTGAACTTGGAATAATGCAATCATCGAATTTTTCAAAAAAAACTCCGAGTCCTATTATAAACGTTGTATATTATCTTCGTAACCAATAATCTATAGAATTGAATCTATACCTGAAGATAAAAGAAACACACAAAGAAACAACCTTAAAAGGTTTGAGTTTATTGACTTTTTTACCAAATTAATAAATTATGTATCTACTGTAAGCCCTTTTAAATATACCTAAATAAATAAAATACACCAAATTATTTTTAAATAATTAACAAAATGTTAATAAAAAGTGCCAATCTGTTAATTGAATAATTAAAAAAAAAACAGGCGTTACCCTCTCGATTTTAAGAGTATCTCGCATTTAGCATCTCATTGCTTGGTTGATGGTAAAGAGCGCTGAGGGCTTTCGAGATTTTCCTTATTTTGAGTTTTACTCGGGAAAATAATAGAAGCACTGCCGCCATCGCCTGCGGAGTTTTTCTTTTGGGGTGCATCTGATTGGTCGAGGACGAGGGGGAAATCCTTGGAAATTGATTTTCACTGTGTGAGTGACGTCACGATGGAAATGCGTGGTTAGGTGAAAGGTGAGAAAAATGCCACGATTATGATGAAGCAGGAAAACATTACATTTCCTTTGTAAATCTCGTAATTATAAATATGAAAAATATACAAATTATTTTTGGTAAAAGCATTAATTTTGCTTTGTATGTTTTATATTATCAAATATTTCCAAATTGATAGGACATTTTAATTATTTTTAATTCCTTAGTTTTTTTTCTTCGATTGCAGATTTATTTATTTATTTATTTATTTATTTATTTATTACAATATCCAACAGGGTTGCCCCTAATTACAGGATAAGGTAGGACATAGAGTATAACAATATTTAACATAAGAAAAACAAAAAAAAATAGATACATATAACTTTAAATAACTGCAAAGAAAAAAAGGATGCATCCATTTCTTCTTCCACAGTTGACAACTTAATAATTAGATAAGAAAATATTTCTAATAGATACAACAGAGCAGTTAAGAATGTCTATTTCATTTTCCATGCTGGAATAGTTCAGGATCATTTGAAATAAAGGCGATGCTTTTAATATGTTTGTTCTGTGCGCTTGTTGATAGAGTAGTTGGTTTCTCCTGGTATTGACTCTTGGAACGTGAAAATTTATCATTTCCAAAAGTGATATACAATCCACTTTGTTATTTAAAATTTTATGCAAAAATATTATTGAATGCATCACTCTTCTTTTTAAAAGACTACATGTTTGGAAACGGTCAAGAAAATAACTGTGATGTGTTCCTCTTATAGGGTAGGTACCGTCAATTGCAAAGCAAGCTGACTTAAAGAATTTACGTTGGACTCTTTCCAAATCAGCAATATGATTCAAATATATTGGACTCCATATGATATTAGCATATTCTAGTTTTGACAAAACTAATGATGAAAAAAGTATTTTCATTGTTGAGAAGTCATTAAATAATCTCATATTCCTTATAATAAACCCTAAAATTTTATAAGCTGAAGCAGTTGTTTTTTCTATGTGAGGTGTGAATGTCAACTTTGGATCAAAAGTGACACCAAGATCTTTAATTATTTCTGGTCTATTTATTGTAGTGTTTTGCAAATTATAATTATAAAGTATTGCTGAGTCTTTTCTAGTAAAAGTCATTGCATTACACTTTTTAACATTTAACAGTAATTTATTTTTAATGCACCATTCATTTAGACGATTGAGGTTCTCTTGAAGTAATAAACAATCATTCTCAGTAGAAATTTGATAATAAAATTTGAGATCATCAGCAAACACCAATTTTTCAACGTCCAGAATACAAACAATATCATTAATAAAAAGTAGAAACAACAACGGACCCAAGACTGAGCCCTGTGGAACACCGGATGTCTGTTTAAAACTCCTTGATTTATGACCTAGGCACTGAACGTAAAGATAACGATCTGTTAAATAAGATCGCAAGAGATTCAGAAAAGAACTGTGAAATCCTAGAAATGCAAGTTTACTTAATAACAGATTGTGGTCAATTCTGTCGAATGCTTTAGAGAAGTCAGTGTAGATGACATCAACCTGACTTCTTTTATCCAGTGCTTCCGAAATATACTGAGTCAAACACATTAAATTGGTGACGATGATGACGATGTTGAGTTCTTGAGCTCTTGCTTTGCTAGTTACAGTTGACAGTAGAAGCCAGAATTCTCTGTACTTCCTAGATTGACCTATAAATATCTTTGGTGTCTATCTTTTTTCCTAGAAGCCCTCCATGCGCCGGTCACACCTCAGCCTCTTGTGGTAATTGTGGATTCTTCTGTATTTAACTACAACCGATTCAGAAATTCAGTTTTCTGTATGAGATTGTTTGCTGGTTGGTGGTTGAAGTTTTCTGAGTTTCCTTCTGTGATCCAGGCTCTTACAGTGGCATAGAGTGTTTCGGTTTTCTCCGTTAAAAAGCCCTAATTTATGCAGATGTTCTCTAGTGGAAAAGTGTCCAGTGAGTAATCCTGTAATGATGCATAGTTCATTCCTGTTCAGTATGAGCAGTTTTTTTGCTACTTTTTCAGATGGTTCCTTAATGCATTTCTTCCCATGTATTTGTCTAGGCATGGTCATTCAAAGTGACTACCTTATTTTAAACACCTGTCAATTTAGTTTAAAAAAGCTAATTAAATAAAATCTCTAATGGTTATCAAGAAGAACATAATAAAATTTCGAAAAATTATTAAAAACATAAATGTTTCTAATTTCTTTTTAAATTAGTGAAGAACAGTCAGAAAAAAACATCAAAACAGGAGTTTGCACTTTGTGTACAAGTAAAAGAACCGTACTTAAAATAAAACAAGAAAAATTTAATGTAAATTTAAATATTTCTATTATAAACTCGCTGCAGTGCTAGACAATTCCAAGTAATCAAAAAGTTTAGAAACAAATAACGGAGAATATTTTAACAAAATATATAAAATATATATATATTGTAATGTTTTAAAATAATCAAAAATATAACTTACCCAATATATAACTTAAATTTGAAATAAGTTATTAAAGATGGATATAATTTTCAAATCTTTCCTTTAAATGATGAATACACCATAAAATTTCTTTATTAGAGCTATTTAATAAGTCTCAAGTAACACAAGAACACAAAAATTATCTTGATAAAATATAAGTCCATAAGAAGAAGTATTAACATCAATAGTCGATTCCATAGCCAAGTCCAAGATCCTATGTAGTTTAAGCTAACAATAAAAAGTAAATGAATATTAGAATATGATAATAATGAATAATAGGAATATTATATTAGTGATAAGAAACCCACTCTATTAGTTATATTAAGTTAGTTTGATCAAAATATAAATAAGTTATAATCAAAGTTAATAATAATAATAAGTTTAATAATGTTTTCTTTTAATAGGTAGTTATAAAATAAGAATTAAGTAGGTGTAGATGATTACAAACTAAAATTTAATGTAGAAAATATTCAACTATATTCAGTTAATTGTATAATTAGCAAAATTTAAACTCACCAAACAAATATTAGCTATTAAAATAAAATAAACAGAGTATTATAGACTATGAATATAACTAAATAAATAAATTTGACTTACCCAACCAATGTTTATAAATTCATTTAAGCATCAAAGTGATGAATCCATATTACAATGTATCGGATGATAGTACAAGCCTAGTACTTCCTATGTTCTGGTACATCCCATATTTTGATACAATACAATGCTTGAGAGAGAGTCTAAAAAGATATTGAAATTTATCACATGTAAAACTGTAAGAAAGTGATGTGGTTGTTTACAAACAAAGACTGTATAATTAAAGTTTTATCAAGGACATTGAGATTGATAAATCCAGTGAAAAAACACTGTAAATAGTGAAATAGTGATCACAAACTTATAAACTCAAAAAGATGTAATTGTAGTGAAAAGACATGAACTTAATATTAAAGGGTTATTTAGTGTTATTATTTATTTAAAACTATATGTTGTTGTAAGGTAATTAATTTTAAGTTATTCGTTGATGATTTTAGGTATTATTAATTTGTTTATTTGATAAATTTTATAGTTAAATTGTTATGACGCAGTAGATTTCTAATGTAAATAAAAACTAAAATAAGAAGTGTCATTAAAAGAAAAAGTTTTCTGATCATATTTGAATATGTAAATTTTCATTTTTTGTTAAAATTGAGGGCCAAAAAGAAATATTTGCTCATAATTGTTAAATTTGTTATTGTTAATTGTAAGGATGTCCGCCATTATGTTGCTCCAGAAAGTCAACAATTTTAAAAGGAAAATTTTGTTTGAAAATTTAAAAAGTTTATTTTTATGATGAAATAAATTATGCAGATTCGATTAATAACAATTATAAGGCCAGAAAATGCTAAATTAAAAATTTAATTTTCCAAAATTTCAATGCAAAGAGGTTAGAAAAAAACAAAACACGGTCGAAAAAGCGGCCATTTTTGGAAGTTCCGGTGTTAACATATAAAAACCCATGGAAAATGGGAAAATAGGTCACTCTAAATTCATCAAAAGGCCAATCCACGTCAGTTTATTTCTAAATTATTATATCTATAATGGCCGACTTCCTTTAAAAAATAAAAATGGTGGCACATTAATCTCTTAAAACTGTATTATTAACTTGTAAAAACAAAACCGATTGGAAATTATATATGGAAATTGTACATTGGCTAATAAAATAACCTATCTATAAGAAGAAAAATAAATTTGTTGTTGTACTAACCTGTGATATAGAACATTGGACATCTGGAGAAGTAATAAAAAGCTTTTATAACAATTTTAAATATGGTGAGGACGAGATAGCTGTTTCTGGGAGGACTCCATAATCAAACATCAGCTCGTTGCCGTTATAAGAAGCTAGACGCTATCAACAAGTGAATTACGGTATGTCTTTGATATCACTTATTACATTCACTTTCCTAATATCTATAAAGTTGTAAATGATAGATTTCAATATCTTTGAACCACTATTTTGAAACAATTTTGTTTTAAGTAAAATAAACTGTTTGAACATCTTATAACAACGAATGCACGCTGCTTCTCTCTACTAGAATATAACTGTAATACATCACGTGTTCTTTTAAGCGTGGGCATATGCGCACGAAAATACCATAGTCGTATCATTAAGTAGATATAGGGTATATTAATTTTTTTGGTAAAATAAGTAAAATAAATAGTTTTATCGTTAGATTTTATTCTTTTTGGAACCGACTACTGTGGTAAAGAGTCACTTGTGTTTTAAGATTAATTTAAATAAACCAAATCTAAAATAATAATAGATAAAAACTACGTATGTTGATTTTAATCATATAGTGTTGGCAAATAGTAAAAAATAAATAAAAATAAAGAAATTTTGAGGTGTTTTAAGATAAATAAAGATTAAATAAGAATTAAAATATAAATGAACATAAATTATAGCCCCACAAAACTTTAAAAATAAAATTTTAAAATAATAAAAACAACAATTTAATAATTGTAATCAATTATAAATTATATCTATACAATCATCACATTTTTAACATTGTAATTTATTACAATATATATATATAAAATATATAAATATTTTACTGCTATGAAAATGACGAAGAGTTGGAAAAAATTGAACTGAATAAAACTGAATGAAAACGATGAATCTATTTTTAAAGTTTATACAAAATATCGTCAACTAAGAACAATTTTACGGCTTGGTAGTATGAAATAGATAAATATCTAGAGACACCACGGATTAAAGCTTTCGAAGATATTCTTAATTGGTGGGGATGTATGAAAATCTTAAACGAAAATTATCTAAAATGGTAAAATATTTTTTTCCATCCTCGCAAACTCTACATCCATAGAAAAATATTTTCTACGAGTTTCCCTTACTGTGATCAAATTAGGAAAAAGATTAAAGAAAAGATATATTAAACTTCATTCTACAAGTTAAAAGAAAAAACTTATTTATCATTTCCTTTGGTGAGTTGTAAATACAGAATAAAGCTTTTATTCATTTTTTACTATCACATTACATTTGAGAAGGAGAAAACGGTTATTATAAATAATTCATTGAAAAGCTTGATAGCTTGACTTCAAAGCTTTTTTAAAAAAAACTTGGTTTTGCAGGATAAGAAATAGCTAGGCTGGGCTTCATATTTTTAAAAGCTTAACTTGATTCCAAGCAAAGCTCAAGTCAAGTTTTTAAAAAACAAGTCAAGGCTGCGAATCTCTGTTTATGCTAAAATAGTTATTTTTGTATCTATTATTATGGAAGTAAAATGGCATTTGTTGACAATTATTTCAAAGTGACAGTTCTTGATAATTATTTTCATTATTTTGGAGTGAATTCTTATTTGCGTCAATTTCGTGCGTGATATTTATAGCTGTGAAATAATGGAAATTTCGAGCGACGATGAAGTAAGCAGTATCCCACCTAACTTGACAGATGCGGCCAATTCCGTAATTTTAAATCCCTTACCGGAGAAATCGAGGCGCCAGTATGAAAATGCATATCAGCAATTTAAAGAGTGGTGTGAAGCAAATAAAGCCAGAAAAGTATCCGAAAATATGCTGTTGGCATATTTTGCAGAGAAGTCTAAGAAGCTGAAGTCTTCCACGTTAAAGGCAATATATTCTATGTTGAAAGCAACACCCAATGTTAAAGAAAACGTGGATTTCAAGAAATTTACCAAGTTGGTTCCATATTTGAAAAAATTGTGGTAAAAGTGCAGTTTATAGTGAATCCGCGTATTACTAAAATTTTAAGTTTGTATGGAAGTATATGTCTCAGGAAGTTTAAAAATAAAAAAAAACTTGGCGGTCACTTATTTTAATCAAATCAATCACTTTTAAAATTTTCATTTGTATGATATACAAAACAATGATAACGAACAACCATCTTGGGATGACGTAGGCGTTTGTTATTGGCCGACGTAGGTGGTGTAGATGTTTTCTATTGGCTGATAGGTGAGTTGACGTTTTTTGAATATTTCCAATTTGACGTTTTTTGAATATTTCCAATTTTTGGTAGAGTATAAAGTGTTTTTATATTGTTTTGTTGGTTTTCTTCTGAAAATGGATTTCATTAATTTGGATGATATATTTACATGGCGTAATAATAACGAAATTATAACGCAAGTGCAGCGTTTGGGTGTAATACCCGAAAATAATGAAATAAAATGTTGGATTGATTATTGTGATGGTCATTTTGTAATGACTCCATATGCAGAATCTATAGATGATTTTCGTTGGAGATAATGGACAAGGAAGAGCAAGAAGAAACCTGTAGCTTGCAAAAAAGTGTAAGTTAGGTCTATATTTTCATATTTTACTAAATGTTATTAAATATTGTTTTAAATAATGTGGGGAAGGTTTGGCTAAGTTTGTGTATTCTTGGTCTTCTTTTTTAGGGCAAGTTTACGTTATAAGAGTTTTTTTTATAAATCGCATTTGCCTATTTGGAAGATTTTGGTGTTTGTCCATATGTGGGTGTATAAAGATACATTATTAAGAATGCAGAATGAATTGAGGTTGGCACAGCATACTTTGGTAGATTGGAGAAGTTGTTTTTGATGCTTTTATAAAAAAGGCTACGAAAATTGGGGGATTTGGCAAAATGTAAGTATTTGTTGGTGAAGGGTATTTTGTTATTTTTTTTAGTGTTGAAATCGACGAATCAAAGTTTGGGAAGCGTAAGTACCATCGAGGACATCATGTAGATGGTTCCTGGGTTTTCGGAGGATATGAACGAGGTACAGGAAGAGTTTTTATGGTGGTAGTGGCAGATAGAACCCAAGAAACACTTATGGACTGTATTGAAAATTTTATTGAGGATGGCACTATGATATATTCTGATTGTTGGAAAGGATATTCTAATCTAAAAGATAATAAGAAATATCAACATTTGCAAGTGAACCATTCCTTGCATTTTAAGGATCCTGAGACAGAAGTTTGCACAAATTCCATAGAGAGTTCATGGTACGCTATTATCTAATTATAAGTAGAACAAGCGATATTAAGCTGAGAAGCATGAATGCATATTCTTTGATCTGTGTCAGTTGGTCGGGAAGAGGATTTTTCTAAAATTATGTTTTTGTTTCAGGCGACATGCAAAGGCGGCAGGACCTTATTCCCACAGAAAACAAGAGTTTCTTGGGGGTTATCTAGCTCGCTATATGTTTTTAAAAAAATATAAAGAGAGAAAGCAAGATCCATTGGTGATTTTTTTGATGCTCGCTCGTGATTTATATGATCCTGCAGAATTGGAGCTTTCTTCTAATATTGAAGAAAATGATGGAGATTTTTTATATAGATAGGGTGGTTTTTTGTTAATTAGAAAAATATTTTTTTGGGGTGGGGGTTAAATTTCATGAGACCGTCGGGATTTTTTTTCATTTTTGTGTTTGGAAGGCTTGTTTACTTAAGAAAAAAATAATTTTTGTTTTTTATGACGATTCACTATAAACTGCATTTTTTCTAAAATTGTCAGTTGGAAACCATCCTAAGAAATCTAAGGTGTTGACTAGAGAGGAAGTTGAAAAATTCATAAAAGAGGCAGATAATGAAACCTATTTGTTGGTTAAGGTAGATTTTTGATGATTGTTTTATGTGTTTTTGAAATTAATAATTTCCTTTTAGGTTGTTTTAATACTGGGTATTTCGGGTGCTTGCCGCCATTAAAATAACGGTCGATGAAAGAAGATAAAAATTCCATTTTGATTGTTAAAGTACCCCATACAAAAACGCATACACAACGAATTTTTACAATTTCAAATTTAGATTATATTGACATTTACCGAAAATATGCGTCCAAGTTATGCTACCAGTCGCCGATTTTTTTTGAAGTATCAAAATAAGAGATGTTTTAACCAAGTTGTTGAAATAAATAGAATTGGAAAGATGCCTAGCTTAATAGCAAAATACCTAAAATTACCAAATTCTGATGCCTACACGGGCCATTGTTTTCGGAGAACATCAGCCACACTCCTTGCGACTGTGGCCACACTCCTTGCGACTGTGGCCGAAGGATACGTGGAAGATTCTATCAACAATAAAATTCAAATATAAAATAAAATTTTAGATTGTGAAATTTCAGGATTAAGAGCCAATGCTGCATTAGCGCTTTCACCATTTAAACATTTTATCAAATATCAGCTAATAAAATGTTTATATATTTAAAACTTGCTGATAATTAATAGCAATAAGTAAATATACGTGAACTTGCACAAATAGACCTCAAAATAAAGTAAAATAGTTGGACAAATCTATGAAAAATTGTCTTTTTTTCAAAAAACCCCTTTTTCTTTGTTAATATTGCATGAAAATTTCCCAAATTTTCAGGACGTATATGGTTCACGATAGCGCATAAGCTATGCATATTTAAATTTTAAATATTGTTGATATTGATTACGAATGGTAATTAATTTCTATTAATTAAAAAAAAAGTTAAGATTAAACATGCATAGCTTCTGCAACTAGCTGTCAGTAATATGCCCTTAAAATTTTATCCAAATATGTCTTCTCTTAACAGAGAAAAACGGTACCAAAGAAGAGATCAAATTCAAATTTTTAAACTACTGATAAAAGCGCCCTCATACAGATTAATTCCTGTACACTCCGCAAATCTTAAGTGTTTTAATGTGCCGATGTGCGTGAACCCTTGAATTGTAAGAATTAGCGGACCAGCTGGAAAAATAAACTATTATAGACGAATATACGTTAATAATTTATTTGGCCAACCGATGGGTGTATTGCTTAAGGGATGCAAGTTTTATTCCTAATGTTTGAGTGTAAGATTGCAGTTCTATTGTTATTGTTTGTTGGCGTTTTTAAATAGTGAAATTTTTAAATTTGTGGACATTTTTTATATATTATTAAGACATTTGGACAAATATTTTAAACTTGTTTATATATTATTAAAGAAAAGTAAACAAATACAAATATTGGTTATATAGGGTGTATTTATGTATATATACAGGGTGATTGATTAGTGTGAGGAAGCTCAGTAGATCTGTTATAGTGAAAAATACAAAAAAAACTTATTGACAAAAATTGTAGGCAACTTTAAAATTTTAAAATTAGTTACAATCTTACAGGGTGTTCCATAAGATGGTGGCACACCATGGAACACCCTGTATTTTATTTTAAATTCGAAATCTGCATCACTTCCACTTCCAAAGGAGTGTAGGAGCATTGATCTATTGCAACAATAGATTTTTATTAATTGTTTGAAAATTAGAAAACATACTCCTTTCATAATTTTTGTTAAATCAAATACAGGGTAAGTCAAAATGCAAGTACATTATTATTTTCTTGGTAATTTTAAATACAGCATCCTGTATTTTATATCACTATCGAAAAATACTAAATTCATACAAATTTTATGAAGTACTCCTTATACCTAAAGTTATCAGTTTTCAAGATATTTTTATTGAAGTATTAATTTGGTAGATATTTTAACATTTACAAATAATTATTATTAGTTGGCCATGATTGGTTTGTCAGAAACTGACAGTTGGACATTATTGTTTATTAAATCAATCTGTGGTACACCGTAAATTAGCAACAATTATTATTTAGTAATTCAGTAATTAATTTAATTTAAATTATTAATAATAAATGTAATTACTGATGAAATTATAGATATCACCTGGATTTTAGGGGAATGCAAATAAAAATTCTTTACTATTATTTGGGAGATCATTTTGAATGATGAAAAAATAAAAATATCTAGAAAACGGATAACTTTAGGTATAGGGAGTACTTCATAAAATTTGAAGAATGATATGAGTACTATTCGATAGTAATATAAAATACAGGGTGTTCTATTTAAAATTACCAAGAAAATAATGTACTTGCATTTTAACTTACCCTGTATTTAATTTAACGAATATTATAAAAACGAATATGTTTTATAATTTTTAACAATTATTAAAAACTATGGTTAATTTTCATATGGAAAAAATTGAAAAGCTAGATCAGTTTTGGGAAACTAACATGAGGAAACAGTTTGTGATTTTTTCACCTCACATTATATAACAGAGATTATAAAACACCCTATCTGAATGTCATTTATTGTATAAACTCTTACTCCGTGGAAGTCCATTGTGTTCTGAACGTTAAATAAAATTATTTTTTATATTTTGCACTTATAAAAATCTTCATTATAAAACGCATTTGCGCATCGTAGTGTAACTTTAACGCACGCAAATTTTTGTTTTAAATGGTTGGCGATATTGAGTGAAGTATCTAATGACAGGACTTTTGACAATGACATTTGTGGCTAATAGCAATTTATTAATTTTATATGTTTCTTTAAGAAAGTATTTGTGAATATGAATATCATTTCTTACTTATATAATATATTATTATTGGTGTATTAGTAATTTTAAAATATTTGAAAACATTAACATTTCATAATTTAAATGTCAAAACTGTCAAATGTTATAAATTACACAGTGCTACCGACATACTTTTTAAAATCAAAATTTTCGTAATTACATAAAAATAATAAATTAATTTAAAAAATGATAAAATGACAAGATATAAAAAATATCAGAAACAACTTATTTCATAAGGCTGTTGTGACACTCGTTCTTTAAAAAACTCATCGCTTCGCGATTCGTTTTTTAAACTTGAACTCGTGTCATAACAGAATTCCATATGAAATGCGTTGTTTAATATACTATTATTTAACGTTCAGAACCCTATCTGAATCTGACTATATATATTTTTTTATTCATACTATAAGCTGGTAATTAAATGCTAATTTTCAGTTTCATAATGATACTCATTATAATACTGGTATTCATTATGGAGCTGAAAAATTGACCTCTAAAGCCTACATTTTGTAATATCTAGTAGAAAGTGTAAAGGTTTCTTAGAGATTTGTGTGCGTCAGTTTGGATCTTTTGCAGTAATCAAGGTACTTATTTTTAAAAAAGATGTCTAGATAGTTTTTCATGCACACCATCTGAAATTTAGTGATTACTTCTTTCATATTTTATTTTCTATTGTTTACAAAAAATGTAACAAGAATTTAAAAAAAATAAAACAATGTTAAATTGAAGTAGTGTATTTGTAGAAAAAACAGTGTACCCATGCAACTCTCATGTAATGGTTGTTAATACACGAGCATTAACCGGAATACCAAACGAGCCGAAGGCCTACTATTATAATTTATTTTTTTTTTTAACTTTTTAATTGAAATTTGTAATAATCTTACTTGTTTTTATATTATTTCATTCAAATGTCGTGAAATACAGACCTATAAAATAAAATAAAAAATAGGTATGACCAAAGTAAAAGATAAATACTGAAATCGGATACCGATTACCATAAATAAATGGCTTTCTGCCTAAAAAAGTTTCAATTTTTATACCTGTGTTGTGTATATCCGTATCGGCAGCTAGTTGGAGCTAGTCAGCTGAATAGATATACGCTGTGAGTGACGTTCATAACCGAGTTGTATGTGGTCCGCTAAATTAATTCTGTTGTACTAACAATAGTCGCACAAAGGTATTACGTTAAGTATACACAACAGAAATCTTTGCTATACAACTGACTGACTACATAATGCAACTAATCTGGATTTCTCATACCTACACATACTTTTGACTTGGTGTGTACAAGCGTTTTTTATGAATAGAGTTTTACTCGTAGGTTGTCTTGCTCACATCGATATGCGATATGATAGCTTCCCGCCCAAAATTTCATGCATTGACTCTTAAGTGCTGTCACCTCTACGGCAGTGGATAGTCTTCCAACTCCCAAAACTAGGATATCACGGGTTGAATATGACTTATCTGGTTTGGGAATAAATATTGGTTCGTGCACTGGCTGCACCATTAATGTTAATATTGTAAATAATAAATAAAATTAGGTAGTGTTAAATTTTCTCACAATTTGAAAGCCTTAATAATTATTGTTATACATTAATAAATAAATGATTTCTTGGATTTTTGCTTGATTGAGGAACATAAAGGTTAAAATATAAAAATCCCATATAGTTTACATGCAGTGTGCGGAAGTAAGTATTTCGCACACTACTTCGCGCACGGTCACTTCGTATATTCTTGCCAATGCTCGAACCTTGTCATTTTTTGACGTTTGTAGAAAAATGTTTTTTTTAAGAATTGTTTATACTATATTTGTTATGGTTCCAGCTTGTTGGATTATTCAACATTCCAACAGATTTATTACCAAACAATACTTAAGCCATTTTAAAGATATTGTAAACCTGCCTCGTAAATCTAACGTCAAAATTATATCAACGCGTAAATACTTTTCTTTTTGGGTTAAATGAACCTTTACCGGTTTTTAAAATCAAAGCTAGCACGCTTAAGGGATACTGACAGCAGTTGACAAAAGTATACAAAAGCCGCAAAAACTGCAACAATATGGACCCACAAGAGTGTCTAACCACAATATAATACCATGTAAAATTACACGCCTAATTCTCGAAAATGCTAATGACTTTACCTGTTGTTAGAAGGGGATGATCTCTTTAAGGGATCTGTGACGACAGACTGGTAAAATAACTATGGGTGAGGTAAGTCAATGGTATTAAACTTTCTTAGTATCGATTACAGATTTATTTAAAATGCTATTGGTATTCTTTTTTATTTCTACGAAGACATCACTTCTGAAGCCAATTGTTATTTATAACATCTCTCAACAGTACAACAGCAGTTACTCTTAGTTTATAGACGGTAATGCAGATGAACATTTTTATTTAAAAGACCAGCTGGGAGGGATTATGTTTAAAAAATTGTAAACAAGTAAATTGTAACAACAATGAAGGGTTCGTGAGCTATCAAAAGATGAGATTCTCTCGTTTGGTTTTTTGCATATTCGAAAGTTGCCGTTACATTCCGACAAATGTTTTTGAATTTATATAATAGTAAAATAAAAATCGGAAGACCAAATTGTTTTATTAGGAAGTTTAAGGATGCTTTAAAACAACATTTTAAAACTAATATTAAAACCATTTATTCTTAAAGAAAACTTGAAGGTATTGGTTATTATGAGTATAGTAGTATTTGTACTACTTTTTTATATAATAAAATCTTTTATAATTGTAGCATGAAACCTTTTTATTAATGACAATACATGTCAAAATTACATTATCTATCTAACAATTATCAGCACACTATATAAAAATAAAAATATAAAACTAGTGAAGTAGTGAGTGGTACTTTTCATCTCAACACTCCCCCTCACGAACTACTTCGTTTTTCAAACCAATTAAATCTGTTAAAAATATGTGACGAGTGGAAGGTAACGCTTTCGTGAAGATATCTGCTAACATATCATCAGTCCTAATATACTCAATTCTAATTTCTCCTTTATTAATGGATTCTCTTATAAAATTTTCTTTTATCTCAATATGTTTTGATTTTGAACTTATTATTGGATTCAAAATTAGTTTCTGGGCTGCTTGGTTGTCATTTAATATCAGTATTTGATCTTGTTTAATTCCCATGCCATTTATTAATTGTTTTAGGTGAACAGCTTCTTTAAAAGCTTCGGTTATAGACATGAACTCTGCTTCCGCAGTAGATAAGGCGACAGTCCTTTGTTTTCTTGATTCCCAGCTTATTAGTGCTCCTGCAAAAGAAAAACAATATCCAGTATAGGATCTTCTATCCACAGCACAAGAACCCCAATCTGCATCAGCATAACCAACGATTTCTTCTTCTTTTCTTTTGTAAACTAAAAATTTTTCTTTTGTGCTTTTTAAATACCTCAATATTCTTTTTGCTGCAGTCCAATGTATTCTACCATGGCAAGTAATAAATTGACTTAAATGGCTCACTGCATAGGATATATCAGGACGTGTTGCTACAGCCAAATACATTAAAGAACCTATCAGATTTTGATATGGTACATCAATCTGTTCATTTTGATCCGCTTTATTTAGTTTAGAACCTACTTCCATGGGGCTAGAAACACTTTTACAATTTTTCATTTCATATCTTTCGAGTAATTCTTGTATGTATTTGCTTTGGCTGACACTTATGAAATTTTCATGTTGTTGAAATTCTATTCCTAAACAGTAATTTAAATTTCCTAGATCTCTCATTTCAAAATATTTTTGTAACTCTTCTTTTACCTTTTTCTTTTGTCTTTTACTGGACGTTGCTATGATCAGATCGTCTACGTAGATGGAAAGGTACTAGTTTTCAACATTTATAACATGACTAACAGAACTTTTCCAACTCTCGGTAGGAATGTCATTCATACAGTTCCTAATTAATTCTACCACACTACCACTTAAAGTCGGAGAAGTATTTTTTCCGCGCACACTAGATTTAATTTGGTGCCACATAAGCTCTATGGGATTGAACACGCAGTAGTAGGGAGGTAGTCGTAACACTGTATGTCCCAATTCTTCTGCAATTGTATCACAAAGTTCTTTTTTTGTATAATTTTCCTCAAAATATATGTAATTTGCAGTGAAGTTTTGAATCTCCAATTTCGTATTCTTTGATCCAGAAATTTTTTGCAATTGTCGACTATGATAGCTTGCATTGTCCATTACTATAACGCTGTTTGTCGGAATGTTTGGTAACAGACAATTTTTAAACCAATCCTCAAAAAGCTCTGCTGTCGTATCTTCGTGATAATCAACACAAGAGTCCTTAATATTGTTGGCAGAAAGCTACATAGCATTTGGGATCCAACCATTTTCTGATCCTGCGTGTAATATTGTGATTCTCTTCCCTTTATTTGATGGTGCTTTTGTTTTACACTTATCAGAGGAATCAAACCATCCTTTGGAAGGGGTGTCATGCGTGTCAAACCACGTCTCGTCGAGGTAGAGTATTGGCCGATTTTCAGACCGGTATTTTCTTATTGGCGTTATATATTCAGAACGCCAGTTTATTAAACGTGTGGATTCCATTATTACTTGTCTCTTGTCAATTTTGCGATATTTAAAGCCCATTGCAGACAGAGCTCGCCAGAGTAGTGAGGCCACAGTTGATGTGAGTTTCGTCACTGATGAGCCGCTGTTTCGCCTTATCAAATATTCTTCTCAGTCATCTAGACATGATTCCATGGAATTTTCAACAATTCGTCTAACTAAAGTAAGAGGCACCTTCGTCAAATTACTGGTTACTCATGCTGCAGCACCCGCGTTATATCCTTGCTGAAGTAAGGAACTATACACATTTTTTATAATGATTTTCGCGTCACAAGATAAGTGATTCTTCTTTAACGAACCACTGGAAGAAGCCACTATTACTTTTTATCCACGGACGCCACATACTGCCTATTCTGTACGTTGGGGTATAAAATCTTTGCTATTACTATCTGTAATAACAAATAAATGTTATAAAATTATTGCACGCCGTAACATAAGTGAACCGTTCTAATGAAATACAAAGACTAAAATGAACAAGAAATGTAAGCTGTAATCCTCTACAATCCCTCTCTGAGAAACAAAATTACCTGAATCAGGTCCTTTTACATTTATAATGTGCATCTCGGACAATTGGTTTTACTATAATCCTTCAATTAATACCATTTATTGTGAAAACTACTATAAATAGTAATATCATTATTTTATGTCATATATATCTACGGTTTTTGTATGAATAAAAATAAATTACAAATCAGCTTACAAATAATATTAATATTACAAATAATGTTTTGCATTCTTATTATTATTCTAAGAATTTTTACCTAAATCCAAACCCAATTCCAAATTTAAAAGTTAAAATAAGAATTTCCATATTTCTTTTAAGTCTTTCGAAATCCCCAAAGTTAAATCTCTTCATTTCCACCTACCCACGTCTATTTAGGAAAAAAACGAGTAGAATCTGTCTCGAAATGTACACGTGTTCGATGTCAGAAGCAAAAAAAATTTAATCCTTAAAAAAATAAAGCGATTTGCTACTGTAACTTATTCGTGAGATATGACAGTGGCCCAGATAAACGAAACGACGTGATTCTATAAATTAAAGAGCACATACGAAGTGGTCTGGACAGTTTATCTTTGAATCAAAAATTGAAAGGATCGAGTGTCCAGCAGGTTAAAGATCTTAATTCTATCGTACAGATTTACAGTGAGATCCATTGTAGAGAAATATGGCAGTGTAGAAAAATGAGAGTTTTAATTGATTATATGAATTAATAAAAAATTTCGATATTCAGCTGAGAAAATATAATTAACTAAACTAAAAATATTAGATCCGTCATTCTTTCTAAAACATGTCGTTTGACTAATAAATTATTCTACTCTTACCTTCCAGCTGATTCCAACTTAGCGTATAAATTTTAGTTTCTTTATTACTATGTTTTCGTCGTTACTATCTTCCTCAATTTCTTCTTTAGCATCCTCTTTAGCTTCTTTCTCAATTTATATTAACATACATTTTTGTTTTAGTCCCAAACTTTAATTTTAAAATTAAAACCAACATATTGTATACTGACATGAAAATCCTAACAGCCAGTTTAAATAATTTGATTTTAATAAAATTTGTTAAATTTATTTATTTTACTGAAATAAACAATTGATAAAATTTTCAGCCTTATCAGTTGAAGATTTCGGTTTTTATACTGCTTTTTTTGAAATCCACCAACAATCCAAAAATGAATATTGTAGCCGTAGTAAAGATCCAAATTTTGCGGATTTTGGTTGTTGACATTCTTTACGATTGGTTACGATGCCTAGGGTACGGAGAACTTCGGGAAGCTGGATATTCTTTTTGGGAAATTGCAGTTATAGTGCAAAGAAGTGTAGACACCTTAGGTGTTGTCAGGCATGGCTTCGAAAAGGCCGTAGGCAAAAGCAAGGGGCTCTGGACGCCCCCGTAGAACAACAGGCCATGAAGATCGTCGCCTAAGATTATTGGCCTTAGGGGACCGTTTCTCCACTACCAGGTCCATTGCAAATGAATGGTTTGCAGAACACGGAAGACCTATTGGCATGCGAAGTGTTTACCGACGAATAAGACGTTTTGGCCAGTTTTCATACCGACCACACTGGGTCCTCCCTTTAACTCCAGAACACCGACGAAATCTCCTTAGTGGTGCAGAGAACGGTCACTCTGGGATCAGAAATGGAACAGTATTGTCTTTAGTGACGAGTCTCGATTTTTTTAGGCATGCACGATGGTCGAGCGAGGGTTAGAAGACGACGTGGTGAAAGGAGAAATCCACGGTTTTTTGTTGAAAGGCATGTTCATCAAACTGTTGGAGTTATGGTTTAGGGTACTAGGTATAGCTTATGGTTCGAGATCATCTTTAATCTTCATCAGAGGTAAGATGAACGCGCAGCGTTATATCCAAGAAGTTTTAGAACCCCATCTTTTACCCTATCTTGACACCCTGGCAAATCCAACTTTCCAACTAGATAATGCCCGACCACATGTCACAATAGACTTCTTCTAGGAGATTGCTCAATTTGCAACGTCCTTCTCAGACTCTAGAAGAACTTCTTGAGGAGTTGGTGGTTGCCTGACCACCAACCACCTGATCAGAAGCTTGCCTAGGCGCGTTGGAGATTGCGGTGTGCATCCACACATTATTAAAGGTAAAAGGGCTTTAAACTGGGTGTTCGGATATTTATGTCACTTAGTATATTACTGGTTACACTTAGTTTAACTAATATCTGTAAAACTGTTTGGTGTGCTACTTAATCTAGAAGGTCCTACTATATAGACTAAATTTGACGTGTTCTTGTTTAGTAGATTTTTGTTTATGAATTGGTTAAACGTGGCTCTTTCCTCTTAGCTTGACCAACAAGAAATGACTGCTCTATATACATTATTGAGCGTCAGCGTAAATTTCTTTTTTCAGTAACACCTTTCAGTTTGGTCTCCCTGTAGCGATTCGTCGTATCAGGCGAACTACACCAAGGACATATTAATAACCGTCACGTAAGGTATTAGTCAAGTGAATCACACGTGACATATAATGTCACCGTATCAGTACCATCAATAGTAAGCAGCACAATGGGTACTTTAGACACGTCCCGCTGTTAGGATATTCCGTTGAAAAGGACACACTTTACTTGATTTTTGATATGACTTCGACGAGGTTAAAATTGTATTCGACGTGGGCTGTTATCTTGTCGTTTATATTTAGTAGTGCCATTGTGTTTGTTTCCTGTTATATATTTTTGTTCGAATTTATTAGATATTAGATTTAAGTCTTAACTCAATTTTATGATTGTTCAATGCAAACGAGTTTGACAGCCGCAAGCTGTTTGTTATCCGATGAAATAACAGCATTTCATTTAAGGCAATTTTTTTTCTACTGGATCCAAAATTTTACCGAAAATACCAAAAATTGTTGCTGGTATCACTTATTCTTAATGAAATTTATCATACGTCCATCTAACTGATAACATTAAAAAATGAAACTTTTTAAAAAAACTTTTAGTTTTTATTTATAGAAAAGCTTTTTAAACTCATCGACAAAAATAGCATCATCAGGTTAGGTTAGGTTAGGTTAGGTTAGGTTAGGTTAGGTTAGGTAAGTAACTTAATAATAATGATAATAATGTTTATTGATAGAAATTACATACAATAAATTACATGGATATAAGTATATGCAGATGTAGAGAGATAAATATAAATCAATATAAATTATTAGCATATAAAAATAAACAAAACAAAACTAACAACAAACACAGACTGTCCCTCTAAAACTTAACGTTGTGCGAGGGGATAGCAATGTTTTTGATTGTAGTTAAATTTTCTGTATAAGAATTGTTCTAGATGTGCTTTGTAATAATAACAAATACATATTGTAAAAGAGGAATAAAAAAAATATCCTTTATTATATTAAAAGTACCGTAAACGGGGGCTACTTGAACACGCAGGGGCTATTTGAGCCACAAGTAAAAAAGAGGTTCAAATCTTCCTGGGACATGTAAAACTTAGGGTATGGACATAGTTGACCGTTTCCTCAACAGAATGCAGCACTAAGCAAGGCTGTTGGTCCGAAATTATAAGAGAACCCCTGGAAGTAGGAAATATGCAGATTTTTCAGATGAGAATCTACAATTGTGTCTAGAATCTATTGGGTCTGGAGAAATGTCTCAGAGACATGCAGCAGCTCATTTTAGCATAAGTGTATCAACTATCAAGAGAAAATTGAAGGGTCATGTTCTAAACAAGCCTGGACATCCTGCAGTATTTAGTGGTGAGGAGGAGCAAGCATTTGCAAGCAATTTGGACAAGATATGCGAGCTTGGTTTCCCTGTCAATGAAATAGATTTTAGGTTTATTGTGAAAAGTTACCTGGACAAACAAGGGAGAACAGTGAAATTAAAAACAACCTTCCTGGTCGTGACTAGGCAAAACTATTTTTGAGTAGGCAACCACAGTTGTCAATAAGGTTTGCCAATAACATTAAACGGTCTCGTGCAGCAATTGATGAGTCAGTGATTACATTAACAACTTCAGTGATCTTGCTAAAGATGTCCCACCAGAAAACATTTATAATTATGATGAGCAATGCATGTCAGATGTTCCTGGGCGAAGTAAGATTATATGCCACCGTGGTTGCAAATACCCAGAGAGAGTAATAAATTCAACCAAAGTCAATATCACAGTGATGTTTTGTGGCAATGCTGCTGGACAGCTCTGCCCCCCTACGTCATATACAAAGCACCTGTGGTCTACTTGGGCAGAAAATGGGCCTGATGGTACTAGGTACAATCGGAGCAAGCATGGCTGGATGGATCTAGGTATATTTGAAGACTGGTTTGAATCCCATCTTCTCCCTGTGCTCAAGAAACAAGAAGGAACTAAAATTGTGGTTGAGGATAATTTGTCTTCATATTTAAGCATGAAAGTTGTCAAGTTGTGTGAAGAAAATTACGTGAAATTTGTGTACTTGCCACCAAATTCCTCTCATTTGACTCAGCCACTCGATGTGGCCTTCTTTAGAACGCTTAAGTCTAAGTGGAGAGAAATATTGATGAATTGGAAACAATCAGAAGCTAGTAAAAAAGCAACTACTCTTCCAAAAGATCAATTCCCCATGCTACTCAAAACTGTGCTAGATGGAATCATGGCTAATGTGGAAAACAACTTGAAGTCTGGTTTCAAGAAAGTTGGAATTTTCGCTGTGATTGCCTAAACAAGACAGGTCGGTGAACCTTGATCTTGTTGGAGATGCTTTCTTGAATCATCTTAAACAGAAGAGAGTTGACTTTGTAAAACCTAGAGATAGAAAGAAACAAATTAACGTTGCACCAAGTAAAAGCATCAATGTTTGTGATGTTCAGTCTGCAGAAGAAGAAAATCTATCATCTAAGAGAAAGACAGGAAAAGGAGCCAAATCATCTCAAAAATCAACCTCAAAGAAAGCACTGAAAAGCAAAGAAAAACAAAGTTTGGAAGATTCTACCTCCGAAGATGATGCTGCTTACAGCCTTCAAGATTCAAATGGAAACAGTGACTTAGTCTTTTCAGAGGATGAAGGGTCGGATGATCCAGAGCCCCGTCCAGGTCCATCAAAACCCCTGTCACTAGATCCACATGTTACAATGGATCAGAGTTCCATTTAGGAAGGAAATTTTGTGGTGGTGACTTGGAATGAACTGCTGTTTCTGGGTCTTGTTAAAAATGGAGCAACTGTTGATTGCATGCAAAAGTGCAGGAAAGGATGGAAATGGCCAGCAACCAAAGACATAATGGTGTATAAGTGGGAGGACATTATAAAAAAAATAGATCCACCAAAAATGCTGAAAAGGGGAATTTTCCATGTTCCCAATTTATAGATAGGATCCATTTTTCATAAGATTTTGTGAGTTGGACCAAGTAGCCCCAGTGCAGGGCTACTTGAACCCAATTTTGAAAAATCCTTTAAAAATGAGAAATATTTTTTTCAGTTCAGAGTTTAAGGTGGTGAGGAAACATCTAAAAAGTGGTAAAAACGAGGTTATCAGTTAAGAGTACAAATTGGTATGAAATATTTAGAAATTTGAAAATTTTGAGTTCAAGTAGCCCCGGTTTACGGTATATAATTAATATGAATAATAAAATCTAAACAAAATATTAAGTATAAGTAAGTGTCGGTAATGGTTGGTTTTCGACTATAAGATGGGCCAATATACGATCATTTACGGTAATAAATTTTTTAAAGATTTTTTTAAAAAGCTGAATTGAATTAATGTTAATAATGTTCATTTTATATATGTTAGGGAGCCAGTTATAAAGTTTTATTGATAAGTACGAATGACTTCTTTGCCCAATCGATTTCTTGCAAATGGGTTTGAACACGCAGGACTACTCTTTATGTCTAGTATCATAGTAATGATGAATAGGTTTTAGTTTAGTCCTATTTTTGTATAGACACAATGCTAATTGAAATAGATGTATAGGTTACTTTCAAGGAAAAGTTTATCTGAAGGATAGGTATGCTCTTTATTGTAGGTACATAATTTTAATATTTTTTTGTAGTACTTCCGTATTATGTAAATGAGTTGATGAAATATTACCCCATCCAAGGATAGCATATGGTATTCTAGATTCTACTAATGAGTGATGCAGTGTTTTTAATTGTGGAGGGTTTAAAATTGTTTTAAAATATTTAAAATTATATAAGATATATCTTAAAACATTCGAAACTCCCGCGACGTGAGTATCCCATCTTAAATGGGGGTCTATGGTTAAGCCTACATATTTCATTGTGTTTGTTCTATTAACTTTTTTAATTTGATCTTTACTTAATGAAATGTCTAATGTGTCAAAATTAGGTAAGGAACTGCTGTAACATGAAAAGGGGATAAAAAATGTTTTGTCAAGATTAATAGTTAACAATTTATGATTAAATGCATTAAAAATGGATTTTTTCTTCAAGCGGTCAATAAATGCATCGAATTCCTAAAGATGAAGAAGTAAGTTGAAATAAAATATATAAAATAATAACTTTTTAATAATATTTTCACGGTTATTCAATTTTAAATTTAAATAAACCGTGAAATTTTATTTTTTAAATAAACCTTTTTTTAAACAGTTATTTATTTAATGTTTGTGTTGTGTTTTAAATACTTTGGGATTAATTAATTAATTTTAGCTATGCAATCTATGGTTGTCATTAATTGGATGGTTGGATTTAAAACAAAAACCATTGTCTAGAAATTATGAATTACATAGAATTTGCCATGCACATGTACCTAAATAATTTATTGAATGTAATAAATATTTCATAAAGATGTATATTTGTGTATTATTGAAGAGACCTCGAGATTTTTCCCTTCAAAATATTAATAAAAACCTATTAATATTTAAATACATTTAGTTTCTCGTTATATCTTATAGTTCTTGGTTACAGACGCGCGTTGTCGCGAATATCGATTTGGTGTCGAGGTTCCAATGTCAGTTTCCGATCATTTCTATTACAACACTATATATTGGATATATACTATTGGATATATTATTATTATTGTTTAATTGTCATTGTCATATATCATGTGAAACGAGAGGACCGGTGACTCGTCGAAAATTTTTATTAGTTTTAAAAACAAATATTTAAAAAAATATAAAGTTAGTAGTGAAAAAAATACTATACGAGCCACGGTATAAAATTGTATTATTGTCTCGGATCTATTAAAGACCTTAAAACGTTCACTTTTCTACCATAATGTGAAGTAATCTGTTCATATCATGTCAGCCATGTTTGTCAATGTCAAATGAGAAATCATTTTATGTTAGTTTAATGTACCAATGTACAAACGTAGAATAAATATTTCATTTACCCAGTAGTATTCTTTTTGTTTTTCAAATATTCTGAACATTTCTTGACAAAATGGCCCTTCTTTACTCCACTTTACTTCACCAGTGTGATTGTTTCACTATTTAGCTTCAGTGAATTGAAACCTTTTAGTTCACAAGGTATTCCAGACGTTTTCTGTTCTGATAACATGCCGTTCAGTAGTATAGAATTTCTAGAATTTGCAAGTCCTTCAACTTCAAGTCCTAAATATCCGCAATCAAATGGTTTGGCTGAAAAAGCTGTTGGAATAGCCAAATCAATTATGAGAAAAAGCAAAGACCTTTATGCTGGTCTGCTAGAATATAGAAATTCACCCATTATATCAATAGGTCTTTCACCTAGCCAACTTCTCAATAATCGAAGATTACGAGACAAGTTACCAGTCCATTCGGGATTATTGAAACAGGAAGAGACAAATAGCGAGGAAGTCAGGAGAAAACTGATAAAAAGTCAGCAAGTTCAGAAATATCATTATGACAAGAAATGAGTTAGGAATTTGCCGGAAGTAAAAGAAGGTGATAAAATCGTCATCAGAAAAGATGGGATATGGGAGTCCGGCACTGTTATAAGTGAACATGAAAGTCCAAGGTCATACATTGTAGAGGATGATTCAGGAAGAATGCTGAGAAGAAACAGAAAATTTTTGAAACCCTCACCTTCCTCTTCAACTGAACCATCTGATGATAGCAATGAGGGTTCCGAAAGATCTGAAGGAAGGGTATCTAGAACAACTAGAAGGCCTGTTAGATTTGATGACTATGTTCTGAGTTAAATTAATATTCAGTAAACCTTTTGAATCAATAATGATAATTAAGTGATGACAATGAATGATTTGAATAATTTGCTTTTATGAGCGTCTTGTTTTTTTATTTGTATTTTTTATTGTTTTCGTTTCGACATTTTTATTTGTGAAAGGATGTGAAATAATCTGTTCATGTCAGCCATGTTTGTCAATTTCAAATGAGAAATCATTTTATGTTAGTTTAATGTACCAATGTACAAACGTAGAATAAATATTTCATTTACCCAGTAGTATTCTTTACACATAACGCATAATTACTTTACTTTAGGTTACTAGTGCAATAGGGTTAGGAAACTTTCCATTTTGCATCGGTACATCGTTTTGTTGATATCTCGCTCAGCATGAGATTATTAAAGCTGAACAATTCTTGAAACTATATTTTTCTTCATCTTTTTGGTCCCATTTTACCAATAAAAATATGATTATAAATAATCACGATTTGTCTAGAGTCCAATTTTAAAATATCCCACATTTCCGATCTGGAAGTCCCAAACGTGATAGAGAACGTATCACATTTTTATAAACACATCTTGTTTCAACGTTTCTTTTATGACTCATTTTATTTCTCCTAGAAAATACTTCGCACGAGCTCGATAACCCGAATCTAGGAATTACACCAAAACGGAAATAAAGTCTGTACAGTATTTTCTTGGTTCTTTTTTCTTTTATATATCACAGCGACATTGTTTACTACTCCCTTTCTTCTGCGCGGATTTATTTTTGCTTGCACTTACAAAACTCAAAAGTTCATTAAAAAGGCATAACTAGAAATCTTTTACAAGGTATTACGTACGTACACTGTTGTTTGGTAAATTGTAATTTTTTAAGATTTTGCACTATAAAAAATTATAAGTAGTAAAAACCCAAAGCCATTGATAATTATTGTTATTCGAATAAAACATTTTTTGCTAACTGTAATTAACCGTATTTGTTGGTATATTTACTTTTATAATTTCATTAATATTCCCCAGACAACAATTTTACATTCTTTGCACATTATAAGAACATTCTTTTTGGGATGTTCTATTAACATGCGTAAATACCGTTCAGTACATGATCAGAATGTGATAGTCACCTCAAAAGGCCGTACCAAATTACTTGATATGTATAGGCAAAGAATGTTCTGAAGTATGTAAAGATCAAATTCTCAGCATTAGATGGTGATGGTAATATTCTATTTTAGTCCGAACAAGAACGTTCTTAGAATATGTCTTGGTACTACTCAGTGATAAAAATGTTCTGGTATTACGTAAATAGCATATTCTCCGTATTACCATATATTTTTACTGTACACAGTCTAGATTACTACTGCACGAACATACACTTTTTTACTGTCTATCGCGAATTATATTCTTCAAATATCAAAAGTAATCTTGTAACTTGCTCATCCAAACAAAAGGAATGAACATCGCACATTATATTCACGTCCTCAAAAGAATATTCCTTACATCGTTTGTGCAACATATTCTTATCATATCATCATATCACATTCAACGGAATGATTGTGGGGTATTTAAAAATTACATGATACGAACATGTTAAGAATGTACCATAAAGAACATACAAATTTACAAGAAAAGGAACGTGAAATGGAGTTGTTTAGCATATACCTTTCAGAATGTTCGAAAACGTAATTTATGGGCATATTCTTAGAATGTGAATGTACCATTAGTGTTATGTGGGTCTCGTCAGTATTCTAACGAAATCAATCAAAATCGGTTGAGAAAATACGCCACATTATTAGAAACGTCACTGTCGCCATTTTTGAAGATAGGTCAAAGCATTTTATCCAAAATAACTTTTGCCTTACAGTAGTTAATTTGCAATGAAGATTTTTATATTATGTATTTTCGTGTTTATGAGTTATTATAGTGCCAAATAGACACATTATTATCCTTAAGGAATTTCGGGTGGTATTTAAAGAAGTTTTATTTTGTATTGTATGAAAAAGTTTGCTTTTGAGGTTAAGTAATAATATTTTAATTTTTTCTTACCTTAGAACAAAATAAAACTTGTTTAAATATAACTCAAACTATTCCTTAACGATAATAATGTGTTTATATAGCCCTTGGGCTGTTATCAGTGTAATTTTTTGATTGATTGTGTTCAATAAAATAACGTTAAATTAAGTGATTTCATTGGATTTTTACAGCAAAAAATTATCATTAACACAAATGCATCTTTCTGATAATTTATTGCAATGTTTTATCTAATAAATCTGCATTTTGCAGTTACAGCATTTATTGATTCGTTTTGCGAAACATTTTTGTGAAACATTTAGATAATTTGCAAAAATAGCATATTAAAAAAACCATAAACCGTCCTTTGTTGCTGACGAAAAATAACACTGATCTACTTAACGTTATAAACATAAAGAAATAGAAAAAATAAAAGAACTAAACAGGGAACTAAGGGTTAAAGTTTAGAATGTCCATCTCCGGATAGAACGGCAGGGTATCGTGTGGCTGTCCCTTTGGGAAATGGAAACTCCACAAGGAAGATAAACACCTATCTATCATTTATATCGACCTACAAATTATTGATGGTAGAATTTGCTGCCCTCTCGTCATTAATTGATGATCTGAAGATAAATATGATGAGATAAGGGAACGGAACAGAAAGGGTTAACAGGTTACAGTCTTGTTTAAATGTTACGTGTGATGAGTTTTATTATAATTACCGTCTGTTTGACAAGAACAAATCAAATATAAAATATGAAATGATACAAAGGGCGAAAACCGTGTTTTCTAAACAATTTATGTGATTTTCAATATAGAAATGGTTAAAAACCACAATTAGAAAACATAAGGTTAGTTATTTATATTATAAGTTGGATATGATATGGATTATAATAAGTCTGAAATTTGCAGAAAAAGTCACAAACTAGTTTTATGTTGTGGGGTATCCCACGTGCAATATACAAGATTCTTTCTTCTATCATGTCATATTAACCAAATTATATGCAAATTAATAAATTGTTCAAAAATTATATCAAAAATCGTAGCTAAGGTCTAACATATTTATCATTTTCTATGAAAATGCAAATAATATTTATTCCACTATTAATTGCTTTATAAAAAATCATCAAAATTCCCAATTTTCAAGTATCAATATAAATAATAGGCAACGATTTACTACCAACATTTTTAATAAATAAAATTCTAGTTATAATTTTTCCCCCTTATCTTACCTTATCTTACCAGAAAATCTAAAAAAAAATGAACGCCAAAAATATGGCGGAAGGTATTGTTTATCAACCCGAGGACCAAAAATTCATAAGGCCACGAATTTTCTATTCCAGCAATGAAAAAGTATGCCTTGGATTTGAAATTTTCAAATCTGAAATAATATAAATTTCGACAAATTTTACTAAGTGAGAGCTTTTCTCAAACAAAATTCTGTAAATTATAAAGCAAAAAATCTAAAAGAAGAGTGCGTTCGATTTTTAAAAGAAGCCTCAGATTTTAAATACCTCATGATAAAGGTGAGCAAATACATAATGATAATAATATTAGTTGGTCTTGGTCTTGGTTTTGCACCAAGGCCCTTGTAAGTCTTGCACCTTTTTTAAAATTTACTGAAGTCCATTTTACAAAAAAAAGAAAAAATAGTTTTTAACATCATTACAAGTAAAGAAAGATTAAATGAAAGGGATAGTATTTTTTATTATAAAATTTTTGTTTTTCTTATATTACATTGTAGCGATAAATCGATTATGAAATAGTTATTATCCTAACAAGTGCGGAAAAGGTAATGTCCGCAAGAGTCAATATTTTTTTTACAAGCAAAATCACCTCGAAAATTATTTAGATACTTGAAAAGATGCGATTGTCACAATTAAATCTTTCATAGTGTCAATAAATACACGACTGTAGCTATAGCAACTAAGCACAGCCGATCAACTTCTGCTTGTTATGGTACCAGCAATAATTACAACCCTCAAAACCAAGCTTCTTCTTTGTCTTCGTCAAGGACTGTCCTACCTGCGTTCTCACCGGCAATGCCTCTTTCTCCAAATGATTCATAGCATTGTCCAAGTTTTTTAATATGTAAACATTAATAAAGCTCATCCATGAAATACCTTAGAAATAAACATAGTTTTTGTTCAGGAGTTATTGGATTTTTATTTCTATTTGAAACAATGTCATCTTTTATGTGATTTAAAACATTATCAAACAATACTGGTGTCAAACAAAAATATTGTCTAAATTTTTCATCATTTGTTTGAAGGTGACGACATATTAAGATTTCATAGACGCCTTCAGTTTTCCATTTCTTAAAAATCTTACTTTCTTCCTTACTTTGCCAAGTCCAAATCATCCAATATTTGCTTTTAATACAAAAAACACTCTAATTATTGTCAAATAATGCATTTTCTGCAAGACCAAGACCGCAAGACCAGTCTCGCTCATCACTACACGTTACAATGTACAAAAAAATAAAATAAACAATTTTTTCTTGAAAAAAAAAACAGTTACAATAAAACAGAAAAAAATAAAAAATGTTTAATCATTTACTACAATTAATATCGTGTGGGTCCACTCCTAGCTTGCTGAGGTAGGTATGTTTTCCCATATTCTCTGCAAGGCATTGGCGAGCTGTAATTTTTTTCTTCTGTACCCTTATGTAATTGCATATAATGTGACTTCCACCTTTCCATTATTAATATTTAATCTGTTAAAAGTATTCCATTTTCATCTTTTACAAATTTTTTTTTGGTTTTTCTTCCCTTTCTTAGAGATTTAAGTGTTTTAAATAATAGTTACTGGTTATTTTTTTTACTTCTATTAACATGATTTTAACTTTTTTTTGGTCCTTATAGTCTAAATATTTTTTTATTATTACCGAAAGAATTTGTCGTTAAATATTATTCTCTGCAAAATTATATGCAAAACTAATGAATGTATGAGAAAACTGGAAACCAGCATGCGTTAACACGTTCAGGTACATCTTTTTTTTATTTAACGATAATTGTCAAAAAAATGTGTTTGGTAACGATACTGGCCTCGGTTTAAAAAAAATTCTAGAATCTTCCGTATTAGAATCCATCAGCACGTCGATCTTAAGACGGCAATGAAAAGAACTTGAGGTCGCAGGTCTAGGCCGCAGCCCTCCCGCTAAGCAAGTGTGTTTCGGCGAACGTCGATGCCTGGGGGGGCGCCATTACCTCTGCGGGGGGCTTACAAACTCAGTACTCCACCACGCCCCGTCTAGGGACCCTCTTCTATATAGTTTTTGTTTAAGCCGTCAACGATGTTGTTAGTTTTTTTTATTTGTATATTTGTTCATTTATTTAACTATTCATAATGAAATATTTGGAAGAAACTGTTTGGAGACGGAGAACGTGTGAATTATGAATTAAATTTTTGAATATTTTCTATTGTATAATAAGAAACCATACATTCTCTTACAATATAATGTTAATTCTTCTTTTTTTCTTCAAATAATAATAAAATAATGGTAAAACAAAAAGTTAAGCATAAGCTACGTAAAGTGTGTTTAACAAGGTACCTACAATAATAAACTTCTAAGGTACTTTTTCTCGGGTATTAGCAATGTTGGGTAAAGACTGCAGGTCAGGATTAAATTTGCAAAAATAATTTTTTAATAGAAACGCATATTAAAGAATATTCACAATAAAATGTACTAAAAATTTAAATATGTTAATATATTAATTCAGTTTCACTATCACTATCGTCGTCTACATTTATTATAAGGAGTTCTATATTGGTATGAAATGCCCTGTATGAATCCTCCACTTTTATAATATGGTTTATTCTTCTTTTCCAACAATCGGCGTCTGGGTCATCTATATTTTGCCGGATTAATGCAATTACAGAAGGACATAATGCAGGTATAGTATTTTGGGTCCGCACTTTGTTCTTTTCTTTGGATGCTGCAATTTTGTCACATACATATGTCTTCTGAATGTTAAATGTCCTTAGAACCTCCAAAGTACATGTTGTTTTGGAGCATACTTTCCTGGATTCTCGCTTTTGTATTTGAAGAGCCTGGAACCTCCTTCAATTAGCGACTATGGTAACTGGCATTACCCATAACTATGACACTATGCGAGGAAATATTTTGCAGTAAAGCGTTTTCGAACCAATCTTCGAACAATTCGGCTGTAGTATCTTGGTGGTAATCTAACGAGGAATCTTGAATGTTCTTCGCCGAAAGTCCCACACTGTTTGGAATCCAACCATCCTCTGATCCAGCATGAATAATCGTGATCCGTTTTCCTTTGTTCGATGGAGCTTTTGATTGGCATCGCACTGTTCCATCGGTCCATCCTTTTGCCGGCGTATCGTGGGTATCATACCAAGTCTCATCCAAATAGATTATTGGTCTTTGTAAAGATCTGTAATTACATATGACAATCAAATGTTCAAAACGCCATTGCCTAATCCGTTGGGATTCCATAATAACTTGCCTTTTGTCAATTTTGCAGTATTTGAAACCTAGTTTGGATAAAAGTGTCCATAGGTTTCCAATTGATATCCTTATCTCAGTGCAGCTCCTTAGTCTTTTTTGCAATGATCTGATAATAGGCACCAAGTTTTCTTCGTACATATCACCGTCATCAGTGGTTCTGGAAACACCACTATCGTTTAGTTTTCGTCTCGGATGAATTGAACTCAAAATGTGAACTCTCACTGATGATTCCAGTATCCCTGTCAAATCGCTGGTTGCTCTTACAGCAGGAGCAGAAGGCCAACCGCTTTGTACCAGCATCTGATGAACATGTCTGACGATTTCTTTGGCATCAAGGCCATGACGGCCGTTTCGCTATAGAATTAGCCGTCATTGTAATTCAAAAGTATTTTACGAATAAATAGTGAAAGTTTAATTCACCATTTTATTTTTTTACTGTTCTTAATAGGATTGATAAAAGATAGAGGTGCACAGTTTTAGGATTTAAGATCCTATACACCACTGGGGTGGCGTTGTTTGTTGAGTGGGAGAAGTATTGCCTTTGGTGACCTATTGAGAGATTGTGGTTTGTGGTGTGAACGAGATGTATGCAGCCTGATTTCCAATTTTGTTTGACATTGTATTGCTTTTCTCAGTATACTATATGTAATAAATCCTCCTCGCATACTTTTCTAAAACCAATGAACAGAATTTACCGTAAATCGCCGTAATATTTCAGAGACACAGATTGGACGAAAAAGGGAACATAATAAAAATTAACAAGTTAGAGAAATAGACGACGAGAGATGAGGAGAAAGGGATAAAGGATAGTGAGGAAGATAGAGAATTAAAGACTTTATAAGAAAATAAAAAGTAACCAGCCAGAAGAATGGAAGAAATATAATACAATCTGACTGTAAAAGACAAAAAAGAAAACTATTAGATAAAAAGAAATAAACTTCACAGTCCAAATAAACAAAAAAGTTAGGTTAGGAACTTGCTTAGGGTTAAGGCCTTAGATTAGGAAAGAGAGAGGACAGCGCAAGGCAATGAAAACCTTAGGTATGCGTGTGATTGAAGCCAATTTTCAAACGTTTGACATATGTTTGGTGGTAAACAAATTTGGAACGTCGAATTGTATTTTTTTTGTTTTTTTATTAATTTTCACCTTTTTTAATTACCTGAATAGACATTTTAAAATGGTTAATTGTGCAGTTTATAAGTGCAACAGTCAGAGTGCTAAAAAAGAGAAAGGAATTTCATTTCATAGGTAAAAAGTATTTTAAAACTATTTCCTTGAAATTTATTTTTATTAATAAGATAGCTTTCAGGTAATAGATGTTTAACTAAATCACATATGTTATGTATGATAACTTAAATTAATTGGACATACATTTTGAAAATTGTTTTCATTCAGTTTAAAAGATTATTTTTCAATTAATTGTTATTATTTTTTCATAGATGTAATAGTTTTGCAGTGGCGTGGAACAAAAACATATATTTAAAATAGATAAAATAGATTAAAATTGTAATATTTATTAAATAAATATGCTTTAAAATGATTGTTGTTTTCTTTTGGAGTAGTACAGTTAAAGACTTTTTTAAATTAGATTTAAAATACGAAATAATGAAAATGATTATTTAATAATCGTAGGTATAAGAAAAATCGTATGATACGTCTATGTCAATATTGTCCGCCATTAGTTTGGTGGTAAATGGGTTACATAAATTGATTTCAATGCGCAGTCCTCTCTCTTTCCTTGTCTAAGGTTAAGGCGAACGAAATCTTCATATTGAGTAGGTATAATTTTTCCAAGTTCGGTTGGTAATTATAACAGATGACGTAAAATATCGACAGTGATTTAAATAAGCAAGAACTGTAAATAATTAGTTTTCATATCTATTCTTTATGAAAAATCAAAGCTTTAGTTATAAATACTTAAATGCAAATATTTAAATGACCTCAAACTGTTCTCTGCTTTAAACACCACTTTTTTTATTAGTCCTTATTACAGAAGTGTCCTTGTTGCCAGCAAAACGTATTATAATATATAAAACAAAATTAATTACTTTTTCTTTGGACTTTCGTAAAGACGAAAGTAACAAAAACTAAAACCGAACCCTATATCACAATCTCAAAATCTCCCTAACAGATCTTCCGAGTCCCAGCTAAGATCCCCTTAATCCTGCACGTTCGTATACACAAAAAGAAGGGCAGGCTAAGCCCTTTTTGTCCTTTGTCGCGTGTACATACAATTAAAGATGTAGCAGTCCTGCGGGATTTCGATAGTAGAGTTCTGACAGCCATTCTTGCATGTTCCTTTGGGACAAGAACAGTACAATTTTATCATATCATTTGTTTGAGCACGTGGTTTCGGCTTAACGTGTCTACTGGGAGGGACAAAAAAAGAAAATCACACGTATCAATAAATAGCGCTCATTAGACTGTGTAATTTGTATTGAATAAGTAACAGTAATAAAAAATAGGATGTGACAATTGTACTAAAAAAGAGATGAAAATAGTAAATTAGGTAATCTGACAATTAGTTTCTACTTAAAACCAATCCAATTGGCGAATAGAGTTAATTTTTTTAGTAAATTGTGGAAAAAATTAATAATATTTTATATATTCTGAAAAGTAAGGGTAACAATTAAGTGGAGATGGTAGAAGTAAGGGTTAGTTCAATAAATCTTAGTAAATAAGATATTTTAAAAGCCATAACAAATGTAAAAAAACAATTATTTTGCTAACTGTTCCACTATTTTATTGCAAAATTAAATTGGTCCGGTGTCTGTACTACAAAATACTACATATTCAATGTCAAATAGTTATCTCATAAAATAACTTCGAACTGTCAAGGATGATTTGTCCATACAAGTGGAAACAAAAGTTATTGACATTTCCACTAAATAAATTTCTTTCAATATTTTAGAAACCAAATGAAGTAGATGGAACATTTTTTAATAATTTTTGATATCAAGTTTGTCAAAAAATTAAACTTATAATATAACTTTGGTTTATGACTGCACATTGAGGAAGGGCTATCAGTCAATCCCAACAAAACGACACTTATTCCGTTCACTAACAGGAGGAAACTAACATTACAGCCTCCGATCATGAATGGAGTAACCCTTTCTTTCTCAGAAGAGGTTAAGTACCTAGGAGTCATCCTTGATAGGAAACTTACGTGGAATGCACACCTCACTCATATTACCACAAAAGCAACAAGGGCTTTCTGGATGTGCCGTAGGCTTTTTGGGAAAACCTGGGGTCTGAAGCCAAAAATGATCTACTGGTCATATTTAACGGTTGTCAGACCCATTATCACTTATGCTGCGATGGTTTGGTGGACCAAAACAAAGCAGCAAAAGGCAATAAACGAGTTGCAGAAAGTGCAACGACTTGCCTGTATTGGGATCACGGGTGCTATGAGATCGTGTCCTACCGCAGCCTTAGAGGCAATGCTAGACCTTCCTCCACTACATTTACATGTACAGAGGATCGCTCTGGAAAATGCCTATAGGCTGACACAGACCAAATCTCTGAAACCCGGTGACTTAACAGGACATCTTGAGGTATTAAGGGCTGTAACAACCCAAATCATGAAGATGCCTACAGACGTAATGCCTGCAAAACAAGATTTTGAACTCGCGTTAGATGTTATTATTAACGACCGCGAGTTGACAGAAAACGAAATCGCTCAAATCACAAAAGGTGCCCTCACTTATTATACTGATGGGTCAAAAACAAACGAAGGAGTAGGAATAGGGATCACAGGTCCTAATATTAGGATATCCGCAGCCCTTGGAAATGCTCCAACAATATTTCAAGCAGAACTATTAGCAATAGAATTCTGTGCCCAAGAGTGCCTAAGAAAAGGCCTCAACACAGCAAGAATATTTATTGCATCTGATAGTCAGGCTGCTTTGAAGGCTCTGAAGTCCACAAACCTATGAGTCAAAAATAACCTGGAATTGTAAACAATCCCTTAAACAACTGGCTAGTCGCAACAAATTAACGTTGCTATGGGTGCCAGGGCATAAAGGAATTGTCGGAAATGAGATTGCCGATAGTCTCGCAAAGGAAGGAGCTTGTGCTCCTTTTATCGGACCTGAACCATTTTGTGGCATATCAAAAAGCCGCATAATGGAAGTTCGAAAATATGAAAAGGAACTCAGTGCAGCCTACTGGAAAAATGTTCCAGGCCAAAGACAGGCAAAAAGGTTATTACGACCCTCTGCCCGCTACGCGAAATTACTCTTAGAGCTTCAGAAATCTGATCTCAGAGTAATCACAGGAATTCTCACAGGACACTGCTCACTCAGATACCATCTCTGCAAAATGGGCATATTGGACAGTGGGACATGCAGATTCTGCGATGAGGCAGATGAGACGTCAGAACATATTATCTGCAATTGCAGAGTAATTGTTCGGCAACGCCATAAATATCTGGAACAGGTATTCCTTGATCCTGATCAGATTACAAACCTAGCTCCAAAACGGATAATGGACTTTCTTAGAAGCCTAGACCTTTTGGACTAAAATATAGATGTAGGGTATACACAAAAGATCTTATAGGTCGCAGTGTAGTAAGGTCAACTGGGCCAATCGACCCCTTCTGCAATCTACAATCTACAAGTAAATGGAACATTTCTTTAACAATTTTTGATATCAAGTTTGTCAAAAAATTAAACTTATAATACAACTTTGGTTTATGACTGCACATTGAATTAAACTTAAAAAAAATAAAATACCTTTTTATCACAAATTAGAAGACGACGTGGTGAAAGAAATCCACGGTTTTTTGTTGAAAGGCATGTTCATCAAACTGTTGGAGTTATGGTTTGGGGTGCTATAGCTTATGGTTCGAGATCACCTTTAATCTTCATCAGAGGTAACATGAACGCGCTGCGTTATATCCAAGAAATTTTAGAACCCCTTTTTTACCCTATCTTGACACATTGGCAAATCCAATTTTCCAACAAGATAATGCCGTACCACATGTCGCAAGAGTCACATTAGACTTCTTTCAACATAATGATGTCACATTGTTACCTTGGCCACCAAGATCTCCCCACTTTTCCCCAATTGAGCACGTGTGGGATATTGGAAGAATGTATAGTGGATTTGAAGTACTTGGCTAAACAATTGTGATGTATTACATGCAAGAAAGCGTTATCTTTGGAGTATGCTGAATTAGAAAGACTAGCGTCAATGTCAATGTCAATCTACTCGACATAACCTTAAAGGTTTATGTCATTAAAAATCATCGATAGATAGAGAAATTATGTATTATTTATGTCACTAACAAACATTTAGAATCACATTTTATCCGCAACTATACTATATTTGTTTGGAGTTGCCAATTCATTATAAATGCAAATCCTTCAAAGCCCAAGCAAGGGTGGTTTATGAAATAGAACTAAAAGTAGTACACATTTCTATTGAAACATAGTCATATTTGTTATTTTTCAGAGTTCTCTGTGTAATTAGAGATTAACTAACCCAAACACAATAGAAATCCTAGATAATATTGTCACAACAGGTCGAAGTTTTTTTAAAGCATAATTCAAATAAAAATAAAAATTAAAAGTAAAATAAAAATATGCTACATATTAAAAAGTAAGAGAATTGCAGTAATTCCGTTTTCAACATGGTGTCAAAAGAAATATTCTTGCTCTGGAGCCACTCTTTAATATTCCCTATTTTCCATAACGGCGTTGGTTACTTTTCTACCAATTTTGAATGATAACTGGCGTTATCTAAGACAACCACTGCAGCACTTGGTAAAAAGTGCAATAGCTGGGAAAAATAATCTTCAAACGAATAATTGAACATGTACACTTAATTCAAATATTTAGTCACAAAATCATTAGTTATAATTTTTTTAATTCTACACCTCAAATTTCACCAATTGTTTTAATACAATTATCAACAAATACAATTAAATAGTATCATCTTGTTATATTTTTTGGTGTAAATAAATAAATATATTTTTGTCTTAATTTTAGAATTTTTTAAAAGTGACTCTGCATAAATGAATAATAGCTTATTGTATCTAATATTTGTTACAATAAACTGATAGTGTTTCTAAAAGTATTTAGGTAATAAACCTAACCAAAGTTTTTAAATTAAAACTTCAACAAAAATATTTAGTAGTCATGCACAAAGTATAGTATTCTAGTCAAGTATAATGGCTATTGAATAATATACTACAAATAGTTAATTAGTACAAATAGGTAATTAGTAAAAAATAATACAATTATTTATATAAAAATGAAAAATCCTATACCTAAACAAAATATACAGTATGCTGAAATACTGCCTTTCTTGTAGCAAACTAAATAAACTGAATATAGTAAATGCCTCAAAAAAAATTGTGTAGTCTCTATACCCCCTCTCTGAAATTTTTCTAAATTTAAAGATAAAAAGTGCCATATTTTGTAGTTTTTATAGACATTTTCGTTAAAAGTATGTTAAATTTACATTTTAAAATCTCTTAACCCATCGACAATGTTCAAATCATTTTGTATTATATATAATAAAATTATGAAAAGTTTATCGACTACGTCATTTTGTAAATTTCTTTGCGATGAATCTTTTTAGCGTCATCGCTACACTTCGAATGCAGATCGACGCCTGGCGTCGTCGCTGACTGTTTTATCGCTTGACTGTAACCAGGCAACGCAAACGCGCTTCAGTGGTAGTCATGGCGACAAACCAAGCAGTCTACCACTGAAAAAGTGGATTTGGCATATATCGGAACACATTTTTTAGTTTTTGAAGGTGCAGGAACACACCAACTACACTCGTGTCAGTCATTTTAATATTCTTATCTAGTAACGTGAAAAACAATACATTATATATGTATAGTTATGTATAGTTATGGAGTAGAACCTATTTTAAATTGTATAAAAATATAAGTTAATACAAAATTTTTAAAACTTTTATTTTAAACTCCAATAAGTCCAAGTAAATGTCATAAAGTTTTATTATGTCACTTTGTAACAGTAACTTGGACCTTTAATTTATATTTCTTAGTCACATTTGAGCTATGGATGATTAACTTCATTTATTGAATTCTACTTCTAGGGAAGTTGAGCAGGTATGCAAATTCCTAATTTAATAGGAAGTCAGAGAAACTTCTTCTGTGAATTTCAGCCGTTTTGCAAAACAATGCTACACATTCACATTGTATGTGTGCTTCCATTTATTTAGTGCTTTCGTAGGAAAGCACAGATTTGTTCATTATTTTGAGGTGATACCTCATAAGCTCCTGTTGAGATGGTATTTTGCTCTATCAGATGATATTTCTACAAACTCCCTCTTCCTCCTCACGTCTTTTTTGGTGTGGCTTTTATGAAATCACAAACGGGTTCTGGGCGAGTCTATCAGCTTCTTTACTCTGTGACCTGACAAATCAAGGTGACTCTTTTGTTTTGTTCCAGCTTCTAAGAGATTGTTTAGGTACATTTCCAGACCTTGACTGTTTCTTTGACTCATAAAAGTAAAAGAACTCATAGCCTACAAATAAAATTTAATTTAAATTTAACATAGATTATTATTATTATAAAGATGATATATTTTGTTTTTTTCATATAATTGACGTACATGCTCAGCCAAAGCAGCCTCATCTAATGGCTAGAAACTTGCGGAGAATGCGAGTAGTGTTGAGGATCACGGCCTTTTCAAGCAGGTAAGTGTTCTTGCTGATGTTCAGGTCTTGCAGGCTTTGATGAAGACTCTTGGGGATGGCTCCAGAGGCATACAGCAAATAGGGACAGCTCCTGGTACTTGCGCTTCTTCTCTACTACCGTGCTCTCGATGTTGTTCGTGTTGGGGACCGCTATGTCGATCAGGAATGCCTTCTTAGATTCCTTGTTGTGCACCACGATGATGGAAAGTCACAGGGGGAGGCTTGTATTTGTAGTAGGAAGTCTTCTCGTCAATGAGCTTCAAGTTGGTGCAGATGCTCTGGTATATTATGGCCATAACTATATTCCTTTCTGTGGACTATTAAAGACTTTTGATTGTTAGATATATTTTTTTCATACTTTACAAGTCCGGGAAATGCCACTTTACGGTACACTTGTACTTTACAGTACCCTTCAATTCTCCCGCAATGTTGTTTGAAATAATAAGTGAATCAATATAAAACTAAGCTTCTATTCTAATTTTTAAAGATTGACATTAATTGTACCACTGCTGTTGCCAGCAATATGTATTAATGGAGTTGTTGATAGATTTACAGTGTTTTCTGTAATCGCGAAAGACGTGTGGCTGTGATGTAGCACTTCAACAAAAGTTTTGCCCCCTTGGATCATTCTTGCAATCATGTTTTTGCCTTCAATAGATTCTTCTATATACTTTTCTGCAACTGAAGAACTCTTCCATCCACCGTGCTGTTTTAGAACTTTAAGGTCAGCTCCAGCATTGGCCAACAACGTTGAGGATGTCCTCCTGAAGCAATGACCTGTATACTTTTCTGGTTAGTCTAATGCATCTTACTGGAATTTAGATTGATTTTGATGAATCGCACTTTTTGGTAAGTACTTTGATACTATTTAATTACTTTTATAATAATATTTTTGTTGTATAATGTAATTAAACTTGATTTTTGATTAAAAATGTGGTTATAATACTAGTCTTCAATTGCCATTTAGCGGAATCAGATAGAATCAGAGGGAATAAGAGGACGAAAACCAAAATGCACGGCCTTTTATACCTTTTCCCTAATTATGACACCAATGACATTAAATTAGCAATCAATTGTTTCAATTTGCAAAATTTAACCTAAATTTACATAAAATAATAAAAATTTTTAACATATTTGAATGTTTGATAATATATAGAAAGTCTGTATTCTTACATTCATGAAAAAGTTATTTAAATTATTTTTTGATCATTTTTTCCCTATAAAATTAATGTTTGAAATGTGCTGATTCTGGCATGTCAGTCTCCTTGAATTTATATAAATTTGAGCAAATAACATGAAATGGATATCAATTTGTGCATAAATCTCATAAGATAGTTCTATTATAACTTTTGAATACTAATTTGACTTGAAAGAATGAAAATTAGGCTTTTTATTTTAATCTATAATATGAACTTGATAGCAACTATTATACTTGTTTAAGTGAAATTTTCTGATATTATCAAAGATTAACAAACTTATAACTAATGTACAAACTTAAATTACTATTTTACATACATTTTTTCTAACTAAATTACTCAACAATAAGTTTTACCAACTGTTGTTGAAACAGTCTTTTAAGTAGTCACTATTTGAGTTTTGATAATGAAATAGGATTACTCTGTCTATCACTGTAACATTTATAGTTTATACACTGATTTCACCTTTGTCTGAAAGCATTTATTTACATAGTTTTTATATATTTTAGGTATTTTTTAGATTATAAGGTTTTGCCTGAATACATATCTGTTATCGAACCACTACAAAATGTTTACATGCCACAATGTGAGTACCTCCACCTTATAACTAATATTTAAACATTTTACTAGCTAAATTACACAATTGTTTATTAAACATATGAATTAAATTAACAGTTTTAATTATATTCTTTTGGTTTTAGATTCTGACTTTATTTTTCAGAGAAAGCTATATGAGTTGGGACTTGCTTGATAGTTATGAAAATATATTACAGAATTCTATCCAAGATAAAGTTGTCAAATAGATTCTATTTGAATGTTTAACATTACTATACCAAATATTTTAAATGAAATAAGTGGCTGATATATTTATGAAAATTATTCTGATATCCTTTCATATTTTCATACTGATGTAAGTTTTACATTTCATTTATACTGGAGCTTAGCTGTTCATCTCAGTATATTAGTATTTTTTTACGCTGGGAATTATTATTATTGTATAGATATTGTATTATTATTGTACAGACGTTCATGCCCGTTAAATTAATAAATAAATAAATAAATTAATAAAAATTATCATGACATTATGACCGGAGCGACGTTGGAAAACCCTGGACATTCACAAGATGCTGAGATCACCCTTTCAGAGAGACGAATTCGACACGCTCTTTGGATAAGCTGCACCTATTTCGTTCAGGATTGTCAAAACTGAAGACAGTAGGAATGGGCTTTTGAGCAATATCGGACGTCCAAGGCCTGAAAAGAGAAGAAATTCTATTCATTTTCTTCTGTCATTTCTTTTATTTTTCGGCTTACCGTTTCTTTTTAAGTAATTTTTGTCTTACTCTTGTTAGTTTTTTTCAACTATGTTATTTCTGTTTTTTATAATAGATTTGTCAGCTGATAAACAATAAAAATTAGGGTACTGAGGTGTTATAAAATTTTAAACTACACTAATAGTTATTATCACATGAAAAATAGTTTGAATATTGCTGCACGTCACTGGATAGCCCCAATGAAAAAGAATCTCACCATACGTAATACAACCCTTTTAATTTGTGAAGCAAAAATACAAAAACGGACTCATAAATAATGAAAGCACTTATACGATCTCGATACAAGAAACTGATTGTAAATCAAACTGGCAGATATTTATTTTATTTTGTTGGCTACCCTGGCAGGCCTGCTTCGGCAGTCCCGCTTCATATTCAAGATAAAATGGCGAACTTAAGACCTGCCGCAGCTCTTTCTTACATTCGATTACTCAAATTAGATTGGCTCGCCGGAAAAAATTTAAATTGCATTGTTCATATCGTCAGTATATCATAGATAGTAAATCTCACACTATAGGTACGTTGCGGCGTTAAAATATTTTTTACAGTAGCTAAATATTAAACTAATATTATTTTTAACTATTAACTTAAGAAAAGCTGATTGAAATTATTATGAATTTTAAGTAAGGGTTTTGTAATGATTTACAAAAAAAAATAATTTTTGTATAATTTTTGTATAATCTTATTACTTTATTTTAAAAGTGTGGATATTGCTCTAATTATAAACCTAATGCCAGAGAAAAATTGGTACAGACATAAGGTAAATTGATTGTACTAACCCTTACTTTTTGGAAGTCCATTTTACTAAGACATATGTCAATCTGACGATGCTAATTCTAGCGAAACGGCTGTCATTGAGGTTAAAAAAGCAATTTTTTAAATAAATAGTGGATGTTTTGTTAAAACGAAGAGTTTTTTTATTATTCTTAGTGACGTAAAGTAAAGTTTTGGCATTTTAATTAATATCAATGATTCCAAAATCCTTTTAGTATAAATATGATTCAAATAAATCATTTTGCAACATCACAAACATGTGTTACTAATATTAAGCAATTTGCAAATCAATGCTTACTGTATTTATTTTAATTGACAGACATTTTCTCGGACAAATTTTAATTATGGGTATTTTTACTTTCTATTAGATGACTTTGCACATACATAAATTTTCTTTTCCTCTTATTCTTCTAGCTACCGACCGCTTGTAACTATTTTTTTATTGATTTTAATTATGATAGTGCTTGGTGTTTGCTTTTATTTTTTATTTCATAACCTGATTTGATTTTAATCGTATTTAAAAAAAAAGTTTATTAAAAAAACAAAATTATCTAAGAATTATAGAAAAATGTTCTTTTTACAGAAACAGATTATTTTTGATTATTATTAATTTGATATAGTAAACTTTTAATTAACTATTAGTAAATATCAAAACTATAGATTGGAGAAAAATAGAGAAACTTGTATTTTTAATAAGTGTGTACATTCATAATTTAAAATTTAAAATCAAATACGGACATCCAGAACAATTTAAAACGTGATTTAAAAATATAAATAAAATAAAAGTTAAAAACTATGTCTAAGTAATAAACAAAATTAAAACGATATACAAGCTTCGAACCAATTGTCATTAAAAATTCAATGAAACCCTTTTATACAGTAAGGTTAATGATTATATTTAAATTAAAAAATATATGTTGATTGGTCCAAAATAATGACCATCAATATTAAAAATGTTTTCAAAGAATTTTCAACAAGCAATCGATAGCAAATCCTTAAACCAAACATATTTATAAGTATTTTTCCGACAATTACACTTAAATTATATAAATAAGATAAAAATTGAAAACAAATATAATAAAATGAAAATCAAAATAAAAATAAACAAAAACTCCTTTCATCACATTAAGCAATCAAACCTGCCTGACAAATTAATCAACAAAAGAAGACTATTCATCATGAGAGCTCCAAAGAAACTTAAAAATGGGCGTAAATTTACAATTAAGGTATACTTACCTGTTAACACAATTAGTGGGATTTTTATTCATTTCTCTGCAAATCTCCAGATCCTCCAAAAGGTCAATTTTATTATAATTGTTGTTCGGTAGTCTATGAGGAAGAGTGCTATTTTTATTAGGAGAGAAATTGTAGCCACTGAAAGAAATTTGATGGCCAAAACTAGATGTATTGGGTCTATCTAAATGTTCCTTAATCCTAGTCTTTAAAGCCCTGGTTGTTCTGCCAACATAGGAAACAGGACAATCTTCGCATTGCAATTTGTAGACACCACTTTTAGAAAGTTTGGGAATATCATCTATAGTTTTAGAGAAAAGTGATTAAATGGTATTTTGACTATTAAATGAAATTATCAAATTGGAAACATTAGCAGTAAGAATTTTAGATATATTATCGGAAATCTTACGTAAATAAGGAAGAGATCTGTAAATTTTATCAATAGGAGAAGAGAGTTGTTGATTAAAGGCTAATTGTCTTCTAATTCTATATTTAATTTTCTTAATTCTGAAAGAATTCTGAATTCTGAAATTCTGAATTGAAAGAAAATCGATTATTGACGCTAAGTTTAGAATGACAATAGAAATCGAAAGAATGATTTTAAAATTCATTTGAAAAAGAATAAACTGAGTTATCTTTTTATTAAATTATTAATAATATTATTAAACAAATTAGAACTTATGTAGTCGCAAGAAATTATATAAAATAAAATTATTGTTAAACCTTTTTATTGACAACTCTTAAATTATTTTTGAATTTTATTTATTGTTAAATCCAAATAAATTCCTTATTTTTTATTAATTTTAACTAAAACTATTCAATTTAAATAAATACAATTATTATTCAAACTTAGTTAAGCAACATAATTTAATGCTTGTAGTTCTTCTTCTCTTCCGTTAGAAGAAAAATGAACCAACCAAAAAATTAAAAATTGTTGATCTTGTCTATCATTTTATACACACGTTTCCGCGCACCCCTGAGGTAGTCTATCAATTTGAAATTGATAAAAGCAATGAAAATTGAAGATAAAAAGCAGAAAATGCATTACTCCTAGGTACTTTTTTTATTTTCTTTAAGATTTTATTTCTTACTCTTTTATTACTAAAACATAGATGTTTTTGAGCCTAATACCAGAAACACTCGCTTTTCTCCATCACAGCTTAATTTTCACCAGAAGGTTAGACACGGCTATAAAGTCATGCGTGTTTCTAAAATATTAATACAAAAATTTCACGAGTAGGCTAAGACATCGTAAAATCGCTTAAAAAATAATTTTGTTAAAAAATTTTAATGACGATTACGGTGGACGTTTATAGGTACACGCTCGTTTTTTCCTAATTACTAAAACAAAACTATGACAGACAGCAAAACGCGAACAACATTAAACATGTAATTTATCGGTGAAATTACAAAAGAATCTATGTTCATTTTAGTTGTTCATAGGTGTTTCAAAATGGTTTTATATTTAAAGAGATTGTACAACTTATACAGGGTTAGTATAAAGTAATGAACCCCCTAAGTATCTCCTCAACGGTTTGATATTTTTAAATGAAATTGCTTATCCCCTTCTAAGAAGATCCAAGGAATTCAGAAATGCATATCAGCTTTTTTATTTTAAATAGAACACCCTGTATATTTTTCCATTTTTTAATTCCTTGTGAAATTCTGCATACAATAAAACTTTCCATTCATATTGTTATTGAATAATTGAGGCTTTAATCAATAATTTATCGTTTTTGACTTAGTTAGCCATGGATGAAATGTCAAATGGTGAGTAAGGCAAACTTAATTTATAGAAACATCCTAAAAACTTGGCAACATAACAATTTATTTTTTTTAACAAAAAATAACACAAAATTAACAAAATTATACTAAATGTTCAAAATTACGCCCTTCTGCTATTTGACAATATCCTAAACGGTCTTCAAATTCTCGTATATATTTTGCAAAAATTCGTTCGGCATTTGCAGCAATAAGTTTCGTATGCGTAACTCTAAGTCATTTAAATTTGTGGGTCTATTTATGTATACTTTATTTTTTAGATAACCCCACAGAAAAAAATCGAGAGGAGTTAGATCAGGACTACGAGGTGGCCATTCGATAGCACCCCTACGCCCTATCCATCGACCTGGAAAAACTTGACAATTATTTGACAATTAAAGGTTTGATATTTCATCCATGGCTAACTAAGTCAAAAACGATAAATTATTGATTAAAGCCTCAATTATTCAATAACAATATGAATGGAAAGTTTTACTGTATGCAGAATTTCACAAGGAATTCAAAAATGGAAAAATATACAGGGTGTTCTATTTAAAATAAAAAAGTTGATATGCATTTCCGGTTTAACCGCAAATGGTACATAAAAATTTGATAGCATTTTTGAATTCCTTGGATCTTCTTAGAAGGCGATAAGCAATTTCATTTAAAAATATCAAACCGTTGAGGAGATACTTAGGGGGTTCCATACTTTATACTAACCCTGTATGTATAAGTTTTATTACATTAAAGTAAACAATTACATAGACATTATAGGGACTATATATTTACGTATGTTATGTTAAAAATTCTAATAATCCACCACAAATGGCCCATGTTTTATTAAGATCATATTATATTGATTTTGTCTACAAGTCATCCGGTGATTTTCTGTTCAGCAAAAAGCTGCACCTGAACAAAATACGAATTGATCACATTAATTTAAAAAAATAATTATGATAATTGTCTGCGGCAAGACTTGTTTAAAGTCGTTAGGCTCCAATTTTGGGAAACCAAGAATGCGGTGCCTACTAATTTCCAGGGCGGAGAAAGAACAATGTGTTCTACAGTCTCGTCTTCTACACTGCAGGCTGAAGGGTGACTCAAACCTATTTTCTTCAGATGGTATCTTAGACGATACTGTCCCGTAAGCAGTCCTATAAGAATTCCTATTCCACTCCAAAATCTGCTTAGTTATATTTTTCGAGGGTTTGGAATTGAAAGCCTTCGAATGGATTATTACTGGGATATCATTTCAGTACCTACATGAGAATTTTCCCTTGTATCAAGCCGGAGATAATATCTTTGGCAGTATCGTTTGGTAATGCCAAAGAATGATTCAGGTCCTATAAATCTAGACTCTGTTCCTATTTTGGCAAGAGTGTCGGCCTTTTTGTTACCCACTACTTTGCTATGTCCTGGTGCCCAGAGCAAAGTTACCCTGTTTTTGGAACCAAGACGTTCTAAGGATTTAATATAGTTCCATACCAGCTTTGAATTAAGCCGGTTGGAGCTCAGTGCCTTAAGAGCTGCCTGGCTATCTGATACAATATGCATGTTTTTGTTTACAAGAATGGCGAAGACCTCTGCGATTTCAAGTTTGCTACCATAAACTCCTGCTTCAACTCCTTCTGGAGTTTTGGAGCCATCAGTGTATAGGACGTAGTCAGTCCCAGAGAAAAAGATAATCCCCTTTTCCCATTCGTCTCTCTTCGGAAAGAGGACTTTGCGTGTGGTGATCTTTAATTTCACGCATCAGGCCCGAGTGGTCCCAGAGCCTCTCCCCTTTTTCTTGACTATTCACCGACAGAAGCCTATAGGACACCATCCTGACCTTCTTCTCCAATAGTAAGAGTGGGGTTAGATCCAGGATGATTTCCATTGCTCTGGTGGATTTCAGCGAGAAGTTAAGAAAAATATAATTTTCTTTTACCTTACATAAACGATAATCAAGAGACTGGTAATTTTTCTACTGTTCCTGTAGCACTATCTGTAAAATTAAATTATGAATAAAATAATAATCAGCAATAACCCATACCCTTGACCATTCCAAAACGTTTGTTAGTCAGTAGTCATTTTCTCTCCCACACATCCATCCACTCCACCGAAAAAGAGCGACAAATCTGAATATAAGACCCATAATCTGGTAGTATACATTTCAATAGAATTTGTACTGTCAGCGTATATTTGTTATGCTTCCCGTGGTGCCAGGTTTAAGCTTAATCTGGGTCGGGAACTTGCTCCCTTATGAAATAGAACAGATTCGGAGCTGCTCTAACGGTAGCATATTTTAAATTTGTAATAAATGTATGCAAAATTATTTTATTTTAAAATTAATGACATTTTATTGGTTATTAAAAATAGTATATTTTGCACTTATAAAAATCTTTATTATAAAACGCATTTGCGTATCGTAATGTAACTTTTACGCACGCAAATTTTAGTTTTAAATGGTTGGCAACATGAATGAAGTATCTAATGACAAGACTATTGACATTGACATTTGTGGCTAATAGAAATTTATTAATTTTATATGGTTCTTTAAAGAAGTATTTGTGAATATGAATATTAGGTATATTTTACTTACCTATATAATGTATTATTATTGAAATCAAATGTCCAAGTCAATGTCACAAAGTTTTATTAAGAGTAAGTAATAAGTAAAGTTGTTAACAGCTACTAGTTTCGGCTTCTTGAGAAGCCATCATCAGGCTGAACTGTATATATGATACAATTGTATATCCAGGCAGCTTACATTATACGGGTTAAGCTTGTGGGTAAGAGAAATGTTATAACGATATGACAATGAAAAGAAAATTAAAATTGTTAACTAATTAGGATAAAATGTATTAATGTTTAATGTAAATGATAGAATTTAAGTTAAATGAACTAACACAGTTCAATGATTGAAAATTAAAGAGTTAGGAGATAGAAAATTATTCGTCAGCGAGGTATCATGATAAAAGAAAAGTCATAGTCCCAAAGGGCCGAGCCTATGGAGTAAAAGACCAGGAGAAAAAGAGTTTGAAAATCCTTAAATGTATATACAGCAGTTGAAAAGCCTTCAAGAGTAGGAGGCTGAAAATCTTGTGAGTAAAAGATCAGGAGAAAAGGAGTTTGAAAATCCTTAGATGTATATACATCAGTTGGTATTGTTGTATATACATCACTTGTTATTGGTGTATATAATTATTTTAAAATATTTTAAAACATTAACATTGATTATTTAAATTTCAAAACTCATATTATAAATTACACTGTGCTATCAACACACTTTTTAAAATCAAAATTTTCTTAATATGCTTACAAATAATAAATTAATTTAAAAAATGATAAAATGGCATAATATAAAAAAATAATAAAAAACTTATAATATACTATTTTGTGATTCTATTATATACTAAGTATAAAGCCCTTTTACCTTTAATAATGTGTGGATGCACCCCGATGTGTTACGCATTCTCCAACGCGCCTAGGTATGCAACCACCAACTCTTCTCGAAGTTGTTCTAGAGTCTGAGGAGGACGTTGCAAATTGAGCAGATTTGGAGATCTTGGTGTGACATCATTATGTTGAAAGAAGTCTATTGTGACTCTTGCGACATGTGAAATTATCTTGTTGTAAAGTTGGATATGCCAGGGTGTCAAGATAGGGTAAAAGATGTGGGGTTCTAAAATTTCTTGGATATAACGCTGCGCATTCATGTTACCTCTGATGAAGATTAAAGGTAATCGCGAACCATAACTTCAACAGTTTGATGAACATGCCTTTCAACAAAAAACCGTGGATTTTTCCTTTCACCACGTCGTCTTCTAACCCTCGCTCGACCATCGTGCATTCCTAAACAAAATTGAGACTCGTCACTAAAGGCAATACTTTTCCATTCCTGATCCCAGTCGGTTTTCTGGAGTTAAAGGGAGGACCCAGTGTGGTCGGCATGAAAACAGGCCAAAATTTCTTATTCGTCGGCAAACACTTCGCATGCCAATAGGTCTTCCGTGTTCTACAAACCAATCATTTGCAATGGACTTGGTAGTGGAGAAACGGTCCCCTAAGGCCAATAATCTTAGGCAGCGTTCTTCACGGTCTGTTGTTCTACGGGGGCATCCAGAGCCCCTTGCTCTTTGCGTACGGCCTTCTCGAAGCCATGTCTGACAACACCTAACCACGGTGTCTACACTTCTTTGCACTGTAACTGCAATTTCCCGAAAAGAAAATCCAGCTTCCCGAAGTCCCACTATACGACCCCTATCAAACTCACTAAGTTGACGAAATCCTACAGGTCTCCGTACCCTAGGCATCGTAACCAATCGTAAAGAATGTCAAGAACCAAAATCCTCAAAATTTAGATCTTTACTACGGCTACAATATTCATTTTTGGTTTGTTAGTGGATTTCAAAAAAAGTAGTATAAAAACCGGAATCTTCAACTGAAAATTTTTAATTTTAAACTAGGTATTCGGATTTTTGTCACTTGGTATAAAATGCCATAATATTTTAATTAATTCATAATTTACTTAAAAAACTTTTTTAATTTAATATAGATTAAGCTTCTTATATTCTTAATTATTTAAATTTAGCAGCTGTCACGTCAATTATATTAAAATATTGTCAGTTATTACGAGATTTTTTTTAAACGTTTTAAATGCTTTCTGTGAAATTGAGTTTTTTTGTAAATAAAATAAGAAAATTAATGCCTACTGTAATTTTTAATTGTTAATTTGTTTTATTAATTAATTTTTTTCTTATTATTTAAAAAAATAAAATAATACATGACTTTCTATTACTTATTATAATAATTATTAAAATATATCTAGGGATTTATTTAATATGTCAATAACGTATTATACCTACAATATATTTTTAATATTATGATTAAAAAACTTTAATACCATTTATATATAAGTTATGATAAAATTATCTTCCCTGGATGCAGTATTTATTTTAACATTTCTACTTCAACTTGTATTTTATGTTTATTTCCTTTTTAGTTACATTAATTGTTTTCTTTATCTTGCTTTAATGAGTGCTGCCCTGTTTAGACCTTTTTGTGCCATCTTATGATGTTCCCACCTCAGCACCACCTACTGTGCCTTTCAAGTTTACTAATTTTGGTGCTTTGGGGTTCACCTTTTGTACGCTCGCGCTTTCTTAAGTTAACTTTACCTTGAGCTTTGAAGATGAATTTTTATTTCCAAAGTTTTGACAAAAAATAATAATAATAACAGGTGATTATAATAAAGAGAAAGAAATAGTATTAAATTATATTTATGTAGATTATTATACCAAAATATATTATGATTAAAAAATATTTCTTTCCACTTTTTTCCATTTTCATGTATTTTTTTGATAATAGTTTATGTGAGCCTGCTTCTGCCTCTTCCATTTATATTTTTTTGCATGTGTTTATCAATTTAGTTGTTTTTTTCTACGAACTTTACAACTGATTCTTTATTTAGCTCCTTCTCGTTTCTTATCCTGTCTTTCTTGATTATTTATCACAAGCTTGTAGCTTTATTCGATTTTTCAACATGCGCAACTCACATTTAAAATTATGTATTTCATCTATAAGTTGCCCTTTTACTTTTATACCTATTTTTCACACCGGTTTTATAGTTTTTATCATCAAAGATCTAATGAAAACGACTGCTGATGCCTTTTTATACAGGATCTGCATCAGTTTTTGTGCAAAATAATCAACATTATATGGCCTAGAATAATTCAATAATAAATACAATAAATAATTTAACTATCCTCTACTATATTCCCTATATTCATAGTAGATTCACTTAAAACTCTGGTTGGTACTGCAGCCTTATCTTCGTTGTCGTTGTCTTGATCCAATAGTCTTATATTACCTCTGGGTGCTAAATGTTTGCTTGCTACCATACTTTCTCTACCACTGTCATACCTAATAAGAGCATAATCAGGATTTGCTTGCAATAGCTCTACTTCTTCCACTAATAGATCGAATTTACTTCTTACATACTTCTTCAACAAAACTTTACCTGAATATTTTAACCATGAAGGAATAGATGTTCCACTTGTTGATCTTCGAGAATAATTAAAAAGTCTTTCGTGTGGGGTATAGTTTGTTGCTGTACATAATAAACTTTTTATGGAGCATCAGGAAGAACTACTTCCCAATGAGTTATTGGTAATTTCCTACTTTTAAGTGCCAGACTAACAGCTTTTCAAATAATTCCGTTAAATCTCTCAGCTTGTCCATTTCCTTCGGGATTGTAAGGTGTTGTTCGGTTTGAAGCAATTCCTTTAGAATGTAGATAGCTAGTGAATTCCTGTGATATGAAACTTGATCCTCTATCAGAGTGTATGTAAACTGGCATGCCGAATAAACAAAATAACTGAGCTAGACAATCTATAGCAGTTTTGCTGGATGTATCTGAGCATGCAAAGGCCCAGGAAAATCTTGAGAATTACTGTAAAAATATAAAAATATTTAGATGATCTTGATAACGGACCTTTAAAATCGATATTCAGTCTCTCAAATAGGACTGTTGCTTTTATTAGATGCTTATCTGAATCTTTTTTGTAAAATCTTGGCTTGTCTTCTGCACAAACAGGACAAACGGCGGTCATTTATCTCCTTTAAGAAATATGGCAAGTTTCGAAATTTTACAAAATGAAACATTCTTGTAACGCCTGGATAACATAAGCTTGAGTTCAAACAATTTGTGATGTTATTGCAAATTCTCGATAATGCGTCTGCTGCGTCATATGATTTTCCTGGCCTATAAATAATATCATATTTAAAGAAAAAGAATATGCGCTGTTTTACAACTGGCGTGAACAACACAATTTGAAAAGTAGTGCTGATGAAAATGTGATGTTGGCTTACTTTTTGGATGTGGTAAGAACAGTTTTTTTAAAGAATATTCTTTTCAACAGTTTAAATTTTCAGTCAAAAGCATTCAACCCTTCTTTATTATGGCCCAAATATTCGATGGAAAAATCAATGATTATGGTTAATGAGAATGTCAAAATATCAAGTTTCCCAAAGTTGATAGCTTTTTTGAAAAATCAAAATGTAGACCATCAGCCAAACCAGTCGAAGGTGCTGACAAAGGAACAAATTGAAAGCTTCATGAGGGACGCTCCAGATAAAGAATATCTATTACTTAAAGTGATAGCATTACTTGGAGTTGCTGGAGGTTGCCAAAGGAAGAGATCTATAATTTAGAAGTTAGTGATGTTGAGGATACGGGTACTCAGCTAGTAGTTAAGATTAACCAGACAAAAACGCATATTCGACGAACTTTCACTGTGATTAACAGTGATGAGGTTCACTATATGGATGTGTTTAGAAAATACATGAAAGCTCTTTTGGTGGGTTATAGACAAGGAAAATGTCTGTCTCAAAGAGTTGGTATACATACTGTTGGCGGAGCACCTAAGAAAATAGCTGAGTTCTTAAAACTAGACCAACCAGAAAAGTATACAGGTCATTGCTTCAGGAGGATATCCTCAGCGTTGTTGGCCAATGCTGGAGCTGACCTTAAAGTTCTAAAACAGCACGGTGGATGGAAGAGTTCTTCAGTTGCAGAAAAGTATATAGAAGAATCGATTGAAGGCAAAAACAAGATTGAAAGAGTGATCCAAAGGAGCGAAAGTTTTGTTGAAGCCACACATCTTCCGCGATTACAGAAAACACTGTAAATCCATGAACAACTCCTTTAATACATATTGCTGGCAACAGCAGTTGTACAATTAATGCCAATCTTCAAAAACTAGAATAAAAGCTTAGTTTATGTTGATTCACTTATTATTTCAAACAACATTGGGAGAATTGAAGAGTACTGTAAAGGACAAGTGTACCGTAAAGAGCCATTTCCCGGACTCAAACGAGTGCGGGAAATGGCACTTTACCGTACAGTATGAAAAAAAGTATATTTATTAATTGTTTGAGAGTAATCGATTACCAAGCGAAGTTTGTGATTTTCTTTTTTGGTTACTAGTAACTGAGCTCTCCAAGGAGAATTATTTTCTTCAATGATTTCTTCTCTTAGCAGATTCCTTATTTTTTGTTTAATAAATTAATCATCTTCATCGGAGTGTCTGAGTGATTTTGTTGCAATTGGTTTGCAATTTTGAGTCAGATTACTGAATAGAAAAGGGGGGACAACTTTAGCTCCAGCTAGACAACAAATTGAAAGAGGTGATTTTGAACTACCAAATATGATATCGATTCTATGATTTTTCTTGGATAGGAGTTTTCGGAGCATCAATGATAAGGCTGACAAGTTTTCCCGCGAAAGTAAAATTATTACTATTACTAAATTAATATAAATAAAGTCTCTCGAATGCTAGGAAATTAGAGACAGAGATAGAGCAAGTTTCCTAAAAGACTTTTGGTCTATTTCACGACCAAGAAAAACTATCTATACAGGTATTATCAGGAAAAAGGAGGTACAATAGATCTGTAAGTAACAATTTTTGTATCTAAAAGAGAAAAAATGTTAAAAATTATTTCATGCGCTGACTTTGGTAGGAAAAATTTCGAGCCAGTAATAACACGTGATAGAAAATCAGCCTATTTATAATAAATTTAAAGGAAGACATTTAAACAAACCGTTAATCCCCTATGAGTATCACCAATAGTTATTTCATGTAATAGTAAAAGAAATTGTTGTAATTTTTAAAATATGACGTCAAGTTCTATAAGAATAATTGTAAAATAAAAATTGTTATTATTGTCTCTAAACACCGAATTCGTAAATTACGGTTTTTCAGTGGCAGCCTAGCTTAAAAATTATTCATTTGACAGTGCTCGTATTCACCAAACCGCGAAATAATCTCAAAACTGCAGCGTTGTAAAAATAAGATTCATACAACAACCGTTCCCTAGGGTTGAAATTGTTGAGAGGGACGTGCAACCCTGTAGCCAAGTAATTTCACGAGCTACTGATTCTGTCACTCCTCTGCCTCCAAAACGTGATGTTACGTCCCGTGATGCATGCCTCTCATTCACCTCCGTTCTATATGTGCGACTTTTCATCTCATTTTTTTGTCACGACGGATTTATAAAATCTAAAAACGTTGCGTGTGCGGTTTTTTAGAGCCACGAGATTTAATATTAAAATTATGAAATATGTTTTTAATAACATAAAACATTTTTTAACATCAAGTTAGTTCATATTTGACGGAAGTTTAAGGAACATAACAACATATATGTTGAAGTTTTTATTTTAAAAATGTAATTTTTAAATATAATTTCATATTGTGTACGTTTACAACTTATAAATTGAGTATTTTTCACAGTAAATGGTATTGGCTTATTAACTGCAATAAACTACTCGATTTAATCTCTGTGTAGAAAATCATCAGGTAAAAGATGCAAATGTGCTACAGGGTCGAACTTAAGAAATTTGAATTTTGTATAATATAGGAGATATACAAGTAATTTATTTAAATATGTTACAATTCTATTCTATATTTAGTTCAGTATCGCTATCGCTATCCTCATCTAAATTAATTATAATTGGCGCAATTGATTTTACAGATTTATAACATAACTAACAGAACTTTTCCAACTCTCGGTAGGAATGTCATTCACACAGTTCCTAATTAATTCTACCACACTTCCACTTAAAGTCAGAGAAGTATTTTTTCCGCGCACACTTGATTAACGTTGGTGCCACATAACCTCTATGGGATTGAACACGCAGTAGTAGAGAGGTAGTCGTAACACTGTATGTCCCAATTCTGCAATTGTATCACACACATACGTTTTTTTTAAATAAAATGACTGCAGCACTGGTAAAAGTTCTTTTTTTGTATATACTTTTCCTCAAAATATATGTCATTTGCAGCCATGAAATTTTGAATCTTCAATTTCGTATTCTTTGTCCATAACCCTGTTTGGCAGAATATTGGGTAACAGACAATTTTTAAACCAATCTAACCTAACCTTGCCTTCAAAAAAGTCCTTAATATTTTTGGCAGAAAGCCACATACCGTTTGGGATCCAACCATTTTCTGATCCTGCGTGTAATATTGTGATTCTCTTCCCTTTATTTGATGGTGCCTTTGTTTTACACTTATCAAAGGAATCAGACCATCCTTTGGAAGGGGTGTCACGCGTGTCAAATCACATCTCGTCGAGGTAGAGTATTGGCCGATTTTCATACCGGTATTTTATTATTGACGTTATATATTTAGAACGCCAGTTTATTATACGTGTGGATTCCATTATTACTTGTCTCCTGTCAATTTTGCGATATTTAAAGCCCATTGCAAACAGAGCTCGCCAAAGTGTAGTGAGGCCACAGTTGATGTGAGTTTCGTGATTGATGAGGCGCTGTTTCAGACTTTTGATTGTAGGGACACGCTGCTCATCGTACATAGTGTAGATTTTTCGCCTTATCAAATATTTTTTCCAGGCGTTTAGACTTTTTGTGACACCGGAATATTTACGCTTTTTTCTTGATTCCATGGAATTTTCAACAATTCGTCTAACTGAAGTAAGAAGCACCTTCGTCAAATTACTGGTTACTCATGCTGCAGCTCCCGCGTTATATCCTTGCTGAAGTAAGGAACTATACACATTTTTTATAATGGTTTTCGCGTCACAAGATAAGTGATTCTTCTTTAACAAACCACTGGAAAAAGCACTATTACTTTTTAGCCACGGACGCCACATACATATTCGCATATTCTATACGCTGGGGTATAAAATCTTTGCTATTAATGTCTGCAATAACAAATATTATTGCACGGCGTAACACAAGTGAATACTTCCAATGAAATACAAAGACTAAAATGAACAAGAAGTGTAAGCTGTAATCCTCTACAATCCCTCTCTGAGAAACAAAATTACCTGCATCAGGCCCTTTTACATTTATGATGTGCATCTCGGATTTTATAATTTAAGGGACTAATTTTATTTTATTATAATCCAATACCATTTATTGTGAAAACTATATATTTTTAAAATTAAACTTTATTATATACTACCGTCAAAGAAGGATACTATGTCATTGCATACACGTTCCTCCATGCATGGGACACTTCCTCGAAAGACACAAAGCTGTATTTTAGTGAATTTCAAGCAACTACTATTTTAAAATACAACTTTAAAAATATCTGCTTCATCATGGTTTTAAATTTTTAAACAAATCAACATCTTTGTCAGATATCATTCAATTAAATAAAATCATTAAACGATAAACACTGATTTGTTCACTTTGATGACGTGCACTAATATTTATACTGGACAAGGTATATATGAGATAATATTACTATTATGTATATTAATTACACAAATATCACAATAATTATTTATTACAATATTTTTGCCTTTTTGCTCATAAAAAACTATAAATCAGCATCCCTTTTCATAATTTGAGACATATAAAGCCACTATTTATACATATTACAATTGGTAACACCAATTTAGATAATATGTTAAAACCTATACAGGGTGATTCGCATAAGAACCGACATAGAGCAAGGACATATAGGGGAACTCAAAATAGGGCGATTTGACGCAACTTACCTCTATGCAAAATTGCTTCCCTGAGAAGCTTTAAAAGAGAACAATCAAGAAATAATTTCTATAAGGTGCAGTCAATATAAAAACTGAAAAAGTGGAAAAATTGTTTCCACCTGCACCCAGGGTAAAGAAACTAAATAGTTTCTATACCAAAGCTTGACCGTTTTCCATGAAAAAACAACTACTTCCTGGGCTATATGCCCCAACGAACATTGAATTACATTCCAGAGAAAGAGAAGAGAAGTTTTAAATTTATAAAAAAATCAATATCTTCCTTATACTTGAAGAACCAACTTTGGTACATGTTGTGGGTGTACCAAGAGCAGTAAATGACAGTAATTAGAGTTTAATTATAGTATTTTACAGGGTGGATGGGATGCGACATTAAAATGACAGATATTTTTTTAACCCTTTGACGGAATTAAAAAATTTTTACTTTGTTTTCTAAAAACTTCCCTTACTCCAGTTATTTTTTGAAAATCCTTTTTGTTTAAAAAAAACTATGAAATTAAACGTCAGACTTGACAATCAAGAAAATAAGTCATTTAATGTGATTAATAAAAGGAATGCACACAAATTAACTTAGACAAGGGATATGATATACCTACAATTTACATAGATAGAATACTAATTTTCCTCATATTTTTGAAAAAAACTAAATTTGGATATTGGTCCAGCAATAAAAAAATATGTTCATTTTTTAAATTATGGTTATGCGTCCTCGCGATGTACACAACTAATTTTATTAAATAAAAAATGCTTTCATTTACAAATTACTTAATAACAATTACTAAATTTTTCGTCCCACTGACAGTTTCCGAAACTTTAAAATAATTAACATACATATTTTTATACTATAAGTTGTAAATTTAAAAACAATATATTAAATAGTTAATTCTAGATTTTTTAAGCATTCTAATAAATTTTGAGTTTTATCCAAAACAACAGCACTCATTAAAATAAACATCTCTCATTTTAACAAAAAATTTAACTTCATTTACTGACATTGATTATAACCTTTTGAATCGCGTGTAGTAATATTATGTTATTAGTTTTGGTGTTGCTTGTAGGGAGGAGTATTTTAAGTAGGGTTGTTTGCTGTCTGATTAATTGAAGGTTAGCCGATTTGATGATTGTTTTAAAACACACACTAAATCTACCTAAATCTCTATAATTTAATAATAAACATGTTATTTTTTAAATTATGCCTCTTTTATTTTTTTATGTTACAAAGAAATACATAATTTGCATGAGAAACTTTGAATTATACTGTAAATAGTATTTTAATGAAACAGAACCATGATTTTTATTTATTTATTTACTGACTTTAATCCAATATACAGTGCGTCAATAAAGTAACGCATGAAAAATAAAATTAGAAATTTCCGAAACAGGTCGATTTTTGATTTCAATTTAGTATTGTTTCAAATCATAATCTAATATACAGGGTGAACCACTTTCGTGTAATGACCTCATCACCATTTGTTTCAAATAAAACTCCCCCCTTTTTTTCAATTTCCAAATTGTCTTTGCTAATATGTTGCTTCAAATTGGTACAGGGTGGGCGAGAATGCAAAAAAAATATGAAAATAGTTTATGTAGTAATACGTTACTGAATGTAATAAACAAATTAAATGGAATTATGTAGTTATAATGTGATACACTTCCAAAAACAAACAAACAAACGAAAATTTACAGTAAATGTTCATACTGTTCTCTATTGACCGTTAGACAATGACTGAACCGGGCATTACTTTCGTCTCTAACATTCTGTAGCATAGCGGGTGTTATGCTCTGTATTTCTTGTCTGATTCGGTCTTTTAGTTGAGGGATATTTCCATGTCTGTTTAAGTAGACTTTAGATTTTAAATAACCCCATAAAAAGAAGTCTAATAGGCTCAGATCAGGTGATCTAGCAGGTCATTCCACTGGTCCCCTTCTCCAAATCCACCTTTGTGGAAAAGTTGTGTTTAAAAAATCGCGCACAGCTACTGCGAAATGTGGCGGTGCACCATCCTGTTGAAACCAGATTCTGCGGTCTACGTCTACATTAGTGAGTATTTGAATATCAGGAAAAAACTGGATCAGATCAGGAATTAATGTATTTTGTAGGATCCGGAAATAATGCTCCTGTTAAGTTTTCATCAAAAAAATATGGACCAATAATTGTATTTCTCACAATACCAGCCCATACGTTAGTTTTTTGTGGTCTTTGCATATGGTATCCAGTGTGGATTTTCATCAGACCAATAACGGGTGTTTTGCCGGTTAACATGACCGTTTAAATAAAACGTTGTCTCGTCCGAAAATAAAACGTTATCAATGAAATTGTTATTTTGGTTCATCATATACTCGCAGAATTCAGTTCTTCGGTCAAAGTCGTCTTCAGCCAATTCATGGATGAGACGTACTTTATTAAGGACTTTCCAATACCAAAATCCCTAGATAATCCTCGAACTGTACAGTGTGGATTTTCTACAGCCGACAAAATCATGTGTTGTTGAATATTTTCATCAATTTTTAGGCTACCTTGCTTTGCTGCTTTCCTCACATGTCCGAATTCTCTGTATTTTCGCTCTATTCTACTTACCGTAGATTGTGAAATAGGTTCACGATCTGGGTGCATTTCATGGAACAATCGGCATACCTATTGTTGAGTCCACATCTTATCGCCAATACCAATCATCATTAATATTTCAATCCTGTCACTTTCGGTTTGTAAAAAAAGTTCACGAACGTACCTTCTCTAAAGCGTTAACAATACGAAACTATGCTTCAATGTTTTTGACATTTTTGTCAAATAAAAAGAATGGTAAAAAATAATGCCGAACAAAAAGATTTTCATAGTCCAGGGGCTTGGATCACTAATAAAAGCTGTAAAATACAATTATTAAGAATAATGCTGGATGTTCTTGTTAGTTTTTCAAAGTAGTTGTATAACAATACGTAATGTGTTTATTACGTTTATTCGTTATTTTCATTACTTTGTAAGTAAATGTTTGCATTTTTGCCGACCCTGTACCAATTTGAAGCAACATTATATGTTTATACATTTTTGGAATCAGCTCAGCAAAGGCAATTTGGAAATTGAAGAAAAGAAGGGGGGTTCCATTTGAAAATAAATGTTCTGTATCATCTTACATTTGTCTACAGTTTATAGGAGCTTGACGTTTCAATAAAATATAAGCATTGTTTTAAAATTTTTTAGGTAAGTTTAGTTAGCTTTTGTCCACATTTTTTTTTAAATTTGAATAATGTCAATATCATATAAATCTTGATTTGTATCATACTGCACGAACACAACAGTTAGAATTCCTCATAAAATATTTGTAACCGTGCCTGCAGTAAAAGTTGTGGTTTGAGGATTAAAATTTTAAAAAAGAAGACGACAGAATTGACCATTCCAGAACACGTGAATTTTCTCTGGGTGGCACACAGTCTGACTTTCTCCGTATTGCTTACGTGTGTTTTGTCTGTTTTCATTTTGTTTTTAGCGTTTTTTCCTGTTTGTAGTGATATTTTTTTTGTTAAAATGTCTCGTAGTGACTACTATACTTCCCTTAGTGGCGATGTTAAGAGCCGGTATGACGAAAAAATTAATAATAATAATTTTAATCGAAGATCGAGCGCATACGCATACGCATCTGTCAATCTGAGCGTTGGAAATCTTAGCGTTGGTAAGTACAATAAATAAATAAATACGAACGAAAATTAAAGATACAGTCGCTGCATCCGCTGATTTTGTACCGGACTTTGTTCCACAGCTGTGGACTTTTTTTCATTTTTACAAGATTTGTACACCTTCTTCTCACTTTCTACAGATCGATGGAATGCCTTAAGAACGTATCAGAATGCAACTCTGAAATCACTCTCCCAAACTCGATGGTCATCACGAAACGCAGCCTGCCATAGCTTACGAAAAAATTACAAAGCAATACATGAAATTTTGAGTGACTTTTCTGAAGATTCAACATTAAAACCAGTTACTCGTTGCGAAGCTAATGGCCTAAAAAAGAAAATGGAAAAATTTGAAACAGCATTGATGACATTTTTTGGAATTTTGTTTTGGAACGGATAAATGCTGTTGAAATCAAACTACAGAAGGTAGAAAGTGATGTGGAGGCAATTGAACTATATAATTCGTTGATTGCTGTTTTTGAAAAAAGTCGAAGTGAGTTTGATCAATTTGAAGAGGAAGCTTAAGTTTTATTTTCATTTGAAAATCCCGAATATGAGAACGATGGTACTCGTAAAAAAAAAGAAAATTACAGGCTGACGAGACTAGGGAAAACGAATTTGAACCGAACGCCAGAGATCATTTTAGAATTTCTATATTTCTTGTTTGTATTGATGCCCTGCTCTCCGAATTAAGAAAACGACGATCAAACTACGAAGATTACTCCAAAAAATTTTCATTCTTAACTGCGATTTTCCGGAAAAATTCAAAACCAGATATTAAAATGACCTTGTCTGAAATGAGGAAAAAAGCTGTTTTCCTAAAACAGTGCTACCCGAAAGATTTGGATGAAAATATAGACAAAGAACTGTTCCATTTTATGTCACATATATCGGAAAAAAAAAGAAGAATTTGAAGGCATTTCAATTCTGGATCTATACCAATGGTTTTTTGATATGAAACTGCAAAATGTGTACCCGTATGTTGATGTGATATTTCGACTAGCATTATGCACACCCTTAACAAATTGCTCTGCAGAAAGGAGTTTCTCTGCGCTACAAATAATTAAAAATTATCTTCTGGCGCTTGTTTCACAGGATAGACTACAACATATCTCCATCCTGCACATCGAATCTTCAATATTAAAAAATATTGATGTTATAACAAAATTTTGCGAAGCTAAAGCTAGAAAACGATTACTTGAAGCTTAATTTAAATTGTTTTATTAAAGCCAAAATTACTTTTTTCATAACTGTTAATTACCTGCATTAAAAATTTTGTTCTGTTTTTTTTTCCAATTTTTAATAAAACTAAAAATATGTTGCATACAAACTTTTTATTTCGTTCTATTTTTTTGGAGGGGCGGCAAAAATTTACTGCCCACAGGCGTTAAAACCCTAAATCCGCCTCTGATATCGACCCATACGCAATCCCTCTCACAGATTGCAAGTTAGATATAATGTTAGTGCCAAATATTACAATAGTAGACCTTATGAACTATTTAATATTGTCTCACAGCTTTTATACTGGACAGCAGTTTAAGGCTTATAAAAGCACCCAAGCTTATAAACAATATGAAGCTGGGTCTATTCAAGAAATTGCAAAAAGTGCAAAACTCTGTATAAACAAATGAAATTAATGAGTTTGTATGCCACCCAGCAAACATGGCCGACCGTCAATCACGTCATTCTGGAATGGTCAATTGTGGTTCTATGTCGACCCTTATGTAGCTGACTTTACTTTTGGGTTATCTACGTCACAGAGCGAATGGCGGACTATTTAAATCATCCAAAAGTTGAATTTTCAAATCGACATAAAAATTATAATAAATACAATAAAATTAATTGATTTCCTAGTATGATTTTGTACACCCCATTGTCTTCGATCGGTATAAAACCCTTACCGGTCTCCATACTTAATATACTATTTAGTATAAATTTTTATTTTGTAAATTTAAACAAAAATTAATTGGTTTTAGATTTTGCTGGTCATAAAAATGAATCAATGTGATAGGTAAGATGTTATTGTGTCCAAATAAGGTGGAACTGTAAAGGAATTTTTCAATAAGCTTCCCACTAATTCGTGCAAACCTCAAAATATATAAATTTAATTTTTAAATCGAAAATAAATATAGTTTTAGATTTGTTTTCTGGCGTCTACTAATATACACGATAAATCATAAATCACAATCAATTCGTTTTCAATTTCAGAGTACTTAACTATCATTTTTAAACTTAACCACATCATCAAACACTCTTATTTATTCGTCTTTACTTTTTAAGCTTCCTTTACAGTTACTTAATATTCAGCTACTCGCCGTAACATCGCCAGGTAATTTTTCATTTTATACAAAAAGGCGTATCGAGAATATTATGAGAGTCATCGCTTTTTTCGAAGTTGCACAATGGCTCGATCGAAAAAATCCTCTAACTAGATCCTTGTCCATTTCACACTTATAATGTACACACAAGATTTTCGTAATTAGATGTCGATCATAGTTTGGTTTCCCATAGAAAGCAATTTTGGACCGTAATTGGAATCAAACTACATGGAGGTTGAATTTTTGGATATTTCAATAGTGTCTATTATTCAAAAATAATTGAAAATGCATTCTTAAGGTTAATTTTTTTTCGAATTGATGATGTGTTTTATATTTTATTTATATTGGTAGTTATTCTGTTGGTGAGTTTTTTTGGATTTCATTGTATGAGGAAGTTGGAATCAAACTAAACTGAGGTGGAATTTTAATTAGATTTTATTATTGTAGTTTCTATTGTCATCGTCAATAACAATATGAAATATAAATAGGTTTAATTCGACGGTTACACTTGAAATTTAGGAAACCACAAAATGGGCCCAAATTACATAAGTCCGACACAATTGGTATTGCTGGAAAACACCTATTTTAAAGAAGGGTGTAAGGCAAATGTTCTGTATATAATAGTATATTACATAACGAGTGTGAAAAGTGAAGTATTACGCACAAGTGAAGTTTAACAAGAGCCGCGTATTGGCGAGTGCGGAAATGTAACGAGTGCAAGAAATACACTTTCCAACGCGTTGTGTACACGATTTTTCCTACGACCCCCATATTTCTTATTATAATAAATATTTTAAATTTATTTATAAAATTTATTTTAATTGTTAGTCATGTTAAAAATTAGGATTTAAACGAGTTTATATATTGCATGGAAATATAATTAATTAAAATCAAATAACCACCTTTCTCAGGAATTCATATCAAAATTCTTTATTAGCTAAATGACATTTTAATTTTTTTTGTGGGCTCTATAAAAATTAAAAGTAAAATGGTCAGTTGGTGAAATTAATTGAAAAGTAATGTAATAATAATAGACACAAAGATAATTGTAAACAGAAACACAAACATAACTTCAAAAATCCACATTCGACACATGCACGGAACATAAACACAATATAAAAAAGAAGAATAAACTGTTCTTCTTTCTAAAAGTGTTTTTATAAAAATAATAATACTGAATAAAAATATGTTTATTTTTTAAAAATTTAAAAACCTATAAGAAACTTTATTCTTTATTCTTACTTTATACAGAAAATTTTGTATTGGCAATTACAATACAATATTTGACACAAGGAAGATTTAAAAAAAAATTAAATGGTCCTTGCTTTGACATTCATATGTTTTTACTATTGATAAATTTGACGTAAATGTCACAGATCATAGAACTATATTTTTTTTACTTTTCAATACTTGTATTGATATTTACTTTTCAATACGTGTATTGATATTAGCTACTTTCTTAAGTACAAGTAAGTGTGCAAACTAGCACTTTCATATGTGGTCGTAGGAAAAATATTAAAATATGAAGTTGATTTGTATTTTTTTGTAAAGAATTTTGGTTAAGCTGGGATGTAGCGGTAGCATTTAAAATTGGTGAAATTTATTTTTTGTGTTCCGGGAGCACGGCAGAACTGGCAAATGAAAACTATCTTGTGGCGGTTGCAAACAAAAAAAACTGCGAGTTTCCATTCTTGGTTATGCGTTGAGTACTCGAGAATTGACAAACATCAGCTCCATTTGATTCTATTCGCAAGAAAATACGTAAAATGTACACTTTAATGGATTAAAATAATTATTACAATCTTAGATTTTAGTCAATATTGATGGCAAACAAATATGGTAGTGCCTTAGAACATAAAATAGTAAGAAAATAGTTTGTGGTATATCTACAATGTTAAAATCTGGCGACGGAAGTCGGCCATATTGGATAACCATTTATAGCTCATACTTTGTTTACAAGTTATAAAAATTTAGTTTTCTGTTAAAAATTTGGATTAATTATTTATTGGTAAGTAGCTATTATTATAATAAATATACATTATATGTACGTAAACTATATTTTTACGTTTAAATTACATTAATACTTTGTATTGATCCCTAACCTATCTACTTAAAGTGACATAGGCGTATCAATAATGGAAAGAGGATATTTTATTTTAATTATCATTAATTTACAATTTTTTGGTTAATCTCATAACTGTATATGTCAATTATTTTTATGTCTATGGAGTATTCTAAAGCAACCTTGTACAATAAATGTATTTGTGTATTAATTAACACATTATTACATTCACAGTTTCCCACGGGAATATTAGACGGAAATGGTTAAATATTGTGGATAAAGATAACTGGAGTCCAGGCAAGAATAGTTTTTTAGGCTCACAACATTTTACAGAACAATCATTTGATAGAATTTCTTCAGTAATTGTTTTACTAGTACCAAATGCTATACCTACAATTAAAATCGCAAGAATGAAATATGTAAGTAATTATTACATCCACAAGTTGCTTTAATAACATTGACCAAATCTATATTTTTTCTCAAATCTATTTACAGATATTTTACTTAAACATATATTTCACTAATATATACCTTCTCTATGCAGGTAAGGACTAACGACCCTTATGCTGAAGAGATAATAACTACTAGCAGTGAAACTATTTCACCAGTTCCTGTTCCTGAAACTCTACAATCTACTTCTGAAAGTCCTCATAGGAAACAACTTATAAAAAGCAGCTGTGAATTTATTATATATGTAAAATGTAAATAATGTAGAAAAAATTGGACATGTTTACACAAAATTCAATTTAAGGGCCAATAGTGGTATGTAGAATGAAAAATTTTAATAAAAATTGTGTAGTATATAACTGGTTTTATTTCCTTAAATCTAGTACCCCATTTTAGGCAATGTTATACTATTTTTTTTTCCTCTACTTTCCTTATTAAAATGGTTATTTTAATATATAATGATTAGTGTCCATACTGAATAATAATAGGTATGTTTCAATAAGGACATTATTTTTCTACAAATAAAAATATAGGATGCCACTGTTAAAAAGTAACTTCCGGTAGCCATGTTGGATAACCATCCCGGTCAACTGTCCTTGAACGAGCAATACTTCCTTACTATTTTATGTTCTAAGGGTAGTGCGAAGCTCGCTAGGTCAGTGAGGAATAAATAATTATCAGCCCATATGTAGGTACCACTTCTATAAAGTAAAAGTGCAATAAATTTCTCTGAAAAGAATAAAAATAGCAGTAAAAATGCTTACTCTATCTTGAATGCCGAAACCAACCAATAAAATTTTCATGGGCATTTAAAATTTGACTCTTTTATTTTCGTTTTACTGATAAAATTTATAATAAAAATGTTGCTTGCCCATAAAATAAAATATATTTCAAATATTTTAACTTATTTTATATATTTATTTTTATTGCAGAATATATTTTATGTGAATCTCTAAGTAATTGTAAATTGTAAAATATCCACTAGGGCAGTTATATTATAAATAATTATTATATCTTTTTTGTTTTCTTAAGGGATTTATTATTATATTAAATCTATTATAAATTACATTAACATTAAAGAAAATAAATATTAAGTAAATATTAAGAACAATAAACAACTAAACGGTTGAATTAAACTTTCAATATTTATTCCTAAAAAAATCCGTCTTAAATTCAATTATAGCTGTTTCGCTAAAAATTAGCATCGTCAGATTGACATATTAAACTAACATTTTATTTATTTGTAGCTAGGTACCTGATGTTGATTAAGTATTTAAGGCTAGACCAAGTATGGAAGTAATAAGACATAACAATATTAAAGCCTAGATGTTATTAGGCCTAAGGGATTATCCTGGATGTATTTCCCTCTAAGATCAGTATAACACTGTGCAATAATATAGAAAAACCGGGAAAAAACTATATCATGCTGATCTTTACAATAACTTAATATATTTGTGTTACAATTACGTCACTTACCTGCACAAAGACCAACTTCTCCTCCACGTGGTGTGTGGTGGTAACAGCTTCGAGCTGACGTGGAAAGGGTCCTAGGACCTAGACACGTCACAAAGAGGCTGGCTAACGAAGCTCTGGCGTACGCAATACCGGGAACAACAGCGTGGAGAGGGAGTGTTGTGGACGGGTGGGTGCGGAGGTAACTGGACTAATCGTTCGGAACCTCTGCGGGCATCCGGAAACAATGCAAACTTGTGGAAACCTGCCCGGTATATACCGTGTTGGTAAGCCGGTGGCTGTAGAGGATGTGCTTACCGATGTGGGGGCTTGCCTTAATTGGCTGGCCAAGTGGAAGGGAACCACAAAAATCCCCCCCAAGCCAAGGTGGAACAGCATAAGCCGAAGGCTTGGCGTGGCGCAGGAATTGCGCCGCGGGGCTAAGGGGTTGCTTAGTCACGATTATGCGGACTCCGGGTACCAGGCGAAACCCAGGTTTCATTAGCCTTCTCCCGGCATGCGGGGCTCTGCTGGGAGTGACCTTTTTTTTTCCCTAGCTACTCGTGGGACTAAAATGGACCAAATAAAACAAACAAAAAACAATGAGGGCAAAGAGGAAGAACAAAGCCTCAATCATCCCGAGGGTATGGAATTGGATCCAGATCCAAGCCATAAATCGGAAGATGATCTTCTAAAAAGCAGCGGAGACGAGAAAAGTATCTCTCAAGGGCCAAAAAGGCCGAAAGAGAGAGACTGAGTGGTGCTGCCCGTAAAAGGTTTAAGTACCTGTTAAAACAAGGCCTTAAATATGAAGAGGCTCGACAACAGGCACAAAAGCCTATACAAAAACCAACCGAGGATGTATCCAAGGGCAAAGGGTCCAAGAGGATCCGGTCTGAAGAGAGCACACCAGAAAATCCTAGGAAAAAGGGAGTTGGCACCGTTGGGATAACCAGCGGTGGCGAAGAAAACAAACCATCCTATGGACAGGTTGCAGCGGCAATAAGGGTAGGAATATTGCCCAAAAACCATCCAGAATCCTCACTAACAACGGAACAACTAGCCGCAACGAAAGAGAAGATTCTGGAAAAAATAGTGGAGCTGGATCCAAAGGCAACAATTAGGCCTAAATTCAGCAACCTACAATTCAGACCGGGCTGGATGCTTCTGTCTTGTGCTGACAAAGCCACAGTTGAGTGGCTTAAAGGCATAGTTCAGGAGCTGCAGCCACAGGAGGGTATCTCGCTGAGACTGGAAGAGGAAAGCAATATTCCTCACTCCGAGATCTTTGTGACATATCTTCCTGATAGTCTGAGCAATGAAAATTCAAAAATTCTCCGATTCTTAGAGGTCCAAAATGAAGACCTCAACTCACAGAATTGGAGAGTTGTAAGAAGGGTTGACAAAGGCCCTACTGTAGAGCTCACTCTTTCAATGGACGCTAAATCCGCTGAAAGGGTGAAACAAAATGGCTATAAAGCCAACTATAAATTTGGCCAGGTAAGAATATTACCAAAAAAAGGCCATCCAAAACCTAGTGCGCCAGAAGCTGCTTCAACTAGTGAAGCAGCAAAAATGGCCACAAAAAAAGGGGCCCAGGAAAAGGGTCCTGCGAAGTTTAAAAGGGATCGGATAAAGGTCCCAAAAGCCAGTAAAATGGCTTCCAACAAAAATATTAGGTTTTTGCAGTTAAATCTCCATCATGCAAAAGCCGCAACTAGTGTGCTTAACAGGAGTTTTAGCAGAAACCTAACTGACATCGGGCTCATTCAAGAGCCCTGGGCTGACAAAGGACTTATCAAAGGACTTCCAAATAATACATGTAAGTTGATCTATTCACAAATGCATGACTTGCCAAGAGCAGCGTTGCTCATCTCTAAACAACTAAAATTCGTTTCTGTTCCAGAGTTTATCACAAGAGACTTAGCAACAGCTGAAGTGGAGCTCCCCACGGAAAGGGGCAAAAGGCAAATTATAATTGCCTCTGCCTACTTCCCGGGTGATGAAGACCAACCTCCGTCAGAGGAAGTGAAAGGCCTCATCAGCTGGTGCAACAAAAAGAACAGACTTATCCTTGGATGTGATGCGAACTCCCACAACATAGTATGGGGCAGCACAGACACGAACAAACGTGGTGAGTACCTTTTAGAATATTTGGCTAACTCCAATATAGACATTATCAATAGAGGTAACAAACCAACTTTTATCACTGCAAATAGGAAAGAGGTGCTTGACATCACCTTGATCCTGATCAGATTACAAACCTAGCTCCAAAACGGATAATGGACTTTCTTAGAAGCCTAGACCTTTTGGACTAAAATATAAATGTAGGGTATACACAAAAGATCTTATAGGTCGCAGTGTAGTAAGGTCAACTGGGCCAATCGACCCCTTCTGCAATCTACAATCTACAATCTACGTCACTTACCTCAGTATGAAAATATAAAAAGATATTAGAATAATTTTTATGAATATATCAGCCACTTTTCTTTATTTCATTTAAAATATTTGGTATAGTAATCTTAAATGTTAAACATTCAAATATAGGAAGAAGGTATTAGACAACTTCATCTTGGTTAGAATTCTGTAATACTATTTCATAACAATCAAGTCCCAACTCATATAGATTTCTCTGGAAAATAAAGTCAGAATCTAAAACCAAAAGAATATAATTAGAACTGTTAATTTAATTCATATGTTTAATAAACAATTGTGTAATTTAGGCAGTAAAGTGTTTAAATATTAGTTATTAGGTGGAGGTACTCACATTGTGGCATGTAAAAATTTTGTAGTGCTTCGATAACAAGAATTTATTCAGGCAAAACCTCATAATCTGAGAAATACCTAAAAAGATAAAAACTGTGTTAATAAATGCTATCAGACAAGGGTGAAATCAGTGTAAAAACTATAAATGTTACAGTGATAGACAGAGTAACCTTATTTCATTATTAGAACTCAAATAGTGACTACTTAAAGGATTGTTTCAACAACAGTTGATAAAACTTATTGTTGAGCAATTTAGTTAGAACAAAATGTATGTAAAATACTAATTTAAGTTTGTACATTAGTTATAAGTTGTTAATCTTTGATAATATAAGAAAATTTCACTTAAACAAGTATAATAGTTGCTATCAAGTTCATATTATAGATTAAAATAAAAAGCCTAATTTTTATTCTTTCAAGTAAAACTAGTATTCAATAATTATAATAGATTATGAGATTTATGCACAAATTTATATCCATTTCAAGTTATTTGCTCAAATTTAAGTAAATTCAAGAAGATTGACATGCCAGAATCAACACATTTTAAACATCAATTTTATAAGGAAAAAATGATCAAAAAATAATTTAAATAACTTTCTCATGAATGTAAGAATACAGATTTTTTATATATTATCAAAGAAACATTCAAATGTGTTAAAAATGTTTATAATGTTATGTAAATTTAGGTTAAATTTTGCAAATTGAAACAATTGATTGCTAATTTAATGTCATTAGTGTTATAATTAGGGAAAAGGTATAAAAGGCCGTGCATTTTGGTTTTCGTCCTCTTTTTACCTCTGATTCTATCTGATTCGCTCTGATTTCGCTAATTGGTAATTGAAGACTGGTATCATAGCCACATTTTTAATTAAAAATCAAGTTTAATTACATTATACAACAAAAATATTATTATAAAAGTAAATAAATAGTATCAAAGTACAAAGTACGATTCGTCAAAATCAATCTAAATTCTAGTAAGATTGATAAGATTTCTTATAACCTGGGAGTTATTTGTGTGCGCATGATTGTTTAGAACTAAATCAAAGACAAACATTAGCATTTATCCAGGTATTTCTATTGTGTTGGGTAAATTCTTGCATGTAATAAATCTTTAAAGAAAATTAATAGTTTGTAGAATTTTTATATTAAACAATTCTGTACATAATTACAATTGGATGTTTTATAGAGTAATCAAATTGAATTTTACTTGAATCCTACTCAAGATAAAGAGTCGGGTGTGGGAAATAAATCAAATTTTTACTGAGCTAGCAGATATTTATTAGGGCGTTCATTTAATAAAAATTAAAGTATACAACAATTAATAATTCAAAAATTTTATTTTTTGTTAAATATACAATATAAAAACAATATAAAAACATTAAATAATAAATCAATAAAATCAAACCATCACACTCTCAAGTGTTCAATGAATCTTATTTAAAAATTTCTTTGTGTTTGATCTACATATATACAGCATTACATTTTGGACAATTAATTTTGTAAACATCAGATTTTTTTAATTTAGATAATTTTGTTTTTACATTTAACAATTTTGTGCCAAAATTATTGTGTGATTTGAATAAAATGAATGCAGATGTTGCCGAAGATATTATTTTTGAAATTTTATTAAAAATATTTCCACAATATGTAATACTTTTATAACTTTTAATTCCTTTAGTGTTTCTTATTAATTAATTTATTTATCAAATGTAAAGTTCTATTAAACTGTTTAGTTTGATTGAGTCATCATTTTATACATAGATAAGACGTAATTTTAACAGAAATATTTTGTAATTGTAAAGATCAGCACGATATAGTTTTTTCCTGGTTTTTCTATATCATTGCAGAGTTATATTGATCTTAGAGGGAAATACATCCAGGATAATCCCTTAGGGCTTATAACATCTAGGCTTTAATATTGTTATGTCTTATTACTTCCATACTTGGTCTAGCCTTATAACTACCTAATAAACATCAGGTACCTAGCTACAAACAAACAAATAGTAAATTTAATATATGTGAATCTGACGATGCTAGTTTTTAGAGAAACACTTGTAATTTTAAATTTAAAACGTATTTTACGAATAAATAGTGGAAGTTTCATTCAACCTTTTAGTTTTTTTACTGTTCTTAATAGGATGTACTTTCACACAGTAAGAGTTAGTACAATAAATTTCATTTAGTAAATATATTAACATTCTAAATAACAAGAATACAAGAATTTTGTTCATGAAAGTTGACAGGGAAATAAAAGTAACAGGAAATACTTTATAAGACTGTATCTCGTTAGAGTGTTTCTGAAACTATTCCAAACCTTTTAATAACAAAAATTGTTGAACGCATGACATACATAGTCGTTTCTCCACAAATAAATCAGAGTATCAACAGTGCGTGGCACATTAACACATGTCCTATTTCGAAAAAATCCCCAACAATTCGTTAATTAAAGATGTCGTAAATACCGACAGAGGTGCGGAAGTGACGAAAACAGGGCATTTGTCAACACCCTGTGTTATCAATCGTGGATGCTTTTAGGCCGGTCCAACAACAACAATTATACAAAATAGGTAGTACCTAGCATAATACACTTTATAATCTACTTGAAAAAGTTGTGCAGCATTATTTTTCAGTAAAGATTGGTTCATTCTTAAAGAAAGTGCATTATAATAAAATTCTATTATATGAAATTTTCATTTAATCCGCAATGATTCAGTTCGTACTCGACAACGACTATAGTTGTAGAGTGTAACAGTAAAAATTTGACTTTGATATCTTCACCTATTTTATATTGTGTTTGAAGGCTAACAATATTTTTTTTTTCGGTCTAGTTTACCGGAAAAACTCAAGGCGGAAAATTTATAACGCAAAGATTTTTTTTATGCTAGCATCGAAAAAGTGTGCCTTGGATTTGACATGTTTAAATCAGAAATGATATAAATTTCGGCCAATTGTACAAATAGGAAGCAAATACATAATAGTATTAATTCTACAGTATGAACATTTTCTACAGCGCCTGATCATGCGATGCTAGACAAGACAAGTTGGAGCTTTGACTTCAGCGGAAAGGAGGAGCTTAGTAACTGTAACTTGTGCAGTGAATGTTGATGCTAATTCTGTTCCACCATTGTTTTTGCAAGGCTATCAGGAACATTTTGCCCGGGATGGCCAAATTGGAAAAATTGGCAGTGAACATGCAAGTGGTTAGATGCAACAGCAGGACTTTCTTATATTTTTGATGCATTTTCAGAAATATACGTCCTCATCAACGTCACAGAAAAGTCTCTTATTATTGGACAATCATTCATCGCAGTTTTTTATTTAAGCCCTTGACTATTGTTTAGAAAAACGTATAGGGATACTTTCTTTTCCTACCAGATTTTCCCACAAACTACTCTGGATCGTTCCGTTTATTTATTTAAAGAAGGTGATGCATGGATGCGCATTAACCCAGGAAATTTATAACATTCTTTTTATAGTACAACATCGCTTCCTATGGTATTAACATTTATTAACATCCAGGCAGGGTTTCGTGCACTGGAATTTATCCCAACAATAGGAATATTTTTATTATACAGCACTAGATTATGCTCCATCTTTTGTATCAGATAGACCTGCACCAATGAAAATAGCCGAAGCAACAGAAAAAGCAAAGGAATCTTCACAATCGGTTTCAAGGCTGACCTCAGCGGAAAAATCTAAGATCTAAGAATAATGAACAAGTGTATGACGGCATTTTAAAACTTGGATTTCCAGATGGAGTGGAAGCAATAGCTTTCGCCGATGACAGTGATAACGGTGTGCGCAAACACAAAATACATCCTAGTACAGAAGGCAGAGTCAGCAATCGAAAGGGTAGAATCCTGGATGGATGATTGTAAGCTAGTTCTAGCAAAACACAAGACAGAGATGATAGTCCTTAAGGGACCCAGAAAAAAAGAAAACATTGTCATACATATAGGAGAAATAGAACTGGGGTCAGAAGAACGCGAAATATCTGGGAATCACTCTAAGTGGGAAAGAAATGTACGGGGAACACCTACAAATCGTAGCGAAGAAAGCGGAAGAAAGAATCATCAAGCATGTATGATACCAAACATAGGAGGTCCCAGCAGCTTGAAGAGAAGTATTCTCCACGGAGTTGTTCAATCCATTGTACTGTATGGAGCACAAATATGGCACAATATGATTGACATAAAATACTACAAAAACCTGTTAAGTAGAGTTGAAAGAAAAAGTCTACTACAGTTAAATAGCGCCTACAGAACAGCATCGACGAACGCCTTAAATGTGGTGGCAGGGATAATTCCTATACATCTTCTGGTAAAAGAAAAGTGTCGGCAACAAAATAGAGGGGATATAAATAAAATAATACAAAAGGAGGAAAGAGAATCGACAATCGACATGTGGCAAAATGAGTGGGTGCAGACAGTGGAGGTAGCACAGTGGACGAAAAAACTAATACCAGAGATGGGTATAATGTGGGCATCGTCTCATAGACTTTTATTTGACCCAAGTGCTCACAGAACAAGGAAAATTCAAAAAATATTTGAACAGATTCAAAATAGCAGAAACAGAATATTGCGAGTACTGTGGAGGTATCAGTTCGAAGATGGTTTGGGAATGCCTAGGCAAACTAAATGAACTGGGCCAGAAGGACACTGTCACCCTCCTATGGGTCCCGGGACACATAGGAATAGAGGGGAACGAAACAGCAGATAAGCTGGCAAAAAAAGGAGCTGAAACCCCACATTTGGGACCAGAACCATCTTGTGGGATCAGCAGTAGAGTAATCTTAGGAAAACTAAGGGAAGAAATGGAGAAAGAAAAATCCAAGTACTGGAATCAGCTGGAAGAACTGAGGCAATCTAAGATACTACTGGGGAACTATGACCAGAAGAGATCTCTTAGCTGCCTCAACCTCAGTAAAAAAGGCTCCGAATTCTAACGGGAATATTAACCGGGCATTGCCGGTTAAGAAGCCACATGAAGAAACTAGGGTTAGCAGATGAAGCAAAGTGCAGATTCTGTGAGGAAGAGGATGAAACCTCAATACACATACTCGCAGAATGCCCTGCCTTGCAAAATTCTAGGGCTAGATACCTAGGAGCACATGGAATGGAGGAAGGGGATCTACCTGACTTGAAGCCCGACGATGTCCTAAACTTCCTCAGGAAAATAGGACTCGAAGAGCTGCTAAAGTCTGAGAAAATATCAGAACATGGCAAGTAAGGGGGGATACAATAGATCCTATAGGTCGCAGTGTAATTATCACCCCTAACTTATACATACATATACATACATACGTGGAGGTGTGGACCCGGTGACGCATACCCTGTTTAAATGCCCTAGATGGAAGGTACAAAGACAACGCACATATATACTACTCGGCGTGAACAGATTAGGAGCGGACACGTATTTAGAAGAGATGATATAGTCACAGAATAAATGGAGAATAATACATGTATACATCAGGAACATAATGAAGGACAAGGTAGACGAAGGAAGACAGTAGAAGGGTAAAGGCCCCTTGTCACCCCGAAGCATGTCAAACACGACGATACCGGAGTGACAAGGAAAAATGAGGGAGGTTTAGTGGCGTAGGCTAGGATCACAAGTCCTAGAGTTCCACACTGCTAGGGAAGGGTAGAACCGGTACCTATGCGAGCATGAGCGTCCTCCCCGTCAAAAAAAAATAATAATGAACAAGCTTTCACATAGTTTTTTATTATTCTTAGTAAGATGGACTTCCATAGAGTAAGGGTTAGTACAATAAATTGAATCTAAATCCTTAACATCTTTTTCAGCTGAAATAAACAATCAAAGTGAAATTGATTGTGTTAACCTCTACTTTTTGGAAGTTCATCTTACTAAAAACAATAAATAACTGCACAGTTAAACTAAACTTCCACTATTTATTTGAAAAATTCGCGTTAAAATCAATTACAGCTGTTTCGCTATAACTAGTTACAAACAAACAACATGTAATTTCAATGTCAATCTGACGATGCTAGTTATAGCGAAACAGCTGTAATTGATTTTAAAGCGAATTTTTCAAATAAATAGTGGAAGTTTAGTTTAACTGTGCAGTTATTTATTGTTCTTAATCAAAGTGAAATATACCGACACATAAAAAGAAGATGAAAAAGAAATTTTTCCACAGATAAACCAAGTAAACCTTTAAAGAAGATTAAGATATATAAATCAAAAAGCAAAATTTAAGCCAAGGAAATGGATAGCGAATATGGACATGTAGAGCCTTTGAGCGGAAGCAAACCAGGCGAAAAATGGGTTTAATGTAATATAATATGTACAAATTGGTTACATTAAGAGTGCATATGCCTTTTTTTTATTGTTGGGTATGGGGCTAGCCCGTTTCTCCACGCTATATACTTTTTAAATAATGGTGTTTTTCTTTATTAAACCAGTACTTAACTACATAGATATATACAAAGGATTCCTATACAGGTCAGCGACAAAGGGAAAATTACTAATCTCATAAAGCCTACATATTATAAACGTCTCTTCGTGCGTCTTAAGAAGTCATAAAATACATTTCTCACTTGTGGATTTTTAACACATTCCTGCATTATTATAGTTCTGTGGCATCGTAAATCTTATTTTTCCTGATTCAGAAATAAGAAAGCAAGTAGCGTCGAAGTTATACCTGTATCCAAAAATCCAGTGGTCGAGGTCCTCATAACTATTATTGCAATCACATAATGAAGTTATAGAGAGGTTCATTTTATGAAGTTTTGAATTAACAGGCAAAAAGGCATCTAATAAATTTTGTGTTAATTTTCCTCTTGGGCTGACTCAGCTAGTGAAGTAGACGGTAGCATTTTATTGAATAAACAGTATTTGTAATTTTTATTTCTTGTTATTATTGCCCACTCCTCTGCCCAACGGAATGTTAACTTCTCCTTACATACTAAAATAGCATATTGTAATGTCAATATAATATGACATATATATTTGTCACTATTGTGATAATTCGGACTAACTTAAGTACATTTATCATCCAATTGTCCATACTATGAAAATAGAGCCCTTATGGTATTACAGTACCTGCTGGTCGTACCACGTTGCACTATTTTGGATTTCCTGTTTTATGATTTGATTATTTTTTACGTTTTTTTAATGTTCAATATTTACATACTTACTGCATAAAATGTTTTTCGTTAGTTACATTTCCCTATTCTTAATAGAATGTGAAATTCAACTTGTTACTTTCGACCTCGATCTATAAAAACTCTGTCAACTTATTTTATTAAATAATTATTACACCATTTACAAATGTAAAATAAAGTGACAATAATTTTGAAGAGATTAAAAAAAGACTGGCCTACATTTCAACACCCTATGTGTTTTTAGTCGGCGATGTATGTGTTGTGGCAGCAAACAGATTAGCGCCTATTTTTCAATTTGTAATTAGGTCCGGAGTTGACGAGGCGTGTGACGAAATCTTAAAAATTCTTAACGGCTAGATACACGTGGGTACGGAAGAAGCTTCTTTTTATCAATGGTTGTGTTTTATTGCATAAGAAACGCTCTGTTTACGTAGCTGTCAGAAAAACATGATGAATTCATAGCTGTTGGAATATTCAATAAAATTATGCTCTATACCAGAGAAATTCCGTAACGAAGACAAAATTATTTAATCGGTAAAAAGGTTATTGAAATACTACACTACATGAATGTATAGAACCGTGAAAATGGCAGACAACTTGCCACTAAGGGTTGCGTTGGAAGAAGTTTGCTCCTTTCAACATAAATTGACGTGTTTTTGGATTTTTCCTTAATACCAGTATTACAAAAGTCATTAAAGGTGGATACTTTTATCTGAAAAGTCCTGTATAATAATGGACTAGTTTAGTGATTTTTTTTATATTTGCATCTTTTAAAATAGGTTTTTAGTGGTTCAACTGTACAAATAAAAATTTTATAAAATTAATCCTCTAGCCATAATCGGCTTTTGAAATTTAAATTTAATGGTTACATACGTCATAAGTGGTAAGTGACGTGTTTCAATAAGATTGGTAGAAAATTTGAGATATTGTCGATATGCTTTAATATTAACCGAGAAACTTATCTCTCTCTCTCTCTTATTTGTTGTCATTAAAAAGAGATAAACATATCGATATTTTTGTTCTCTGTTTGACACTTTATCTAATAAGGAGTAAAACACTAAACAAAATATTCTGTCATTTTCTTTAGTTTAATTTGTTGTTTGGTTTTATTTGGTTTATGAAAGAAATTACTTCTATACTATTTTTGGTTCGAAAATAAAAATCCCTAACACCTTCTCTTGGTGTTATAGCGGTTTCTTCAAAAATAACCAATAGAAGTAATTGTTCTCTCGGGGACAACCCTTCTATCGGCACAGTGAGATAACGAATTTCAAGAATACCGTTTTGGCATTTTCAATAGAACCACGTCCACTTTCTATTGGCTGTTCTATTCTATCACCGTCAAGAATAGGGGTCTTGTTTGATTATTACAGATAAACACGATTTTCTCTCCTGTCATATATCCTGTCAACTGGTACAATCAGTTAGTCACAGAACACGGTGTTTTGTGCCGCCAGTTCTTTGAGAATACTTGAAACGAACGTAGCTAAAATGTGACAACGTTGACTTTTAAACACACTTCATTATTGGTTATTAGTTGGCGCTACGTTTAAAACTTACTAATTATTTATTGCTAAATTTTACGAAATGAGAAAAATTAATTGCAAAATGAATACCAATATAAGTAAGTAAGTATCTTATCCTAAATATATATTGCTATCATTTTGATTAATATGATCCTACTAAACTAGTCCATTATGTATATGCTAATGTACTATGTATGTCTTGGTTTTAAAAATATAAAATAACTCTGTTATTAAAGTAAAAAGTGAAGAAATTTCTATATTTATCAGTACTTATTGGTGATCAGCTAGAAGTCTTCTAATTTCTAAATCTCCTTCTTCAAGAAAATTAATTTCAATGTTTCTGCCACAAATGTGTAGCACCTCTAAATCTTGTTTTTGTGTTTTGCTTTTAACTATTTTACATGTAATATCTAAAACTTATTTTTGTTTAATTTTTGAGTACAGTTTTGCTGCTAATATCACGGCTTCTTGCAAGTTTATTGGTGAATGTTTCTTAAATTAATTATTTTAATTAGTAGCTAGCAGTTTTTAGTCTGCTTGATTTTTGGGGTTTCCTAACACAGGTTTCATATGTTTATATGCACACTGCCAGTAACAAATACATGAAATAAATTTATAAGTAGAATTTAATTTTAATTTCTTTATTATGACCCAATACACTACCACTATAAATTTTTTAAAAAACAAACTGTTTTAATTTTTCTAATGTCAATAAATGTAAAGTCTAAATTCAATTTTAAACTATTCATAATCCATTTATTCAGATAAATTTATAAACTATCAATTTAGTACCTAATTATTATCCTTCTTTGCCACTAAAAAATATTGTTTTAAATTTTACCGATTTTTAAATAGTCAATACAACAATTTATTACGTCTCGGTAATTTTAATGCTTCTGGCATCAGCCATCCAAACTCTGATTTAGTGACTTACTCCCCATGGAATAACCTTATCGCTCGTTCGCCCTTGCCACCCTTGGTCTCTGCCTTAGTAGCGCGTGCATCCACCGCTAATCTAACCCAAATGAAAAGGAAAAACCTGCGATTCAGAATTTGGGATGACGTCAACGCCGACCCGACGACTGTCCACGAAGGGTGACCACTGAGCCGCGAAATAGAGTTAGTTCAGCAGATTTTCAAAACGAATAGACTGTCTAGAACTACCGTTTTGAGAGATAGGTCGTCACTATCAACTTTCATAAATATTTTAATGCTTTACAAAAAATGGTTGGGAAGTTTTGTTTAAGATACTTAGATAATTATTATATACATCGCTTTCTTAGTTTAAATTTGGATTTGTTAGAAAAAAATTACAAAGATTGCAGATATTCAAAATTGTTCTTCGCTATTTAATATAGTCAGAATAATTTCACATATAAGTAAACTTCAAATAAGCATTTAATAGTCATAAAATGTGAAGTAGATAATTCTTAATAGTCCTATTTATGCGTGAATTATTTTCTATTTCAGTGCGACTTTTTTGGGAATGTTTATTACTTTTTTTCTTACACCAGGTGATGTAATTATAAACATTGGCGAAGGAAGGCCCTCTGTATCTGTATCTGTAATTCTGGAAGGGTGGGTCGCCCCACAGCACTTAGGCCACATTTGGCCCGTTGTGCTTCCTTCTGAGATTAAGCCTAACCTATAGGCTCCTACCTGTTAAAAGTAGGTGATAACGTCGCCAGTAGGCAACTTCCTCAAGTTGGCATGTGTTAGCCAGTTCTCGCCGAATACAGAAAGTCTTGTTAGAGAGAGTGCCGGACAGTCACAAAGGACGTGCTCAACTGTCTCATCCTCTTGTTCACATCCTCTACATAGTGGGCTGTCAGATAAATCCAACCTGTTTAGATGTTTTCGTAAATGACAATGGCCAGTAAGTATACCTGTGACCAACCGCAGGTCCTTTCTGGTCATGGCCACGTATTTCTTGGCTGCTTTGCTATTCGAATATTTCAGAAGTTCCTTGGATAGTATGCAACCTTTTTCTTCGTCCCATCTTCCCCTGAATTTGTCAAGGGAGCGTTCCTTTACTAGGTCAACCACCGCTGATGCCGGCAAGCTGACAAGACTACCGGGTCCCAAGAGCCTTTGGGAGGCAGCTTTTCTAGCCAACGAGTCAGCTATGCGGTTGCCTTTAGAAATTCCATGACCTTTTATCCAGCCTAGAGTAACCACATTGTTGTAGCAGGCTTCCGTAAGGGCCATGTGACATTCTAATACTAGTCCTGATGTGATCCGTGGCCTATTCAGGGCTAATAGTACTTGTCTGCTGTCCGTAAGGATACGGATGTTTTTGCCAGTGATTCCTCTTTTGGTAATCTCTTTTGCGGCGATGGAGACGGCAGTTAGCTCTGTCTGAGCTATACTTGCATTACAACCCATTGCCCATTTTATATTTAGGTTTAGGGATCTGGAGTAAATTCCACATCCTGAACCTTTTTTTGTCTTAGATACATCGGTGAAGATACATATAGTACCTGTCGCCAATGCATTTTGAGCGTTGTCATTAATGATTATCTTGTAGGGCCTGTGAAAGGCATATCTTGGTGAAATCGTTTCTGTATTTGCTTGTAGCATTGGAAGCTCGTTTATAGCTTCGTGCCACAAACCACACCTCGACTCACCAGATTCTGCTACAAGTTGTATACCAGTAGAGCGGAGCCGTAGCATGGTCATCAAAACCACCTCCTTGATATATATATATCAAGTGGGGTGAGACCGAGGGTCACCTCCATCGCTCTAGTTGGTGTAGTTCTCATGCCTCCTGTTATATTAAGGCATGCTGTTCTTTGTAAATGGTCAAGTTTGCGGACGACTGTCAGCTGGTTTGTTTTTACTCCCCAGGCAATCGCGCCGTTGGTTAGCATAGGTCTTATGATTGCAGTGTAGATCCACTCCGTGACCCTTGGTGACAATCCCCAGGAAGGCCCTTTTGGAAGATAATTTGAATGAAGAACATATGGCAAGTAATACATTAATTGAAAGCTTGTTCCAAACCCTTTCCAATGATACCAATAAACATTTTTTCCTATTCACAAGCTTCAGCTCAAAAACTTTACATTATAAATTATTTCAAATATTGTTAATACTAATAACAAATTACATTGAAGTAATTAAAATATTAAACAACGTATTCAAAATGCCCACCATTGACTTCTTGGCAATAAAAACGTCTCTTATGAATCTATTCTTGAAAGCGTCTCTGAAAGTACATACGCATTTTTCACTAATTATTCGCTAGTATTCTTTAATATTATGAATTAGCTTACTATAAACCTTTGATTTAAGAGGATCATATCAGGAGATCGTGCAGTCCACTTCTATTGGACTCCAATCTACCTGTTTTTTTAGATAATGTTTCACTGGTTTATCTAATATATAAAATTCTCGTGACACGGTGTGTGTGTGATTGAACTGCTTCATAATAGCTAGACCGATGTTTGTGAATCTTATAGTGCATATCGGCTAGGGTGGAGAATCGGAGAACACAAATTTTTTATGCCCTTAAATTTTTTTTAAATTGTTTGATTTTATTTTTTTATTATACAGTATCCAAAAGTGCATTACAATGCTAAATGTTTAACCTTCAACAATAAACCCTTATTTTTTATTTGTTAATTAAAAAATGTATTTTTTGGAAGAATTTGTCATAACAGAATAAAAAATTTCATATTACTCTTATACAATTTCACTCGATTTTGATTATTTTTATTCTATCCACAGATCCGCATTAAGGTTGCAACATTGCAATCAAATATTGTATGATTGTAGTAGGATAAAATCTTATTCAGAGCTTATAATCCTTTAATTATGATTTTTTTTTAATTCAATTGGATCCTCCACCCTCGCCGGTCGACTACTGATCAACTATCAATCGATCAGTTATCCCCGTCAGGTGTATGAGTTGGGTTGCAGTTCCAGTTAAGGAGTTTGTTTCAGGTGCGTTCCAATGTAAGGGTAAGGTTCGGTAGGTTGATTTTAAGGTTCGTATTGATGGTAATATAAAGAAGGGTAGCATGGCGATAGACGTGTTACAAGAATAACTTAAACACTCTTCTTCTTATTCTTATTGGATCTGTTGATCTGTTAATTTCGAACATTGCCCTTTAGCATATCCTGTGATGTGTACTGCCAGCTGGCCCTCCATCTCTTTGGAGGTCTCCCCAGTGGTCGTTTCCCTGCTGGTCTTCTCACTAAAGCTATTTTCGGTAACCTGTTTTCATCCATTCTTCTTACGTGCCACTGCCTTCTTCTTCGTCTTCCCCATCTTACTATATTGCTCCCTTACTTCTGTGTTCCTGACTCGACCTCGTCTTGTTTTCCTTACTATTGTTCTTACTATATTCATTTCGGTCATTCTCCGCATACTTTTTGTCTTATTAGTATCCTCTCGAGCTTCTATTCCGTATGTCATGATTGGCCTTGCACATGTGAAAAATAACGTTAAACCTTATACATAACTTGTAGATCTATCCCAACAATTTTTATGTACACAAATACATTTTTGCAAAGTGGGACACACTGTAAAAATGTCTATTGTTGAGTTACCACGTTTTACACATTGAATTTTTTCATACTCTATGGTTTTACGTTTCAAGCTTCTTCTTACCCTTTTCACAGAACATAATATTTTATTACGTTTTGAGTTCCATGGTACACGGAGGCTTAGTTAACTAAGATAAATGGCCATATTTTCATTGATTGTTGTTGAATATTAAGTGGTTGTGATTGTTCTCATAGTTATTTAACTTTCAAATAGTATTTAGATGTTTAGAAGTGAAGTGATAATGGTTCGGACATATTTGATTTACTAGAATAATTATTATTCAATTCCCAACATCTCATTTTACCGGTTTCAAAGCTGACGTTTCGGCTCAAGCTCGACCCCCCACTCTTCTACGTTCCTCACCGCCCTTTGGGGTCCCACAATGGGACTGCGAATTTATAAATGACTGATTGTATGTATTTTTATACTCTATGGTATCAACCTCTTTGAATTCTATGGTATTGAGAACACTAACCATGCAACTATTCAACAAAACAACTATTAACTTTTTTAAGAATAATAAAAAACTCTTCGTTTGAATGTAACTTCCAAGTTTATTTAAAAAATTAGGTTTTAAATTACAATGACGGCCGTTTCGCTAAGATTAGCATCGTCAGATTGACATATTGAAGTTACATTTTGTTTGTTTGTAGCTAGGTACCTGATGTTGTTTAGGCTAGATCAAGTATGGAAGTAATAAGACATAACAAGCCTAGATATTAATAGCTCTAAGGAATTATCCTGGATGTACTATCGGCTTCAGAATTGCATATACATTTTCAAACTCAAATCGCTTACATTGAATAGACAGCCTTTTTTTGTGTAACCAATCACGGTTTAAATAATAATAAATTTGAAATCAGTTAAACAGTTGTCCACGCCCACATCTTCACTTAGTTTGGAACCCTCGATAATAAATGTTTGTTTAGGATTATAATTCCTTTTTTTTATTATATCAGTACAAAAATGCGAAAAAAACCTATTTATTCGGGACATGACCGACCATTGTAAATACACTTAATCTCCCAAAACCATTTAATGAAGGCGTTTTAAAAATTGCCATTCCTTTGTTGTATAAGAAGGGCGTTTTTATAACTTCGGTAGGTAAACGAAATTCATCTTTAACATGTATATGCTATTCTAAAGCCGACTGTACTTCCCTCTAAGATTAGTATAACTGTGCAACGATATGGAAAAACCAGGAAAAAACTATATCATGCTGATCTTGTTTGTGTTTTACAATTACGTCTTATCTATGTATAAAATGTAAACTCAAGCAAAGTAAACAGTTTAATAGTGGAGAACTTCCAAGATTTATTTGTTCATTAACAACATTAACAATTTTGTTTTTTATCACGTGTGTAGTATTTGGATCTCATTGGTGTGTAAGAGTGAGGTTGGATGTTCAAGTAGGTGTTTTGCATAATTTGACTTATCTGGTTGTTGTAATCTATATGCTCTTAAGTGTTCATTGAATCTTACTTCAAAATTTCTTTGTGTTTGACATATATAATTATGGATACACATCTAAATATTCAGTATAAAATTCATTATTCATTATGTTTCATCGTAACATTGACATATGGAAGTTACTTTTTGTTTTTATGTTATAAAATGGTTATCTGTCACTGTTATTAAAGTGAATTTTTACAAATAAATGGTGAAAGTTTAGTAAAATAATTGGTTGTTTAGTGTTAATTAAAAAAGTAATTACAGAAATAGGCGGAAAGATTTATTGCAAAAAAAGAATCTATGGTAATTACAATTGAAAGAGCTGAGATAATTTAAAGATACTAATTATATTTTTACATACATCCAGCACTTAATTATTGCCAAATAACTTATTATGGACAGAAAGTAACAACAGTTAACACGTGTTAAGTTTTTTTGTGGTTATACACAAAAATCAATGTCAATTATTAGAAACCAATAATTAAATTTATTGTACAAGCCCTTACCTATTGAAAGTCCATCTTATTAAGAATAATAAAAAAATCTCCGTTTTAACGTAACTTCCAAGTTTATTTGAAAAAATTAAGTTTTAAATTACAATGACGGCCGTTTCGCTAAGATTAGAATCGTCAGATTGACATTTAAGTTACATTTTGTTTGTTTGTAGCTGGTACCAAATGTTGTTTAGGTAGTATTAAGACTAGACCAAGTATGGAAGTAATAAGACAACAATATTAAAGCCTAGATATTAATAGCCCTAAGGGATTATCCTTATACTGATCTTAGAGGGAAGTACATCCAGGATAATCCATCACAAAACGACCCAGTGTTGCTAGTGTTAGACGGACACCATACACATAGTTGTAATTTTGTTGAAATAGTGTGCTTGCACCTCACTCTACACACCACATGCAACCATTAGATAAAACGTTAACGGGACCTTTAAAAGCCCATTATAGTGAGGAGTTAAGATTATTTTTAAGAATTAATCAGAGAGCAATCACACTCTTTGACATTGTTGAATTATTTGCTAGTAGAGCTCCAACAGGTGAATCTATCACCGACAACTGTGTAGAATTTATTGGACCCGAAAACATTTCACCAATATCAACATTTAAAAGAAAGGCAGGACCTCAAAGAGGAAGAGCACCTGGAAAGGCAGCAGTTATAACCTCATCTCCACATCAGGATGAGTTAGAAACTTCAATAAAGTCAGTATCTTCAAAAGAAGCTAAAACAGTGAAGCGTAGTCTTGGCGGAATCATTAGATGACCTAAATAAAGCATCTAGTGGCTTAAACCAAAAAAGTGTTTCAAAGAAGATTATGCAAGATTTCTCTTCAGAATCAGATTCAATAAGTTTTAAAGACAATTTTTCAGGATCAGACAAACCACAGGAAGATGATGCTACTTCTTTTTATTGTAAAGGAAAGTTTTCGGAGGATAAAAAAGGGGAAAAGTGGATAGAATGTGTTGTCTGCAAGGAGTGGTGTAACTTGATTGTTCGTGATGTGAAACAGATATTTTTATTTGTGATTTTTGCAAAGAAAATTAGTTTGTTTTTCTTATTTTAGCCTTAAATCATAAATGTTTAATAAGTAAATATTAAATTCCTAAAATATATCTGCACTTTTTCATTTTTACCCGCATTATTTGCCTACCAATATTAGCATTTCCCTATTTTATATTAGAATCACAACATATTCCATATTAGGTAGAAAATTTCCCTTTTTCACAGATTTTTTTTTGAAGATCCTGGTATTCAAATTGTAACATTTCTAGTATTAAAACCTGATGATAAATAAATAACTAAGCTATGCTCTTAAAAAACTTCAAGAACTTTTTTAAAAAATCCAAAAAAGCCAAAAACAAAATGGTATTCCATACTTAGCGCTTCTCCTGTATTATTTGGAAATATAGTTTTGAATCTAATTAATATAAATTTTGTATATCGTTTGCATTAAGCACATACTTATTTTGTGTATTGTAATTTCTGAATATATTACAAACTATAATTTTCAATTTTGGAAACCGAGTAATCTAATTTGTGGACCAATCCCCTTTTGATCTGTTCGACAGCATCAGGGTGTGTGATGTAGTCATCGAAACTTCATTATGATCCCATTTCCGAGCAAATAAAATTATCAAATTGGATTTCAGACACGGGAATACGGGAACGTATTCGTTCCGGCTGTTATGACATCCCTTCTGAGACATCGAACACAGGGTGAGCTGATTGTGAGTGGGTGGATAATATTATTGCAGATAAATTAAGTTGGAACGTTTAAAAAAATAAACCTACTGGTAGTCAATATGTCGTGGGTTTGTTAAATTGTCATATCATACGATTTGCCCTTAAAAGTATAATAGAGTAGTGGAGACATTAGTGTGTAAAACAAATAAAATTTAATGCTATATTATTAATTTTAGCCATCAGTTAAAAATTGGAGTGCTACACATTTGTGACAAAAAAATAATTGGATTTTCTGGAAGAGCAGACAAGTATCGGATCAACAAAATGGAACGCTTCAATCTGTGGAGTTCTTCACACTTGTACTGTTTACTTTGGTTAATGATTAATTTTATATTAGATTACAGAATACATAGATTTGCCACAAATACGTTTACTGTATTAGTACGAGATAGATGTTTATGGACGAGGCGACGAAGGAGCCGAGTCAAGAATATTTAATCGATTTTTTAAAGAATATTCTTTAAATTTTTAGTAAAAAACATTCAACCTTTCTTTATTATGGTCCAAATACTCAATGGTAAAATCAATGATTTTGGTTAATGAGAATGTAAACATATCAAGTTTCCCAAAGTTGATAGCTTTTTTGAAATAATAAAATGTAGACCATCAGCCAAACCAGTCGATGGTGCTGAAAAAGGAACAAATTGAAATCTTCCTGAGGGACGCTCCAGATAAAGAATATCTATTACTTAAAGTGATAGCATTACTTGGAGTTGCTGGAGGTTGCCGAAGGGAAGAGATCTATAATTTAGAAGTTAGTGATGTGCAGGATACGGGTACTTAGCTAATAGTTAAGATTAACCAGATAAAAATGCATAATTGACGAGCTTTAACTGTGATTAACAGTGATGAGGATGTGTTTAGAAAATACATGAATTTACGGTAACACGTCTCCCTAAAAACTCTTTTGGTGGGTTATAAACAAGGAAAATGTCTGCCTCAAAGAGCTGGTATACATACTGTTGGCGGAGCACCTAAGAAAATAGCTGATTTCTTAAAACTATAGACCAACCAGAAAAGTATGCAGGTCATTGCTTCAGGAGGACATCCTCAACGTTGTTGGCCAATGCTGGAGCTGACCTTAAAGTTCTTAAACTGCACGGTGGATGGAAGAGTTCTTCAGTTGCAGAAAAGTATATAGAAGAATCGATTGAAGGCAAAATCGAGATTGCAAGAATGATCCAAAGGGGCGAAACTTTTGTTGAAGTGCTACATCACAGCCACACCTTTTCCGCGATTACAGAAAACACTGTAAATCCATCAACAAATGCTTTAAGAAAAGTTGTTTGAAGTTTTGAATTTGTCTCCCAGCACCTTAAATTAAATCATTATTTTATCGTTTTGACATACATATCGGCAAACTCGTAAGGGAAACCCTTGCTGCTCTTAGGGATGAGCTACAATAGGCCCGAGTTTGGCTGCAGTGAAAGTGCTAGGGAGCGCCCTACTCATATTAAATCTAACCATAGCTACTTTTCTGACTAAAATAATAATGTGTGTATAAATAGATAAATGTTTTAAGCTTTGTTTTAATCCATTCTTAATCTTTTATTGTGGCCTAGGTTTATTTGTGTCTACATTAAAGTCTAGATGGGTTCCTAGACAAAAAACTTGTTTTCCTTCTCGTCTACATTATACAGCAAACGCTCATTTTTTTAAAGAACATTAAGTTTTCTCAATCAACCAATTTATTATTTCTGACAAAAATAACGGTTGAATGGTTGAATCAATGAAAAATACAAAACATAGGTACTCAAGTCTCTCGTAGAGACAAAGTAGATTTATTTACAGTAAAAATCACTCTTTTTTTATCAAAATAATAGTAACATATAGATAAAATGTTCTTGTGGATTATTTTTTCTTTAGAACGAAATAAAAATATCAAGTGAATTTGTTTCCACATTCTTTCATTCGGTTTTTCTATCGGTTTTGACATCCAAACCGCACAATTGATTTATACTCATTGGTCGACCGTAGTTCAATCTCCATACCTCATGGACTTGAAATATGTTCGGTAGTTCGAATGCATCGGTACACGTGACCTTTCGATCTCTGACTCCTGGTATAACGAACGTTCTCAAATAACTCATTCTCGGTATTGGGCGGAGAATTTTAGCTCTTTTCAGTCGACCTCTAAGCCCGTCATATTTCATACTTCATACACCTACTAAATAAAAAAAAAGAAGAGAAAATGCCGCTCTCACGAAAAATATCGTGATGGTGTATTGATTTATTCTGGTCAAAAATAAACAATTTTCGTTTTCAATTTTATACAAATATTTTTGGTTTTTTAAAATTGCGTGGGCAATGTAATCATTTTTACTCCAATTATACTGACATAAAAATTCGAACTAACCAGTTTAAATTATTTTATTTTTATAAAATTTTGGATAAGTACTTACTGAAGCATAATTAGTAAATGGTAAAAATTTCGAAATGATTGCATTGCTTTAAAGCCCTTTTATCTTTAATAATGTGTGAATGCACCCCGATGTGTTACGGATTCTCCAACGCGCCTATCAGGCTTCTGATCAGGTGGTCAATGTCCTCCTGTGGTATCTCATTTCAGGCAACCACCAACTCCTCTCGAAGTTCTTCCAGAGTCTGAGGAGGAAGTTGCAAATTGAGGAATCTCCTACCCATCATACCACAAGTGCTCAATTGGGGATAAATCGGGAGATCTTGGTGGCCAAGGTAACAGTGTGACATCATTATGTTGAAAGAAGTCTATTTTGTGTCGTGCATTACCTTGTTGGAAAGTTGGATTGGCCAGGGTGTCAAGATAGGGTAAAAGATGGGGTTTTAAAACGTCTTGGATATAACGCTGCGCGTTCATGCCCTCGTGAAGGTGATCCTAAACCATAAGCTACAGCACCTCAAACCATAACTCCAACAGTTTGATGAACATGCCTTTCAACAAAAAACCGTGGATTTCTCCTTTCACCACTTCGTCTTCTAACCCTCCCTCGACCATCGTGCATACTTAAACAAAATCGAGACTCGTCACTAAAGACAATACTGTTCCATTCCTGATCCCAAAATGACCGTTCTCTGCACCACTCAAGGCGATTACGTTGGTGTTCTGGAGTTAAAGAGAGGACCCAGTGTGGTCGGTATGAAAACAGGCCAAAACGTCTTATTCGTCGGTAAACACTGCGCATGCCAATAGGTCTTTCGTGTTTTGCAAACCATTCATTTGTAATGAACCTGGTAGTGGAGAAACGGTCCCTTAAGGACAATAATCTTTGGCGGCGATCTTCACGGTCTGTTGTTCTACAGGGGCGTTCAAAGGCCCTTGCTCTTTGCGTACAGCCTTCTCGAAGCCATGTCTGACAACACCTAATCACGGTGTATACACTTCCTTGCACTCTATCTGCAATTTCCCGAAAAGAAAATTCAGCTTCCTGAAGTCCCCCTATCAAACTCACTAAGTTGACGAAATCGTAGGTCTCCGTACCCTAGGTATCGTAACCAATAATATTTTTGGATTGTTAGTGAATTTCAAAAAAGCAGTATAAAAACCGAAATCTTTAATTGATAAGTCGGAAAATTTTATCAATTGTTTATTTCAGTAAAATAAATAAAATTCCCTAAATTTTATTAAATTAAATCATTTAAACTGAGTGTTCGTATTTTTATGTCACTTAGTATATAATAAATTAAGTAATAATGACAAACATTTGGAAACAAGTAGGAAATAGTTAATTAGAAGAAAATCATTCTATCCATTAACTCCAAAGGTAATAATTTTAATTATGGAAAAATCTACTAAGCTTAACTTATCAAAAAGTGTAACCAATAACTACTTAATCCAGTTTTTTTAATAATTTTCATCCATATATGTACCGTTTGTCAACCACTCATTTTCTAATTACATGTTTTTAAATACATTTCCTTTATTTTTTCTCGTTTCTTAATCTTTCTTTGATATACTCAAAGAAAACTTGCAGTTTTTTTACTGTTTTTATAAAAATTATTGCCGATTGTCTTCAGAATAATTTTATTATAAATTATAACTTTGTTTCTGTTAGAACGACGATACAGAGAAAGACCGACGAACAGACACAAACTTACAATTACACAACTTTATTTAAAGATTGACAGTTTTTGAATAACTATTAATGACAATGACAGTTATTAACAACATGAATTTTTATACGTAATCTAAGCAACCCAATTCGCATATGGAACTTTTCAAACGTTCTAACACTCCCCCTCGAGTAGGTTGCTCATCTTCATACCAGTTAGCTCGACGCAATGTAGATGTTTTTCTCTAGACAAACTCTTCGTTAGGAAATCAGCTGCTTGGTTTTCGGTCGATACATGTTGCAATTGAAACTCTTTTTCTTTTAATACGTCCCGAACAAAATGATGCCGTATGTCGACGTGTTTGCTTCTGGAATGATATGTTGGATTCTCCGCTAGGCTCAGTGCGCCACGATTGTCTCCAAAAACGATCATCTCGTAGTCACCGATGTTGATCTCAGCCAAGAATCTCTTCAGAAAAATAGCCTCCTTGGAACACTCAGACAAAGCCATGTACTCAGCTTCGAGCGTAGACAACGCAACGGTCCGCTGCTTTCGAGAATCCCAGGAGATTGGTCCGCCATTGAGCATAAAAAGGTAACCGGTGTAAGACCTCCTGTCAATGGTACAATTTCCCCAGTCAGCATCCACGTAGCCTTTAAGAGAACCTGGATCAGAACCATAAGCTAGACCCAAATCAGCAGTTCCCTGCAAATATCGTAGGACACGTTTGGCTGAAGACCAATGATCCAAACTGAAACAATTGTTAAACTGTCCTAGATAACTAGCTGCAAAAGCTATGTCTGGACGAGTAGAGGTAGCCAAATATGTCAAAGCACCAACGACTTCACGAAATGGTAGCTTCAAGTCTTCCGTAGATTGCTTCTCCTTCTTCAGTAACTTGGTACCTAAGTTCATAGGTGTGGAGACAAGATTGCAGTCGCTCATTCCAAAGCGCGAGACTAAATCACGGATGTAACCCCGCTGGTGTAGCAATACGAGATCTCCACGTTGCTCGAACTCAATACCAAGACAATACTTTGCCTTTCCCAGGTCCTTGATATTAAAAAACGAAGCAAACCCACTGACGATCTCTTCTATCTTCTGCCCATCCTTTGATGCGATCAGAATGTCATCAACGTAAATAGATATGAGAACGACATTCTGACCATCTCCAATAGTGAACAAACACGGGTCGTATTTGGATTGATTAGCTCCTAGGTTCTTCAAGACATCTAGTAGACGGTTGTACCAACTTCTACCAGCCTGACGAAGTCCATAGAGCGATTTTATTAAACGGCATACCTTATTTCCTTGTTCGAATTCCTGAAGCATTTTCTTGGCCGTCTTTACGACATGACAGTTCTTGCAAGAATTGATGATGTTCAGCAGGATTTCTTCTATATTCTTCGGTGGGTCCATGTAGACTTCCTCCTCCAGAAATCCGTTCAGGTACGCGGTCTCCACGTCGATTTGACGTATCATCATTTTGTGTTGAGCTGCCAAAGATGCCATTAAACGAATAGTGCTCCTACGAGCCACTGGAGCAAATGTTTCATTAAAATGTATACCCGGTTGTTGACTGAAACCTTGTGCAACCAGTCGAGCCTTTCTCTTCTGAAGTGAATCGTCGGAATTGAATTTATTCCTCAGAATCATTCGACATCCGACAACCTTCTGTTCTTTTGGACGATCGACAACAACCCAAGTCTCGTTCTTTAGAATGGAAATGATCTCTTCAGTCCTCGCTTGCCGCCATTCCCAAGAGTCTGGTCCTTCCAAGGCTTTCTTCATTGGAACTTCGGATAATAAGATCTGTTCGTCATTGTCAACTTCTTCAGCTAACCCGGAAATCATGTTATAAACTTTAGGTCTCCCCCTCGAACCAGATCTCTCTATTCGTGGCCTGCCTGGGCCTCTCTTCAAGGTTTCATGATTCACCTCATCATCTATGGCTGAATCTTCCTCGATGCTTTGAACTCCCTCTGAATCTTCATCTGACAATTCTGGTGCCGCTTCTGACATCTCTTCATCTCCGTTGTTGAAACCCAGGATTGCATTGTCATCATCATCTGTTTGTTGAGAATTGTTGCCACTTCTAGAAATTGAAGAAGATTCAAGCTCGACATATTCACGTTGTGGGAATTTGTTCAATGGTCGATCAGTATCAGATGGAATTGGATTTGATTTCGGTGATTTTTCCTTTAGAAATTTCACATCTCGAGTAATAATTACTTGATGTTTCGCTATATCCCAAACTCGGAACGCCTTGTAGTTTTCGGCATATCCTACGAATATACCCTCCTGACCACGAGATTCAAACTTTCCCTTGCCAGGAGTTCGGTCTAAATAAAACACCTTGCAGCCAAACGTTCTGAAATAAGAAATTTCCGGAATTTCGCCAGTCCACATTTCGAATGGTGTACGACCGTTTAAACTCTTCGAGGGTAATCGATTTCGAATGTAATTAGCAGTATTAACCGCCTCAGCCCAGAAAACATCAGGTAGACCTGCATCTTTCAAAAGACATCGAGCCATGTCCAACAACGTACGATTCTTCCTCTCAGCTGTACCGTTCTGTTCAGGATTGTATGGCACGGTAAGTCTTCTGGTGATTCCACGCTTATTTAAAAAATCATTGAACTCGTCGCTGATGTACTCGCCTCCGTTGTCCGACTGGAAAGTCTTGACGTTCGTCCCCTTCTGGTTCTCAACGAGCGTCACGTATTCAACGGTGGCCTGAAAAACTTCAGACTTGAGCCTTAAAAATCGTACTTCACACCATTTTGAGAAATCGTCAATAAATTCGACGAAGTACTTCTTTCCGGACCAGGACTGTACCTTCATAGGTCCGCAGACGTCGCTGTGTATCAGCTCCAGGGTCTTCGTTCGTCTATCGGATTTCTTCGGAAACGGTGTTCGAGTAATCTTGGATGAAGTACAGACGTCGCATTTCAACTCCTTGTTCTCACCAGTCAGTCGAACACTTTTCAGGGCACCTTTACGAATCCCATACTTCAGGTCCCTAACGTTCACGTATCCCAAACGTCGATGCAGAAGCTCGAGTGAAATTTTGTCAGTTCTTGAGTTACTTGTTGTTAGTCGTACGTGTTCCCTGACTTCTCGCACGTAATACAAATTGTCGTGTTTTACTGCAACAAGAACTACATCACCATTTGAGTGTGATATTACAGCGCAATCTTCTCTGAACTGGACTTTATAGCCTCGATTGGTGATCTTGCTGATAGAGATCAGGTTGGTCCTAACTTCAGGTACGTATAAGGTATCTTCCAGGGTTACTTCCTGTTTGACATTATATGCTTCTGTCATAAAACGTACTTTACCAACGCCCATGGTGGATGCTATCGCGTCATTTGCCAGCATCAATGTTCCACGGTGTGTGCTCGTGAGTTTGTCAAAATACCTGATATCGTTGCATACGTGGCTGGAAGCGCCACTATCGAGACACCACTTCAGGTTGAAGTCTTCTGTCTTTTGAATTGACGATATTAGAGCTACTTCAGTCACGATCTTCGCACTCTCCTTCTTCCCCTTAAAGCACTGATTCGCTTTGTGTCCCAACTTCTTACACTTAAAGCAACGTGGAACAAACTCTTCACCATCCTTTGTTTTTTCTTTGTCATCCTTCTGCTGTTTCTTCTTCCAGGTGCTTTGTTTCTTCACGAACATTGCTCCCGATGATGATCCTTTAATTTCGTTCTTCCTAGCATCACCTTCTTCCAGGATCTTGATCCTTAATGCTTCAGGTGTAGGCAGTTCATCTCGAGACTCAATTGCACATCTGAAATTTTCGAAAGATACAGGCAAACTGTAGAGCAGTAAAATTGACAGAAGATCCGGGTTGATAACGACCTCCATGTCGTTTAATTTGTCCACTGCGTCGAAGAAACTGTCAAGGTGATTCCGCACGTCACTACCTTCAGGCATTTTCTGCAAATACAAAGACTTTAATAATGTAGCCTTTCGGGCCGGACCTTTTGACTGATAAATTTCTTCCAGTTTCCTCCACATATCCCTCGAAGTAGCGCAATTTTTGATTTGTTTGAGTTCGCTTGGCAAAATCGACAAAATTATGTCCGAGCGTGCCTTAGCATCACTCTTTTCCCAGTCACGTACGGCTTGAGCATTCGCGTTATTCGCCGCCAAGACGTGTTTTACCTCAGCACCGCTCACAAACCCCCAAAGATCATTCTTTGTCAAAATAGCTTGCATTTGTAATTTCCAAGTATCATAATTTTCCTTTCCGAGAGGCTCGATTCTTGAAACGCTTGTTGAATTCATCTTTTCGTCGTAAAGTCAATCACGCCTATTCAGAATTCCACTTTTTTTAATTCACGGGTTCTGGGCCCATAACCTGTTAGAACGACGATACAGAGAAAGACCGACGAACAGACACAAACTTACAATTACACAACTTTATTTAAAGATTGACAGTTTTCGAATAACTATTAATGACAATGACAGTTATTAACAACATGAATTTTTATACGTAATCTAAGCAACCTAATTCGCATATGGAACTTTTCAAACGTTCTAACAGTTTCTTGTTTCGTCAATAAATTCAAATTTCCGGTAATATTATGCAGCCTTAATAATCCTATCACAATTTCGAAACTAGCTAAGCAAGAGCATTTCTTTTAAATCCTTCTATCATCAAATTGCAATATGTCTAAATTATCATATCTAACACAAACTTGGCACGAATAAAACGCAGTGAAGGAAATTTATCCCACAGCTTCACAAAGTCCTGGTGTGGCGAATTCGAGCAAACGTTCTATTAAATAGCTATTTGATGATTAGAAATTGGGCCTATTTGTTAAGGGTGTGCGCTACATTGTTGTCCTGTCATAATTATGCAGATTTATGCTGGGAGGGAATAAAGTCTCTCTTCTGTGCCAGCCGGTTATTAATCATTTTTTATTAAGAGCAACAGCGCGATTTTAATTCTACTGAATATATTTAACTTGAAATTTGTTTTTAAAAAGACATGATACGGTATTCAACATAGAAATATTAAGAAAATGGTAAATTATAGGGGAGACCTGGGAGAATTTGGACACAAGGAAAAAATGGATACGTTTGAATTTCCCGGGGGAAAAATGCGATTCGCGACTTTACGAAAGATTAGTCGTTAACTATACAATCGAGTATGAGACATGCGGGAACACCGGTGAAAATAGTGTTGATAAGTTATTTCAAGTTTGGTGTTTTGGGTAAGTTCCATGTAATTTCATATTATATTTACGAAAGGTATATTTCAGACTAGAAATAAATATCGAGGGTTGCCTTACCTTCAGGATTTGGCATCCCTGTAACTTAAAAGATTCATCTCGGCCCAAAAATGGAGATGAATTGTGAACATTTTCGTGCAATTATATTTTACAACTTTCGACGTGGATTAACTCAGCAAACAGTGCACGGATGAACTTAATTCAATGTTTGCCGATGAAGCTCCATCAAGGACCAGTGTTTATCGATGGTATGGTGAATTCAATCGTGGCCGTAGTTCACTCCAAGACGAATTTCGTGCAGGTCGTTCAACATCAGTTGTTGTTCCGAAAACCATTGATGCTGTGCGCGAACTGATATTGCAAGATCGTCATGTGACCTATCGTGAGATTGAGACAACCTTAGGCATTAGTGGGACTAGCATATATTCAATATTGCATAAATATTTGACGGTCAAAATAGTATATATTGTTTTATTAGGAGTAAAAGTATAACTTTTTGTGGCGAGTCTGAATGTTTGATGACCGAACGTTAGTGAGGCCGACAATTTCAGACGAGCCACAAAAAATGGTTTTGCTCCGAATGAATCGTGCTATTTTTTCCGCAAACGGCATCCAGACTATAGAACTAATTAATATTTAAATAAAAATTCACAACGATCGCAACGAAGTTTGATAAATTCAGAGAATAATAATTATAAAACTGCGCACTACATTTCCGTGGTTACTGGTTTTGTGATTGCCAAGTCAAAAACAAATTTGACAGTTCAATAATATTTTACAATGTCAGAAATATTGTAAGTGATTTAAAGCAAAAATTGGACTGTGCATTTTTGATAAGTACTTGAGCATCAAAATTTCGTTTGTTGTAGTAAGGTGTACTGAAATTTTCTTTTAGATTATATTATGTCGGATTCAGAACCCAACTGTACACCGCCCGACGTTGTTGACATTGCTAAGGCAGCTTCGAATGATTTAATTCTAACTAAGTCAAGTAGAGTTTATAATCATGCTTACGAAAGATTTTTCACATGGTGCAATGATAAAAACATTTCAAACTATTCGGAAAATGTGCTACTAGCTTATTTTTTTGAAATGACAACTAAATTAAAAATGAAAAGTTCAACAATGTGGTCTCAGTATTCCATTATAAAATCATTACTGAATATTAAACATGGATTAGATATTAGCAAATGTATGAAACTACGTGCTTATCTGAAGAAGCAGAATGAAGGGTATACTCCCAAAAAGTCAAAAGGTATTCACAAAAGACCAGTTTGAAGATTTTTTAAATAATGCACCTGATGAGCAATATCTAGGAATTAAGGTTAGTTATAATATTCTAACCTGCATAAATACAATCAAGTTTTTAAATACATACTACTTTTAGGTTGTTCTAATAATGGGCGTATCTGGAGCATGTAGATGCGATGAAATGGTAAACATGACAATAGACGATATAAAAGATTTAGGATCTGTTATTCATATAAAGATTCCTGATAGTAAATCTAAAAAGCCACGATCGTTCACAATTATTGGAGAAAAATATATAAATCTTTACAGAAAATATACTTCTTTACGTCCACAAGCTATGGAAAGCCGACGATTTTTTTTGAAATTTCAAAGGGAAAATGTTATCGCATGGTCATGGGAATTCATACAATTAGTAACGTACCCAAAACAGTAGCAACTTATTTAAAACTACCGAATTCAAAAGATTACACCGGCCATACGTTAAGAAGAACTTCAGCTACTTTGCTAGTGGATGGAGGAGCTGATATTACTTGTTTGAAATGGCATGGAGGTTGGAGGTCGAGCACTGTCGCTGAAGGATACATTGAAGACTCTTTGTCTAATAAAAAGCAAACTGCAGAAAAAATCTTGATGTCGAATTCTTTTTCACTGTACCTGAATGCAGCTTCTCATGAGCGAAATTATGTCGACGTTGATGTAACAGAAGCAACAACAAGTAAGGAATCACAGGAAATGTTGTCGATGAACTCTTTCAACTCTGCACAAAATTCGATCTCCCACACATTGGCTCAATCAACTGCATTTTTGACTTCTTTTTATTCCCGTACGTAAAAAACATATAGAGGTAAACGTTTTTCGACACCTGAAGAAGCGGTTGCTGCATTTAGAATGCATGTTTTGGAGATACCTCAATCAGAGTGGCAAAAGTGTTTCTACAATTAGTTCAAACGCATGCAAAAGTGTATAGATCTTCATGGGGAATATTTTGAAAAACCATAAAGTGATTTTCGATGATTAATATTTGTTTTTGTTCTCTAATTCCGAAATATAAAAGGCAACCCTCGAATTATACCAGGGAAGTTCCTGAACCATAAGTTGAACTATTTGCCAAAAATATAAATATGGCAAAACTATTTGCCAATTTATTCTTATATATAATACCAGACCATACATAGCCAAAATAGACTACACTCGAGGCTTTTCCTTACCATGCCACCTTTTCGCAGTTTAGCGAATGACCAGAATAAGTTTGTTTACAAGTCCTTTTTTTATCCCGTCATTGAATTTAAAAAATTTACTTCTGGACAGTTAAAATGAATTTTAATCTAATTATGAAAGCAATCATCATTAAACCACCAACATTTATTTAGGTGGTTTTAAATTAATTTCGACTGGTGATCTCAACTAATTATTTTTTCTGAAATCGTTTCGGAATACTTATTTTTTCAGACTAATTTCGGACTCCAAATTACGCTATTCTAATAAATTCGTTTGTTGCTGGGCAACGAACTTTCTCGGACAGTACAGGAAAATTTTTCCCGGCCTAGGCCTTAAAATTCAGCCTACGTCAGTTTTTTACGTACAGTAAATTCAATAAATATACTCAAATAACCAACTCTTATTTATTCAATTTTTTTTGAATATTTGAATATTTACACTTATTTTGCAGTTGTGCAAATTATTAAAAATAGGGTGTAATCCAGCCGAAAAGTTTTCTTTGTTACCTTCCTCTTTATTTGTTATTTCTGAATAGTTAGCGAAGTTATTACTATTTTCTTCTTCGGTAATAAAACTAATAGTATTAACAGAATCCTCTATGTATTTTTCCCTTCTAAATATTTAATTTACTATGTCTACTTTATTTGTGAACCAAATACTAACTGACTTTTGTCACAATAATAAACAACCAGTGTTTGTCAGGGAAACGATTTTATAGGCAATATGATGGTTATCAAAAATTGTTATGCATTTATAAAAATTTCTTAATGTTTGTATTGATGCGATTTCAGAAAAAATAGTATGTGCACCTCGGAGTAAAAGCACATTCCCAGACTCCATTGTTTATTGGCCTCAGCTATTGTCATCCGGGAATGTATCCCTTTTACTCCTAGATGCACAATATACTATATTTTAGGAGAACGATTCTTTCCTATCTATCCGCTAAACTAAAAAAAAATAGTTTTACTAATGACCATACTTAGGTTCTCATAATTATTTATCTACGGTTCCCACCTTTGTACTGCAAATGTTTTTTCATCATACCTCTCTGAAAACACTATGTTTACATGTCTATGTAAGGGGCTTTTCCTGTGCGCCCGCACAGGAAAATTTTTCCCGTGCGCTAATGACATTAACTGGCTACTAATAAAACATACTATTGAAAGTTCCTTAATAACCGCAAACAATGCTTGTTTATTTTCCTTAGCAACGTTAAACAACGCTTGTATATTGTGACAGTTTTTCGAATTTAAATTCAAAATATTTTTAAAATGAATTCTCCATAAGAAAAAATATCACTTGAAGCTGCGAAAGTAAGTGCAGAATTACTGCCCAGGAAGTTTTGTGAGAGATATGAAAATGAGTACCGTCTATTTTGCAAGTGGCGTCAGCAAAAAGAAGTTAACACAGTAAGTGATGATACTCTTCTCGTTTATTTGTCAGAAAAAGCCAAATCCATGAAAGCTTCAACTTTATGGAGTCGATTTTCAATGATAAAAAGTTGTCTAGCACTAAAAGAAAATGTGAATATTAGTAACTTGCCAAAATCTATTGCATTTCTCAAACGGCAAAGTGTTGGTTACACACCAAAAAAGTCCAAAGTATTAACTGCAGACCAAGTCGCCAAATTCATACTTGAAGCACCAGATGAGAAGTGGTTATTAACTAAAATAATTTTAATATTTGGTATTTTCGGTGCATGCAGAAGAGATGACGTGGAAGACAATTGCCGGTTTTTGGTGGTATTCCTTCGAGATGGCAAAACTCACAAATCAAGAAGTTTTACCATTACAAAGGAAGGATGCCCCTTTGATCCATGCAGTTTTTATCGCAAATATATTAATCTAAGGCCTACAAATATGAAAACTACAAGATTACTTATTGCGTATCGTAATGGTAGATGTTATGCTCAACATGTAGGTTGCCATACTATAAGTGGTAGAACAAAACAGATTGCTGAATATTTGAACCTAAAAAATCCTGAAGAATATACTGGACACGGCTTAAGACGATCTTCAGCGTCTATGTTAGTCGAAGGCGGAGCGAATTTGCTTACTCTAAAAAGACATGGAGGTTGGCATTCGTCGATAGTAGCTGAAGGCTACATCGAAGAATCAGTAAGCAGAAAAATTGAAGTTTCTCGTAAATTGTTCAATTATTCAAGAATAGGAAACACAACGTCAACACCAGAAGCCATTGTAGTTGGGAAAGACCAAGAAATAAATACTAATGTACCTTCGACTTCATCAACTACAATTCTACAAAATGAAATGCCTGCTAAAGAATTGCACATTTACAACAACACAAATTGTAACATAAATATTTCATTTAGTAAAAATTAAAAATTAGGTATAGGTTTTTGTTCGTTCATGTGTAAAAATAAAGGTTTCTAGCATTGTGTAGATTTTTTTACCTTGTTTTTTGTTTTCAGAGAGGTATAATGAAAAGTATCGGGTTAAATAAATAAATAATAAAGATATTCCTAAACATAAGTCACCAGCAGTTAAATCAATAGTTCTTTTTAAAATAGATATCTTGACAGAAATCACTACAACATATTTGTATTAAAATTTACCGAATATTTACTAGTTATTAGTTGTATAGTTTAACCCCCAAAATGGAGAACTTTTACCGCCCTTGACATATTTTCATTTTAGAAAAGATCATTAAACCCATCGAGCATAATATCTCATAAAAAAATATATATAATGATCTTTTGAGATTTTCTTAAATAAAAAAAAGTGCCGCTCGTCCTTAAAACTACCTGTAGACTAAGAAAAACGCCATTATTATTATTACCATACTAATTAACTTCATCTCCAAATCACCATAAGAACACTAACGTTTGACTACCGCTTCATTAATAGACAATAGACTGTGAGCGTACGTGAAATTTAAAATAAGATCGGTCACAGTCTGAATGATGAAGCGGCGGTTTCGCAGTATTTCATTTTTCACTGTCCAAGCCTCCTATGATATATTATGAATGATGGAACAATGGTTCTTCTTTTATTTTTGCTTCGTCAGTTTTAAAACTGGTGCCCGAACGATATGGGATTCGGGGAACAAATGGAGTTTTATTTTTTGTTATCTCTTTTTACACAACAGTTGAAATATCTCGTGTTGTTTTTTTCCTTTTGAATAATTCGAAATGAATTTGTTAAACTTCTTTTTCAAAGGTTTAACTAAGGTACTATTGCTCGAATTAATCTGTAATTAATATGTTGGTCTTCTACACTTTATACAGTATGGAAACCACTTAGTTTAGGAGATGATAAAAAACGCTGGGACCCGTCAACTTTGAAATTCAAATTTAAACATAAATTCAAATGTAAAGTTAAATTGATTGTACTAACCCTTACTTTTTGGAAGTCCATCTTATTAAGAATAATAAAAAACTCTTCGTTTTAACAAAACATCCACTCAAAAATTTTCTAACCAAATAGGAGAACATGTAAAGGATTCAAATTATCTATTAAATGACTATGATAAAAAATACCTAGTAAATAAAAATCCTCAATGTCCAGAATTATATGAAACTATTAAATTACATAAAAAGTTTAAACCGATTATACCAGTAGTTTCGTATGTTAACACTTCTAATACTAAGGTAGCTAAAAAATTAAATACTATTCTAAATAATTATGGTTACACATCTAAATATTCAGTACAAAATTCATTAGATCTGATAAAGAAATTAAATAAATGTAAATTACAAAATAATACTAAATTAGTATGGTTTGATGTGACTAATATGTTCTCTAAAATACCTCCTAAAAAATGTATAGTTCTAGTTAAAAAGCTATTAAATGAAAGAAATATCCATCCAGAAACAATATCAGATATAATTGACTTATTTAATGTATGCATTAGTCAACATTATTTTACTTTGGATAACAAAGTATATATTCAAAATGAGGGTCTTCCGATGGAAAGTCCCAATTCTCCAATTTTAGCAAATATTTTTATGGATAATTTAGAAAACATAATCTTTAATTCTAGTTATAAAAACAATATTGTATTTTGGTATAGATACGTTGATGATGTGTTAGCAGGATTTGAAGGTAGGGAACGAGAGTTAGATATATTTTTTAATTATATTAATACCTTGCATCCTAAAATTAATTTTACAGAAGTTGAAGACAATAATTCAATTAATTTTCTAGATTTAAAAATTGAAAAGTTTATAATTTACTAAATTATTCAAAATACAGAAAACCAACACCGTATAATTCAAATCATCCTATAACACATAAATTAGCAGCTTATTATTCTATGACACATAGGATATTTTCAATTCCAATGGACAAAATTAATTTTGATAAAGAAATTGATATCATAAAACAAAGCTACATTTAATGGCTACCCAATTTTCCTGGTTTTTCTATATCATTGCACAGTTATACCGATCTTAGAGGGAAGTACATGCAGAATAATCTTTAATAATGTTATGTCTTATTACTTCCATACTTGGTCTAGCCTTATACCTACCTAATAAACATCAGGTACCTAGCTACAAACAAACATTATGTCAATCTGACGATGCTAATTCTAGCGAAACGGCTGTCATTGAGGTTAAAAAAGCAATTTTTAAAATAAATAGTTTTGTTAAAACAAAGAAAAGGGTGATACACGCAAGTCTGGTAGCATCTATATGATCATGATCTATATTTTTAATGAAACACCCTGTATGTTTGTATGTTGGTTATTTCATTTTAAAACCTTATTTTTCTTTGAAAATGCTGTTACGACATTTAATTCTATAATAAATGATCTGTTGGCACACAAATGAAAGATAAGATCGTTCTACGTTAATCAAAAGTAACTTATAAGACAAACAATCGACTGCAAAGGCAAGCCATTACGTCTAAAAAGTGTGCCTTCTTATAATTTCACGGTGAGTTCTAAAAAAAATAACGACGAGATTAGCTGTCCATCTTGTTGGAATGGGGCCGCGTTTTTGTTGATCTTTTGTTGTTCCTCTTTTTTATCCTTTTGCTTTTATACGAAACTATTTTGAATATTACGTTCTGGAATGTGGGTTTTTTTTTGAGTAGTATGTCAAAGCACATGCTTAGGAAATTATAAGAAAAATGTATTCTTTAATTAAAGTACTATTTAAACAACAGATAATTCATTAGATGACAATAAACAAAGTAATTAGGTATATGAAATTGATTTTATAGTAACCTTTACTTTGTGGAAGTCCATCTTACTAAGATGGACTTCTAAGCCCACAATATATTCTCTCGATACTTCCTCAGTCAAGAATAAGGCCCCAGGAGTCAACGGTTCCTGATTCCCACTAAGGCGTGGGTGGTGACAGCCAGCAATGCTCCTTTCTCGTTACTCTTAGGAACACACATCGAAGATTTTGTTTCTAAGTTCTATAGTTTGGTGACAGGGTGTTCTCAGGTGTTTCAGAAGTCATACGGTGTCAAAACCACAGAATCCGGTACATAAAATCTTCGGTTATTACATGGGTGACAGAAAATATCTCTAAACGGTATTATATTGACAACAGCTGAGTTTTTTTAGGTATTATTACAGTTCCAAGCTAAATAATCAAGAAGAGAATCCATGTTACAGGCGCAATTAAAACACTCACAGCGTAACGCTTAAGTGGAATTAGGAAGGTATGTTGTTAAAGCTTGAAGATGGACGAAAATGTAAGAAAAGCCTAGAATTGACTTCTAGAGACAATGTAATTTTAAAGGCATAGCACGACTGGATTCAAGTTACGCAAGGTCGGAAGAAATAGAATAAACTAACCATTACAATTGCTTCTATAATTAAGTTAAATCAGATGGTCGTCAGCGGATCTTCTGGTTTTATATCTTTTTTCAAAGCAATTCCATTTTTTGTGTCATATAGTGTTATTTATACAGTGTGGAAAGCACTTATGGAATAAAATTATTTGTGGGGTTTTAAGTGGGTTTATAAGATTATAAAAAACACTGGGACCCGTCAACTTTGAAATTCAAATGTGAACTTTTTAAACATAAATTTAAATGTACACGCAAGTCTGGTATCGTCTATGATCTATATTTTTAATGAAACACCCTGTATATTTTTATGATTTTAAAAGTTCCGTAACATAACGAAATATACCCTGGGGTCTATTAGGAATTGTACAGGGTGAAATTTTGAAATTATAATTTTGTTCAAGATAGTAAATACATAAAATACTTGACGTAATTGATTTTTTACATTAAAACAAATGCTCAAAATGTTTTCCACCTTGTTGTTGGCAATGACAGTCTCATATAAAAGTCAAAGTCGTCCTCAACTCTGTTTAAAGTTTGAAATGAAATAGCACGTATTTCTGTAGTTATCCTTTCTTTGAGGTGTTGCATATACTTTGTTCTTAAGATAACCCCACAGAAAAAAAATCCAAGGGCGAAAGGTCCGGCGATCTAGCTGGTCACCGATAGTACCTCTGAAGTAATTTATTACATTTAAAGCATAATGGGGTGTTGCTCCGTCCTACTGGAATCAGATATTTTCATCCAGTAGGTTCGGATCTATTGCGTTGGGATATAAGTTGGCCAACTCAGGAATAACTTCGTCTCCAATCATGCTTAAATATTTTTCGGCTATAAAATTTACATCTCCAAAAGTAGGACCATTAATACGATCACCTATGATACCTGCCAAAACGTGCAACTTTTGAGAATATTGAGTATGTGTCTCACGCATCCAATGGGGATTCTCCTCTGACCAATAACTACAGTTTTGTCTGTTCACTTCCCCGTTCAATGTGAATGTTGATTCATCCGAAAAATAATTGTACCAACTCTTTTTCATTTCTGTCCAATTTATTTATAATTTTTTCGCAGAAATCCATTCTACAATCTGGATCATCTTTTATTAGTTCTTGCACAAAAGTCAATTTATATGGATAAAGTTTTTCTTTATGGAAACATGTTAGGACAGTTGTGTGACACATTATTTTGACGAGAAATTTGATGTGAACTTGACGTTGGACTATTCAGAACAATAAACAACTAAAAGGTTGAATTAACTTCCACTATTTATTCTTTAAATACTAAATACTAAATACTAAATACTAAATACTATGTAATGACAGCCGTTTCGCTATCGCTGTCATTACATTTAAAGTATTTAAAGAATAAATAGTGGAAGTTAATTCAACCTTTTAGTTGTTTATTGTTCTGAATAAGATGAACTTTCACATAGTAAGGGTTAGTACCATAAATTTCATTGACGTTGGATTCTCCACGACACTTAACATAATATCCACAAAAAATGTTAACAAAATATTGATCCTTAGTGAAGAAATTTGAGGTGTTTTCAAATAAGTATTTTCGACAATGTAGGTATGTTATGTAATTGGTGGTTCTAAAATCTCTAGTATAACCACATCTTTATAGAGTTTTTTGCGTGTGATAATTTAGCCCTTAATAATCAAACGACTACTATGGCATGGGACGACCTGAGGGCAGAAAATGTGTATAAAAAGTAATAGACTAAATGTATTAATGCGTAAATAAGTACTTTTTTTTAGGGTTTTTGCACATGAAGAAAATAGGAAGTTTTTTTCTATACTTCTTTAAATTAATTATCCATTGTATAGAATCATAATGTTCGATGTGACATGAATATATCTATAACATGAAGTTATTAGTTAGTTACGCAACAAATTAACGGACGTACATAAACTTTTGCCGAAATAAACAAAAAACGTTTTCACACATTAAAATATCCCTCATGCATGTGTACGAATAAACAATAATAAAATCGAAGCCCGAATTTCACGCGTTTGTAGAAAAAGGAAACATCATTCAACCGAAAATTACTTGTAGCAATAGACCATGAATTTACGCCGTTATTGATTGATTTATGTCGTTTTCGGAACGACTATCGTTTCGCCATATGTCGTAACTTTTTAATTCCTGTTTATGTAGAACTACACATACGGAATGACCGATAAACTTACTCCTCGATGTTAAAGCAAAAGCAAAAAACTTACGACGTAGCGCTCGAGAAACGATTCGGTTTTATTGCGCCTATCGGAAAACGTTTAAAATGTTTTTCATATTCAACAACGACCGCATCATTTTTACTGCATTTATTTGTCCGATTAGAATTTCTTTGTTTCATTGTCTTCATTCTATCAGATAAACTAAGTAACAATGTATGAAACGTGGCCTAGAAATAAAACTGACCACTATATTATTATCTAGTAGCTAAAATTAAAGGCGAATCCACCCAAGAATGATCTCATAACAAAATATAAAGTGAGCACGAAGTTATAAGATCTTTTAAGTTAAATAAAATATAAGAAATTAGAAATAGATTACGGATTAAAATATATAAAGAAAAAAATACACAAATAAGAATTAATACAAAACGATTAATGCAAAAATTTAAAAAACCTAGTAGAACAATTAGTATAAAGTTAAAATCAATAATCAACCAAAAAACCATGCCATACAGCACTTTCCTTAAACCTGAATGGTTTATGGCAGTACCATGAGATAAGATACCTAGGCTTAATATTCGATGAGACCTTAAGCTGGAAACTTCATACAAGACAACTAGTTATAGCTTGTCAACAAGGATTAAACCTCTTAAAATATCTAGCGTGCCGATGGAAATATACTACTTTTATAATATAAACACTAATACGCTCAAAAATAGACTATGGCTGCATAGTATATTCTTCCGCAGTGCCCACTTTATTAAAATCTCTAGATATTGTTCATAACAACGATCTCCGTATAGTATCAGGTGCTTTTCGGACAAACCCTATAGACAGTCTTCAATGGTGTTAGCCCCCATAAATTCCTTATGGGGCGCAGGTACTGTTATTCCCGATTAAGCTAGTTCAGAGTGAATAATTAGAGATAATAGTATCTCCCGTAGAGTAGGGGGGGTTCAATTATTTGTTAAGAAAGAAAATATACAGATATAGTCACCCTAATGAATTTAATCTGAACAAACCCAACATCAATTAAGATTAGTTAACACTTCGATGGTAACTTGAATGTGCCAAGTGCTGGATTATATCAGTTTAATGCTGTCACTATGATGGATACAAAAAAAACATGGAAATCTTTTACTTGTGGTTCATCCAGGTGCCAAGGAGGCAGGCAGTTATGAACAAGTCTAGAGAAGGAGCTCCTATATACTTCTAATGAGTGCTTAAACAAAGCAAGTACATGCAAGCAAGGTGTGTAGCAGAGATGTGTAGGTGTGTAGTGTTGTACAGTAGGAGTAAGCAGCCCCCAGTTAGTTAGTGCAGGTGCCAAAGCCAGAAGTGGAAGAATGAAGTGAAGAAAATACAGATTTAGAAAAAAAAATAAGCAGAAGTAGGTCTTATAAAGCAGGAAGAGGTTTTTGGCCTAAAAAGAAATTTACAAATTCAATATTTTTATTTGAAATTTAAGCTTAATCCCTTATGGACTTACCGGAGGTGAAATGTGGCCAATAAGTGAGAAAGACTGGATCCAGATCCAAAATTAAGTGTATAATGTAACTATTACAATGTAATGATCCTAATGTCTTCTATTTTTTTTGTTTTTCTTGGCATAAAAATCCGAAATAAAATTCGAAGTTCAAGAAACCATGTGCTTCATTCAGAACAATGCCAAGAACAAAAAAAAGGAAACCGGTTCAAAGTACAAAGTTAAGCCTAGTAAAGTGTGATTTTTATTAAAATTAAATGGTTGAATTGGCACTTCTAATTTGACTGAAGACTAGAAGAAGAGGCCCTCTCTTAACCTATTGAACTTTGACATTAAATGTTTTAATCTAAATAAACAATGTTTACTTATTTTTACTGATATTTAATAAATTATTTTGGTTGTGTGTAGTTATTTTATATTTGTGTTTAAGGTTGTGTTTCTATTTTATTAAAGAGAATGGTAAGGTATATTTTATTAACTTATATCTAAAATTATTAATTAGATGAACAATCAAAAGATTTAGATAGATCAAAATTAAGGTTATAAATAACTTTAGTACCTATAGAGAAAACCTAAACAACTAAATGAATTTAAGATCAAATTTATTATTAAAAACGAACCGTAACAATGGGAACTCGGAGAACCGTCACTTACTCAAAGAAGATAAGTAATCAGTTTATCCTACGCCTCAAAAAGACGTTCCATTAAGTCCAACATTCCAGATTGTACATACTTCCCATTTTCGCACGAAAACGCTAAAACCCACATACAACTCCAATCAATAATACAAAACATTATAGAAGAGTTACAAATCACCTTTCCTCAAGTTTATCAGACCAACTTTGAAGTTTCGCCCCCATGGATAATTCATTTGCCTGATGTAAACCAGCAGCTACTTAAATATAATAACCAAGACACCAATCCTCAGGTAATAATAAACCACTATCAAGAAATAATTTCTCTTTCCCTTCCGATTCCACCACGATATTCACAGATGCTTCCAAGACAAATTCTGGAGTGGGCTGCGCAGTGGTTGTACCAGAAAAAATTGTAACTTTCAAATTACCGTCACTGTCATCAGTATTGTCGGGGGAACTTTATGCTCTGCATAAGGCTCTTACTTATGAGACCAGAAACAAGCTAAGGAATATTATTGTAGTAATTGACTCTGCTTATTCCTTACAACTGCTATCCAAAATATACACATATGTCCAAAATTTTGGAATAATGGAATATTTCATCTTTTTATTAATTTTTATAAATAATTTTTTTGATATAAGTAAACATCATTTTGCTACAACTCTAACCAATACTCAATAAATCTTGAAATCAGATAAACATACAAAAAAATGATTTTTATATTTTGCACTTATAAAAATCTTCATTATAAAACGCATTTGCGTATCGTAATGTAACTTTTGCGCACGCAAATTTTTGTTTTAAATGGTTGGCGACATGAGTGAAGTATCTAAAGCTTAGAACAAAAAGAAACAGGAAGGAGTCTGTCATATATTAACTTTAAGGAAAATTTGCGACGGAAGTCCGCCATCTTGAAGCTCCTAGTATGACTCATTGTTTATATTTACAGTATACTGTCAAAGCAATATTTGCATATAAATGTCAAAAATAAGCGCATAGGCGTATCATTCGGTTCTTATAAATACTAAATTATTTAGAAAACTAATTGTATTCACACAATTGATTGGTTGAAATTTTTTTAAAATAAAAACCCTGCTATAATTTATATTTTTTTTTCGGTACGTCAATGGATACGGGAATTAAAATTGACAGTTGGCCGCCATATGCAAGCTCCTTTCTGGACTCAAGGTCATTTTGCATATACTCCTTCCTGTTTCTTTTTGTTCTAAGATCTAAAGGCAAGACTATTGACATTGACATTTGTGGCTAATAGCAATTTATTAATTTTATATTGTTCTTTAAAAAAGTATTTGTGAATATGAATATCATTTTTTACTTATATATTAGGTTCGTTCCAACAAGAGTCCGAAACTATCAGAGATTGTTATGAGCATGCGCATGTGCATTTTAGCGTTCCAACAACAATTTGTGACAGTTTGCTGACTGATAGTAAGCTGTTCCAACGTTACATGCAAACGGTTTGAAAACTGTCATAAGAGTTTGTGAATTTGTTAGGAACTATAAATCAGACGCATGCGCAAAGGAAATTTGATCATTCGAAACCACGTGTTTGTCCATTTAATTCAACTTTTAACCTTTTTCGCGTATTATATATTTATATCGTGAGGAGATCTATTTAATATAAATATGAGTTACAGTGGCTCGGATGAAAATATTGGGAACAGCGATTTATTAGACGAAAGTATTGGTGCATTCCACAATGAAGACGAATCCAGTCATGTTCTCGAGTAAATAATTGAGGAAATTGGTGTTCGCCCCAAAAATTCAGAATGGGAAAATATTTTCCACTTGTTGCACTGTCATGTGTTAAATGTCAAACTAGTACTACAGTGTTCCAACAGAACAGTTTTGGACTAGTTTCAAATTTCATAAAATGCGCGCATGCGTAGAAACAAATTTGAAAACAATCCGAAACGCATCCCTGATTGTTTGTTGGAACGAACCTAATATACTATTATTGGTGTACTAGTCATTTTAAAATATTTTAAAACATTAACATTTCATAATTTAAATGTCAAAACTGTCAAGATCTGTCAAATGTTATAAATAACACAGTGCTACCGACATACTTTTTAAAATCAAAATTTTCGGTATTACGTAAAATTAATAAATTAATTTAAAAAATGATAAAATAGCAAAATATACAAAATATTATAAACAAATTATTTCATATGACTGTTGTGACACTTGTTCTTTAAAAAACTCATCGCTTCGCGATTCGTTTTTTAAACTTGAACTCGTGTCATAACAGAATTCCATATGAAATGCGTTGTTTAATATACTATTATTCTTTTGAGGTGAAAAATGTACAATGTATTACAAATACATTTTTAAAAAAAATTAATAACCAAAAAAAAAGTTTTTAAATAAAATTAATAATCAGTATTTCCTCCATATATGCATGACTGTAGGCGATGTGGCATGCTATCGATTAAATGGTCAAGCTGGGCTTGCGGAATTCTCTTACATTCTTCACGAGCAGCATATTTCAGTTCTCGTAGAGTAATTGGGCGTGGGTTTAGCTTCTTAATACGTGTTTTAAGAATGTCAGGGGAATTTGATGGCCATCTTAATGTGAATATTCCTTCTTCTTCCAAAAAATTTTGTACTGTAGCTGTTCGATGTGGAGGTGCATTGTCATGCATAAACACAAATCCATCACCTACCGCCCCCGGAATAGCCGCACAACAGGATTTAAAACTTCCTCGATGTACACAGCAACAGTGATTCTTCTCTCCAAAACCAGGAGAGGCGTCCGTGTACCCCTCATAATACCACTCCAAACCATAATACTCCCACCTTCAAATGAAACACGTGGTTGGGCTGTTTTTAATCGGGCTTGTTGTCCTAGAGCCCTCCAAACTAGCGTTCTTCGCGAATCAGAAACCAAGCCAATTCTTGATTCATCAGGGAACATCACGTAATTCCAGTTAGGACCATGTTGTAAAATTTCTTGAGCCCATTGCAACCTTACAATTTTTTGTTGATAGGTTAGTTTGGGAACACGTAGAGGTTTTACGATATAAATTTACCACATGTTAATATTCGTATAATTGTTTGCCTTGAGATATTCAGTCCTTCAAGTCTAGCAATTTCTCTGGATATGCCACTTGTAGATTCCTTTCGATTTCTTCGAGCTATCAATGTTATCTGCCGGTCTTGTGCTGCCACTTCTGGGACGATCCTTCACATCATTTGTGTCTTGGATTTTTTTTTAATTTTTGATACAGCACCCTGAGTAACACCAACATTATTCGCGATATCACTTTGACTAAAGCCCTGTTGTAACAAAGCAATTACTCTAGACCTATTAAAATATGATATCATGGGCATTTTTAAACAGCTCAAATGAAATTTAAACAAGAATTGGAATAATGTGAAAGCACCCAAATCAATCAAATATGACCAAATTAATACAAAAAGGAATCAAATTTAGTATTATTTTGATTTAAAAACGCTTTAAAATAAATATCAACAAGAGTTTTTAAAAAAACCATAAGCGTAGATATATTATTTGTAAATATTCCAAACTTTTGGACATATGTGTATATGTAAAACATCCAATAGTCAAGTTAATTAAAAATCAACTTCACTAATTAATGGACACAAATATCAAGTTTCTATGGGTTCCTTATATGCACATATATGCATAACAGGGAATGAAACAGCTGATAAACAGGCCCGCAAAGCAGCATCTGATTTAAACCGTGAGGTCATTTTAAAACCATTCGCGAATGATCTAAAAATACACTATAAGCAAGAGTTTATTAAAAAATGGACCTCAAATTGGAAGCAAAAGCCGTCAAAATTAAAATAAGTCAAACCAGATTATGCACCATGGAATAACAGCCTTTGTAGTCGCTTCTTTCAGTTAATTATTATAACAAGAATAAGGCTGGGCCACACTAGACTTACCCACGAACTTCTGAGCTTCAGGAGTTATTTGCGCAATCTCCGTTCTGATGCGCTTATTCAACTCTTCGATGTCATTTGAACCACTTTGATAAACTTTGCTCTTCAAGTATCCCCTAAAAAAGTCTAAGGGTGTCAAATCTGTCGACCTTCGATCGTTTCTTCCTATCAACCTATCTGGAAAAACAGCATTTAAGTAGATGTAATTTGTGGTTTTGGGGCACCCCCCCATTACGCCATTAAAATTTTAATCCGGTGAGTCTCAGTTAAATAGTCTGACGAGAAATTTGACGTGAACTTGACGTTGGATTCTTCACAACACTTAACATAATATCCACTTTCACATAATCTTCAACGAAGTGCGGTTTTCTCTTGAATGTCCAAGTTCCCTGAATTGTGCATGAATTTTAGATACAGTACCGTGTGAAATATTAGACAACTGAGGATACCTCTGACTAAATAAATTTTCCACTTCAACTTGACCCCTACATCATTAAAATTTTAATCCGGTAAGTCTCAGTTAAATATTTCATTATTACTTCGCAAGATACTAGTTTTTGACTAAGAATTGGCAACTCATCAACAACTGACAGACATTATTTATCGATTTAGTTAAATTATATTGGCATAATTATCTATACAGTTTTTACCCATTCGTGACAAAAAATGTTAACAAAACCAAAAATATTGATATTTAGTGAAGAAGTTTGAGGTCTGCATTCAGCTAATTAAAAATAAAACCATTATTTAAAGTGTGAAACATTTTTATTTTCAAAATTTTATGTATTTACTATCTTGAACAAAATTATAAATAATTTTAAAATTTTACTCTGTACAATTCATAATAGACCTTACATGGTATAATTTTTTTGAGATCTTATTGTTAAGGAGCTTTTAAAATAATAAAAACATACAGGATGATTCATTAAAAATATATAGATCATGGACGATGCCTTCTAAACTAACCTCACAAATAATTTTATTCCATAAGTTGTTTCCACACTGTATAAAATATGTATAAGTACCATTTAGTAAATTTTTATGTGTCTCACTATATATATGGCATCCTTACAATTTCATAGATACTGATTGTGGGTTGTTGAGGACGGTTGGGGGTGATCTAAAAATTTGCAAATTAAGGAATAAATTTAAGAAAGAAGAGAAGCAATTTATAAACCACAAGTTACGATTCTTACACAAAAAAGTGACTTATAATGTTGGAATATTACTAAAATCCACTTGAGGTTTCCATTCTCCCTTAAAAGGTTCAAAAGAAAAGTAATAAAATAAAAAACAAATCAATCTTTCACCGTCTCCGCAGGGGTCTTTTTCAACAGTAAAAGCCGCACCGACAAAAGCCGTGCTATTTGGTATTTATTGTGCAAAGGACAGGCAGGTAATATTTACGTGTTTTGAGGTTTGTAACGCCATGTTAGAACAATGCCCATTAGGCTAATTTACTGCCGATCGATGTCAGTTTAGCGCTTGAAATAAAAAATCCTTCCAGATTCCAGCATTTAAGAACCGTCACATAAATAGAACGCTGCTTGCATCAAATTTTAGCAAAAAAAAACAATCAAATCAATTTTAACAAAGAATAAGATCATTTTTAAATCATTGTTAGCGTAATCTACTACCAAATTTAAAATACTGCTCTGATATTAGGAAAAAAGCATTTATTGATCAGTCATATAAAAAACCATAACTTCACATATATGAGGCTTTTGTTCGAAGTAACTAGAAACTTTTTGAGAAGTAGCACCCACATGCTTACGATCACTGTTTAGCACGTCTAATAATATTAATATTTTTTTTTAAATATTGGGTATAAATAAAAATTTAATAAAACTACGATATACAGTGCTTTTCAGATAAAAGTATCCACTTTTAATAACTTTTGTAATACTGGTATTTAGGAAAAATCAAAAAACACGTCAATTTATGTTGGAAGGGACAAGCATTATGCCTTATTAAAACTTACTGGAAAAGCCACCCCATCACCCCTAGCAGCATCCCTTTTTTTAATTACTTCTCATATTTTTTAAGTAAAATTTGAATACTCCTCTTTGAGCTGATTTCAAAAATGTATAATACTTGTAGGTTAAAGTGGTTAGTTTATGAGATAAACAATTTTTCTTTTAATAACACAAATTTTACTTATTTTTTACTTTCACCTTATTTGTCTGTCTGTAATAAAATGGGTTGAAAAACAGTTCTGTATAGGTGGAATGATTTCTTCTCTGGTGAATGCAATACTGGCAGAATGTAATGAATATCCATTAGATTTGCGACGACAAATATTATCGAAAAAATATTTTTCCTACGACCACATATGAAAGTGCTAGTTTGCACACTTATTTGTACTCAAGAAAGTAGCTAATATCAATACACGTATTGAAAAGTAAATATCAATACACGTATTGAAAAGTAAAAAAATATAGTTCTATGACCTGTGACATTTACGTCAAATTTATCAATAGTAAAAACCAAGAACGATAAACATTTACCAGGATTGCTTAATCCCATAAGACGTACGTTCGCCAAAAAAATCGATCGCGCGTGACGTCACTGCAGTCCTCGGCCGTATTAAAACGATTTTATGGGAATATTTATTATAAATTATGAGTGTTTAATCTTAAAAATCCAAATAGTGGTACGTTAGTATTACAGAAATCATAAAAATACTGTCTAATTCCTATTATTTCCATGCATTTATATGGTAAACGTTATAATGAAGGACTGCAGTGACGTCACACAGCTGGCGGACAAATCAGCCCGATTAGGCAATCCTGGTAAATGTTTATCGTTCTTGAGTAAAAACACATGAATGTCAAAGCAAGGACCATTTAATTTTTTTTAAATCTTCCTTGTGTCAAATATTATATTGTAATTGCCAATACAAATTTTCCTGTATAAAGTGAGAATAAAGAATAAAGTTTCTTATAGGTTTTTAAATTTTTAAAAAAATAAAAATATTTTTATTCAGTATTATTATTTTTATAAAAACACTTTTAGAAAGAAGAATATTTTATTCTTCTTTTTTATATGTTATGTTTTATATGTTTATATGTTATGTTCCGTGCATGTATCGAATGTGGATTTTTGAAGTTATGTTTGTGTTTCTGTTTACAATTATCTTTGTGTCTATTATTATTACATTACTTTGAAAATATTTGAACTTTGTTGTGATTTGTGTTCAAATACATACTACGTATACAAGAAAACTCAATTGACATTATAAAGTGTTATGGGTTATGCATCCTGTTAAAAATAAAAATAAATTATTTTGAAGAATTTTTATTTGTCAGTACGTCTGTTGATAATCTTTTCAGTGTGTGTGATATTGTTTAATTGACTTTATACTTTTGTTGAAGGATTTTTTACGTGGTCGTAGGAAAAATAGTGTACATAACTCGTTGGAAAGTGTATTTCTTGCACTCGTTTAGTTTCTGCACTCGCCGCTACGCGGCTCGTGCTAAACTTTAACTCGTGCAAAATGTTACACTTTCCACACTTGTTATGTAATATACTATAACGAAACTAAAATCTCGGGATCACATGATCAGCATATTAGGTAATATCGCGAGAGAAAATGTTACAAACCGCTATTGGAAAATTAAAAATTCCCCACCACTGGTAGATGCTTTTATTGAGACCAATGATTTTCAAAATATATTTGGTAAAATGAAAATGAAGCTAATGTATACCATTCCATATAAATCATTAATTCACAGACATAGAGTCATAATTCTCAAATATCACGAATCTTGTCAAATAAATTACGTTCTTTGTTGTATTTACTGATGGATCTAAGTCAAACGATGGTGTAGGCTGTGGGGTATTTATCCAAAGTACAAACCAGGCATTAACTTTTAAATTGCCATATATGTCCAGCATATATACGGCTGAACTTTTTGCAGTCTTAAAGGGTGCTACTTGGTTAACAACCCACAATGTGCACGAAGCAGTTATATTGACCGACTCTAAATCTGTTTTAGAGTCTATTAAAAATATGACATTCGAAGGAATGAAATGTTCCATGCTTTGCACTTTAAAGAACATGATTGCAGGGTTAAAAATAACATTTGTTTGGGTAAAGAGCCATATGGGGATAACAGGCAACGAAAAAGCGGATAGTCTATCTAAGGAAGCGGTTCAAAGTGGAGTTTTCTGTAACATTTATACCTTAAAAGATTTGCACAACTTAATTAAAAATGATACAAGGTTAAAATGGAAACAGCAATGGAAAGGGGTAACTAAAAAAAAAATTTAGTTTTATTTTGCAAGAGCTGCTGCTACAATATTTAACGAATTACATGACGAAAGACATGCAACTCATAAGTATGTAATTCAACTGATAGAGAAATTCTAGCAGCAGCTCTTGCACAATTATTATTTTGGTAGTATAAACCTACAAATTCAATTATTTCTTGCAAAAAATAAACCATTTCAGCGAAACAAATAATGTATCAAACTAAATTATCAATAGAGACTACAAATTCTAGTTGACAATGTCAAACTTTAATAAAAAGTAAAGTTTTTTGTTGTTTGTATTTTTAAAGTAGAATAAATAGCACAGTTAAAAGGATTAAAGAGTTTGAACTGTTGTACAACCCATTTTAGTACAGGCAAATAAGGTGAAACTAAAAAATAAGTAAAATGTGTGCTATTAAAAGAAAATTTGTTTATCTCATAAACTAACCACTTTAACCTACAAGTATTATACATTTTTGAAATCAGCTCAAAAGGGAGTATCCAAATTTTACATAAAAAATATTAGAAGTAATTAAAAAAAAGGGATGCTGTTAGGGGTGAGGGCGTGGCTCTTCCAGTAAGTTTAAATAAGCCATAATGCTTGCCCCTTCCAACATAAATTAATAAATTAACGTGTTTTTGAATTTTTCCTAAATACCAATATTACAAAAGAAGAAAGGAAAAAACCAATATCAATGTCACCAATAAATTTATTAATAAAATATAGTACCGCTGTTACATAGCTACTAGTTTCGGTCTAATTTAAAGACCATCATCAGGCTCTATGTAGTACATAGATTTCAATCGACTGGAATGTATTGTGGTTACAAAGTTTACTTTCAAAATGAAGTTGTTAATGGCATCGAATTTAAATTATATGTATAATAGTTACATCCAACAAAGTGACATGGAAGAAAAAAAAAAAATTTGATAAAAATGGTTATTAATATGGAAAAGGAAGAAAATTAATTAATCAATTCCATCTCAAGTAGATGGAATTGAGAGAAAGGTCCAATAATTGAGGACAGTTACCTCCAAAGTGTAAAAGACGTGGAGGAGGGTTAGAAGAACTCAAAAGTACACAAGCACCCTTATAACGGGATTCTGTAGGGTTTATAGTCAAAGGGTTATAAAATAAAAGTAAAAAGCTTACTGAAATAAACAATTGATATAAAATTTTCAGTCTTATCAGTTGAAAATTCCGGTTTTTATACTGCTTTTTTTTAAATCCACTACAATCCAAAAATGAATATTGTAGCCGTAGTAAAGATCCAAATTTTGCGGATTTTGGTTCTTTACATTCTTTACAATTGGTTACAATGCCTAGAGTACGGAGACTTACGATTTCGTCAGCTTAGTGAGTTTGATAGGGGTCGTAAAGTGGGACTTCGGGAAGCCGGATTTTCTTTTCGGGAAATTGCAGTTAGAGTGCAAAGAAATATAGACACCGTGGATAAGTATTGTCAGGCATGGCTTCGAGAAGGCCGTACATAAAGAGTAAGGGGCTCTGGACGCCCTCGTAGAACAACAGACCGTGAAGATCGCCGCCTAAGATTATGGGCCTTAGGGGACCGTTTCTCCACTACCAGTTCCATTGCAAATTAATGGTTTGCAGAACACGGAAGACCTATTAGTATGCGAAGTGTTTACCGACGAAAAAGACGTTTTGGCTTGTACCGACCACACTGGGTCCTTCTTTTACTCCAAAACACCGACGTAATCGCCTTGAGTGGTGCAGAGATAACATGAACGCGCAGCGTTATATCCAAGAAGAAGTTTTAAAACCCCATCTTTTACCCTATCTTGACATCCTGGCAAATCAAACTTTCCAACAAGATAATGGCCGTCCACATGTCGCAAGAAACACAATAGACTTCTTTCAACATATGATGTCACATTGTTACCTTGGCCACCAAGATCTCCCGACTTATCCCCAATTGAGCACGTATGGGATATGATGGGTAGGAGATTGCTTAATTTGCAACGTCCTCCTCAGATTCTAGTAGAACTTCGAGAGGAGTTGGTGGTTGGCTGGAATGAGATACCACAGAAGGACATTGATCACCTGATTCATAAGCATGCCTAGGCGCGTTGGAGAATGCGTAACACATCGGAGTGCATCCACACATTATTAAAGGTAAAAGGGCTTAAAAACAATGCAATAATTTTGAAATTTTTATCTACTTATTACTTATTATGCTTCAGTAAGTACTTATACAAAATTTTATAAAAATAAAATTATTTAAACTGGTTGTTAGGATTTTTATGTCATTTTGTTGTATTGCAGTCTGTGTTTTACATTAAATTCCAGTATTTGTACATTCTAAAAACAGCTAAAAATTATCAACAAATAAGTAAGACATTTAATATCAAAAATCAATTCAGCACTTGCCAAATGTAGGTGTTTGTGGAGATGTAAATATCTTATATAATAATCTTTGTTCAAGTATTTGGGACGTAGCTAAAAATTTAGGTCTCTTTGCAACGAAAAAAATTAGTAATACAAAAATGCACCCTTTTAACTCTTGGTTCGATGTTGAATGTAAAGAGCTAAAGACTCGAGTAAAAATTATATTAAAAGAGTGCAAAAAGCATGAGTTTTCAGAACCATATAAAACCAATTACATTTCTGTAAAAAAAGAATATAAGCAGCTAATTTTAAAAAAGAAACAGGTTTGTGAAAATAATTTTATAGTTGCTCTTTCCAATACTAGAAATCAGTCAGAGTTTTGGAAAACGTTAAACTTATTTAGACGCCGCAAAAATAAATTCTGTCCGATATCAACTGCTGAATGGGAGTCATTTTACGACCACTTAACTACAATTAAGGTGAAACTTGACATCAGTTTCTTTGGCGTTGGAAATGAGTTTCTGGATTCACCCATAACACTCTCAGAACTTGATCAATCCTTGTTGTTGTGTAAAGATGGTAAGGCACCTGGAAGGGATGGCATAACATATGAGTTTCTGAAACACTTACCACAAAATTGGCGTTTGTACATGTGTCACTTGTATAACAAAATATTAGAATCAGAAAAAATTCCACTTGGCTGGTGTGACACAATTCTAATAATGCTTCACAAGAAAGGACCGTTAGATGATCCAAACAACTATCGTGGTATATCGCTAATCAATTGCTGTGTTAAAGTATTCACACTGATTTTACTAAATCGTCTATCTAGTTGGTGTGAAGATAATTCCATCCTTCCAGAAACACAATATGGATTTCGAAAAGATAGAGGCTGTTTAGATAATATTTTCATTTTAACCTCGATCTTACAAATCACTCTTAGACTTCAGGGCAGAAAAGTGTTCGCTGTCTTTGTAGATTTCAAAAGAGCATTTGATAGTATAAATCATGAACTTCTATGGTTGAAACTTTATAAATTTGGAATTAGCTCTAAACACATTCGAATACTAAAGAATATATATGATAACGCAACATTCTCAATAAAGCAACAAAACTTATACAGTAAAAAATACAACATCTCGGAGGGTGTCCTACAGGGAGAATCACTTAGTCCCCTAATTTTCTCTATTTTTTTATCTGACATTGAGGATTATTTTCGCTCAAAAAATTTGAATGGACTTACTATTGACGGCAACAACGACGTATTAATGCTTCAATACGCAGACGATATAGTTATCCTTGGTGACTCTCCAATCGATATAGAGCGAAAACTAAAGGTACTCCATTCTTATTGCTCTGTTAACAAACTCGTAGTCAATACCGACAAAACGAAAGTAATGGTATTTGCAAAAAGTGGTCATGTACATCATTACAATAAAAAATTCATTTATAACGGGTACCGCCTGGAAACAGTAAAGCAATTTACATACTTAGGTGTTGACTTCTCTTCCACAGCCTTGTATGGGCCATGGCTAAGAATTCTAAAATCAAAGCGAATCGGGCCATTGGAGCAGTAATGGATATAATGTGTCGGTCAAAAATGAATAGTTGGGAATCGCGGATCAGTTTATACAACTCAATTATTTTATCTTCTATTTCTTTTGGAATTGGCATATGGGGTCTGCGTTACACTGATGTTATAGAGCGTGTACAGGTGAACTTTTTCAAAAAACTTCTAAGTCTGTCAAAGAATACCCCAGACTACATTGTTCGCCTGGAAACATCTTCTTATCATTTGTCAATGGTTGTTTTCAAACATGCTTTACTTTGGTTAAACAAACTCAAAGGAATGGACTCGTCTAGACTTTCAAAAATTTGCTTCAATCGACTTGCTCATTTAGCATCTGATAATAATAAAACGAAGTATAATTGGGTGAAGCAAGTTAAAGAATGGTTTACTTATGCGCAATGCGAGGACCTATGGGAAAATTATTTAACTACAAATGTACGCAGTTTAGACAGACTTATTCTAGACAAATTGCGAAAACGACTCTTTGATAGTGATATAAACAGTAAGGTTGCTTCTAGTTACCCTTTACTATACTCACACTTATTAGTTGGTGAAAATAACATCTATTTGCAAATACCTGCACACATCTACATAACCAGAATGATTGCACAACTTAGAACCTGTAGCAAAACGTTTTTAAAATTGTCTTTTAAAGGAAATTTTTATATCATTAACAGCACAGAAAATTGCTCTCTCTGTAATATGGATTCCCCGGAGTCATTACATCATATGCTTTTTGAATGTCCCATTTACAGTTGTCTAAGAAAAAATAGGTTTTTTCAGAATGTTCATAATATTGATGATCTGGTGCACTACCTTAATATTAATAATACACAAAATGGATTCTCTGAACTCACTAAATTAACCCATAGTATTATTAGTATATTAAAGTTACGAACATTTGCACATGGCGAATGACCGGCTTTAGCATGTATTATCGTTTAGTTTTTTTTTATCTTAACTTTTCATTAATTAACAAAAATATTTGTAATCATAATTAGTTCTATGTCATAATTTATTTCTAATTATGTTAATACCTTTGTTGATATTTTGTACCGAACCCTTGTGAAAAGTTTTATCTTATACACAATAAACTATCTATCTAGCTATCTATCTATCTATCAAAAATCCATCTTTTATGTTATTTTATTGATGGGTGTTTATTTATAAAAAAAAGCTGTCATTGGCTAAAAAATTACGTTTTTGATAAAATAGTGGTTTATATTAAACTGTTATTTGTTGAGTGTTACTGTTATGCGATTATCAAATCATTACAAAGACGTTATTGCTCTAGCGATTATATCTACATGTTCGACACGTATAAATAAAAATAGAACTTAACCCTTCTGAAACTCTCCCCCTTAACATTACCAAATATTCATCAAAAACCTCTTCAGTTGATATGTTTATAGCGTGAAATATTGTCGCTGGCCTCGGGGGAGCCAGTTTTTGAGAAGTAACAGTTGGCAACAAGGGGGTGGCCAACAGTGTCCCGCAGGGAGATCGGAGGGGGCCCTATTAGCGACACTAACCGATACATTTTAGCGCTATAATAAGATTTACTTGCGCAGATTCTATGGATTGTTGGCAAACTGCTGTTTAGGGTTAGCATATGGTTAATTGTATACAACAAGGATATTCTTCGCGATGAGATTGTTCGCAACAACGAGAAAAAATATACTTATTTGGATTAAGTATTTGTTTTGTGTTTTGAACTTTTTTGTATCGATAAGAAGTTGTTTATCGAAGGTAGTGCGACAAGATTGTTAGGGTTAAAAAAATAATATACAGGGTGAGTCATAACTATTGGGACATAGACTAAGGACAGGTTATTTGGACCAAAATATGGCTATTGGGCCAAATATGCCTTAATATAATGTTGCTGAGAAAAAAGATACAGGGTGTTAAAGTTAACTTTTGTTTTTCGTTTTTTGCTAATAGTTTCCCTGTATATTTATAAATTGATATCAAAATTGGCACAGAGGCATAATCTTAGACAAGAAATAGTATTTTATTTACAATTTTACGTTTTGTCATAGAGGGCGCCACGTGGATCATTCCTAATGATCCAATTGAGTCTAAACTTTTTCTGATGAAATTTTTTAGTAATTTTTATTAGAAAATATGACGTAAACATTATTTTTACGTAAAATTGGTACTCTTGTTTAAACATGATAATTTCAACCTTTTTCGATAAAAACGCAGTCGAACTGCTTAGAGTCTTAAAAAAGGATTTCAAATATTAATTCATTTATGAAAAGTATGCTTTGGACTGTCAGATAATTGTTGTTGGTAAATGTCATTTGTTTTGATGTGACAGTGTAGTGTAATGTTGCATTTTTTAAAATGATTGAAATGCCTCGTCACAATCATTTTACTAATGAAAAAATGCGAAATATGATTTGCGTATACGCACAAGAAAATTTTTGCGGTCGCTCGGCTGCCAGAAGGTATGGAATGTTATATGCAAACAGAAGGCAACCAAATCACAAAACTTTTGCAAGATTATATCGTAGTTTAGGTGAAACTGGGTCATTTCACATTAAAAATCGGGGTGGTCGACCAAAACAAATCACACCTAATCAACTTTTGGTTCGAGTAGATGAAAATCCTGAAATAAGTTCACGACATCTATCAGCAGCAACAGGAGTAAGTCAGTCGTCTATAATTAGAATTCTAAAAAAAGAGAACCTCCATCCTTATCACTTCACTCCTGTTCAAAATTTACTTCCAACAGAAAACCCGCATGCTATTAAAGCTAGACATTTTCAGCATGAGTTTAAATTGAATATTTGGTGTGGCATTATAGGCGACCAATTACTAGGGCCTTATGTTCTTCCTCCAAATTTAAATGGAGATTCTTATTTATTCTTTTTGGAAAATACTCTTAGTGATATTTTAGATGATCTGTCACTGGATGTAAGAAGAAAAATGTGGTTTATGCAGGATGGAGCGCCACCTCATTTTTCATTAGCTGTTAGAAATCATCTTAATGACGTATTTCCTCAACGATGGATTGGCAGAGGCAGTGATTTTCAATGGCCACCAAGAAATCCTGAGTACAACCCGCTAGATTTTTATTTTTGGGAACATATGAAGTCCTTAGTTTATGCCAATGAAATTAATACACGAGACGAACTTTGGAGATACATTCAAAATGCAGCTAATCTTATAAGGGGACAGAATAATATTTTTTTTAACGTCCGAAAATCCTTAATAAAAAGAATTAGAAAAGGCATAGAAATCGGAGGAGACCATGTAGAACATTTAGTTTGAGTTTTTGTGAGTTCTTTTTAGTTAAAGTGTGTTTAGTTTTGATTTATCGTCAAAACGGAAACCTTACGTTAGTTGCAACTTTGTTTATTAGTTTGGTATTTGATAGTGGAATTGTAAATAAAATACTATTTCTTGTCTAAGATTATGCCTCTGTGCCAATTTTAATATCAATTTATAAATATACAGGGAAACTATTAGCAAAAAACGAAAAACAAAAATTAACTTTAACACCCTGTATCTTTTTTCTCAGCAACATTATATTAAGGCATATTTGGCCCAATAGCCATATTTTGGTCCAAATAACCTGTCCTTAGTCTATGTCCCAATAGTTATGACTCACCCTGTATAATAATAAATAAGTTTTTTTACTACACTATTTTATAAAGTAATACATAAGCTAATTTTTACTTATTAAATTAAATTAAACCAGAATCATTTATTGATAAGGCTGAAAATTTTATCAATTGTTTGTATCAGTAAGGGCCGATTGTTCAATCTTCAGATAAACAGATAGATAATTTTATTCGATGGATAGCAAGGTTTTGAATTTTTTAACAGTTGGATAAGACTTAACTGTCGAATAACTCTGCTAACTGAGGGATAAATCTATCTGCCGCTTCAACCATCAGATAACCGCGTTATTCGATTAATAAAAGTTATTACGCTAGAATCCCACTAATACTTATTATAAATGTGAATGTTTTTGAGGATGGATGTTTATTACTGGTTCACGCAACAACTACTGGATGCTCAGCACCTTTTCCTCTATTTCGTTGAATTCGGGAGCATTTGAAGGCCCTCCACCAGTTCTGTACATGTCTTGCCTTTGCAGAGAAGATTTCTTTTTTGTATTTTTTTTTAATCCTTCGTACTTAAGTTTTAAAGTTTTCCACGAGCGGACACTCGTGGAAATCCCACAGGAGTTAAAAGAATGTTCCATTTTCTTCCATGCTGCCTCTTTATCTTTGTTTGTCACAGCGTCCGTCTTTTTGTTTTCAATTATGGCTTTGAATTTACCTACTAAACTGACAAGTAGTTGGATTTCTGCGGTATTAAAATTTGCTGAACGCTCTCTTTTCTTAGATTCCATTATTTCCGTACACTTTCGCAACAATTTATTTTAACACAACCGATAGACGTCTTACGTTTCGCACCAAAAAACAAACAACAAGTATTAAAGCATGACATAATCACAAAAGTGAAGTGACACTGACACTTGTTTGACAGAAAATTTGTGTCCTTCTCTAACCCATAAATTTGCAATATATTTGTTTCACCACTTTGAAGTTCGTGTTGCCAGAGTTCAAATATTCCGTCAGATAACTATTCAATGAATAAAAAGACATTGAAAAATAGGGGACTAATTATACGTCGAATAAACAGACAGATAACTTTATCCGCTGGATAGTCAATAGACTTTTTATCTGAAGATTAAACAATCGGCCCTTAGATAAGTAAATTTACTAAATTTTATTAAAATAATATCATTTAAACTGGGTGTTCGGGATTTTTATGTCACTTAGTATACTATTTGGTTTCTGCTAAAATATTTTAATACTGTTACTTAAGTTTCTAAAATAATTTTCCTTAATTTCTTACGAATAAATTCTCTGGTTATTTGAAGTTCTTACTTAACAATCCCTGTACAGATGTTTCAAGTGCATATTTCCATTCATCATCATTATGTAGTAACATTCTTTCATTTAGAAAGTTCCTATTTTTAGGTTGTATTCTTTCTTCAAGAATATCTGTAACGGTAATTCAATTTCAAATGCAAAACAGATGCTAATAAAAATAAATACTAATACAAACACATTTAATTTAATTGAAAAATTCAAACAAACGATATCGTCACGTAACAAACACATCTTGGATAATTCACTTGAAATGTATCCGCAAACAATTTTGAACAAATAAATCTTGGAAGTTCTCCGCTATTAAACTGTTTACTTTGATTGATTCTTCTTTTTCTATATAGATAAGATATAATTATTGTAGCACAAATATATTAAGTTATTGTAAACATCATCATGATATAGTTTTTTCCTGTTTTTTCTATATCATTGTAATATTGTTATGTCTTATTATAGTAGTTTTCACAATAAATGGTATTGACTAAAGGATTATAATAAAACCAATTAGAAACAATTAGAAGTTGTAAAATCCGAGATGCACATCATAAATGTAAAAGGACCTGATTCAGGTAATTTTGTTTCTCAGAGAGGGATTGTAGAGGATTACAGCTTATTGTTCATTTTAGTCTTTGTATTACATTGGAAGTGTCCACTTGTATTATGTGTGCAATAATCTTATAACATTTATTTGTTATTACACACATTAATAGTAAAGATTTTATACCCCAACGTACAGAATAGGCAGTATGTGGCGTCCATGGATAAAAAGTAAAAGTGCTTCTTCCAGTGGTTCGTTAAAAAAATCATTTATCTTGTGACGCGAAAATCATTATAAAAAATGTGTATAGTTCCTTACTTCAGCCTCTTACTTTAGTTAGACGAATTGTTGAAATTTCCATGGAATCAAGAAAAAAGCGTAAAGATTCCGGTGTCACAAAAAGTCTAGACGACTGGGAAAAAGATTTCATAATGCGAAAAATCTACACTATGTACAGTCGGCTTTAGAATAGCATATACATGTTAAATGTGAATTTCCTTTACCTACCGAAGTTATAAAAACACCCTGCTTAGGAGTGGTGATTTTTAAAACGCCTACAATTAGGTATAATACACAGGCAATTTGTTAATAGAGTATCCTCTCTATTTAAAATTAAAGATGTGGGCATGGACAACTGTTTAACTGATTTCAAATTTATTATTATTTAAACCGTGATTGGTTATACACAAAAAATAGGCGATCCTTAAATTGAATTCAATGCAAGCCATTTGAGTTTAAAAATGTATATGCTATTCTGAAGCCGATAGTACGATGAGCAGGGTGTCCCTACAATCAAAAGTCTGAAACAGCGGCTCATCAATGACGAAACTCACATCAACTGTGGCCTCACTACTCTTTGGCAAGCTCTGTCTGCCATGGGCTTAGACTAGGAAAGAGAGAGGACAGCGCATGGCAATGAAAACCTTATGCGTGTGAGTGAAGCCAATTTTCAAACGTTTGGTGGCAAACAAATTTGGAACATCGAATTGTATTTTTTTAGTTTTTTTATTAATTTTCACCTTTTTCAATAACCTGAATAGACATTTTAAAATGGTTAATTGTGTAGCTTATAAGTGCAACAGTCACAGTGCTAAAAAAGAGCAAGGAATTTCATTTCATAGGTAAGAAGTATTTTAAAACTATTTCCTTGAAATTTATTTTTATTAATATTACAGCTTTCAGGTAATAGATGTTTAACTAAATCACATATGTTATATATGATAACTTAAATTAATTGTACATACATTTTGAAAATTGTTTTCATTCAGTTTTAAAGATTATTTTTCATTTAATTGTTATTATTTGCTCATAGATTGAATAGTTTTCCAGTGGCGTGGAACAAAAACATATATTTAAAATAGATAAAATTGATTAAAATTGTAATATTTATTAAATAAATATGTTTTAAAATGATTGTTCTATTTTTTTGGAGCAGTATAAATTTAAAGACTTTTTTAAAGTAGATTTGTAATACGAAATAATGAAAATGATTATTTAATAATCGTATAAGAAAAATCGTATGATACGCCTATGTCAATATTGTCCGCCATTAGTTTGGTGGTAATTGGGTTACACAAATTCATTCCAATGCGCAGTCCTCTCTCTTTCCTTGTCTAAGGCCATGGGCTTTAAATATCGCAAAATTGACAAGAGACAAGTAATAATGGAATACACACGTTTAATAAACTGGCGTTCTGAATATACAGGGTGATTCATTACTAATTAGAAATAATTTAATACTAGAATCCTGACTTCAAATTATGAAGATTTAACCCAAAACACCTAAATAAAATGTAGCTGCTTACTTAGTTACAGGGTGTTTTGTTTAAAAATTTAAAATCTATTTGGGTTCATTACTTTAAGACTGTTTTACGTATTCATTTCATATTTGGCAGAAAATGTAGACACTATAGACCCTACAAAATTATATTAAACAACCGTTTCTAGCTACCACCAGAGGCGTACGACAGGGGCAAGTGACAGGTTAATCGTTCCCAAATTCTACGCCACTGGCGGAATAGAAACTTTAGCACAATTTTTCGATTCTCTAATACTTTTTGCGTAAATAAAGTACTCTATTTTCATAACGATAAAGTCAATATTTCTCGAGATATTTTAAGTTAAACATGAAGCTGCCCAATTTTAATGTGTGATAACTGTCGATGTTTTCGACCAGTGAATTTCATTTAATACGCAAATGAAACTTTAATCCGTGTCGACAATAAGGAACACATTTGCTGCTTTAAATTTTACAACAATCACAATTTCAAGTTACATAAGCAACAACTAATTAATAGCTATGGCGGCAATGACAGCACCCCACTATGGGTGTGTTCGGGGAGCACGCTATTTGGTTGGCGCTATCTAGTACTATTCTTCGTTTGCGTTATATGGCGCTTGGCGCTATATAGCTCGAAAGCGTGCTCCCCGAACACACCCTATATCGAAGCAATTGATTTAGACCAGAGCCAACTAATATTGAAAACTTATCCATCAGATGCCACTTATCTGATTGTAATTCAAAATTAAGATCAGTTTATTTGTTTGAAAATATTTTAAAATCATTTTAATATTATTTTAAGTTTTTTGTCAATAATTTAATATCTTTATCTAAGGATTAAAATTTCATTTCTGTATTAAATGCAATTCACTGGTCGAAAACATCGACAGTTATCACACATTAAAATTGGGCAGCTTCATGTTTAACTTAAAATATCTCGAGAAATATTGACTGTATCGTTATGAAGAAAAAGTACTTTATTTACGTAAAAAGTATTGGAGAATCGACAAATTGTGCTAAAGTTTCTATTCCGCCAGTGGCGTAGAATTTGGGAACGATTTACCTGTCACTTGCCCCTGTCGTACGCCTCTGGTGGTAGCTAGAAACGTTTGTTTAATATAATTTTATAGGGTGTATAGTGTCTACATTTTCTGCCAAATATAAAATGAATACGTAAAACAGTCTTAAAGTATTGAACCCAAATAGTTTTTAAATTTTTAAACAAAACACCCTGTAACTAAGTAAGCAGCTACATTTTATTTAGGTGTTTTGGGTTAAATCTTTATAATTTGAAGTCAGGATTCTAGTATTAAATTATTTCCAATTAGTAATGAATAGCATGTTACATTTTTAGTAAAGGATTACATAGTGTAATTACTATATTAAGTTAATTAATAAAAATAATAATAGTCTAGACATGGCATTTTGTCCCGTTTCATTGTGAATCACCCCAATAAAAAAATGCTGAAACTAAATTTGTTTTAATTAATATTTTAACAAAAATAAGACTAGTTATCAGTGCAAAATTGAACAAATTTTATTCAGCTTGACTCGAATACATGCATGCGCTGAAGTCGTGGGATGGCCGGCTGATAGAAATGTCCAAATTTCAGTACATTGTGGCACCAATATCTGGTAGCAATTTCGTAGTATCAGATATTGGCGGCTGATACTGCTTGGTTTCTAAAGTTTAATTTTATATTTTGAAATTAATCTCAACATAATATTTAGCTGTACAATTTGGTCAAAAAATTTAAAAATTCAAGGGGGGGCTATGGGTAGTTTATTGCAGTTAATAAATTAATACCATTTCCTGTGAAAAATAATATACTTCCTTACTTAATCAACATCAGGTACCTAGTTACAAACAAACAAAATGTAACTTCAATTTGTCAATCTGACCATGCTAGGGTTTAGCGAAACACCTGTCATTGCATTGAAAAACATATTTTGCAAATAAATAGTGCAATAGTTCAACCGTTTAGTTGTTTATCGTTCTTACTAAATATGGAAACTGGAAATATTTAGAATATTTAAAAATATCTTTGAATAATTTGATAGTAAATATCTTCAAAACTCGACCATTTATTATTAAATAGTTATTGTTGTCACAAAATTTTCCATAACGAACAATAAATTTACCATTAAAGTATAAGATGTAATAAATCAGGAGTTTTCCCATGCCTACAGCTAAGGCAAAAGTTCATCGTTTTTTACAAGGACAACTATAAATTTATCAATAAATCTTTTATTGGCTACAATTTAGTCACAAGTTAAATCTGATCTATTTCCAGTTCGATTGGTGAATAAAATGTTATGTAATTCAAAATGCACGTTATTTTTTGTAAATAAATTTCTTCTAGATTGTCAACGTTAACACAGGAAATTACAGCATTGGCTCGAAAAGAACAGTAGCAGAAATGGGGACATCCGAAAAGGGCCACGTTTGAAATGTTATTTATTTTATTTAAAATTGTCTAATTTTATGACAGCCCAAAAGAGCCACCACGCTTAAATTTTATCTGTTGCCAGGTAATCCTTTTCTCGAAATTAAATAATGTATTATGTCGTTAGGATAGCAAATTCTTTTTTGAACCCCGATGTATATAATATATTGTTATTATTTATTTTTGATTCTGAATTTTAATATAATTTGATTGCTATAGTTAATTAATCAATATCCCACGTTGGTATTGTCAATTTATAATGATTTAAATTTTAATAGATTTTTAAATTTAATTTGTTTAGTTTAATTCATCGATATCCCGACTTAGTTCTATTAATTTGATATGTTTTATTTGTTTGATTATTATAATTTAGAAATTTGTTTTGTTTTATTGGTTATATTTTGTTTGGTTAGTTACCTGGTATCAATTTTTACTTTTTCTTTGCAAAATTCTATAGTTGGGCGCCTTTTTAAAATTTTTAACTAGTTCAATCTACTTGTTATGAAAATAAAATGTAGATTATGACTCTTATCAGGGTAGGATTCAAATTAAAATATTATTTAATAATTAACACACAATAAATTTAATATCAAGTATTTCAAAAGAAATTTTACAAACACTGTTAATTGGTTTTCATATGTTTAGTACAAATAAATCAATGAATAACCTTACAAAAAAAAAATGAAATGGAGATGATACACAGAAATAAATTAGTTTACCGTAACAAAACAATAAATACAAATCCTTAACTATGACACGTACCTTTATAATAAAGTTCATTCTCTAAAAATTGCTATTGTCTAATTGGAACGGCACGAACACTATGATCGGATTCTCCTCGTCTCCCGTCGGAAATGTAAAACCACAATATGGCGGCCAAGGTACAGTTGTAGAAAAGATGCTCAAATTTAATCTTTCAAATTTTGTTGGAATCAGTTTCTGATTTGTCAAATTTATTACTTTGGTAAGTAATTTAATAATGGTTGATTATTTTACTGCATGTATTTTTAATATTACATGTATTACTTTAACATAAACTGATTTTGATTACTATATAAATTTTTCTTCTTTTAGTAATTAATGAATACATACGATGTTAATTGCTCTGCTACCAGGATCATAAGAGAGTGAATCATCAATTTTCCGGCCTTTTTATAGGCTTCCAGGAAAATGACAAAAATGACGTAATATCGGATTTCAAGTGTTCGCATTTCAAAAAAAAATTAACTACATTTCCGAAAATCCAGGTAATAAATTTACAATTCTAATAGTACCTTTGATAATGTACAGATAGATCTCATCCTTATATTTACTAAAATTTTGTTTGTATAATTTTCTAAGTGACTTTTCCTAGGAAATTTTAGATTCAAAATGCACAACTTTCTTGAGCTGTCAACTTATTTTAGACTCTCAAAATTTGAAATAAAACCATCATTTGTATTTGAAATTACTATAAATCTGTTAAACTAATACTATTTTAACTGAAAATTACTATTTTAAACTCTAACAACTAAAATTTAAACTTCTAAAAGATTCTTTTATTTGTATCACTTACACATTGTATAAGGTAAGAATATCTGTGTTATCAAAGATTAACATTTTAAAATTTATATAAACAACTTACTCAATTATCCTACTTTTTGTTACATAAAATGTCATTTGTTAATGTTTATAAACTAAGTTTTTCAATATTTATTTCACTATGCACTATTAAAGTGTTCAATCAAAAGTTTATGTGATTATGTCCAACACTATTGATATGGGAATTAGTTTACTGTATTTCACCACACCTGCTACAGTTTTTAATTGTTCTTGTGTCTTTTTTAGGTACTCATGATCTATTGGTATATTTGTTTGTACAATATCGAAGACTACAATGTGTCTCTTTATACCTTTGTAAGTACTTACTTTTTATAATACTAATTTAAATACTTAACTAACTAAAATTACATGTTGATTTCTTAAACATGTGAAAACCATTAATACTTTTGATTTATATTTTCTTTTTATTGTTTCAGATTAAACTTAGAATTTTAAAAGAGAACTAGGACAAAGATTAATTGTTATGTGAAAATGTACTTATTATGGATTGGAAATATTTGATTTTGATAGAATAGCAAAATATGGATCCTATTCAATATAAAATGCCCATTACATTCTTTGTTTATATTAAATGTACGTCTTGTGAAAATTATAAACTTGAAAACTTTAGATGTACAAAAGAAAAAGTAAATGCTGATTCTATAAAACTTATTAATATATCCTTTTATTGTAAATTATAAGGTAAGTTCTACTTATTAAATTTTTAACTATTAGATATGTATCTTAATATATAATATTATACCAATCAAACCTAACCCAAACTCACCAATATTTGTCTAAATAATATTGCTAATATTATACCAAGCAAACCTAACCCAAACTCACCAATACTCACCATCTTTGGGGACCAAATTACCAACTCCGAAGAAGTTTTCGGAGATTATCTTAATGAGGTGGCCCTTTTAGTCCATGAATATAATCCTCAAATTTTAGATGGTGGTCCTTTTGGGTTTACTTAATTGGGTAGGCATAATTAAGGTGGCCTTTTTGGGTAACCCCGGCAGAAATTGTTTAGAAAAAAAAATTACATCAGTAATCAGTAAATAATAAACTAAAAATAACAATGTACTCATTTATTATTTTGATAATATATCCCTTGTCGGTTAATATTCTTAGTAAATGTACAATTTATTTTTCCGATATTTCTATATTATTTACTCAATATCCCTGGAAATTTGTTAACTCCAGCCGCTTCTCCAAGTAGGTTTGAAAATAAAAAAAAACATAAGCACTTTGCTCGGGGTAAAGTAAATACTACGTCACGAGCTGAAATTATCAAATGTCAATAAAAAGGAGTTGGATCGAGAGCACAGAGAAAACTTAACCTCTCGAAGCACACTTTTAGGTACACATCAACAATGAAAAAGAAGGAGCGAAACCGGGGGAAAAATTAATGGGTGAAAATAGAATAAACTTGAAGAGTAATTTCGTCGGGGATATTTAAACAAATAAAAAACTTGTATTTTTAGGTTATTTCAAATTTATATCTGGAAAATTATCTATAGTGTATTTGAAAATCAAGAGAGAGTAAATTCCCAGAAATGTTTTGCAGTTATCAGTGTTAAAGGCAGTAAACCATAGACGTGCGTTTTCAAAATTAAATTGATATGGAAATAGAAATATTTAATTTGTTTTAGTTATTTAAACCTAGATTACCAATTTTAGATACATAAACATAATTCGTAAGTAGTAATTTAATTTGGGTAAAATGAAAAAAAAGTCAATATTATTTTAGGCATTTTGATTTAGGCATATGTTTATTTACAAAATATGTATATAATATGTACAGATAATTACAATTACTTATAAATTAATATGAGGAGCTAAAAAAACAATTAAGTAGGTATATATGAGAAAAAAAAACCAACCGCAAGGATAAAATTTGACGAGCGACATGCAAAAAATACGACAATATTAAATCTTAAAAAATAAAAATCTAAAAATAAAATTAAAGTACATAAATTAATAATTTTAAAGTAATGGTTCCTCGCACTCTGTGTCAGAATATTCACCATCTGATTCTTGAGAAATTACAATGGGCTCTATAGTAATATCAATTGTGTTATCTAGCTCCCACATTTTTTTTCTATTTCTGTAACGTGTCTAATACATTTTTGCCAATTTTCACTTGTTACTTCAGATATTGCCTTATTGAAGAGATTTTTAACATCTGATAATTTAAAAGTAGTGTTATTTCTGGCAACATAACCTTTAACTTGAGCCCATATCAATTCTATCGGATTCAGCTCACAATGGTAGGGTGGTAAACGAAGGATTTCAATTTCTCGTTTTTTGGCTATCTCCTCAATATTATATTTTTTATAATTTTGCTTATGTTTTTTTAGCAATAGTTAACAATTCTGCCCTCAGCATTGTATTGTCAAAGGCTAAATTTTTAGAAGATAACCATTTTGCAATTTCATCCTTTTTCCATTTAGTGGTTGGTAAAGGTTCAAGTAATCTGGAGTGGTAACTTGCATTGTCCATTACAATAACCGATCCTTTTGGTATGAATTAAATCATCTGTTCAAAATATTTCTCAAACACGTCTCCACTCATTTCTTCGTGATAATCAACGGTTTTTTTTATTCAAATAAGAGTAAACCATTCTCAAGAAAACCGTTTGTACTGCCTATATGACAAATAATTAATCTTTTACCTTTTCCTATAAGTTCCTTAAAACCAGTAGTATATCCTTCTAGAAAAGCTTGATGGGATGATTTTATATTTTTGTCTTTCCAAACTCTTCCAATAACTCTTCCAATGTCCTTCATTAACCCATGTTTCATCTAAATAATAAATGTTTTTATTTTGAGCTTTAACTTGTTGTATTCTTCTGAGGTACTGTCTTCTCCAACATACAATTTCTTCAGAATCAATTAGCATTGAGTGTCTGCCCATTTTTTCAAATTTATAGTTTAACTCATGTAACGTTTTCCACAGTTTATCCCGGCTTATTGTGGGTAAATCAACATCATTCGTAATGGCTTGCAAAACTATCTAAAGTTGGTATTTGCTTGTTTATAAAAAATGAGTGAACAAGCTTACGAATAGCATTTTTAAAAAACTCGTCCACGTTGACTTTTAATAGTTTTTGTCTACCTGGTTTCGAGTTTGGTGAGGTTACTCCACCTGATTTTTCCTCTCTATATATTGTAGATTTTCCATATCCCATTGCCTTAGATGTTGTTTCAACTACACTGTCAATAGTGTTTGAGGGATTTTGATGTTTAAAATAGTGGTATACATTCACTACAGCACTCTTTTCATTGAGCGATAAATGGTCTAGTTTTAATTTTTTTACTGGCGTATACTCACAAACTGCTTCCATTTTTAGTCACTATTTGTCACGTTTATCGAAAATCAAATAACTGCATTTCTAGAAACTTAAGCACTATTTAATTCAAAATATCTGTCATTAGAAGCTGTTGCCATTCGGAGGTCGTTAAATAACAATTATCCCTTTCTAATCTGGTTACGCCTATGACGCACGTTAATCCTCTTAGGCCTACTGTAGTAACAATGAAAGATCATAAAATAATGTGATAGTCCAAGAAATTTAATAAATTTTGTATTGAAATTAACAAAAACAATTTAGAATGCATTACAAGTATTGAAGTTTTACCGCACGTACTGTACTAAAGTTTTGCATACCGAATTAGTTTTTATTCTGGGAATTTACTCTCTCTTGATTTTCAAATACAGTATAAAAGAGTTTAGTTAAATCTCAAGAACTGGTAAAAACGTGTCAACTACTTTTTAGTTTCCAAAGTTTTTTTTTTGGGTGAAATTTGTTATCTTTATAATAAAAATGATTTTTAATTTAGGATAGTTATTTCAGTATTTACCAATTCAAATTTATTAATTAATACTTTTGACAATAATTATTAAAAAAGAAATTCAAAATTCCTTTCACTTGTGTGGTTGATGGCTGTTGGGACAAATCAAATGCAACTCCATTTACCAAATGCCAAAATCATTTGTGTGTGTATGTTCAAGCACAGAAAAAACAGCGTTGTTTCCAGTATACTAACGGCTGAAAAATAACGAAGAACGATGGACGACCAGAACGACTTCAAATCTTGCCCCTGCAACCGGTTTCACCGATTTGATTGAATATAATCATTGCCTTACTTGGTTTCACGGATCTTGTGTCAATCTCTCCCCTGCTCGAAATGTACTCCTCAAGATCCGCCTAAACTTTACAAAGGAAACAGAGGCCTCAAAATTCACTACAGCCACGCCCACAAAGATGTCGATTTTCAAGCAGACACTATTTTTACTTCCTCCTTATCAGCTGATGACGACATAACAGCTTTTTCTCTCAAATTGAGCTCAATAAAACAACACACTAACAACAAACGGATACCAAAAGGAGCTCGCAAGGTGGTTGCTTTCAAATTATCACACCTTATCAACGACAGTGTCCTGAAAACACAATTTACTCGTGGAAAAACATAACATTTTGCTATCGGGTACTACCAATCCCTAAAAATAAATACAAGAATTTGATTGGCTCAGTTCGTAAAGAAAAACGCAGTATACTCGACTTCAGATCAGGTCATCGGAAACCAAATTACCAAGAAAAAACAACTCACATCATTATCTAGAAGAATTGAATCCAAATTGTCCGAACGAGAGGTTCGTGGGGCTGTTAAAATTTTATCTTCTGCGGATACCTTGGCTCAAGTAAACGAAGACACATACTCCCAATTTTTGGACAAACACCCTTTTCTTATACGGATAAACCATGCAATGATAATGTCTTGATAGTATCTAAAGAAAACGTCCTGCTAGCAACAAACCAATTCCACAAATGCAGGAGGAATTGACGGGCTACATGCCCACAGCATCTCAAAGACTTACTCAGGAAAGACAATGGAGAGGAAGCATCTAAACTTTTAACCGCTATTACGTCCCTTTGCAATTTCATGCTAGCTAGCTAGACATCGCCCCAAACCCTGAAAAAGGATTCTGGAGGACTTCGTCCGATGGCTTTGAACCACAATATGCAAACCTCATATTTGTAATTGTGGTGAATCAGTCACTGATCAAGGGACTCATGGGTTATCTTGCAAAAAGAGCACAGGCCGATATTCTCGCCATTTTCTTTTGAACGACACTGCCAAAATTCTAGCGCTTCTGGAACCAACTGGTCTGTTACGTGATGATGGACGCCGCCCAGATGGCATGACTATAATTTCCTGGAAAAATGGCAATTGTTTGGTGTGGGATGCAACCTGTTCTGACACATTAGCACCTTATTGCTTATCGATATCCTCAAAGGATCCTAGGACCTTGGAATAGCGACGCTCTTCACATCATTGATCATCTTGAAAGAATCTTCCATGTAAAATAAAAGAACCACGATCTAAATCCTACCTCATGCAAAAAATTAGTATCGCTATTCAAATTGGAAATGCTGCATGTTAAATTTATAAATAAACTTTCTTTTTACTTTTTACAATTTGTTTTATGCTGTAAAATAGGCACCTAATTATTAAATTTATTTGACAACTCTTTTTCATCTCTTTCCAAATTAAGTCAATATTGGAAAACTTTAGATGTGTGTCTTCTATCAGATTAAGTACAATATCCTACCTGGAGAGCTAGGAATATACTCAAATACTTTTTTTTGGTTCACCTCTTCTACATAGTAGTGTGTTTTGATGACATGTAGTAAACGTGTCCGGCATAATGTTTCTTAGAACTGATTTGCATCTTCCTGTAAATCCTTCCTTGATAAAGTACCTACTATTCTACTTCCGTTATCAATTTAAATCTGAGTAGTCTATATTTAATTTTTTCACTCCATATTTGATCTATACGAATATAGTCTTTGACACTATGTGGTGTGCACACCCCGTATATTTCGTATATTTAATTAAATTGTTTATTAGAAATATCGATGGCCTAGACCACCGTAGTTTGTTTATAGTATGGCACGTTCAATGTCACATCGTGTCTGTGAGTAAGGTTGAATAAACAAAAGATAGAAATAAATACACAGCAATGCATAGACGACGAGTTCAATGTATGATATTCATGATCAAGTTCACTATGTTGCTGATACAGCATTAATATAATTTATTTATAGTAATTAAGTGTTGTACTCTAATCCAGTCATAGAAAATATAGTTTAATGTCTTTAGTGTAAAAGTGTTTATTCCATACAACCCCCAATATTAAATATTACAATTATTGTTGCTGATACAGCATTAATATAATTGATGTATAGTAATTAAGTGTTGAACTCTAATCCAGTCATAGAAAATATAGTTTAATGTCTTTAGTGTGAAAGTATTTATTCCATACAACCCCCAATATTAAATATTACAATTATTAAACTATATTATATATCTTCATTTTTTTTTCTTATATTTCCTATAGTCTGTTTTTTCTCCGATTTTCATTGGACCCTGTCAGTATATTTCGCTAGCTTATTCTAATTTTTTTTGGGATTTAATATTTATTAGCTTGATTGGATTACTGTTATTATTTTGTTTTCCAGCCTTTGACGTGGCTTTGGTTTGGGTAGATCATAAATTATTTTGAGTCCAATATAACGTTGACTAATTTTTTTTTCCTGCGTATTGCGGTCATTAGTAGCGATTAAAAATAATATTAGTAAACATATAGAAACAAATCGTATGAAAATCAAGATACAGTAAGTAATAATGTACTGTTCAAATTAAAATTAATGGTGTGCTGCTATGTAGTAGAGTAAAATTAGTTACGTCATTCTAAACCCATAAATTCTTTCAGTTATGACATGGCCATATGCTCCAATTAAAAACCACAGAAAAAAGACGTACTTCAAAAATTCTTATCTAGATGTCACAGAATCGGATCTGCCTGGATAACCGAACATAGCGAAACCATAAAACGTTTTAATTACAATCGCATTTGATTTTAAACTTTTGTTTAATTAAGTATACTCGTCACAAAAAGTGATTTATGAATAAAGTTTTTATTATTTTCTTTCAATTTTTTTGGGAAATAATAGGAAATGAATTTGGAATTATGTTTCAAAGTAGTTTATTTAATTAAAATTAAAAATCAAAAAATAATGGGCATAAATAATAAAAATAACAATTATTCTAGAAAAATCAAATAATACAAAGTAACAAAATAAAAAATTTAAACGATAAATTTAACATTTTAGTATTTGGTATTGCCACCTCTGGCTCTAAAAACATCTCTCATTCTCCGTGGAAGGCTTCTTATCAGGTCACTTATGTAATCCAAATCCAAATTCTCCCATTCTTCTATTAAAATATTTTCCAGCTCATCAAGGTTTGTCTGGAGCAATATTACGAGTTCTTATGCGCCTGTCCAGGTAGTTCCAAATATGTTCAATTGGGTTTAGGACTGCTAGTCAATCTAAAACTTGGATACCATTTTCTTGAAGGTATTCCATTGTTATTCTGGCAACGTGCGGGCGAGCGTTATCGTGCATTAGAATAAAATTCTCTCCAATAATTGGAACAAATAGCACTAAATGTTCCTCAAGAACCTCCCTTATATACCGATCAGCTGTCAGTGATCCCCTACGAAACACAATTAACTCCGTGTGGCCTTCAAAACAGATGCCTAACCATATCTTTATCGAACCACCTCCATAATTTCTGGCTGCTCTTATGTTACAATGAGCAAGTCGCTCACCTGTGCGTCTATAAACTGGAATAAGTCTATCGGATCCAAAAAGTAAAAATCTTGATTCATCCGTAAGAAGAATATTAGCCCAATAGTTAATATCCCAACATTGGGATATTAACCTTAAACGTGCTACACGGTGTGTTCTGGTTAACAATAAAGCAGTAACAGGCATTCTGAATCCAAAATTCCTTAAGGCGACGAAACCGCTGTATATTATGATATGACTACTTACGCAAATTTACTTTACTCAATAAGGGCAATATTTGACAACTGGATGAAATTGTGTAAGGAATTAGATGGGGATATATGGGGAAAAGGATACCAGATAGCAACAAGGTGGATAAAACATACAACCTAACATCTAAACAAAAAAGTGAAATATCCAAAAAACTATTCCCGGAAGCCACTGCGGGAGAAAGGAGAACTACCGAGAGGGCCAACTATATCCGCAATTTCACTATGGAAGAGCTCATGGAGGCAGGAGGAAAAATAAAACCTGGAAAAGCCCCAGGACCAGACGGGATACCCCCTGAAGCGTTAAAAATAATGCTGAAAGAAGTACCAGAAGCTGTACTAACTGTCCTAAACAAAATTTTAAAGAAATAGGAATTCCCAAATGAATGGAAATCGGCACGCCTTATTATAATCTGGAAAATCGGAAAACCTTTAGAAGAGCTCTCCTCCTACAGGCCAATATGCCTGATAAACGTTGTGTGTAAGTTATATGAAAACATGATTAAGAATAGAATAGAAGAAGAACTAGAAGAGAAGCAAGGACTATCAAATTTTCAATATGGATTCAGAAAAGGTAAATCCACAGTGGATGCGGTCAAGTGGGTTACGGATAGAACTAAGAATACAGGAAAAAATTGGGCAACCCTGGTATTATTAGATATAAAGAATGCCTTCAACACTGCTTATCGGGAAATGATACTGAGAGCCATGGAAAGAAAAGGAATTTCGAGATACCTCATTAATGTTATTAGCAGCTATCTAGAAAATAGGAGTGTTCAAATATCAAGAAATGAAAAAATGGAAGTCAGTCAAGGGGTGCCTCAAGGGTCAGTCATAGGGCCCACATTGTGGAATATCCTATATGATGACATTCTGAATATAGATCTAGGCGAACAAACCAGAACAATTGCATATGCGGACGATCTGGGAGTATACTGCGAGGCAGAGAATACAGAAGATATACAACTCGTTGTAAATGAAGCGCTTAGCAGAATCTGTAGGTGGATGGAAAAATATAATCTACAAAACATAATCTACAAATTGCGGAGCATAAAACCGAAATAATTGTTCTTAAGGGAACAAGAAAGAGGAACTTAATCTCATTCAAACTTAAAAACACATATATCAGGCCATCTAAACGGGTATCTTGGAATTGTACTGGACGAACGTCTTAAATTTGGGGAACATATAAAAGAAATCACAAGAAAGGCAGAGGCAAAAACAGCAATGCTTATGAGGATAATGCCAAATATTGAAGGGGCCAAATAGCTCTAAGAGACTGATGCTTTATGGGGTAACACAATCAATCTTATTATACGGTGCACCAATATGGGGAAAAGCGATGGAAATAAAGAAGTACTATAATATGGTGGAAAGGGCTCAGAGAAAAACGTTGATAAGGGTCGCTTGTGCCTACAAAACAGTATCTAACAGGCTTTACAAGTAATCACAGGGACAATTCCAATAGACATGATGATTGCAGACAGAGATACTATATTCTAGAGGCTCTGATGAGGAAACAAGAAAAGCAACCAGACAAGAAACTATTGATAAATGGCAAAAAAGGTGGGAAGAAAACGTACAAACAGGACAGTGGACTAAGAGACTAATCCCCAATCTAAAAACATGGATCGACTGCAAATTCCGCAGAATAGATTACTTTACCACGCAATTTTTGACGGGACACGGATCCTTTAAACAGTACGCCAAGAGAATGGGAAAGTCCAACGAAGATATATGCATATACTGCGGAGAAGTGGACACAGCTGAGCATACTGTATTCTTTTGCGAACATTTTAATAATGAAAGGAGCGAAATTGGGATACAAATTGGAGAGGAATTAACAGCTGACAATGGTAAAAGACCTAAATACGTATAACGCTATCCATGGACACATACGAGAAATAATGAGGAAAAAAGAGAGAGACAGAAAGGAAGTGACAGAGAGATAGAAAAGGCAAGCTTGAGACTGACGAATGTCCTATACGACGATACCAGTCTCATGCTGAAGAAGAGAGGTGTTTTAGTGGGTATACAGTGTATACTGGAGTCCCACACTCCGTGTGTAATAGCATTTCACCTCTCTTAACAAAACAAAAAAAAAAATAAGGGCAATATTAAATTTATGAAAACGTTTATGTAAAGCTTATACTTCAGAGAGTGTTACAAGCTTCTGACATAATCAAATTGTTTGAAATAAGTTTACAATCAGTTATCAAAAAGCGATATATTTTGTTCGCAAAATTTCATGATATTTAACGCCAATAAACCATTTTTTCAACATGTTGAAATATGTTAATTGCTTCTATTACTCAATACGTAATCTTACTATTAAACTATAATGACCCAAAAAATTACCTATTAATTTTCATCCAATTTCTTTAAAAGTAAAAAAATGTAATCGAATGTCCTAATTAAGAAATATTCTTTTTTATGTTATGGTTTCTGTTTCTAACCGTATTGACAGATATTCTAACATTACGGACTCCAGAGAGAACATTTTTGCAGTTGCCTGGCTGTAACATGACGAGTTTCCAAAATCTGAATTCTTAAATAACGGCCATCTGCAGGATTAGTACACCTGGAATTGATATTCCAGTTTCTCTAAACCTTCTCTAGAAACGCTGTATTGTTTGATTCTCATGACTTCAGAGATCGTCCATCTTCAACTAAAGCCACGATTTGAGCTGCTTGTTCTGGGGTTAAATTACTCATTTTTACTCAAAATGTTTCTAGAGACACTTCGAAATGAAAAATTTAACAAACGTACTGCACACAAGAAATTTTAATATGTAAATAATACAAATAGGATTTATAAAAATTTATTCATTTTTTGTTTTTCAACAAAAAGGCGATTTAAACTGTGAAGATTTTGGGCTTTTATACATCTAGGATACCATACACTTATATTAAAACATTCTGAAGAATGTGATATTTTAATTTACACCATAATTCAATTTTTAAAATTATACGATACTGTTTGTAACAAGAGATATATTGTTCCAGTGTTAATGATGGCTTACGTTTTTGGCTTTTTAACGATTGGGAGACGTTTAAAAATTTTTATATTATTAACCGAAAAGAGATCAGTAAAAAGTTTTGTTTTACTTGAACTAGTTTACGTACCGGCAGTAATTAGCATGACGTTTTGGTCTTTAATCACATTCTTAATAGCCGTTTTAACATAAGCCATTTTTAAAGCGATTCATATCTAAGAAGTTGGCGTGGCGAATAAACAAAACAAAACATTCACACCGTTCGAATCGAGCGGGCGATGTCTATCGGTTCCGTTTTAAAAGAAAAATTAACTTTGCGTCCTTAACAATTCGAAGATGTAAGAAAAATGATCGGTTGTAAAAATTAATCCAAAAAGAATAAGGACAAAACGTAACCTAGATACATTCTTTTAGCTAAGCTGATATCTATTTAGATACTGACATTTACAACTTTTATACAGTATGATGCAAATGTATGGAATAAATTCATTATTTCAGAAACAGGCGACTTTAAAAAAAATCTTAATTTTTAAAGTTCGTAATTTATTTAATGCTAAATCGCGATCCATTTACTCAATCAACAGTAAGTAAAATTTAAACAAAAATTAGAGAAACGGGTCATGTTGAAGATCTTCCCAGAAGTGGTAGAACATCAACATCCGGTAGAACATCAACATCCGAAGCCAAAAAACTGGACGTTGTACTGGCGTTTCAAGAAAATCCTCATACCAGTTCTAGGCAGGTCGCACTAGATAATAATGTCCACCAATCAACTGTTGTAAGAGTGCTAAAAAAGGAGAAGTGGCATCCATGCAAAGTACATCTGGTCCAGGAGCTATTAGAAGATGACTTTGATAGAAGAATCGAATTCTGCGAAATCATTATGGACCAATGTAGCAGAGATCCGGGTTTCATACAAAAGGTACTTTTTTCAGATGAAGCTTCTTTTATGCTGAACGGTCACGTAAATCGCCAGAAAATCCACATTGGATGGAAGAGTATAGAACACAATATCCCGAGAAGGTGAACGTTTGGGCCGGCATTGTAAACTATCAAATTGTAGGTCCATATTTTTTTTGGGGAAAACCTAACTGCTGCTAGTTATCTGGAATTTCTTCAAATTTATCTGTTGCCACAGCTGAATCAGCTATTTCCAAATATAAATGATTTATGGTACCAACAGGATGGGGCACCACCACACTATGCCATTGAGGTACGAAATTACCTTAATAACGTTTTCCCAGGAAGGTGGATAGGTAGAAGGGGGCCTATCGAATGGCCACCAAGGTCTCCAGATTTGACTCCGTTAGGCTTTTTTTGTGGGAATATTTAAAGAGCAGAGTATATTAAAATCGACCGAATAATGTAAAAGAGTTGAAGGAGCGAATCCGAACGGAAATTGCACAAATAACACCTGAAGTCCTCGAAAACGTTAGGAAAGAATTTACTGCTCGCCTTTCTCATTGTATCATAGCTGAAGGTCGGCAATTTGAACATTTGTTGTAATTTAATTGTATTTAATAAACATTTATTCTAAGTTAATTGTATTAATAAACCAACAGTTCTGGTTAACCCTTTAGAAATAAATATTCAAATGATTAAATTGTTGCAAAGGCAATAAGGATGCCTTGGTTTGTTTTTAAAAAAATCGTCGATGAAGTCATTACGCCATCACCAATGACATAATGTCCATCACATCTATAGCAGTTGATGGCCATTTAAAAATTAAAATTGACGTGTTTTCATATTTTTTTAAAGTCGTCTGTTTCTAAAATAATAAATTTATTCCATACATTTGCATCATACTGTATACTAGAGAAACTCTTGAATAATTTGAGTGGTAATTAGGCAACTCCTTCAGATATTGTAAGGTATGTGCAGTAGCAACACTAGGAAATGATGTACTTTACTAAAAACCAAAAAGTAATAGCTTAAATTTATCTTTGACCTCTTAAGAAGATAACTTTTTTATCTAAACACGCATTAGGTAGTAAAAAGAAATATAAGGGTAGTTTAATTTGTGTAAAGTAACAAAGAAATATATCAATTTGCACAATGCGTTACTTTGGAAAAACAAGAGCTGACCTAAAATAAACAAAGGGTTCTTGTATTTATGTTAGCGCGTTGGACTTTTTTGTTCTTTTTATTTATAAATTTCTTATAAGATAGTAAATCATTTCTTATTTAAATTAAAGATATTATTTTTTTATTAGCAATTCTAGTTAGTTTTAATAAAGTGAATTAAAACAATTAAAAGCATAGTATAGAACACAATTATAACAGAATATAATTTATGAAAATGTTTTCCAATCCCATGTACGTAAACTTAATTAATAATATTAATTTAATTATGACTAGCTTGGCGATAATTCTGATAAGTGAAGCAATAACTGGTAGGAGTAACAACTTGTTTTAACAACGGTACAACATTTAATTTTAACTTATACTTTAATTTTTATTTAAATTATAAAAATGGGTAAATAATACCTTTGAGTTTTGTTAAATGGGAGCATCTTAGCACCTTAGCATCTTTGTGACAATGAAAACAATTAGGTATAGAATATTACTATCAATTTATAAAAACTGTCTGCTGTCAATGCTCTATAATATCAGTTCTTTCGGAATTAGTATATTGTGCAACAAGGTGGAAAAGTTACACTTTTCTCACGAGTGTGAAAGTTTGTGGTACGAGCCTGAAAGGCGAGTGCCACAAACACACGAGTAAGAAAAGTGTCTTTTCCACCGTGTTGCACACCATACTTTTTCTACGGCTGCATATTAATAATAAAAATAAAGAAGTGAATTCATAACATTTTATTATTATTGGTTATAAAAAAACTAATTTAATTAATATTGTAATTGTACTGCAATTTTGTATTGAGATTCCTGGTGTTTCATTTTTTCGTAAAGTATTGCTATCAACTGTGGGAAAAAATCTACCTCACGGCTGAATTCCCCTTTACATGTACGTGGTGTGGGAAAAGACCCGTGAGGTAGATTTTTCCCCACAGTTGATAGCAATACGTTACTTTGTAGTTCTGTCAAATGTGTCAAAAGCACCACATTCCATAGCAGCCGTAGAAAATAGTTATTTACGTTACAAGTCCGGGAAGTGACTTATTACGGTACGAGATAGATGTTTATGGACGAGCCGAGTTAAAAATATCTAATCAAGTACCGTAATAATCACGGACGTGTATCGTACTATTTTTTTTTATACTATGAACACCGGTTACCAAGTAACAATATAAATAAAGGCAGACATATTGAATTTTTCTGCACACACGAAATATCTGCGAAGAAAATGGATCTGAAATTAGATGAAATTGCTGAGAAAACTGCGGAAGCGATAGGGCAAATCATTCCAGTTAAGTCTGCGAAAAGATATGAAAAATAATATCCGCTGTTTTGCAACTGGCGTGAACAACACAATTTGAAAAGTAGTGTTGATGAAAATGTGATGTTGGCTTATTCTTTTCAACAGTTTAAATTTTCAGTCAAAAACATTCAACCCTTCTTCATTATGGTCCAAATACTCAATGGTAAAATCAAAGATTATGGTTAATGAGCATGTCAACATATCAAGTTTCCCAAAGTTGATAGCTTTTTTGAAAAAACAAAATGTAGATCATCATCCAAACCAGTCGAAGGTGCTGACAAAGGTACAAATTGAAAGCTTCATGAGGGACGCTTCAGATAAAGAATATCTATTACTCAAAGTAATAGCATTGCTTGGAGTTGCTGGAGGTTGCCGAAAGGAAGAGATCTATAATTTAGAAGTTAGTGATGTGGAGAATACGGGTACTCAGCTAGTAGTTAAGATTAACCAGACAAAAACGCATGAGGTCTCTCTGAAAGCTCTTTTGGTGGATTATAGACAAGGAAAATGTCTGCCTCAAAGACCTGGTATACATACTGTTGGCGGAGCACCTAAGAAAATAGCTGAGTTCTTAAAACTAGAGCAACCAGAAAAGTATACAGGTCATTGCTTCAGGAAGACATCCTTAACGTTGTTGGCCAATGCTGGAGCTGAGCTTAAAGTTCTAAAACAGCACGATGGATGGACGAGCTCTTCAGTTGCAGAAAAGTATATGAAAGAATCGATTGAAGGCAAAAACAAGATTGCAAGATTGATCCAAAGGGGCGAAACTTTTGTTGAAGTGCTACATCACAGCCACACGTCTTCCGTGATTACAGAAAACACTGTAAATCCATCAACAACTCCATTAATACATATTCCTGGCAACAGCAGTTGTACAATTAATGTCAATCTTCAATTGATTCACAATATTGGGAGAATTGAAGAGTACTGTAAAGTACTCTTCTAAGTAAAGTACCGTAAAGTGCCATTTTTCGGGCTCAAACGAGTCCGGAAAATAGCGCTTTACCATACAGTATGGAAAAAAATAATAAACGTTTGTCGTAAGAATACTGTAATACTATTGCATTTTACTCTACAATGTTGTTGTTCATACAGCAATCAGTCGAGAACATCATGAGTCTTACAATATTTATTTGCCTGTTCTCAGTTTTTAAGCAGTGTCGAATCTATTGAAAACGTCCAAGAATTGGAGGATACATCATCGTTTCGAACACTCTTACTAGAGGGCATTAGTGTTGGTAATGTCCAGTTTTTAAAATTTTCCCCAATTTATAATTATTTTATTATTGTTAATTAATAAAAGAATTAGAGATTTTTAAATCAGTTTGTTGAATAATAATAGCAATTATTATTTTTATTACAACTTCAGTAAAAAGTAAAATTTGAAATTAACAAAAAGCAGATTAACTGTATCTACTTCAATAAAATAATGTAATAAATTAATATTTATTGTTAATTAATGCATCATAAACAATAAATAAATATTAATAGTATGTTAATAAGTACTACTATAATAAAAATATAACACCAGATACGGTAAATAGTTTTTATTTCAATTCATACCAAATAAAAAGAATATAATATTCTTGTTGTTAGAGGTGTTTAAATTGGCAGTGTTCTTACAATGTTATGTAACAGTATGAAGTCCAGTCTGTTAGGACCTTTAACTAGTTAGGATCTTGAACGAGAAACAATATTATTAAAAACGTAATTTTATTAACTTAACACATATATGACAATGATAGATTTGTCTATACCTACTATATCTATATTAAATAAAATGTCACTTGACTTTACTTATGTCCTAAGTCTTTCAATATAAAAGTATGGATACTAACAAATATACAGAAAGTAAAATTGAGATATGGAGATATATTACAATAATCTTTATTTAATGCTATATTTTAAGTTTCTGCAGTAAAAACTGTTCTTTTAACTTTTAACTTTTATCTTTTTTTTTAGTTTTGTAATGTGACAAGAGAAACAGTAATAGAGAGAACGAGGATGTGTGTGATGGGAACATCAGCTGCCGGGAACCCACTCTTCAATCTCCTGTCCCTGCAAATCTCATATCCTGTTTCCATTCAGGAACTTGAGCGTTGAAAAATTCTCTGCTACGAACAAAATCGATTTTCATTCTATAGAATTAGAAATTGGAAAACAATATTTAAAAGTTAATAATGTACAGAATTTGTGACATTATCTATTGAAATTAAGTACAATAATCATTAATAGTCAAATATATCCTTGTAAGGTAAACACTTTTATTGCCAACGAAGTAAAACTCACACAGAACGTTTTAGTTCATGAAGCACTTTCTCCAAAGTTGATTACATACTTGGAATCGTTTTCCTTTCTGTGTCTTCAGCCGAATCGTTTGGTTGTTTTAATGGGATTTAAGTAGATTTGACTGTATTTATAATATATTTACCCTTTAACAGATTTTATCTTCTAAACATAAAATTAGTTTTATTAGTTATAGCTTTAAAAAATGTGGAAAAGCCAAGTGGAATAAATTCATTATTTTGGTTAATGTACATATTTATACAAACTCCCGAAACACGTCAAATTTAAATTCTAAATTGATATTCTTTAAAGTGAACATTTGATCCATATCTTCTACTTCTTTTGAGTGACAGTAACTGCCCCCAATTTTTTAAAGGGACCTATCCAATCGCAAGCTTTAGTCATTAAAATCATGCGGTTTAGTTTTGCAAACAATATTTTTGACATAGCCCCATAAAAAAGTCCAGTGAGGTAAGATCAAGTGCTCTTGCTGACCATTATATTGATCCTCGCCTTCCAATCCAGCGATTTGGAAATGTTAATTGATAATGTGGAGGTTCTCCATCTTGCTGGAACCTTAAGGGTTTCCTGGATCGGGAAATAATGTTGCCAAACTTTTGTAATTTGCATGAGCTCTTGGGTCTAGGACGGACTTATTCCTTTGTTCAGTTGGATTAATAGGTATTTAGAAAGAAAATTGTGTGTTAACAATGAATTTACTGTAACAAAAAAATAAACAAATATTTTTATCAGGTAAGATTTCAAATTTGTAAAAAAAGAAGCAAAATTTTAGAATATTACCCCTTAATGATTTTCGACAATTTTTTGCATAGGGCCTTTTTGAGGTATTTTTAATGGAATGACATCAAAATTTCCGCGCGGAAAGGCCGATTTTTGCGGAAAAATTAAAAAAAGATAGTCAAAATTTGGAGGTTATGTGCGATATCCGATAGGTTATAGCGTGGCCAGAACGGGTCAAACGGTGCTAAAGCAGAGCATAGCGGGGCCAGACCGGGCCATACGATGGCACCTAACCTAATCTGACCTAACCTAACCTAACCTAACCTAACCTAACCTAACCTAACCTAACCTAACCTAACCTAACCTAACCTAACCTAACCTAACCTAACCTAACCTAACATAACATAACATAACATAACATAACCTAACATAACATAACATAACCTAACCAAACCTAACCTAACCTAAGAATTAACAATCTCTTTGAGTAAGATTAATAAAAACTTCGTTTTAAACAAGAGTAATCAGTTCGCGCATGCGCAGAAGTAGTAGTGAACTTGGATGTCATCTACTTAAAATAATTATTTAAAAAGAAAAATTATGTAGTGAAAAACGTTTCCGCGGAAAAATTAGCGGATTTTCCATCATTTCCCCACCCATACATACGCTGTGCAAAAAAATTATCGAAATCCGTTAACGGGAAATAATCTAGAATTTACCCAAAAAGGCAAAACTTATTTCTGGTTTTTATTTACGACTAAATTATTAATAAGGCCTTTTCTTAAAACAAATTAAAATTATTTAGCCAGAAATCTAAGTATATAAATTAAAATTATTACTAAATATTATATATTGTGATGTTCTTAATGTTTGTAAGATATCAAATCTTCACAATAAATAATTTAAACATTAAAATTAAATTAATTCATTACCTTGTGAATACAATTTGCTGTCAATAGGTAAAGGTAAAGGTAATGGTCATCAATAAAAGTAAACAAAGTCAAACAAGTTTATTGAGATATATCACTGTATATTTCTTCAACAGAGTTATAGTTTTAAACTAGATATTATAAAACGAATAAGAGACTCTTTTCAAAGACTAGAAAAAACGACATTTAATTATTTAATATAATTTCAATAAAGATAATAAAAAGTGACACTCACATCTAGTTGATAATTTCATAGAAAAAATTGATTGTACTAACCCTTACTTTGTGGAAGTCCATCTTATTAAGAATAATAAAAAAACTCTTTGTTTTAACAAAACTTCCACTATTTATTAAAAAAAAAACAGTTATAATTCATAGAATAAATTTAGTTATTAGTTCCAATCTTAGATAGATAGGTATTAGTTTTCATATTAGTAGATACCTATGTCCTTTATTCAACTATAATTTTAAATATTTTAAAAAAAAGTTCTCCTACAAATAGTACGTATATGAAAATTATAAACAAGTAAATATAACAAGTATGCAAAGTTTAGTGAGTATCCATAAAACAGGAAGATACTGTATATTTTCATCAATTAAAAACAAAAACAGTTAAAATATGTAGAGACTATTTGTTATTATGTATGTTGTATTTATAGATAAGTAACTTTGAACAATACGACATAAAAAACAATAAGAATAATAAAAAAACTCTTCGTTTGAACGCAACTTCCAAGTTTATTCGAAAAATTATGTTTTAAATTACAATGACAGCCGTTTCGATGAATAGCATCGTCAGATTGACATATTGAAGTTACTATTTTTTTATTTGTAGCTAGGTACCTGATGTTGTTTAGGTAGTATCAAGGCTAGACCAAGAATGGCAGTAATAAGTTATAACAATATTAAAGCCTAGATGTTAATAGCCCTAAGGGATTATCCTGGATGTACTTCCCTCTAGACTTGTAGGTGATTTTTTTGACTTGTAGATTCCACGTCAACTTATGGTCAAATATTATACCTAGGTATTTAGCCTGACTTACAAATGGAATCTATATCCCCTTGATAGCTGGTGGCTTTAAGGCTTGTGATGAACTGAAGGCAACCAATGCTGTTTTATGAGGATTGACTGATAGGCCCTGATCCTCACAGCAGTTCTACTTCTTTCAGAACCTCCTGCGTGAGTCCTGAAGCTACGCTAGCAAATCGTTCATTTACTATGATTATCTGCATATCCTAGACAGTAAAACTCTTCCCCGGATAGCCTCCTGAGTAGATCTTCCACCAAGGTAGCTCACGGCAGTTGTGATAGTACTTCGCCCTGCGGGCACCCTCTTTCTCTACCTTTGACTTAATGGTAACTTCGCCTAGTGCGATCATAATAGTCCAATATAACTAAGATTATCAAAAATAAATAACTTATCTTACATGATTCAACAATGTAGTCAATTCTTTTCTTTCATTGTAAAAAAATCTCAGTTGACCTATAGAAACAACGGACTCGTTGAAGGATGACGTTGACGACTGCTTTTTTTCTTTTAAGCTTCATTATGTATCAAATTCAGTGTTTTTCCAAGTACGTTTTTAAATTTCGAAGTAGTGAAATTGTGTTAAAGTTTTACTTAATTTTAACAGGTTAGTACAGTTTCATTTTTTTACACACTCAAAGATCTGTTATAACTTTCACTTTCACTAACAATTTAATATTTTATTTTTGAATATCACCCATATATTTACTGTCTTTTTAGTTATTTTTAACTAACTTCAACTTTATCTCTCTGTAACTATCACTGACTTTTCTCTGGTCGCAACTATATCTCTAACTGACTAACTCTAACTATCAAGGGACTGTCTTATATAGACCCTAGGTTTTCTAAATGTTTCTTAGATGTTCTGAGATATCTAGAAGTTTCCATTGAGAAATGTTCTATATTTGTTCTACTCATGATAAAGATCTATACATAAACTTTTATTTTAGTATTTTTTTATATTGACATTTGATATTAGCCACATTTGAGTTATGGATTATTCCTTCGATTTTAAATAAAGTTAATTTTAAAGTAAATGACAAGAATCAACCCTAGTGTGTTTTCTAAACTATTGTTTTTGTTTTTCCACAGAAAATCGAAAAGAAATTTTTAATAAAATATCAAATAATAATAGAATAATAAACTACAGTTAATCCGGTTTGCGGCGTCTTTGAGTCTGTTCGCATAAACACAGTTTTTCACATATTAGCGAAGTAATGACGGTAGATTTATTCCGTAGTAATAAAACTTAATAGTTTTGTCAGGTAAGTTTTAAATTTAAAAGATGCCGCAGACTTAGCTATTCGTTTTCTTTTTTTTTATAAAATGTCAAATGGAATTGTGTATCGAAGAATATTGCAGCTAATTAAAACTTACTTTCTAGTAATAGCTTCTGCAATAAGATATTTTATGGGATATACAGGACCATCTATTCGAATTTTTTGCTAGTCGGCAGACTATTCTCATAAATTTAATTGCAGCAATTAAAAAACGGCACTTCAACTAATATCATTAAAAAGAATAAGTACAACTTATCTCAACTTTTTGATAAACAGTTACTATTACGAATTTGTATGGAAATTTAATTTACTGAGTACCACTTATAGAGATAGGGAAATCAATGTGTTAGAGAGAGACATATAGGAAAATCAATGTGTATGAGAGAGGAAGATAATATGCCCCGCCCCTTTTTAACATGGCCGCCAGAAGCTTGAGGCATGGAACAACAAAATGTCCTATGGTTTTGTCGTACGGCCTCCATCCTGTCTTACATCCTTCGAGCATATACACTAACGTAGAGACAGTAAGTAATTGTGATTGTTTTGTATCAAAGGGGAAACCGTCAGACACTATAGCCAGTGTCGTAACATTTTTAGGGGGTTTGAAATGAATACTTTTATAATACATTTTGAAACATGTCACAAAATATTTTTTAGACTTGAATTTAAGTATTAATTAATTATTTACATGGAATCATAAGATATTTTATAAAATAGAAAGTTGAATGTATTGCATAAATTTCTAGATTTTCAGTATTCTTAATAATATGGCGGTATATTTGCTTTACGCATTTTCCATTTTTAATCAAGTGTAAGAGACGCTAATGTATATTTACTTATAAAACGACCTTGATGATTCATTTTCATATTTAAAAATCACACAAACTCTCACCATATAATATATACTCAAATTAATTTAAAAATTGACTTTAAAAGTAATATCCAAACACTATTAAATTGTAAAAATAACTCTAGATGCAAAACAAATTGACAATTATGGCATATGTGAAAATTCGACTTGACACGCAAATTCAAAACGGACCAATGAGATTGCTGGACACTATATGACATTTATTTTCCCCCCCTGATACAAAACAAAGCTCATTTGGACGCTGTCTCTACGTTAGTATATATGCTCGAAGCTTACATCAACGTTCCATGCCCTTTCTGTCACACATCATGTGTCATCTACCATTTTGACATACGTCATACTGTCATACTGCCATACTGTCATCTGTCATACAAATAAAACGTAACTTCCACATGTCAACCTGACGATGCTAGTTTGTTTTTAGCGAAACAGCTGTAATTGCATTTTAAAACGTATTTTTCAAATAAATAGTGGTAGTTAAGTTCAACCATTCAGTTATTTATTGTTCTTAGTAAGAAAAAAAACGACATAATTTTTTTAATAAACTGAGTTTACTGTATAAATCTTCTGAAATTTAAAAAATATTCACTCCAATTGTCCATCAGTGTATATAATATTAATGGTTTTAGCTTTCTAAATGTAACTAATGTGAGAAGGCGAAAATAACAAATAAGTTAGTGATTAATACATTTATTATTTTTAATTGCAGCAGACTTATGGTGATAAGTAAACTATATTGCCCTAAAATAATATAAACTTACAAAAATTCTACAACACCTATTTAGTAGACCACTCAAGAGATTGGATTTTTGGTTGGATAAAACGAGGATTCGTAGAAAATTTAATAAACGTAAACAAAAAATTAAAATAAAGTTCCACATATAAATTATATTTCCATACTTTAAAACAAAAATACAGTGTGTAAAAGCCAAATGGAATAAATTCATTATTTCGGTTACTGTACATATTTATAAAAAATCCCGAAACACGTCAAATTTAAATTATAACTTGACATTCTTTAAAGTGAAAATGCAACCCCTACCTTCAACCCCCTTAGAATAACAGGTACAACCCCCAATTTTTTAAATGGGAAGTATAGACTTGTGATATATCATTTGAATGGTCTCTTCATTCTCTATTCAAAAATGTTATTGTTTTTAAATTTAATGCAAAAATTAACATAAAAAAATTAATATCATGTTGTTACCGAAATTCGCTACAATACAATCAAAAACTAAAATGTAATGCAAAACGTAATAAAATGTAGAACACGAAAAAGAACTATGAATGTTGATGAAGTAGATGTTCAAAATGTTCTCCGCTAACGTCTTGGCAACATCCTAATCTCAAATAAAACTGTCTTCTAACATTATTTAACATATCAGACGTGATCGACCTAATCGCAAGCGTTATTCGTTCTTTTAAGACATTTAAATCAGATGGTTTAGTTTTGTACACATGGCTCTTCACATATCCCCATAAAAAGAAATCTAATAATGTAAGATCAGGTGATCGCGCTGGCCATTTAATCGATCCTCGCCTCCCTATCCACCGATTGGTGGATATAGGGAGGCGAAATATTGTATCGAGGTACTGCCGGACATTAGGTTGGTAATGTGGTGGTGCTCCATCCTGCTGAAACCATATCGTATTCGCTGGAACTTGAGGGTTACCTGGATCAGGATATAAATTTGCCAACGTTGGAATGACATGATTTTGAAGTAGTGCCAAATATTTGTTGCCATTCAAGTTGCCCTCAATTAAAAAGGGACCAATGATATTGTTCCCTACAATTGAGGGTATTGAGTGTGTTCTTCTCTCATCCAGTAAGGATTTTCCGTGGACCAGTAGCGGCAATTTTGCCGATTAGCATGACCGTTAAGTAAAAAAGTACACTCATCAGAAAACATAACGTCTTCTAATTGGATAATATTGTTATCCAACATGTCCATCATTTGCTCACAAAAAAAAGTTCTCCTATCAAAATCGTCTTCCATGAGCTCCTGAGTAGGTATCATCTTATACGGATGCAATTTATTTTCTTTTAATACGTTTGCTATCGATGTATGGCTAGCATTGAATGTAGTGGATGCCTGTCTACTCGATGTATGTGGGTTTTCCTGAAACTCAAGCAACACATCTAATTTGAGTTCATCACTCAGTGCATTGGCAGCTGGTTTTTTTATCTGCCTTACATGACCAAACTCGCGAAACTGCTTTTCTATTTTACTTATTGTTCCTTGGGATATAGGCGGTAAATTAGGAAATTTCTCATGAAATAGGCGAGTTACTTCCTGTTGTGTTCGGATGTTATCTCCGTAACCAATCATTTGTAAAACTGTTATTTTATGCATTTCCGTTAATCTAACCATTTTTCAGAATTGAATTGAACAAACTTTATACTTAAATTACAACAATGACAACTTAAATAAAACAAATTACTACTGTTTGTTAAAATAGCGTTGCCACGGAAATTCTTTAAAGTTTTTTAATGGTTACCATCTAAAAACCATATTGCTATGGTTTTTTTTCACTTTCTGATTATCAAGACCTAAACGGGAAATAAGTTTTAAGTATATTGTAATAAGTTTCGAGTATATTTTAGCGAATTTCGGTAACAACATGATATAAATTTTTTTTTTAATAACATTTTTGAATAGAGAATGAAGAGACCTTTCAAATGATATATCACAAGCCTATACTTCCCATTTAAAAAATTGGGGGTTGTACCTGTCATTCTAAGGGGGTTGAAGGTAGGGTTTGCATTTTCACGTTAAAGAATGTCAAGTTATAATTTAAATTTGACGTGTTTCGGGATTTTTTATAAATATGTACAGTAACCGAAATAATGAATTTATTCCATTTGGCTTTTACACACTGTATAAATAGCTACAAAATAACAAATCTTTATTCAGAAATATGCCAAATCTTGTTATAGTTTTTCCAATATTAATTGTTAAAATCCATTTAAAAGTGTCATACAAAGTGAGTTAGTTTACTAGGCTTCAAAGTAGAAAGAATGGCATGAAAACGACATATTTCTCCCGTTAAACATCCACTCTGTATCGTCGGAACCCAGCTCTCTCTAGACTGGTAGTCTGTATGACACTTTTAAATGGATTTTAACAATTAATATTGGAAATACTACAACATTATAACACAGTTACTAAACAAATTAAATTATTGAAATAGATAAGTCACGTTCAATTCAGTGAAAGTTAATTCCGAAATGACACTATAATCGAATCCCATTTTCTTTCGCGAAACAAACTCCGCAGGTAAATGATCTACTCGTCTTTTCGAAAATAAATTGGTAAAAAAGAAAAACTTTAGTTCCGTGCTTGGTTTTGACATCTGCTTCGTGCTCCTCGACAACCAAAAACAAAGTGCAGACAAGCAATCACAGCGGGCGCTGTATAAACTACATGCGTCAAGCTGAGAAGATCCAAGTCGGCCGAGAGTTGACGCAGCGTTCTATGTAAACCTAGATGTTACGATATTTTCCTTGTCGCCATTTATTATTCATCAAAATACTTTAAAGCCATTATATACATTACAATTTAATTTTGCACTGTTATAAGTAATAAAATGCATCAATGACTACGAGGCGAAAATGGATTGTAATAAATTGTACAAAGAAAAGTGTCATTTTTTTGGTAAAATATAAGTACACCTGCATTGTATTAGAGTCCGTTACCCTAAATTATAAACTAATCTATTGAAATGCCAAGTTATCGGTTCTAACCTGAAAAATATACGCACTGAATTCAAAAGTGTGAATGACTAAGTAAAATTTCGAAAACTGTTTCGCATATACATAGAAGCAGCCCACAGTTTGTAATTAAAAAAATGGAAGTTGATTTTTAGTCGGAGAAGACTAAGAAAAATAACAAAAGTTTTGTCGGGCTGCTTGGTCATTGTAAGCTCATTAATCATTTTTTGAGTTGAACAGGTACTCGAAAAAAAAAAGAAGGAAAAAAGAATAACTGGAGTGTGGAAGATGACTATGTGTTAATATTACTGTTCTAAATTTTATTAAAATGCAATGTAGATAATGCCGAAACAAATTAGGTAGGTGCATACAACTTGTTTGGAAAAAATGAACAATGGTTTTCACCTGCCGGCAAAAATAATAAACCTGTACTATTTTGTGAAATTTGTCTTACATAAAGAACCCTGAACAAAGTATTTTGTAATAAAACTATTTATTCACTAACATTCATTATGATGATTTATCGAAATTACTATCATTGACTAAGAAAATTATATTTTTGAAGTGGTGAGAATTTCCTTACAAAATTATTTGTTTAGCATTCTTAATACAATGGAGATTTACAAAGTAAGGATCAGTACACTAAATTGATACTAAATTAATAATTGAATTGATTATTTATGAGTTAACCATTTAAATTAAATTCTATGGTAAATATAACATTTTTTTTCATAATTATTACATTAAGTCATTGCAGTATTCATTTACAGGAATTATTAAAATATATCGACCTGCACCTAGAAGTTTATGGGGAACGGATAATACTAGATGGATGGTATACAGGGGTTTTCGATACTTCTGAATTCAACTAAAATATTTTCAAATTTATAGCTCTTCCGGTTATACCGGAAACCGACACCATCTTTACTATTTTAGATGTAATACCTCCTTTTTATTCCTTTTTTTGGTTAGAGGATTAAATTTAAGGACAACTTTATGTAAGGTACCAGATACCTAAAATTAACAGTTTTAGAGAAATTTAAGTTTTTTGAAAAAAAAAATGCTAAAAAGACGATTAATAAAATGTTAATGTTTTCAATTAATTAATTGATAAAATTTAAAAATTATTACATCGTTTTGCACCTATGGGTCTAAATTATAAGAAATTAATTATACATGGTGGTCACAACGTTGAGTTAAATTTTAAATTGAGAAAACGACGATTTTTCTTTTTTTTTAAATTGCAACCCCCATTTTTTATATTTTAAACGGTTTAGATAAATTTGTTTTTATTTTCTTCAAAATTCTCACCTAGAAACAGATAAGTTTAAAAATGTCTTTTTCTAAATTATAGTCTTACCATTTAAATTCATTCATTCATTCATTAAAATCATTGTCGTTGACAGCTCTCTAAAATGGGATTTACATATTGACGCTTTGTCAAAAAATTTATGCTTTTTACGCGCTGTCAGCTTCCCAAACAGTCTATTTTGCACTTTTCGAGTCACATCTTTGATATGCACTTCCTTTTTGGGGTACATGTTGTGTGCCTCAATTTGAACGTATTTTTAAATTTCAAAAGAGAGCTGTTCGGTACACGCTGAAACTAAGCAGTAAAACTTACTGTAGGGAACTCTTTAAAAAATATAAAATATTAACACTTCCATCCCTATTTATCTTAGAATCCATTTCCTTAATTCGGAAACATTTACCTGAAGTTTCAGTTTCTTAGAAATGCAGAGTATGACCTTTATTTACCAAAACCACGCACGGAACTAATCAAGAGCCTTATTTTTTATAACGCTAAGAAAATGCACAACAATCTACCCTTAGAAATAATGTCCATTTCATCAATAACCGCATTTCCTTACGCTTTAAAATTATACTTGGTAGAGAGAGCTTTGTATGCAGTTGACGACATTTTTACATAAAATATTAATTTGGGACCATCTCATGCACTGGAAGGTTAATTTATGATATTTATTTATTTTGTTGTTTGCTGTTTTTTTTTTGTTGTAACTGACTAAATTAAAATCTTAAATTTAATTTTTTTATATTAAACGAAGTAAATCATCCATTTCTCAAAAGTTTAGTAGATGAAGAAAGGAAAGACCAATGTCAATGTCACACAAGTATTTATTGATATAAAAATTAAACTGCTGTTACAAAGCTACTAGTTTCGGTCTAGTTAAAGACCATTATCAGGTTAAAAATAAGAATACCAAATGGAAACAATTAGACTTAACATGATAGTAAGTTAATTAATATTACCTGTACATATTACATAAAAGCAGAAAAAACTGTTGAATGTGTAGGGGCAACAAAGTTGTCCAAAAGGGAGGAATTAATACATTAGGGTTTAATTATATACTGATTATAAACTGAACATATTTTTAAGGTGATATCAAATTAAAAAAAATAAAACACAATAAATTGTATTAAACACAATAAGCTTATTGGGGAAATAATTAACCCATCAAAGCCCCGCGTTACTTATATGTAACGCAAACTTCAAGTATTACCCATACAGATTTCTTCCAAAGTTTCAAACTTTTCGGCTAAACAGCGCTATATATTATTTATATATACAACCGGTAATACATTTCAGTTATTGTTTAATCTTATACCCGCCAAGTCGCTGAGCAGCATTGTGTTGAAGAAAGTGTTTACATTGAATATTGAAGAAAATGGAGCCAAGATTTATGTAAGTGTAATAATTAGTTTCGTATTTCCTTCATGCTATGGATTTTGTTATTTTTGCATACCAGAAGTATAGATCTTTGAATATTTGACCGGTAGTTTACATTTGGGTGTACAATTTGTAGGCTATGTCACGTGAATTTTGGGTGTTACATATATGTAACGCTAGGCTTATGAGCATCTATTACAAGAAATAAAATGTTTTTCAGGAAAGGGTTTACTTTAGAGGAAGCGTTGCAAATAGCCTATAGCGAAGATGTAGATGCAATCTACACGGAGCCTCCGGAAGTAAATGTTCTCACGGACGAAGAATCGGGCGATGAATAGGAGTGGACGTCAGCTTCGGGCAGAAGTGCAAATACAGCTAAGAACAGGTGAAAATTATGGCAATGAAATAACTACAGTCGCAGCCAGTGCATCGGCTGAGCCTGGTAAGGCTAAAGAGATATATAAGTATGACTGGGTTGATGGCTCATTTGACAATATTTCTCGCGATTTTCCTCGATCCGATCAACTCAGTCCGGTTGAAATGTTTGAACTCTTTTGGGATGACGAAATATTCAACTATTTGGTTCACGAGTCGAAAAAATATGCTTTTAAAAACCGCCAAGACCCTGCCATAAGTATAGAGGAAATGAAATGTGCGGTAGCCATTCTAATACTAAGTGGTTATAACATAAAACCAGGCAAACGTTTTTACTGGGATTCTTTGTCAGACTTGGGAAATCCATTGGTACAAAATGCGATGAGAAGGAACAGGTTTTTTCAAGTTCTACAAAATCTACATTGTGCTGATAATAACTAAATAGATCCGAATGATAAGGCATGGCAATTGAGACCACTGAAGGACACACTGAAAGAAAAATTTTTGCACTTTTTTGTTCAGAGGCAGATTTGAACTACGATGAATCTATGGTGAAATATTATGGTCGACATGGGTGCAAACAATTTATTAGGGGAAAACCTGTTATGGCATCGAGCCATTTTCGATGGTCATGAGATATTCACAGAAGGAAAAAAAAAATTATTAGCGTTCTACGGCCGAATTTGATTGGAAGGTATAATAGTGCCATGGGAGGTACCGACCTGATGGACGAAAACGTTGGAAGATTTAAGATAGGTATATGATAAAAAAAATGGTGGTGGCCAATTTTTACTTGGATGCTTCACGTATCGATTGAGAATGCTTGGGTTTTATATAAACGATCGGGTCAGTCGGCAACACAACTCCAATTTAGGCGTGACATAGTAAATACATACCTAAATCGGTATTCCGTTGAGCCTAGAGGTGCGAGCAGGCCTGCTTCATCACTGTCGAGCATTACTGGAAACTGAGTAAGCGATAATATAAGGTTTGATAGCATGAATCATATGCTGACGGCGATTCCAGACAAAAAACGTAGGAGGTGTGCCATGGAAAAGTGTAATTCAAGTGTCAGATCCATGTGCGTAAAATGTGATGTTGGGTTATGCCTTGAATGTAACATTCCTTTTCATAGAAAGTAGTATGTAGATAGTTTTACAATATAATATTATTTTTCACAAATACTTGAATAAAAATGATTTTTTCATTTGTGTTGTCTTTTCTGTCTGAAAGCCTAGCGTTACATATATGTAACACCCACTTGATGGCAGGGTACATGGTAGAAGCCAAAAAAACTGACTCATATTTGTTTGTTACTTATTATTAAATTACCAAGCACAAATATTTTTGCAAAATTCCCAATAAAACTAAATTCGGGCTTTGATGGGTAATTAGTAATTAGAGAAGAAAAAGAATTGATTAATAGTTAGAAAAAATAAAGAATTAATTCAGTATCATCATAAGATGATCATAATGAAAAGTCTTTAACTATACCGAAACTAGTAGCTTTGTAACAGCAGTTTAATTTTTATATCAATAAATACTTGTGTGACATTGACATTGGTTTCCTTTCTTCATTTTTTTATATTATTTATTTTTCTCATTGTATAATGTATACATAAAGTATACATTTATTTTTTTAACTGACCTTTCCCAATGTTTATATTGTGAAGTTTTATTTGTTTGTATGTTTTATGTTTTATTTACTTGTAGATACTTTTGTACTACTGTTTGTTCTACACTTGAAACGCTTAATATTTATAGAAAAGGACAGCACATAGAAAAGGTGTCGGTGATATGATCGTTGAATCGTGACGCACGGGTAATCTTTCAGCGATTCAAGTGTATGTGATTTGCCTTTTTTTAAACAGATTTTAAAAAATAAAGCTTATTATTATTATTATTCTAGTTATGTTCAAGTTAATAATAATATAAATTTTCTCTTCCGCTCACCAAGTGAAAGAATACCAGATAAATGTTCCTGTTACTTCCATTCATTCATTTTCTTTATCTTAGCTCCAATTGTCCGGTGGTTTCTTTTAACCACTTTATACGGTATACAGAAGTCTGACTAAGGTGCTTAAAGGTTGATTCTTGGGATGGATTTTTTTCCAGGATATTGAGATAACCAACCAAGTCACCGTTTCTGCTGCAATCTAAAGATTGCTTCCTTCTTCAGGAAGAAACTCAGTAATATCTTTAGAACTATTGTAGTCTACGTTACTCCTAAACGCAATTCACATTTTATGCAACATCTACAGAGTTTACTTTTAATTTCAATTTTTGTTCCAATCAAAAATTTATCAAAAACATCGTACAGAAAATTTACTACTTAAATAGTTACCAAAAAAAACCAGATACATTAGTTATCATCACTTTTAAGTATTTTCAGTGTATAAAACCATGTTTTATTTTTGAGCGACGATTAATATGGTAAGAGAGAAAAATGAAGCTATCAAAAGTAAACAAACATCTTGTATGTTAAGCCATGTAAAAATACCACTAATGGTGCTCTCTTTGACTGTTATGAAAGGATCATTAAAACTTCCTTTGATTCATTATTAACACGTAATTAGTTAAAATCAAGAAGTTCACAGTATGAATACACATACGGTTAAAATACGGGTCGATATGCAAACAGGACCGTATTATAACGTTTTTTATTTTCTGTAAGAAGCTGTAACAAAAGGTATTAGTAATGCGTTAAATTGCTTTCAATAATCACAGCTTAACAAATTCCCGAATTGATAGTTAGGGCCGATTGTATAATGCGAGTTCAACATCGGTTCTCCATAAACCTGAGTTCGTAACGTTGTACAATACTAGTTCAGGTCCTAAACCGAGTTTATCTACGAGTTCAACAAAGCGATCAATTTTCGCCGCTTAAACCAAGTTCAGTGTGTTATTAAAGTTGGTGAGGTCTGAGGTTAGGTTAGTAAATAAAAAATTAGTAAATAAATAAAAAAATTGGTAAATAATAAAAAAATTAATATTTGTATGGTTTATCGTTTTATTGGTTATATTTATGTATTTTTTGTTAAATAGTTTTAACTTTTGGTTTATTTGTTTTACCTAGAAAATTCTGGCTATGTCTGACGACGAGGATTTCATGGAGTTGATAGATATTTTGCAGCAACCAGAAAGGCAACCCCAAGTATACAGAGAAAGGGAAAATCATTTTCTAAAATGGAATAACAATAACTTTCTGCAACGATTTCGATTTTCAAAAGATTGGGCTCGATATATCATCAACCAAATATCCCATTTAATAACTTCTCCAACAGAAAGGTATCCACTATTTTTGCTAGTATGTAAATATTAATTTAAATAAATAAATATTTCAGAAATCATGCCAAATGCCAAAATAAATACAATATAGTCATTTGTAGGCTCTCTTTATTTTCTTGTAAGTTAAACAAAGATACCCTTACATAATGTCTAAATTTGAAAATTGGCAACTCCTTGCTTATAGATACCAACATAACAATAATCACAAAACGTACACAACTTAGACTAGGAAAGAGAGAGGACAGCGCATGGCAATGAAAACCTTATGCGTGTGAGTGAAGCCAAGTTTCAAACGTTTGGTGGTAAACAAATTTGGAACGTCGAATTGTATTTTTTTAGTTTTTTTATTAATTTTCACCTTTTTAATTACCTGAATAGACATTTTAAAATGGTTAATTGTGCAGTTTATAAGTGCAACAGTCAGAGTGCTAAAAAAGAGGAAGGAATTTCATTTCATAGGTAAAAAGTATTTTAAAACTATTTCCTTGAAATTTATTTTTATTAATATTACAGCTTTCAGGTAATAGATGTTTAACTAAATCACATATTTATGTTATGTATGATAACTTAAATTAATAGTACATACATTTTGAAAACTGTTTTCATTCAGTTTTAAAGAAATATTTTTCAATTAATTATTATTATTTTCTCATAGATGTAATAGTTTTGCAGTGGCGTGGAACAAAAACATATATTTAAAATAGATAAAATAGATTAAAATTGTAATATTTATTAAATAAATATGTTTTAAAATGATTGTTGTTTTTTTTGGAGCAGTACATATTTAAAGACTTTTTTAAATTAGATTTGTAATACGAAATAATGAAAATGATTATTTAATAATCGTATAATAAAAATCGTATGATACGCCTATGTCAATATTGTCCGCCATTAGTTTGGTGGTAAATGGGTTACATAAATTGATTCCAATGCGCAGTCCTCTCTCTTTCCTTGTCTAAGGTACACAAAAACAGAGTTTAGCTGAGCCGACGTTAAACAAGATATGTACAATACGTATCATTTTTTTGGGCAAGTTCAACCATTTATCGAGTTCAGCTGAACCTGGGTTTAAACTTGCTTTGTACAATCAGCCCTTAGGGACCTTAAATTGACAATGAATTAATAAACTTCACAACTAAATAATAAATTAATAACTGATTTTTTTTAAATACAAGTATTATAAATGAAGCCTAGAATACTAACAACTATAATTTAATTCGATGAAATCTAAATAATGAAATCCCAATAATCAACATTTTTATCTCGAAAATCATGTGAAGTATTAAATAAAATGCTTCCATTCGTTATACTTTTTTTCTATTTTATTGAAAAAGAGATTACCACAGATTTTATTTCTTTTTGTAGGTACTCCTCCACTTAAATGTCGCGGACAAATCATAGTAATATTCACTGATATAATGGCTATTATTGTTACAAAAATGAAGTACCACAGGATTAATAGTTATAGGTGAGATTAACATAAGTTACTTAGTAATAAATTCGTTTCTATATAAACAGTCTATAGAGGTAACAGTTTTAAAAAATTATTTCACTGTTTTATTAAAAAAAAGTAACTTTTTTAGAAAAGATCAAGTATTGATCAATATAATTCTGCAATGGTATTTAAATACCCAAAAAAAACTATGTCATGTTTATCGTAACTTAATGTAGATACAATTTTCAAACTTTGATTGATTGATTGATTTTTATTATTATCTGTAGTAATATCACAAGAGAGTCAGAATAAATTGAAAATAATTCGACAGATTTTAGAAAACTTGTTGCCAGATGGCAACAAGTTTGAGAAAATGCCTGGAGAATTATTTACTAATTTATCGAACTCTCGTGTGGTATTCGATAGATTATTTTTTGACGTTACAATCAAAATCACTTTTAGAAAATAATTTGACAGATTTTGTTCAAACCTCTTGCCAAATAATTAGAATTGTTTCCAAATCGACGCGCTGCTTATCATGGTATTGCTTTGTTACAACAGGGCTTTAGTCAAAGTGATATCGCGAATATTGTTGGTTTTACTCAGGGTGCTGTATCAAAAATTAAAAAAAAATCCAAGATACAAATGATGTGAAGGATCGTCCCAGAAGTGGCAGAAGTCGATGTACAACAGCAGCACAAGCCCTGCAGATAACATTGATAGCTCGAAGAAATCGACAGGAATATACAAGTGGCATATCCAGAGAAATTGCTAGACTTGAAGGGCTGAATATCTCAAAGCAAACAATTACACGAAGATTAAATACGGTAAATTTGCGTGTTCCCAAAGTAATCTATCAACAAAAAATTGTAAGGTTGCAATAGGCTCAAGAAATATTACACCATGGTCCTAACTGGAATTACGTGATGTTCTCTAATGAATCAAGAATTGGCTTGGTTTCTGATTCGCGAAGAACGCTAGTTTGGAGGGCCCCAGGACGACAAGCTCGATTAGAAAAAGCCCAAACACGTGTTCCATTTGAAGGTGGGAGTATTATGGTTTGGAGTGGTATTATGAGGGGTATACGGACTCCTCTCCTGGTTTTTGGAGAGAAGAATCACTGGTGCTGTGTACATCGAGGAAGTTTTTAATCCTGTTGTGCGTCTATTCCAGAGGGCTGTAGGTGATGGATTTGTGTTTATGCATGGCAATGCACCTCCACATCGAAAAGCTGCAATACAAAATTTTTTGGAAGCGGAAGGAATATCCACATTAAGATGGCCATCAAATTCCCCTGACATGAACGTCATTGAACATGCCTGGGACATTCTTAAAACACGCATTAATAAGCGAAACCCTCCCCCAATTACTCTACGAGAACTGAAAGGTGCTGCTCGTGAAGAATGGGAGAGAATTCCGCAAGCCCAGCTCGACCATTTAATCCATAGCATGCCACATCGCCTACAGTCATGCAGGCCCATAGAGGAAATACTGATTCATAATTTTATTTAAAAACCTTTTTTTGTTTATTAATTTATTTTTAAAAATTTGTAATACATTGTACATTTTTCACCTCAAACGAATAAATCCTTTTTTTGTATGTTTATCTGACTTCGAGATTTATTAGTATTGGTTAGAGTTTTTGCAAAATGATGTTTACTTATATCAAAAAAATTATTTATTATAATTAATAAAAAGATGAAATATTCCATTATTCCAAACTTTTGGACATAAGTGTATATATTTGATATGTTTTATTTTTAAATAACAATTTTAGAATAATAATTCAAAATTAATATTGTTTATAAAATGAAAAAGAAAATATTTTACCTTTATTTTCTACTCCTATTTCATTATAAAATAATTAAGTTTTTAGAGAATTTTAATCAAAATTGACATTTTTCATAAAAGAGTAAAAACCTGCAACCAATTTTTTTTCTACTTTATTATTATTTTCCAACATAAACAATAAACTTGGTTAGTGATTTTATGACTCAATTTTTTTTAGAAAAAATCTGACCTAATGAAATATTTACTTTACGTAATTCATCCCTAACTCGAATATAGGTTGATAAATAGATAAATCAACCTCACGCTTGCAACTAGTTTTGGATTTATTATCACGTTTCCTAGGCCGCATAGCCTTAGTAGCTGACGCCTTCAAACGATGAAAAGATTCTTTATTATTAAACAGACAATATATCTCTGTTAGTAAGATTTAATTGTTAATATACCTAAAATTGAATAACATTGACTTCTTTTTAAATAAAACAGTAAAAGTAAGCAATTAATTATTTTATTTTTATATAGTATTTACGGAAGCGTAGAAGGGCCAAATTTTTTATTTTTACTTTTTTCTGTTAAATTCCGAGTTGCAACTCGGAATTTAACAATATTCCGAGTTACAACTCGGAATTTAACAAAATTCCGAGTTGCAACTCGGAATTTAACAATATTCCGAGTTACAACTCGGAATTTAACATTATTCCGAGTTGCAACTCGGAATTTAACAAAATTCCGAGTTACAACTCGGAATTTAACATTATTCCGAGTTGTAACTCGGAATTTAACAATATTCCGAGTTGCAACTCGGAATTTAACTAAATTCCGAGTTGTAACTCGGAAGTTTATTTATACAGATATGTTTAGGGACTGTATGCTGTATTCGTCGGCTATAATTACTAAGCGTGTGTTGCTGCAATTTTCTTAATTTTTACTGCAGAATATTGTTCAGAGTGACTATGTCTACTACGCAGGTAAGTTTATTAACGTATAATGCTATAATTTATAAATACAATTTTTCTAGAATGTATGCGACTTGATTGAGAAATACTTTCACTTGGGGTTTCAACAAAAGGAAATACTTGCGTTTCTGCGTAATTTACATAAAATTTTTATATCTCACCGAACTCTGAAAAGGCTTTTGTCAACTTTAAATCTTTACAGAAGAAAAAACTATTCTAAAATTGAAGATGTCGTTAATTACCTTGAAAATGAATTATTAACTTCTTCTAATTTGCATGGTTACAAATGGATGCATTTGAAATGCATTCAGAATAACATAAATGTCACACAAGAAGTTGTAAGAGAATTACTTCTTCTTTTGGATCCACATGGTGTTACCATGCGTAAAAAAGGGAGACTAAGAAGAAGACAGTATTTTAATAAAGGTCCGAATTATCTTTGGCATATGGACAGTTACGATAAACTAAAGCCATACGGAATATGTATTAATGGATGTATAGATGGATTTTCTCGCCACATTATTTATCTCCGAGCGGGTTCTACGTCCAGTGATCCTAAGGTAAGTTGTTATTAAAACAATATTAAAAAGTTAAACTTTTATTTATTTCACACTGTGAATTTGAATAAAATATTACAAATTGAATTGCTCTCGTTTGTTATAGATTGTGGCTGGATACTTTTTACAAGGCATAGAAGATGTTAAAGGATGCCCGAAAACATTAAGATGTGATCTTGGTACTGAAAATAAAATAGTAGAAAGACTACAAAACTCCTTGCACCAGTTATTTAATGATAATTCAGGTAATAAACCTTGTTTCTTATATGGGAAAAGTTGCCACAATCAAAGAATAGAATCATGGTGGGGGATTCTTCGTAAACATTGTTCTCAGTTTTGGATGAATTTATTTCAAATGTTGAAAGAAGACAATTATTTTGATGGAACGTTCTTAGATAAATCTTTAATTCAGTTTTGTTTTATGGAATTAATTCAGGTAAATTGATACTATTTATATATGTATATATAGAGTGGGTGTGCAAATAAGTATAAATATTTACTTTGAATTTATTTTCTTCATAGAAAATCTGCAAAAATACAAATCTTTTGCTTTTATTTTGCCGCCTACAAGCACTAGGAATGTCCATAATTTTTTGCACTCTAAATAATAAATGAGTTCATCATTCCACATATCAAAAATGTGAGATGTAGTATAATATTGAGATACCTATATCCAAACCGTATATTATAATAAACATAATTGTTTTAGAAAAATTTGGATGAGGTTGTGTTGGAATGGAATATTCATAAAATAAGAAAACTGAAAAATAATGTGACACCCTCAGGAAGACCATGTATTATGTATGAAATGCCATCACTTTATGAAACACGCAGTTATTTAATTGGGGTACCAAATTTCGCTATTGAAGCTCTAAGATCTGAATGCAAATTTGTAAAATACCCTTGTGATCAGGATGTATTTGACTTAAGCAATATTCTACTAAATGAAAATGGTTGGACAAAAGCTGCAAATCCGCATGAAGCAATTGATTTATATATTCAATTAAGAAATGAATTTAAAAGTATACTTAACGTAGAATAAAAAAATAAACTTATCAAAAAAAATTTTTATTTAATTTCTTATAATATTACTTAAACAAAAAACAAAAAAGTTATTTAAAAAAATAAAAAATTTTGAATAAATTAATAGTCTTCTCATTTCTCTCTTCTTACTAAAACAGTTACTAGTTTCTTTTCCCTTTCCCAAAATTCTATTAATATTTCCGTATTTTATATTTCATTTTCTTTTATTATAATTTGTAAAAAATAAGGAATTGTGGTAATAGCAGATAAATATAATTGGAAGACATTTTTAGAAGCGGAAAAGAAACTTTGTGAATATTATAAAATATAGAAAATATAAAAAACGTAAAATAACATCAAACACACTAAAAATGAAAAGGAAATAAAAAAAATTCTAAATTATATCCATAATCCAAATATTCGATGATAATAAATTAGTAAATTCATCTCTAAAACTTATGTAATCTTCGTATGATGTTGGTATTTCTAGAACACCCGAACAGGTGTGTGCTACTGGATTTCGTTGGAAACCGTCAGTATCTATAAAGTCAATTTTTATTTTGTTATTTACAATTATGTCTGAACCAGTACAAAAATCTTAGAAAAGATGATCTTGTCTTTTCCTCTGAATATTTAATAAATTTTTTTAAATAACCGTATATTTGAATTTTTTTGCTATCTAAGTTTTCATTACATTCAAATAATGATAAAATGTTTTTCACTGTTGGTTTTAAACTGTCATAAATACTTTCCAAATTTATTTTATCACGTATGTCCTGAAAGGACGGAACAAAGCAATTTCTTACAAAAGAGGGTTTTTTGAATCAACTCTTCTTTACCTATTTGTAAAATAAGCTTTTTGAAGTTTTCTTCATTTGGCAACCATTTAGCATCATATGCAGTGCAGAATTCGATAATCTCATCATAATCAACACCTGGAAAATTTTCCAACGCCAATTTAATGAGACTAGCTTCTATTTCTGACACATAATCAAAAAAATTTTTTAAAATGTCATCATCCATAACATCAATTTCAAAACAATTTTTGATAAAAACGGGAGCTAATTTAATGGGAAAGTAGCCCACTGCAAAGTAACCAGCAACACAAATTTTTCCAATAATATTCCATTCGATTTCTTGAAAATCATGCCTCAATGCAGGCACTTTATAGGATCTGCCAAGAGTACATTTTGCATAAAATGTTTCCCAAAATTCACTGATTGCGTCCCTTAAAACCCCTCCCGCATCTTGTGCCCTTTCTGGTTTACCATTTGGTAAGATTAATTCAATTTTTACATTAGAAAAATTGGTTATATTATGAATCTTCATGAAGTCAATTAATTCAGAAAATACTCTTCCTCTGTGTAATATTACAGTATCAATGTCCAAAACTTGAGGTAAATCAATAAAACCATTTGAATGCCCAGTTTCCATTATCTAAAAATAGCATATTTTAAATTAAATATTAAGTATAAATGATTTATACTGGATATACACACTTGATTAATATTGGCTTCAACGTCATTCAATCTCTCTTCGAAAAAAATGTATCAACTCATTATTATTACTTGTTTGAATTTCAACCGTCTGAAAATCTATTGGTTCATCTTCTAAGGTTTCGTTTACCAAATTTTGAAAGTTATTAAACGTCTGATGTAACCTTTCTGAACGTCTTGGATGACTGACAGTCGCAGGCAGTTCATTTTCATCTCCGTCAGAAAAATCAGCATCTTCTTTATATGTTGTTGCCAAATAGAACCTTAAAGTTGTTAATGCTGATATTTCATACATTTCGTGAACCGTTAACTTTAGATCGCATTTAAGTCGTTGGTAATCTAAGAGTTCATAATCAAATTTATTTATATGCCCTTTAGGTGATCTTCCATTAGGGAAAAATAGGTTCAAAGCATTTTCCAATATATGACAGCAGTTTAAACTTCCATCAACAGAAATTCTACGTGTCCCTCCTCCTTTTTGAGTTCTAACATATTTGAGTATATTATTTTTTTTACTATTGCAAATCCATCCTATTTCAATAAATCTTGTTTGCTTCTTTTTCCGTTTTAAAACTACTTTATTTATATGATCTTTTTTTGTATCCTTATTTGATAATTTTAATTTTAACTTTTCAATTAAACTTTGCTTTTTTCCTGTATTTAATTTTCTACAGAAATTTAAAATTGCCACCCTATCACCGTATTTGGGTATTATTTTTTTTAATTCATTTTCACTCATCACAAGTAATGAATTACCATCGATCTGAAACAAAACTGAAAGATAAGTACGTTTTTTTTTATTTTTTAATACGATTTTTAACATTACCCTATAACACTACAGTAAAAAGTACCTAATATACTTACATTTTCGTTTTTAAAGAAATTCACTTTTTCTTCAGTAAATCCTCTAGTTTTTAAAAAATCCTCCAAAATAAGTGGCATATCATCAACTTCCTTAAAACAGAAAGAACGAGAAATGTATAATATAACTTAAGATTTTTCAGATTCAAAAATTAATACAGTTAAAAGGACAAGATAAGACGTGCTTTTACACAATTCGAGTGATTGACTGCTTGTTGTGTGGTGCTAATCGAGCATTTACTAAAACTTACATCATCGCGTTCTGGCTAAACCTCCTTAAACGCTCAATATTAATAATGATCCATCCGCATTAATATACTGAAGTATATCGTATAATTTAGAGCTGTCGTATACACAATTAAAATAGGTTCTTACCTCAATAGTCGTCATACTTATGTATAATAATAAATGTACACTCCGGTAAAAATTAACAAACAAACAAAAGATTAATTATCTCCGAAACCCATACGCTTCCGTAACACACCGCTCTTATAGGCATATAAAACTAGCTGTATAGACAAAATTCCGAGTTGCAACTCGGAATTTTGTTAAATTCCGAGTTGTAACTCGGAATATTGTTAAATTCCGAGTTGTAACTCGGAATTTAGTTAAATTCCTAGTTGCAACTCGGAATATTGTTAAATTCCGAGTTACAACTCGGAATAATGTTAAATTCCGAGTTACAACTCGGAATAATGTTAAATTCCGAGTTGCAACTCGGAATTTAGTTAAATTCCGAGTTGCAACTCGGAATATTGTTAAATTCCGAGTTACAACTCGGACTAATGTTAAATTCCGAGTTGTAACTCGGAATTTTGTTAAATTCCGAGTTGCAACTCGGAATAATGTTAAATTCCGAGTTGTAACTCGGAATATTGTTAAATTCCGAGTTGCAACTCGGAATTTAACAGAAAAAAGTAAAAATAAAAAATTTGGCCCTTCTACGCTTCCGTAAGTATTTTTAAATGTCAAAAATGAAAAGTTATTATCTTTCCTTAAGCAATAAGAACAGCGTTGCTAGGCAACATATTACAGTACCTGATACCGTAATGTTCTTCTTACCGGCGCCTAATTTATTATAGGAAAGTGTATTTACTGGACAGGATGAAATAATAGTTATTTACGTTACAATTCCGGGAAATGACTTATTAGGGTACGAGATAGATCTAATATCTAATCGAGTACCGTAATAATCACTTTACGGACGTGTATCGTACTATATTTTTTTATACTGCCTTTGGATTTAAACGCAAAAAAATATGAAACTGAAATGACATATTTGATTAATTTAGTCATGTAGACTGTTGTGAAAAAATTATGTTACTTGATTTTTTCTTAACATGGTTGATTTGCTTTATAAATAAAAAATGAACAGCGGTTACCAAGTAACAATGTAAATAAAGGCAGACATATTAAATTTCACTGACATATTAAATTGCTGAGAAAACTGCTGTAGCGATAGGGCAACACATTCCAGTTAAGTCTGCGATAAAATATGAAAAAGAATATGCGCTGTTTTGCAACTGGCGTGAACAACACAATTTGAAAAGGACTGCTGATGAAAATGTGATCTTGGTTTACTTTTTGGATGTGGTAAAAACAGTTTTTTTAAATAATATTCTTTTCAACAGTTTAAATTTTCCGTCAAAAATATTCAACCCTTCTTCATTATGGTCCAAATACTCGATGGTAAAATCAATGATTATGGTTAATGAGAATGTCAACATATCAAGTTTCCCACAGTTGATAGCTTTTTGAAAAAATTAAATGTAGACCATCAGCCAAAGCAGTCGAAGGTGCTGACAAAGGAACAAATTGAAAGCTTCATGAAGGACGCTCCAGATAAAGAATATTAGGTACTCAAAGTGATTACTTGGAGTTGCTGGAGGTTGCCGAAGGGAAGAGATCTATAATTTAGAAGTTAGTGATGTAGAGAATACGGGTACTCAGCTAGTAGTTAAAATTAACCAGACAAAAACGCATATTCGACGAGCTTTCACTGTGGTTAACAGTGATGAGGTTCACTATTTGGATGTGTTTAGAAAATACATGAAAGCTCTTTTGGTGGGTTATAGACAAGGAAAATGTCTGTCTCAAAGAGTTGATATACATACTGTTGGCGGAGCACCTAAGAATAAAACTAGACCAACCAGAAAAGTATACAGGTCATTGTTTCAGGAGGATACCCTCAACGTTGTTGGCCAATGCTGGAGCTAACCTTAAAGTTCTAAAACAGCACGGTGGATGGAAGAGTTCTTCAGTTGCAGAAAAGTATATAGAAGAATCGATTGAAGGCTAAAACAAAATTGCAAGAATGAAACAACAACTCCATTAATACATTTTGCTGGCAACAGCAGTTGTACAATTAATGTCAATCTTCACTTATTATTTCAAATTGAATTGAAGAGTACTGTAAAGTACAAGTGCACCGTTAAGTGCCATTTCCCGCACTCAAATGAGTACGGGAAATGGCACTTTACCGTACAGTACGAATAAAAAATAATTTGTCTTACCACTCTAGTAAAACATTTTTACCACAGTAGTAAAATATTCTTCCTGTAGCAGTAAAACCGTATCGGTGGTAGTTAAATATTTTCATCATAGTTTTACTGCCACAGTCAATCAATTTTTTAGTAATTTAAATATTGCAACTTTTCTTACTGTCACAGTATGATTTTTTCCGTGTTAATTTATTTATTGTTTTATATATAAAACTGAACAAAGTTCACCATTATGATCAATTATTCCACACAACAATATTGTTATTGTTCTAATTTTTAACAGAATGAATGACCGCGATTATTCTCTGAATGTTTCTTTGATCAATTTCATTACTTTTGTTTAAGATACTGTATTCTTTCACACATAACATTCCCAAGAATTTATAGAGCTACTGTAAGAAACCGACTATGTGAAAATGATTTTATAATCAAATGTAGGCAATAACAGATTGGTGTAAGATGATTTGCATATTTTATCGAACGGTTCTATAAGATTGAATCGTTTTTTTAACATAATTTTTAATTTCTTGCAAAATATTTTGTGGTGTATTGTAAGTAATGGTATGTTTGGTGATTGACAGTCGACAGTTTCTTAATCATACAATTTTTCGATACGTTAAACCGATAAACAATTATAAAAATAAAATTATGATTTATAAACCATAGAAGAATGTTTTGGTTTTGATAAAACTGGTATTATACTGAGAAGCTGATGGTTGGCATTGTTTTAATCAATATTCTTGTTTATGGATCAATAATTGTATTGGTAACATAAGTAAAAGTTGTGGTAATACAGTTATATAAGGAAAAAGAAATATAAAACTATATTATTGTCTTTAAAAAGGAGATAAGAGCTAAAAAAGTAAAGTAGACACTTGTGGTCTCCTCTCAGAGTTTACCAAGAGAAATATGTGAAAAAAGAACAGTAAAATGCACAACAAAGAAGATATACCAAGTCAAGAAAGTCATCTTTTTAATTCCATCAAAAACAAAATGTATTAGAAATGTTTTGTACCAATCCTTACGCTTTGGAATTTCTTTTACAATGAGAATACAGAATAAACAACAGTTTAGTGAATTATTTTTTAGTAAACAGTTATAATTGGATAAAACTTCAAAGGTTAATGGCTGTTAAACTTTTGTTTTTCTGTAGTTTGGACAATACAACTGGACCAAACTCAACAAATGAAAAAAAGGATATAAGATTGACAAAACTATGCCCACGGTAAGGTGGCACATATCGAATAGTTTAAACAAAAAACTTATATATGCATATAACAAAATAATTATTCTAAAATATTTGATCATTAAGTATTTAATTTATTTATGAAGAAATATTTGATTTAGATCATATATACCTTGTCCAGTATAAATATAGGTGCACGTCACAGCTGACAGAACAGGACTATGTTGCCAAGCATTTAAAGTAGTATTAGAATCTAGTAAATATCAAACGAAGTTTCTTTAATATTCTTCTTTTTATTTAAGTACTAAATAAAGCTAGGTTGGTTTTACAAATAATTAGAAAAAAGGTTATGTATAATAGACCAAACAAAACTTATTTTAGTGTTGTTTTAGTTATTGAAAGAGTTTTATTTTAATGATGAATACCTCAGTACTAAATTAGAATTTCATATTTTTATGATTCTGAACTATTCAAGTATTATTTAAGGTATGTATAAATTAATAATAAGGAAAATATATACAGGGTGGTCCTTAAGTAATCGTACAAAAAGAAACAGTAGATTCTACACTCTAAAATATTACGATTTAACAACCCAACTTACTTTAATAAAAGGTTGATATTAAGAAAGATACAGGGTGGTAAAGTTGAAATTTAAAATTTAATTGTTCGCCATAACTTTCATGTTTATGGAGATTTATTTACAAAAATTTATCAGTAGAGGTTTTGAGTATGAAGAATTATAATTTGATGCATAATTTTGATGTATCTCATAGAGGACGCCACATATGCCACATATTTGACATAAATTTGCGCTTAACTTTTTTGCTCTTAGACTTAACAATATTTTTCTGATAAAATATGAAAGATACGATATTTCAACAAAAAAAGGTGTACTTGTTAATAACTTCAAAACTGAACAGTTTTCGAGATAATCGCATTTTACAAATCAGCTGCATAACTCCGTGTAACGCAATTAGGCAACGAATGAAAAATAGAAAAAAACATCAATAATTATAAATTTTGGTATGGAATATTTTCAACTAAAGTTGATAGTTTCCAAAACATTAAAGAAAAAATAGTATAGGCTATTAGTTTTTTACATACATCATTAAGATAATTAATAATCTGTTATTGGAATCAGCTACATAATAATTCTTAGTTGTGATATTGATTTGCTGGAAGATTTGCCATTAAACTTAAGGCAAAATGTGTGGTTCATGCAAGATGGTGCACCACCACATTATACGAGAGCAATGAGAACATACCTAGATAACAACTTTCCTGAACGCTAGATTGGTCGTGGTAGTCATTTTCCTTGGCCACCACGTAGCCCAGAATTTAATCCGCTCGATTTTGGTGTATGGGGAGCAATGAAACAACATGTCTACAAAAATGTCATAAACACTCGCAACCAACTTTGGGAAGAAATAAATGCTGCAACTGTTTCTTTTCAACCAATGATGCTATTTAATATGAGACGATCTTTTATGGCGGACATATCGAACACTTACTTTGATAAAAAGTTTTATGTTATTCAGTTAAACTATTTCTTAATTTCAATTGAAAATAAAATATGATATTATTATGACTTTAATTTAATATCAAATGTAAAATGTTTGATGTCAAATCCAATAACAGATTATTAATTATCTTAATGATGTATGTAAAAAAATAATAGCCTATAGTATTTTTTCTTTAATGTTTTGGAAACTATCCACTTTAGTTGAAAATATTCCATACCAAAATTTATAATTATTGATGTTTTTTTCTATTTTTTATTCGTTGCCTGGAATAATTGCGTTACACGGAGTTATGCAGCTGATTTGTAAAAGGCGATTATCTCGAAAACTGTTCAGTTTTGAAGTTATTAACAAGTACACCTTTTTTTGTTGAAATATCGTATCTTTCATATTTTATCAGAAAAATATTGTTAAGTCTAAGAGCAAAAAAGTTAAGCGCAAATTTATGTCAAATATGTGGCATATGTGGCGTCCTCTATGAGATACATCAAAATTATGCATCAAATTATAATTCTTCATACTCAAAACCTCTACTGATAAATTTTTGTAAATAAATCTCCATAAACATGAAAGTTATGGCGAAAAATTAAATTTTAAATTTCAACTTTACCACCCTGTATCTTTCTTAATATCAACATTTTATTAAAGTAAGTTGGGTTAAATAGTAATATTTTAGAGTGTAGAATCTACCGTTTTTTTTGTACTATTACTTATGGACCACCCTGTATAATAGTCCACTTAATTTTCCACGCTAAGGGGCGCCTGAATTGGCAAATAAAACACAGTATTTCGAATTTTAATTTTACTTGAGTAACAGTAAGGTATATACAATGAAAAAACAATATTAGGTAAGTACTAACAATTATTGTGTAGAATAAAAAATTATGTGTAAACCACGTCAGTAAAGTGTAAAGTCCATATCTTTTTTCGGACGGTCAAATGGATTGAGATTTACTTCTAATCAAGTAGTCCCTATATTTTTCTACCTTGGTTAATAGTGAACAACTTTACTACCTCAACAAAACTCAATAAAGCTAGGTATTTAGGCTAATAGTAAAAAAAAATATATTTTTTTCTTATTTATAAAAATTTTTTTGCATTGGCAAAAGCATATTTTCAATTTTAAAATTATTTCTTTAGGGCCAACCATACACATGTTGATTTTATCTGAAAACAATGCATTCGTAAGTACTGTCATTATTTTTTAAATGCACTTTGTATAAATACATTGAATAAAAATAATCAACAATTTTAAATGATTAACAAACAAAAGGTCTGTTTTGAAACGAACTAAAATTGTTTTATTATTTAAATAAAGTTAATAGAAACTTGAAATAAATGTTTGTTTTACCAAAACACCACAGAGAATATTCTATTTGAATACCAAATAGCACAAGTTTTATCCGTTGATGTACAAATATAGAAAATAAATTATTATATAATCGTGTTGATGTTTTAAAAATAACAGTCCATACGTCAATTAAAACCTGGATTAGTGGATTCACCATTAAAATTTGCGCAACTCAAAGTACATACACAAAAATTAAATCAGAGTAAGGTTTAACAACTAACATTAGGTATATTAAGAACATGAAACAACGAAATTTTTTAAGAAGAAGAAGACCACGTTTATTTAACAGTATTAGCTTTTTTAATTCAATGACAGCTGTTTATATAAACTATAATGGTCAGATTGAAATATTTCAGTTCTTCTTTCACACAGTTAGGGTTAGTATAATAAATGTCACTAACATCACAGCTGTTTACACACTCCCCATAGCTTTTTGTTATTTTCGGGCTGAGATGGGAAACTCATGTTCGATGGGTCCTTATCCAGAACCCAACAATGTTGGACTCACCCTGGAGAGGATGCCTACCAAACTAACCCACTTCAAAACTCGCCGTTACCCCCGCCTTGGAATCACTACCCTCGCATTCTTCAAGACGGGTCCAACTCCGAGCCTCAACAACGCGCTCAACACCGCTCCCTTGCTGAAACTATTAAACGTGTTCCTCACATACACTAGTAGTGCCAGCTTCCTGTTCCTCCAGCTGCCCTCCCTTCATTTTCTTTATATCCGGGTCCACGTACCTATGTAAACTTAAACTATTCTCTTCCTCTATTACTCTCCAACTACTCACTCTTTTTTCCAGCCATTCGTCACTTGCTGTTACGTCAATAACCGACGAACCCCCGTCTCCCCTTACGAAGGTGGGCAGGAATCCGTCATTTAGCACCCTTAGCCCGTTGGATGTTAACACCTCCTCCAGAATCTTACCTCTTCTATCCGTTTTCTTTCCTCCCAAAACAGTATTCTTAGCGTTGAAGTCCCCTGTCACCATCCTCCTCATGTTTCTTATTTACCCTTTTGTTACCCTCAGATCGTCTTCCAACCCAGACATGCTCCTTTCATAATCCTCCAAGCTAATATTCGGGCTAATGTACACGCTGTACACCACCATGTCACCCATGCTTCTCCACATTCTCCAACATTTACCTCAGATCCACATCCACTTTCCTCCTAAAAAATCACCTCGACTAATACATCATGCGCTATCCTGCATTTCCCCAGGTTTATCTGTAAAACCTTTTTATTCGCCATTGGTCCTTCCTTCCTCACACTGCCTTCCCCTACCTCCTATTGTACCAAACTCCCCTCTAAGGGGTCCAGAGGGGCCACCAAAATTTTTCCCTCCTCATGCCCATCCAGCACCTTTTTCCCCATACAAAAATTCTCCCCTGTTCTGTGCCCTCTGACCCCACATGCTTTACAAAGGAACGTCTGCCTGCAGTTCCTGGCCATGTGCTCCTCGCTTTTGCACCATAGCTAGCTCTTTATTTTCCTGCTTTTTCTGTCTTTTGTACGTCATTATAATTTTATTGTTATAGTTTATCGAACTTTGAGTAGTATTGTAGTGTGATTTTTTCAAACAATTGTGGCAATGTAGGTATTTTTCAATTTGTTTTATTAAGTTTGGAGAGAAAATAATAGTATATTACACACCGAGGTGGAAAGTGTTTCATTACTGTCGAGAGATGAGATAACTGACTGAGGCGCGTAGCGCCGAAGTCAGTTACATCTCGAGACAGTAGGAAACTTTCTACTGAGGTTTGTACTTATACTATTTTATTCACAATCAATTGTTTCAGAAAATAATTTAAAAATAACAATTTATAAACTATGTTTATTTCTAAAATACCTAGTTTTTAAAAATGCTACCAGTTTTCCATATTTTGAAATATCAATATTATTATTGATATTCAATGTAGCTTTTAGCATAGAATAGGTAGACCATAATGATGATGCTTTTTTATTTTTGCTAAGTTCACTGAAATATGCTAAGATAACTGTTTCAGATTCGATGTTAACATTCTTCATTGTGCACCATTTCTTATATTGTGAATATACGTTTTCGTAACGTATTTTACTTTTATCAGGAAGCAAAGATTGAATGACACTGTTAGCTATTTCAGTTATTTCTGGAGGAGTATTTTCCATTTCTATATCACTGTCAGACATTTTACTAAATGAGTTTTCTTTTTAATCTGAAGTTACTGTCAATATAATGAGAAATCGAGAAACGTCATTGTCATAGTCTACTACCTGCAGCAATGAACAATTATATGATTAGTTTAATGGAATAATTAGAGAGTTGTCCGAGTTAAAATTAAGAAGCTTAGTAAATAATAATAAAAAAGAAGAAGAATGACAGGTCGGGAAGGGGCCATTTCCCGACCTAGGTCGTGAAGTGCTACTGTATAAAAAAGTTTTACTTTCTAACTTTTGAAATGTCGATAATGGTTACATTACATATGTGATTGTGAATAAAATATTTTTTATGTAACATAACTAAGTACAGTATTAGGTCTAGGGAGTTTAATTTAATTTTCAATAACTTGCATACACAGTACCCATAGCTTAAGAACTTAGAATGTGAATAAGTTAGTTTCATATGTTGGAAGACAAAACAACAATTTTGTTTAGCACACTAAAAAATAATCAAATAAATGTACATAATTTGCCAATTAGAACTATTGTGTGAGCTAACCCGTTGCTAGTTTGGTAATAATGAATTTTACCCCTGTAAGCGGTCAATAACCAGAGTCCTCTATCCATGGTTAGTTTTTCCCACCCTGTTTGATTTCCCAAAATTTCAAGGAGGAAGGCGAAAAGAAAACCACGTGTCTTCTCTGATTTTTATTCATTCGGCACTACATAATGTTCTATTATTAGCAGTACAGTTAAGAATCCTTTTTCTCTTACTATGGTCGAGTGAGGGCATTCACCACTGATGAGAGAGTCGTAAAAAATCAAAAATACCTTGTGCCTTGTATTAGCTACACTCGTTCGTTCACCATTTGGTTTTTTTTCACACAGTTGTAAAGTAAATCGCACGTTTTGGCCTGTTTTCTTACCGACCACACTGGGTCCTCCCTTTACTATAGAACACGGACGTAATCGCCTTGAGTGGTGCAGAGAACGGTCACTCTGGGATCAGGAAATGGAACAGTATTGTCTTTAGTGACGAGTCTCGATTTTGTTTAGGCATGCACGATGGTCGAGCGAGGGTTAGAAGACGACGTGGTGAAAGGAGAAATCCACGGTTCTTTGTTGAAAGGCATGTTCATCAAACTGTTGTAGTTATGGTTTGGGGTGCTATAGCTTATGGTTCGAGATCACCTTTAGTCTTCATCAGAGGTAATATGAACCCGCAGCGTTATATCCAAGAAGTTTTACAACCCCATCTTTTATCTTGACACTCTAGCAAATCCAACTTTCCAACAAGATAATGCCCGACCATATATCGCAAGAGTCACAATAGCCACCAAGATCTCCCGACTTATCCCCAATTGAGCACGTGTGGGATATGATGGGTAGGAGATTACTCAATTTGCAACGTCCTCCTCAGACTCTAGAAGAACTTCGAGAGGAGTTGGTGGTTGTTTGGAATGAGATACCACAGGAGGACATTGACCACCTGATCAGAAGCATGCCTAGGCGTGTTGGGGAATGCGTAACACATCAGGGTGCATCCACAGTAAGTACTTATACTAAATTTTATAAAAATAAAATTATTTAAACTGGGTGTTCGGATTTTTATGTCACTTAGTATAGCTGTTTCGCTAAAAACTAGCATCGTCAATATGTCATTGAGTTTAAAAAAGCAATTTTTAAATAAATAGTGGACGTTCTGTTTAAAAAGTCCTATTTTTAATACTTTTAATAAGATGGACTTCCACAAAGTAAAGGTTACTACAATCAATTTCATATTAAAATTGTTTTCAGCATTGATTTAATTTAAAAGACAAAATTGTAGAGAATTGACCAAATATATAATTTTATTTTAGTTATTTATTGCACATTTAAAGTTTATTTAGTTATTGGGTAATAGTACTTAAGTGCAAATTCGAATAGTAGAAAGAACGAAGAGTTCATTTCACTTCCCTTATACACCTTTATAATTTTGTCGCTGACACCTAATAATTATTATTGTCTTTGATGCATTTATATTTTATTCATTATCTTTCTGACCATGTTGTAAGAAAAGTTCGAGTTAATAAAAGTTAGAAAAACTTCAACCCTTGTTTAAATCAAGGTCCCACACCTGAGTTTAGTACAAAATAATGTTGTTACAAAATTGTTAAATGTAAAAACTCTGATATTGAATTGTTATATGTCATTGAATAACAAGGATCCAAGTGCAAGTGTTGATGATATTGTGGAATTAACGGCTGCTATGTTGTGTGTTGCTAAATCAACAATTTATAGATTACTAAAAGAAAGCAAGAATAGAACTCTTCAACCCTCTAAAACTCCTTCAGGCCGAAAACCAATTGAGATAGATGAGTCATTAAAACAAAGACTAAGGCGTAAAGTCCATGGATTTTACTTACGAAAGGAAATTCCAACACTTGACAAAATTATGACATTAGTGCAAGAAGATACGGACTATACAAAATTCTCCAGAATGACATTATGCCAACTTTTGAAAGAAGTGGGTTTCAGATAAACAAAACATAATAGAAAATCTCTCTTGATAGATAAACCGAAAATAGTTTTTTGGAGAAGAGACTATTTAAGAAGCATTCGACATGCCAGAGAACAAAATTTGAAAATCTTCTACTTAGACGAAACATGGATAAATGCTGGATATACAGTTGCCAAACCTTGGCAAGATGAAAACATTAAAAGCGGAAGGAAGCATTCGTGGAAGGTTTGTCGTTAGGTTTGCAGCCACCATCTGGAAAAGGAAAAAGACTTATCATTGTCCATGTTGGAAGTTCTGAAGGTTTTGTTGATGGTGGATTATTAACTTTTATTTTAAAACGCACGGGGGACTATCACGAAGATATGAATGGGGATGTCTTCGAGGAATGGTTTGTTCAAATGTTGGATCTGATTCCAAAAGGGGCTGTTATTGTTATGGACAACGCAAGTTACCATTCACGGTTACGAGAAGCATTGCCCACAAGTCGTTGGCGTAAAGCAGAGCTTTTGGAGTGGCTTATTTCGAAAAATATTAAGTTTCCAAAAGATCCACTAAGGAAAGAACTACAGAATTGCAAAAATGAACAAGAATAAATACAAAACCTACATTGTAGAAGAAATGGCTTCTTCTCGTGGTATATCAGTTCTTCGACTTCCCCCTTATCATGGTGAACTTAATACCATAGAATTAATATGGGCTCAGGTAAAGGGGGAAGTTGGAAAAAAAATACTACTTTTAAAATAAACGATGTTGTGAAATTGTTTTAGAGTGCTGTAAGTCATGTTAGTAAGAAAAATTGGACAAACTGTATCGAGAATGTTATCAAAATAGAGGCAAATATGTGGAAAATTGACAATATTTGTGATGGTTTAATTGGCCCTATTATTATTAATGTCAACAACGATTCTTCCTCTTCCGAGTCGTATATAGAATAAAATGTAAGTAATAAATGTATTCCAATAATTAATTCTTTTCATATTTTATTATATTATAATTTAAAACGTATTTTTTCCCAAAATACACACCACTGCATTGCGTTATTGCTTATCTGCTAATCCTTTAACATTGAAGAAAACCCTAAACTTTGCTACAACTGAAACAAATACGGGGTCGATCTACCTGGTTTTTAGATTTACGGAAGAAATGTAATTTAAAGTAAGAGATTTATCAAAAATTTCATGGTGCTCCCTGTAAAGGTTTTGCATACTTAATTAGGGTTTATTACTCCTCGTATTTTTTGTACATACTACAATACCTGCTAGATTAAAACAAATAAATGATGGAAAAGTGTTAAGTATAAATGTAAAAATAAAATAAAAAAGTGTATTAAAATTATAAATAAAACAGTAATTATAAATTGATAAATGTTTATATGTAGGCGAAAATAGTATATTAAACAACACATTTCATATGGAATTCTGTTATGACACGAGTTCAAGTTTAAAAAACGAATCGCGAAGCGATGAGTTTTTTAAAGAACGAGTGTCACAACAGCCATATGAAATAAGTTGTTTATAATATTTTTTATATTTTGCCCTTTTTACCATTTTTTAAATTAATTTTTTATTTTTATGTAATTACGAAAAATTTTATTTTAAAAAGTATGTCGGCAGCACTGTGTAATTTATAAAATTTGACAGTTGTGACATTTAAATTATCAAATGTTAATGTTTCAAAATATTTTAAAATTAATAATATACCATTAATAATATATTATATAACTAAAAGATGATATTGATATTCACAAATACTTTTTTAAAGAACAATATAAAATTAATAAATTGCTATTAGCCTCAAACGTCATTGTCAATAGTCTTGCCTTTAGATACTTCACTCATGTTGCCAACCATTTAAAACAAAAATTTGCGTGCGTAAAAGTTACATTACGATACGCAAATGCGTTTTATAATGAAGATTTTTATAAGTGCAAAATATAAAAAATTATTTTATATTATTTTATAATAATTATTTATTTAAAACTGTTATTTACATACATAATACCTCGTAAGTTATCTTTATTCGCTATAATATTGTAATGTAATAATTTAAATTGTATTTTTTATCATAGCGAATAAAATATTATTATTATTAATAAAAAACAAAATTTAGATTTCCCTGAAGAACTTGAAATAAAAAGACATCAAGCAGATCCACAATTTAATGTGGTTAATGAACAAATAAATCTTGGAAGTTCTCCATTATTACACTGTTACACTTTGATTGAGTCTTCATTTTATACCTAATTTTTTTAATTAAAAGTGGAAGTTGCGTTAAAACGTAGAGTTTTTTATTATTCTTAGTAAGATGGACTTCCAAAGAGTAAGGATTATTACAATAAATATACTTTTGATTAAAACTTAAACAAATTGACTTTTTTATTGATAGCTGTTTCGATAAAATATCATCTATCATCGCTAGTGAGTTTATTTAAAACACTTAAAAAACCATGTTACAACGTTAAAATACTAGTTTTACTACTATAACAACAAGATATTACAAATGTTTTTATAAAATTGTAATAGTAAACTGTTTTTTGTCCTCATCAAGTTCTCATCAATATATCGCCAGGAATTCGAGGGCTTCTTCTCTAGTTGTGCTTCAAAGTCATTATTCACCGGTCGATGAATGATGTGTGTCTATTTGTTACACGTCACAAGTGCCAAGATGAGTTGCGCCCCACTGCTCAGAAGTCGGTAGAACCTTGTGTACTAGCAGCTGTAAACGTATTAACATTTTTTAAATAAAAAATAAATGTTCGTCGGATATTAATAGTCCAGTGATAACGTATTTTATACTGTAATATATATTCATGTAAAGATTTGGTTTGGATAAAACACTTACTGACAAATATTATGTATGTAAATAAATTACTCTTTTTCAAAGTAATATTCTTTAACAAGGTTAGAATGAAAATTTGATGCGAGTGGAAAGTTCCAAAGGCGAGTGCGAAGAACCACTAGCATCACGAATTTTTATTCTAACCGAGTAGCAGACTATACTTTCTCGACGGTCAAGCATTTTAAATCCATGTACAGTTTGTAATACTTTTCATATACATTCTTTGATTTTTTTGGTGGTAATTTTTCCAGTATAGTTTTTACACTCTAACTCTGAATCATTGAAAAAATTCATGATCTTTTTTATATATTCGAATCAAAACTTGACAACAATAATTCAATAATTTTGACAGTTACTCAAATCTTGCACTACAATGACAATCAAGTGTGTCAAAGCTAATGCTATTATTGCTAACCAGTGTGAAATAGTATATTTCATTAGGAGTCCAGAAAATAGGCTTTTCCCGTGCGCGTGGGATAAGTGCAAGCACGGGAAAAGCATTTATGGACGTGTAATGAACGATACTTTTCATTATACCTCTCTGAAAACAAAAAACAAGGTAAAAAAATCTACACAATGTTAGAAACCTTTATTTTTAAACATGAACGAACAAAAACCTATACCTAATTTTTAATTTTTGCTAAATGAAATATTTATGTTACAATTTGTGTTGTTGTAAATGTGCAATTCTTTAGCAGGCATTTCATTTTGTAGAATTGTAGTTGATGAAGTCGAAGGTACATTAGTATTTATTTCTTGGTCTTTCCCAACTACAATGGCTTCTGGTGTTGACGTTGTGTTTCCTATTCTTGAAAGATTGAACAATTTACGAGAAACTTCAATCTTTCTGCTTACTGATTCTTCGATGTAGCCTTCAGCTACTATCGACGAATGCCAACCTCCATGTCTTTTTAGAGTAAGCAAATTCGCTCCGCCTTCGACTAACATAGACGCTGAAGATCGTCTTAAGCCGTGTCCAGTATTTTCTTCAGGATTTTTTAGGTTCAAATATTCAGCAATCTGTTTTGTTGTACCACTTATAGTATGGCAACCTACATGTTGAGCATAACATCTACCATTACGATACGCAATAAGTAATCTTGTAGTTTTCATATTTGTAGGCCTTAGATTAATATATTTGCGATAAAAACTGCATGGATCAAAGGGGCATCCTTCCTTTTTAATGGTAAAACTTTTTGATTTGTGAGTTTTGCCATCTCGAAGGAATACCACCAAAAACCGGCCATTGTCTTCCACGTCATCTCTTCTGCATGCACCGAAAATACCAAATATTAAAATTATTTTAGTTAATAACCACTTCTCATCTGGTGCTTCAAGTATGAATTTGGCGACTTGGTCTGCAGCTAATACTTTGGACTTTTTTGGTGTGTAACCAACACTTTGCGGTTTGAGAAATGCAATAGATTTTGGCAAGTTACTAACATTCACATTTTCTTTTACTGCTAGACAACTTTTTAACATTGAAAATCGACTCCATAAAGTTGAAGCTTTCATGGATTTGGCTTTTTCAGACAAATAAACCAGAAGAGTATCATCACTTACTGTGTTAACTTCTTTTTACTGACGCCTCTTGCAAAATAGACGGTACTCATTTTCATATCTCTCACAAGACTTCCTGGGCAGTAATTCTGCACTTACTTTCGCAGCTTCAAGTGATATTTTTTCTTCTGGAGAAATCATTTTAAAAATATTTTGAATACAAATTCGAAAAACTGTCACAATATACAAGCGTTGTTTAACGTTGCTAAGGAAAATAAAGAAGCATTGTTTGCGGTTATTAAGGAACTTTCAATAGTATGTTTTATTAGTAGACAGTTAATGTCACAGCGCACGGGAAAAATTTTCCTGTGCAGAGTCGCATACATTAGTAGTATTACTACTATTGCACAATATTTTTTCTGCAAAATCTATTTTATTTTGAAGAGAATCTTCTACATAGCTTTCTGCCACTGTCGATGAACGCCAACCTCCATGACGCTTTAATCCGAGGACATTAACAACTTTATTAGCCAAAAGCGTTGCTGATGTCCTCCTGAACGAATGGCCAGTAAAGTTCTCAGGATTAGGCACATTTAAGAATTTGGCAATTTGAGAAGGCCAGCCCTCGATTGTTCCTTTCCCTATTACTTGAGCACAACATTTTCCTTTGGCGTATCTTAAGAACAAATGATTTGATTTTACTTATTTATAAATATGGCCAACATTTTTTCTCTGCAAATACGCGATCAAAGTTGAAAACTTGGAAATATCAATGCCATCATAAAGAAAAACGGTGGATTTAATCATTGAATATTCTGCCCAGAAAGGTTTCTTTTTTTCTGACGTATTAAATACACCCCCACATTAAATATTTATGATTTTATAATGTATAAAATAATCTACGCGCTTTGCCCATTACAACCACACTTTTAACCGTACATTAAATAATTTCGCGTTTCCTCGTTCCTGCGATTAGGCAATAGTACGAAGAAAAAAAGGAAAAAGCAATTTTCTGGAAGAACCGCACGCCATACCCTTCACCCCCTGACACCGTTGTTCTTCCACGTTTTTCCAGATAATTTGACGATACCATCAAAGATCGAGTCATGCAAACTACCGAATCCCTTTTCAATTTTCGTGAGTATGCCGTTTTGTCTAGAGTTAATCAAAAAACGACATGCCAGAGAAATCTCGGGCATATCGTTTAATGGGACAGAAGGTTCAAATTTTAAGACTATAATATTTAATTTAATTATTACTATAATAATAATATATAAATATTAATATTTTGCAACAGGGAATTAAAATAAAACAACTAATTAATTGTTCTAGAATCATGTTTTATTTGGTTTTTTTATTTATTTAGTTTATTATTTACGTATTTGTAGTTTATCGGTCGAATTTCTTGCTATAAAAATTATTAAATTTTTGGAAAAGTAATAAATATAATATTACTCTTATATTATTAGGATCAGATCATTTCCTAGTAATAGCAACAATAGAACTGTACAAAAAGTGGAAAAAATGAGAAAACCTGCAAGGATAAATGAAGAAGTATTCAAGGTATATCTACTTGAAGAAGAAAGTATAAGACAACTGTACCAAAATATTAGAACGCACAGAAACAAAAGAAGATATAAATGCAGAACGGTGAAGCATAAAGAAACAGCGAAGAGAAAAATCAGAAAAAGGAAAGGATTAAGAATATGGTTACATGAAATAAAAGAAACAGTGAAAGAAAAAAAACATACCAACATACATTATCTTATCAACCCCACTGAGGCCAATCATGAAATCTACAAACAAAACAGATATGTCGTAAAGGAATTAAGTTGAAAAACCAATGAAGAGTCCTAGGATAGATTTATAAGCAAGATCGAACATGACATACAAGGAAGGTTAAATCTAGCCTATATAGTAATGAAATCACTAAATAACCAGGAAAACGACAGAATACAGATAAACAACATAGATGAAGAAAATTGGGTAAATCATTACGATGAAAACACAGATGAAACAGTAATACAAGGAGGACGTTAGAGGTTTGGATGATACAGTTTTAACAGAACTGACAGAAACCATCAGAGCTACCAAAAAGAAAAGCGACTGGTATGGATGAAACTCTGGAAATACGGTGGCCTTTTATCACACCTTAGACTCTTACGTTTATTCAATAGATGCTGGAAAAACGGTACTACCCCGGATGAATGAAAAAAAGCAAAAGTAATCCCATTGTTCAAAAAAGGGGATAAAAACAGCCCTCAAAATTACAGAGGAATTATCCTAGTCAACACCGCCTATAAAATTTATGCCAGGGTACTAAATAACAGACTGAAAATCATTACAGAAGAACTTATGGAAGAGGAACAAATGGGTTTCAGAAAAGGTAGATCAACACTAGATAGAATATTTACAATACAATAAATTAAATTCCAATGGACAAAATTAACTTTGATAAAGAAATTAGTATCATAAAACAAATAGCTACTTCTAATGACTATCCAATTCATTTAATAAATAAATTAATTAATAAGAAAGAACAGAAAGTGTCACTACAACTAATATTTCCTAAACAAACTAAAGAAATTAAAAATATTACATATTGTGGAAATATTTCCAATACAATTTCAAAAATAATATCTTCGGCAACATCAGCATTAATATCATTTAAAACACAAAATAATGTTGGTACAAAATTGTTAAATGTAAAAACAAAATTACCCAAATTAAAAAAATCTCGTGTTTACAAAATTAATTGTCCAGAATGTAATGCGGTACATATAGGTCAAACACAAAGAAATTTTGAAGTAAGATTTAATGAACTCTTAAGAGCATATAGATTAAAACAATCAGATAAGTCAAATTATGCAAAACACCTACTTGAACATCCAACCTCACTATTACACACCAATGACATTCAAATACTACACACTTGTGATAAAAAACAAAATTTAGATTTCCTTGAAGAACTTGAAATAGAAAGACATCTAGTAGATCCACAATTTAAAGTTGTTAATGAACAAATAAATCTTGGAAGTTCTCCACTATTAAACTGCTTACTTTGATTGAGTTTACATTTTATACATAGATAAGACATAATTGTAAAACACAAATATATTAAGTTATTGTAAAGATCAGCATGATATAGTTTTTTCCTGGTTTTTCTATATCATTGCACAGTTATACTGATCTTAGAGGGAATTACATCCAGGATAATCCCTTAGGGCTATTAACATCTAGGCTTTAATATTGTTATGTCTTATTACTTCCATACTTGGTCTAGCCTTAATACTATCTAAATAACATCAGGTACCTAGCTACAAACAAGCAAAATGTAACTTAAATGTCAATCTAACGATGCTTCTTAGCGAAACGGCCGTCATTGTGATTTAAAAAATTTTTCAAATAAACTTGGAAGTTACGTTGAAACGAAGAGTTTTTTATTATTTTTAATACAATAAATCATAGAAAAATACAGATAATACAACAGAGCAACACATATATAAATTTTATAGACTTTGAGAAGGCTTTTGGTAATGTAAATAGACGTAAATTATGGAGTATCCAAAACACTTAACAAGAGCCATACAAAGTATATACATTGACACCAAAATAACAATAGATATGGGAGGAAAGTTGACTAGAGAAATATCAACAAATAAAGGAGTTAGACAAGGCTGCTGTAGTTCGCCTGCATTATTTAAAATACATAGATGCCGTAGTAAAAGGGGAAAAACAAAATGCCCCAAAGGTGTATATATTTAGACCAAAACACCACCTTAAACTCCATTCTATATGCAGATGACTTAGTACTCTTAGCTGCAACAGAAAACGAACAGAGAGAAATCTGTATACCCTACAAACAATCTGCAAAAATACATGATAATATCAAGCAAAACTAAAACCATGGCTTTCTCTGGTAAATACCCAGTCAGAACAAAGATAGTCGTAAACGATATAGTATTGTATGGAGTGTTCAACAATATAGTGCCTACAATAAAAGGGGACTGATGGGACTTCTTAGGTACTTTTATCTCAGGTATCGGCAAGTTTGGATAAAGAATGCAGGTCAGGATTAAATTTGCAAAAATAAATTCTTAATACAAACGCAAAGATTTAAATATGTTTCACTATCACTATCGTCGTCTACATTAATTATAAGGGGTTCTATATTAGTTTGAAATGCCCTGTATGAATCCTCCACTTTTATAACATGGTTTATTGTTCTTTTCCAACAATCAGCGTCTGGGTCATCTATACTTTGCCGGATTAATGCAATTACAGAAGGACATAATGTACGTATAGTATTTTGGGTCCGCAATCTGTTCTTTAGTTTTCTCCACATATGCTCAATCGGGTTGAATGCGCAGTAGTAAGGAGGAAGACGAAGAACTGTATATCCTTTATGTCCTTTGGATGCTGCAATTGTGTCACATACATATGTCTTCTTTATGTTAAATGTCCTTAGAACCTCTAAAAGCTGCGTTTTTTTATATCCTTCTTCAAACTATGACACTATGCGAGGGAATATTTGGCAGTAAAATGTTTTCGAACAATTCGGCTGTAGTATCTTGGTGGTAATCTAACGAGGAATCTTGAATGTTCTTCGCCGAAAGACCCAAACTGTTTGGAATCCAACCATCTTCTGATCCTGGCTAAACAACCTAAGAGATTGGTTTAACTATAGGAATGTTCAACTATTCAGAGCTGCAGTAATGATGATGCTGTGATGATAGCTAACCACTATTAGATGAAGTGCTTCCATCTGAGGCTGCCTCTTTATCGTCAATATACTGATTTGAGGTAGTCGACGGTATCCTTCAGGGGAGTATCTCTTATGAAGGATGGTGTTGGCCAGTACTCGATAAGAAAGGATTTCCGTATAGTCACACAGGATGTGATCAACGGTTTCCTCATATTTTTCACATCCACTGCGTAGAGGATGTACATCCTGAATAGGTGTTTTTAAAGCCCTCAGTGACTAGTTATTCTTCTAGTCATTTTCGGAATCTTTTGGCAGTGTACTTGTTTGGACAGCTAAGTGTGACATAGTTAGGTTAGTCGCTGACTTTTTTATGACTAATAGTGGCATCCTATTGTCAAGAAATTTCGGTTAAATTTTACACTCAGACTAACCAAATATTTTTAATATCAAACTGGTGCATAATTTAAAACTTTAATTAAATCGATAATTAAGAATAATGAAAAACTCTTCGTTTTACCAAAACTTCCAATATTGGAAGTATTGGTAAAACGAAGAGTTTTTCATTATTCTTAATAAGATGGACTTCCAAAAAGTAAGGGTTAGTACAATCAATTTAAATCGATAATATAATTTTCTGTCCAAATTTGTTGTATAGGACCAATTTGTTAAAATCAACATAAGAATGCATGTCCATTTTATGGAACTGATTTTCCTACTTTTTTAAAATGGGCTTAAAAACACAGTTTTGTACATTCGTATTATATTTCATAGTCTTCAATCGGCTACTTTGAATAATTGCAAATTGCAAAACATATAATGCTAATTATAAAATAAGCAACATGCAAATGATCTTCAGTTTCATCTCTATTTCTTAAATGAAAGTGGGTTTCCTTCTTTTACAATTTTGTCTCAATAATGACCAAATTATCCATTTGAAAATCGACATATTTTCATGTTACTTCTTAACAAAATTTCACGGTCTTCCAGTCAGAAATATTTGCCATCCTCAAAGCAGCAGAACTAATAGAAGAACGGGACAATTCGGTGTTTTCATTAGAAATAAATCAATGAAATTCCTTTGTAATCATATAGTAAATTATAAATATTTAATCCTAAACTCATTACAACGCAACAATTCTGGTTATTTTTTGTATAATATCAAATTGAAAGTAAGTTAAAATCGATAAATTCAAATAGAGAAGTCGAAACGGTCGTGACGTCAAAACTCATATCGATGACAGTTTGTTTACATTTAATGTGTGGTAATTGAGAGAGTTGGACTTTAAAGGCCGGTTCATGCAACGTTCATTATAATTACATTAACATTCCATTATCATTAAGAAAAGTTGAGCACCCAATTTATAGTGGAGGCGTTCATGCAACACATTAAGGCATTACAATTACATTAAGCCCACTAAGAAGTTGGGAACTTTCAACTTTTCATTTACATTACATTATATCCTTAGTGGAAACAGTAAAAGCACATGCGCAGTACGATTGCAGGGAAATGTGAATTTGTATTTATGTCAAAATTCCTATGTTTAGGTTATGTTATGATATTAAAGGCCGGTTTTACAAGCAATAAAAAATATTTTAACAAAATCAAAAATAGAATAGTGGTATAACGAACTTTTTGAATATTGTAGCAGATGTATAGAACATAACATAAGTTTCAAGTGTCAATAGTGGACAATATACGCATGCGCTAATACAGAATTTATAATGTAATTAAGTCTTGCATGAACGACAACATTTTTTTAGTGAAAGTGTAATTGTAATGTTAATGGAATTATAATGTTCGTTGTATGAACCGGCCTTTATTTCTGATTTTAAAATGTCGTCAGTAGGGTTTGTAAAAGCATTGTCAAACAATTTACCATCCTTAGACATTTTCATGGTTAGGTTAGGTTGGGTTAGGTTAGGTTTCAATGCAGCTGAATTTCGAAATGTAAAAGCAACAGCGTAAATACTTATTTTGTGCTTTTTGCATTAAAAAATGTCTAACTGACTTATTTTTATGAAAATCAACAAAAAATAAAGAAAAGAGATGAATAAATATAAATAAAATACTTCGCACAATCTCGCAGATACACTGTTTACAATAAAATGATGGCGCTTTCAATGACACATATGAGTAGTGACGTCAACAGTCGTTTACGCGACAAATTTTTGAATTTAAATTTGAGGATGGAATAACTATGCTACAAAATTTTTTTAATGTAAGTTTTTTTGGTTTTTGGGGTAATTGATTGCCGCTCTGTCTTTTGCATGATTTTGAAAAAAATGGAAAACACCAAATTCAGGAAGCCCCGTCAGCATTTGCTCTGATAGCCAGGCCGCTCTAAAGGCGAATTGTAGCTGCAGGACCAGCACAGTACTAGCCTATAAATGCGCAAATACCCTAGACCGACTGGCCTCAAGACGGGATGTAACCCTATTATGCTACGGACTCTAGCCAATAATGGAGCTAAGTAGAGCACAAACCTCAACCCTACTCAAGGAATGGTCGGAGGGAGGATTTAAAAAATGGATCAATTGCAGTGGCAGGGGAACAACCTGGGGCATGGTAAAAAGGGCCCGAAGGGCCTTCTAGCCACGCATCAGCCACCCCGCCCGCTACATTCATTCATATCAACAAAATTTAGTAAATATTTTACGTGCAAAAACCAAAGACTAGATCACTATCAAACAATTCGGTTTACGAAAACTTTAACGTACAGGACACTGAATATTCTAAAATATTCTTCAATACCTGAAAGATAAAACTCTCGACAAGAATATTAAAACATTACATAGGTGACAAAAAACCTCCAATAGGCATTAACCATGATATATCTAGCACAACCACTGCAATCCTTCAATATCATGAATTATAAACAAACATAACTCCACAAATGGAATATTAAAACGATTAAAACAATATAAAAAAAGAAAAACTTCCATCCCTTTAGCGTTCAACTGCCTCCACTTCCCACCTGGAAGCAGTGAATTGTCAAAAAGCGCAAGCAGATTGTCTTAAATCTAAGTTGATTAAATATACTGATGAGGAAATCCGATCTTAAAATTGAATGCCTCTACCTTCTTATTAAAATCATTACAATCATTATGTGTGTATGGTTCTAAAGTATGAATAAAAAAAGAAAAATTTTCACATTATAATTTACCTACCTACATCCTTCGGCCACTTTTCAAGTAACCGCCTATGTATCTCACGTCAGCGCCAGCCGACAACTTGGAACAACTCCTATCGGGGAGTCCCTGTTGTTTTCTAATCGTAGTAAACCGGGAAGCGTGTCAAAAACAAGTGACGGCGTCGCACACGGCCTCGTCGAAGACTGACGTAAGGCGTGTGAAAAAAAATTGTTTACTTGTCCGGAGTGTAGGTTAAATTTGATAATAGTTTTAAATATCTCTAACGTTTTATAATAAATACAAACTTATCGTTTTTATGAAGAGGTCATAATTGCTATAGTCAGAGACTCACAGGCTGGGCTTGCTTTTAAAAATAGAACTAGAAATATCCATTAGAGCCGTTCAAAAACTATTGACTAGTGGAATGGAGACAGATACAGACTACAAAATCAATAATTTATGCCGGACATATTTCTACTCGATCATAGATTTATGTAAGAACAATAAATAACTGAACAGTTAAACTAAACTTCCACTATTTATTCGAAAAAATCGCTTTAAAATTCAATTACAGCTGTTTCGCTATAACTAGCATCGTCAGATTGACATATTGAAATTACATTTTGTTTGTTTGTAACTAGGTACTTGATGTTGATAAGGAGGTACGGCTAGACCAAGTAAGGAAGTTATAAGGCATAACAATATTAAAACCTAGATGTTATTACCCCTAAGGAATTATCCTGGATGTATTTCCCTCTAAGATTAGTATAACTGTGCAATGATATAGAAAATCAGGAAAAAACTATATCATGCTGATCTTTACAATAACTTAATATATTTGTGTTACAATTACGTCTTATCTATGTATAAAATGAAGACTCAATCATAGTAAAAAGTTTAATACTGGAGAACTTCCAAAATTTATTTGTTAATTAACTACTTTATATTATTGATCAGCTAGATGTCTTTTTATTTTAAGTTCTTCTAAAAAATCTTAATTTTGTTTTTTACCACAAATGTGTAGTATATGAATGTCATTGGTGTGTTCATTAAATCTTACTTCAAAATTTCTTTGTGTTTGACCTATATATACTGCATTACATTTTGGACCATTAATTTTGTAAACACCAGATTTTTTTAATTTTGGTAATTTTGTTTTCACATTTAACAATTTTGTTCCAATACTATTTTGTGTTTTAAATGATATTAATGCTGATGTTGCCGAAGCTTTATTTTTGAAATTGCATTGGAAATATTTCCACAATATGTAATACTTTTATAGCTTTTAATTTCTTTAGTTTGTTTTGAAAATATTAGTTCTAGTGACACTTTTTGTTCTTTCTTATGAATTCATATACTACACATTTGTGATAAAAAACAAAATTTAGATTTTCTAGAAGAACTTGAAATTAAAAGACATCTAGCAGATCAACAGTTTAAAGTAGTTAATGAACAAATAAATCTTGGAAGTTCTCCACTATTAAACTGTTTACTTTGATTGAGTCTTCATTTTATACATAGATAAGACATTATTGTAACATAAATATATTAAGTTATTGTAAAGATCAGCATGATATAGTTTTTTCCTGGATTTTCTATATCATTGCAAAGTTATACTGATCTTAGAGGGAAATACATCCAGGATAATCCCTTAGGGCTAATAACATCTAGGCTTTAATATTGTTATGTCTTATAACTTCCTTACTTGGTCTAGCCTTACCTCCTTATCAACATCAAGTACCTAGTTATACAAACAAACAAAATGTAATTTCAATATGTCAATCTGACGATGCTAGTTATAGCGAAACAGCTGTAATTGAATTTTAAAGCGAATTTTTCGAATAAATAGTGGAAGTTTAGTTTAACTGTTCAGTTATTTATTGTTCTTAGTAAGATGAACTTCCAAAAAGTAGAGGTTAGCACAATCAATTTCATAGATTTATGTCAAACATCAACACTCTTGTATGTGACATATTCTGCAGTTTGTTTTTATTTTACAATTTTTAAACTTTAATTTTTTCGTAAGAAGTAGGAATAAAACTCGAAGTCAACCCACAACATATAATTTACTGGTAAATACTACATCAGCGACGTCATGTTTCGATCAACAGACCAAAATGAGGCTCTAAGAAAAGAGACAAAGTGTCAGAATGAAGTAATGTTTAACATTAATTCTGTTTAATCTGTAAGTGGGGTTCAATCAACATGTTTTTGACCCTAGAATCTGTGGTACTATTTATGACCATTCTTTTCGGAACGCCCTGTATATTATTGCGTAAAAAATGTTTATTAGATAAACTTTTTAATAGATTATATGAAAAAATGATGTCATCCCAAAATAAAGTTTTCGGATGAAATCAGTAAACGGAGCAAAACTACAATGAAAGAACGGCCAGAAAAGTTTAAAAATCTTTTTAGTTCAACTGATTTTGACTTTAGATGGTCTAAAAAGTTTTTACGACAAATTTAAACTTAAACCAACTTAGTTTCATAGTTTAAATTGTTGAAGTTTGTAAGTCAAGATCTACAAAGATGAAAAATTCTATGAAAACAGAATAAAATCAATTAGTTTTTAATATATCGTGGGCCAGAAGATGCGGTAGTAATTATTTGAATTAAAATTTTTTTGTCACATCCATTTCGAACAATAAATGTATCTCAATTATCTTATTTTTCTGTAAACTTATGAACACTGGCTAAAATGAATTATTTTTATCAAAACTCTTTGTTTCTCACAGTGACATTTTCACTTGGCTTGAACCTGTAATACCTTATTTCCAGAAATATTTTAAAATTAATAAATAAGTTTTCCTGGCAATTATTAACGTAGATTATTTAAATAGATTAACACCAGAACAATTGTCAAAAATCTATTTTATACATGATGCGGAGCTCCTGCTCATGGTAGGCGTTTAGTGAACCAATTTTTGGACGATACATTTAGGGATCAGTGGATTGCCAATAAAGGTCCTTTTAAGTGGCCCCCAGAATCTCCGGATATGACCGCGATGGATTTTTTCATATGGGGTTATGTAAAAAATGAAGTTTACTTTAACCCTTTAACAACAAAGGGTAAGAGAAACATTTAATAATCTGCCTCCTGGATTTATACAAAGAGCAACAAACCAACAAGTTATAACAAGTGTTTAGAAGTAAATGGAAGAAATTTTGAATATTTGTTAGGATAATTTTTGGTCTTACTTTTTCACAAAATGTTTAAAGATAACTTGTTAGTTTTTTTTTAATTTGAACACTACTTACCTACTTGTCTTTGTTTGATTTTGTTTATTTCATTTATAAATAATTGTTTAAATTAAAAATTTTCTTTTGAAATGTTTCATTTTCTCTATTTCCTTTTCAAAACAAAATTGATTTTAATCGAAAACTAAACAACAATAAAAAATGGGGGTTACAATTTAAAAAAAGTAGAAGAAATAGTCGTTGTCTTTAGTTAAAATTTAACTCAATGTTGTAACCACCCAGTATAATTAATTTCTTACTTAAACACTATAATATATAATTTAGGCCCTTAGGTGCAAAAAGAATTAACATTTTAATAAGCGTCTTTTTGGTATTAAAAAAAAAACAATTTTTCTAAATCTGTAAATTTTAGGTAGCTGGTACCTTATTTAAAGTGGCCCTTAAATTTAATAGTCTAATCAAAAAAAGAAAAAAAATGTAGTGTTCCATTTAAAATTGTGCTATAAGTAGTGCTATAAATTTGAAAATAGCTTAGTTGAATTCACAAGGATTGAAAACCTTTGTATACCAAATTTTCAATAATAACATTTACCAATCAACAATCAATACTCTAAATTTAAACACAATTTTAAAAACAAAATAGAACTTATTTTATGTCAATTTATTTACAGTGGAGCTAAAAAAACATTTGACTACCAACCGTATAACCGTATTGAACATTATTACGTGTCCTCAAATCATCTGCCGTAACCGTAAGGTCTGTCAGCTAAATAAGAAAGCCCCGAAGACATAGAAATATTTATAGCAAAAACATAGTTTAAACAATAAGACAATAAAATAAAATACGCTATAGTATTTCAGTCAAATAATTTACTGAACATTGGCTATGCACAAAATTCTGACTCTAATTTGTAAAAACTGTAAGTCCTAAATTATTTGTCTGTTTGTATTTTTCCAGTAATAATATCATTAAGTTTTCTTGAATTTATTTATGATCATATTAAGATTAGAATTTTGTTATTTAAATTAGATTTTTTTACACTATTTATTTCACAAAAATATGAGTTTGAAGCGTACGCGTATCTAATGGTCAACGTACCGATGGACACATGACTATGCATTTTGCAGAAGCTCTTTAAAAGGTGGTACCAGCAAGTACCACCTCTTCTTTCCGACCAATCAACTGCGATATGCCAGTGGACGATCAAGTGGTACCCATAAATATATACAGGCAGGTTAGCCCACGTTTTAGATGTTATCAGCGGTTCTTCAGATGGTACCATAAGAAAAAAAAGTTTTAACAGAAGGTGTTAAAAGAATTTTTAAATTAAAATTAATAAAATTCAAGTGAGTCGTTCAGGACGTTTGAATATGATTAAGACTGTTATTGATCTATTCTGCATTATTGAATTACATACAAACAACACTATTGGGCATTAAGTATTCCGTAAAATAAGTAATTTAAAAGAAAATAGAAGGGACACTATAGTATTTGGTATTTACATTCTTCTATTTGTTTACATTATAAAATATTTTATGGTTTTTGCAAATTTGGTCGTAAATACTTTTTTTTCATACTGTACGGTAAAGTGCCATTTCCCGGTACACTTGCACTTTATAGTACTCTTCAATTCTCCCAATGTTTTTTGAAAAAGCCTCAAAAATGTTCAACTTTACAATAGAGCTGTCAGCTGCCAGATTGCAACACCAGGGTTGGCAAATCCCGAAATATAAACAGCAACCCTCGTATAAGTAAGTACCTAATTACAAAGAAACAGAATGTAACTTGAATATGTCAATCTGAAGATTCTAATTCTAGCGAAACAGCTGTCACCGTAATTTAAAACCTATTTTTTTAATTAAACGTGTGTTAAAACAAAGAGTTGTTTAAATTGATTGTACTAACCCTTACTTTTTGGAAGTCCATCTTATTAAGGATAATAAAAAACTCTTCGTTTTAACAAACTTCCAATATTTATTAAAAAATTGCTTTTTTAAAGGCTCAATGACAGCTGTTTCGCTATGATGCATCGTCAGATTGACATTTAAGTTACATTTTGTTTGTTTGTAGCTAGGTACCTGATGTTTAGGTAGTATTAAGGCTAGACCAAGTATGGAAGTAATAAGACATAACAATATTAAAGCCTAGATGTTATTAGCCTTTAAAAAAGCAATTTTTTAATAAATATTGGAAGTTTTGTTAAAACGAAGAGTTTTTTATTATCTTTAAAGAGTTGTTTATTATTTTTACAAACATTAATATTACTAAAATTGAGACCTCGTGAAAGAGCCACATATAATTGTATGAAAATACAGGTTCTGGTAAATTCAATCCTGCCCTATGAAACGTCTGGCCTTGAGCTGTATTAATAATGGTCATAGCGAAGGCTACTTTTATTGGGAATTGTTTTCTCATCCTTTGGAAGGGTACGGATGGATCCGAAGATATGAGAATAATCCGAGTCAATGAATTTAGCATTAATGGCAAACTCACCTAAGTAAGTTACTACTGGTTTTGTCCCATTTATTAATCCTTGTTTTGAATTAACATTCCTTATTAGGATTTGTAAGGTTTTAACGAACAAAATTCATATTTTTTTAAAAAAAGTGCTTGACGTAGATTTCTGAAAATGTTGGCGAATCCGCTGTTATATATAATATATATTATATACAATATAATATATATAAAAGCCAAATGGAATAAATTCATTATTTCGGTTACTGTACATATTTATAAAAAATCCCGAAACACGTCAAATTTAAAGTATAACTTGACATTCTTTAACGTGAAAATGCAACCTTCAACCCCCATAGAATGACAGGTACAACACCCAATTTTTTAAATGGGAAGTATAGGCTTGTGAAGGTCTCTTTATTCTCTATTCAAAAATTTAATGCAAAAATTAACATAAAAAAAATTAATCATGTTGTTACCGAAAACTAAAATGTAATGCAAAACGTAATAAAATGTGGAACACGAAAAAGAACTATGAATGTTAATGAAGTAGATGTTCAAAATGTTCTCCGCGAACGTCTTGGCAACATCCTAATCTCTGTCTTCTAACATTATTTAACATATCAGGCGTGATCGACCTAATCGCAAGCGTTATTCGTTCTTTTATGTCATTTAAATCAGAAGGTTTAGTTTTGTACACATGGCTCTTCACATATCCCCATAAAAAGAAATCTAATAATGTAAGATCAGGTGATCGAGCTGGCCATTCAATCGATCCTCGCCTCCCTATCCACCGATTGGGAAATATTGTATCGAGATACTGCCGGACATTAAGTTGGTAATGTGGTGGTGCTCCATCCTGCTGAAACCATATCGTAATCGCTGGAACTTGAGGGTTACCTGGATCAGGATATACATTTGCCAACGTTGGAATGACATCATTTTGAAGTAGTGCCAAATAATTGTTGCCATTCAAGTTGCCCTCAATAAAAAAGGGACCAATGATATTGTTCCCTACAACCCCTGCCCAAACATTAACCTTTTGAGAGTATTGAGTGTGTTCTTCTCTCATCCAGTGAGGATTTTCCGTGGACCAGTAGCGGCAATTTTGCCGATTAGCATGACCGTTAAGTAAAAAAGTACACTCATCAGAAAACATAACGACTTCTAATTGGATAATATTGTTATCCAACATGTCCATCATTTGCTCACAAAAAAAAGTTCTCAAAATCAAAATCGTCTTCCATGAGCTCCTGAGTAGGTATCATCTTATACGGATGCAATTTATTTTCTTTTAATATGTTTGCTATCGATGTATGGCTAGCATTGAATGTAGTGGATGCCTGTCTACTCGATGTATGTGGGTTTTCCTGAAACTCAAGCAACACATCACTCAGTGCATTGGCAGCTGCTTTTTTTATCTGCCTTACATGACCAAACTCGCGAAACTGCTTTTCTATTTTACTTATTGTTCCTTAGGATATAGGCGGCAAATTAGGAAATTTCTCATGAAATAGACGAGTTACTTCCTGTTGTGTTCGGATGTTATCTCCGTAACCAATCATTTGTAAAACTGTTATTTTATGCATTTCCGTTAATCTAACCATTTTTCAGAATTGAATTGAACAAACTTTATACTTAAATTACAACAATGACAACTTAAATAAAACAATTTACTACTGCTTGTTAAAATAGCGTTGCCACGGAAATTCTTTAAAGTTTTTTAATGGTTACCATCTAAAAACCACATTGCTATGGTTTTTGTTCACTTTCCTATTATCAAGACCTAAACGGGAAATAAGTTTTAAGTATATTGTAATAAGTTTCGAGTATATTTTAGCGAATTTCGGTAACAACATGATATTAATTTTTTTTATGTTAATTTTTGCATTAAGTTTAAAAACAATAACATTTTTGAATAGAGAATGAAGAGACCTTTCAAATGATATATCACAAGCCTATACTTCCGAGTTGCTAATAATAATAATAACTTTATTGTTCATTGGGATTGATTACAATTCCATAATATTTGAATTACAATGCAGTTTAAGAAACAAACAAATACAATGTAATATAAGTAAAAATAAATAATATGTAGTATTAACACAAAGACAGAAGTTGGGGAGCACATCATAACAATGTGCCTATAAAAAGAAGTCTTAAGGAATATCTATAAATCTCACAGTTCGTGCTTGGGGAAGGTCCTAAAAAACTAATCGTATATTGTGAAAGATTTGAGTGAATTTAGAAGACAAAAACAAAACAGTTTTACAAATTTCATTTATCTACAGATTTAATTCAAAAATTTACTTTTTTAGTATTAATCGAATAATTGACAGATAAATAGGTACTCACTAATAATTTTTAAATACCACAATGTATTAAGAAACAGTTTTAAAACAATTATAAACTTAGTTTTCAAAACTAAAAGGAATTAAAATTTTCCTTATCCCAAAATATAGTAACACATTTCAATTATAAACCTTCTAGTAACCCCAATTTCACCGAATGTACCTTTTCTCCTAAATTTTCTAGCTATTTTTCTCTCCTGGCGGTAATTTATCCCGCTCGGAAGTTTTTTTGGAGCTTCTGAAAGCCACCGTTAGGTGGCCGCTGAGATAGAACAGTCAAAGGGCAGCTTCGTACGTGGGGGGAAAAGGCGCATATCACTCTATGAATATAGATTAACTGTTTTTCCAGTTCGGGATGGGAATATGTGTAAAAATAGTATTCTTACACGGGATTAGGAAGGAGACAGGATACGAATGTGGGTCATTTTAGAGAATGGTCTTTTAGTCTGAATACGTAGTTAGGAAAAATAAAACTATAGAGGATTTTTTGTTCCACAGAAATATAACTAGAAATTCAAACCGTAGAAAGGATGCAATTATAGAAATGGTTGCTGAAAGTCTGTGGGATTTTTAATTAAATTATGTTAGTCCCAAACAATATCAGTGAATTTTAAAAATTAAAATTGGTTTTTAAAGCGTAGTTTGTTAGTATATATATAGGGTAACAAATATTTACAGCAAAACGATTATGATTGTATATTTCAACATTTCACTACACAATAAAAATTGTCAAACATTAATTTAATTTTTTTTTGCAAGGCTGATAAATTCCAAAATAAGTCAGTAAAAATGAGAACAATAACACATAATTTCAAGGAAAAAGTCAAAAAACATTTAGAAGCTGGAACACAAATAAAAGAAAAGATATGGCGTAAAATAAAAATGAAAATATCGGCACACATATATTTGAAAGAAAGAAGTTTAAGAAAAGAAAAAAAAGCTATAATAAATAAAATAAAAAAAGCAGCAGAAACACCAAAACTGTTAAAATTGACAGAACTCTGGCTCGAATTGTTCCGGTAGTTTAAAATTCAGAGTATTCAGTGTAATGTAATTCAGTGTAAAGTTGTTCTGATTGGTTGTGTTTAATGAAATGATCTCAATTTAACTGATTTCATTGGATTTCTACTAGAGTAAAAATTTTCACCAAAACAGAACAGTTCAGAGAGTGGTGTTGAAGTTTAAATAATTTTAAATTATACTTGGTGATGGTAATATTGAGTTTTACAGTTGGGTATTTTTGATTTTACAATTTTAACATTGTTTCACCAACAAAATCGATGGACACATCAAAATATACTATGTGACATAAAAATCCGAATACCCAGTTTACATGTTTTTATTTTGATAAAATAAGAAATTCCAAGAAAGTATCAAAACAAACAAATTTTTTTGACACTAATTAGATATTTTCATTAATTTTTTTGTTTAGCAATTTGTGGGTTGGGTAATTAATCTAGTTGTATCCGGAAATCGACCACCACTATTTTTTATTATAAACTATCATTCAGTATTGTAAATTGTACATAACTGTATCAATGTAAGTATAAATGTACATCATTTTATAAGAAATGATTCCTAATAAAATAATTGTTAGGAAATATGATTGGGTTCTCATTGACTGACGTAATTAGTTTATTATTTAAAGCCACAATCTCAAATAAATATATTGTATAATTCCTCTCTGCGGTAACTCGTAGAAAAAGTATAGTACGCCCATCGAGGATAAAGCCAATTATGTACACTCGTGAATTATTACAGTTGGTACTAGTTGGTAATGGACTTCTTATCTTACACGGTACGTAATTCAATATAAAATATCAGTAAATTTGTTGAATAAACCAGTACTAAGGAAATAGAAGAACTGTTCATAGTTTGTAAAGGGACTATTATTTGTCAAAATGAACTGAACATTTGAAAATAGATAGGGTATGTAGCAGTCCTATAAAAATAACTTATGGAATATAGGCTACATCATCTGTTAAGTAAAAACAATCTAGGAATTTTACCATATTATATTGGCAATAGTGATCTTACACTATACACAAAAATACGAACATATACTTCTTACCAAACCCTTCTTTCAGTTCGTCATAGTTTGTGAAGTCAAACACTATTTTGGGAATGTTGAGTATTATTGCATGTACCTCTTTGCAAATCTGACAGTTGCCAGGATCGTATTCAGCTAATTATGAAACGGACATTGAATTACATTCCAAAGAAAACGTGATAGCGACCGACTTCGTCGATACTTGCAACCATCTCTGTCGATTTGCAAGTCGGTCGCCATCACGTTTTCTTTGGAATGTAATTCAATGTCCGTTGGGGCATATAGCCCAGGAAGTAGTTGTTTTTTCATAGAAAACGGTCAAGCTTGGTATGGAAACTATTTAGTTTCTTTACCCTGAGTGCAGGTGGAAACAATTTTCCACTTTTTCAGTTTTTTTATTGACTGCACCTTATAGAAATTATTTCTTGATTGTTATTTTAGATTGTTTTTTATGAAAATCAGCAAGTCATTTAAACCGTTGCATCACAAGAAAAAATTGCCTTTTATCATCAAAATGTTCAATTACTTATGTATGTTAATTATTAGAATAAACCTACTATCCAATTTATACGTCCTAAGATATTTTATTGTAACATCAATGTGTCTATAAGTAAATCAATTAAGATAGAACTGATGATGACTGTTAGCCAAAAGTACTATGCTATTTTAAATAAAACCTATTACACAATTATAAGTACTTTATTCAAAAAAAGAAAATTATATCTTATATTTAGAATAATTTGAAACTTACTTCACGGACTGCAGAAATTGGCAATAAAGGTTTTCCAGCATCTTTTTCCAACTGAAAATAGTTAAGAAGCTTCAGGATAAGTACTTGCTCTTTTTCAGAATATCTTGGCATATTTGAAAAAAATTAACCAAAAAATAAATGAATATAAAATTAATTTTTTCACTTTATAGCGTGTTTAACACATAAAATAACGTAAAATACTGACCTGAACGACAATTGTGACACTTCAGTGTTTGACACTGTAAAGGGGCATTTGCATTACAGTATTCTGCGACAAAATATTTTAATTTGCATGATTGATTGGTTAGAAGTTGGGAGAATTCAAAATACGCGAATATACGTTAATTACTCATAAGCTCTGCATTGTTTTGATATTGTTTGAGAAATAACCACGAAACTACCGTTTTTTCTGTCGGCTACAACTTAATGTGTTAGAAAGAAATGAATAAACTGTGATGAACTGAAAGAAAGGTTTGGTAAGAAATATACCTTATATTATATATTGAGGTAGATATCAAATAGTTAAAAATTTAATAAGTAGAACTTACCTTATAATTTACAATAAAAGGATATATTTTTAAGTTTTATAGAATCAGCATTTACTTTTTCTTTTGTACATCTAAAGTTTCCAAGTTCATAATTTTCACAAGACATACATTTAATATAAACAAACAATGTAATGGGCATTTTATATTGAATAGAATCCATATTTTGCTATTTTATAACAATTAAATATTTCCAATCCATAATGAGTACACTTTTACATAACAATTTTTTTTGTCCTAGTTCTCTTTTAAAATTCTAAGTTTAATCTAAAACAATAAAAAGAAAATAAAAATCAAAAGTATTAATGGTTTTCACATGTTTAAGAAATCAACATGTAATTTTAGTTAGTAAAGTATTTAAATTAATATTATAAAAAGGAAGTACTTACAAAATTATAAAAAGACAAATTATAGTCTTCGATATTGTACAAACAAATATTCCAATAGCTCATGAGTACCTTAAAAGACATAAGAACAATTAAAAACATGTAGCAGGTGTGGTGAAATACAGTAAACTAATTCCCATATCAATAATGTTGGACATAATCACATAAGTTTTTGATAGAACACTTTAATAGTGCATAGTGAAATAAATATTGAAAAACTTAGTGTACAAACACTAACAAAGACATTTTATGTAACAAAATGTATGTAGGATAGTTAAGTAAATGTTTTTTATAAATTTTAAGTTGTGAGTCTTTTGTAACACAGAGAATCTTATCTTATATAATGCATAAGTGATACCTACAAATAACAGAATCTTTTAAAAGTTTAAATTTTAGTTGTTAGAGTTTAAAATAGTAGTTATCAGCTATCAGCTAAAGATTCATAGTAATTTTAATACAAATGATGGTTTTATTTCAAATTTTGAAGGTCTAAAATAAGTTGACAGCTCAAGAAAGTTGTGCATTTTGAATCTAAAATATTCTTAGGAAAAGTCACTTAGAAAATTATACAAACAAAATTTTAGTAAATATAAGGATAAGATTTTACTGTAAGTTAACAAAGATACTATTAGTTTTGTAATTTCATTACCTTCATATTCAAGAATTTTGGTTAGAATTTTGCATTTAAACAATGGAATTTCGTTTTTCGATGTCATACTTGTCATTTTTCCTGGAAGCCTATAAAAAGGCCGGAAAATTGATGATTCACCTCTCTTTTGATTTTGGTAGCAGAGCAATTAACATCGTATGTATTAATTGATTACTAACTAGAAGAAAATTTTTTGCATTAATTAAAAGCTGTTTATGTTAAAGTAATACATGTAATATTAAAAATGCATGCAGTAAAATAATCAACCATTAATAATTTACTTACCAAACTAATAAATTTGTCAAATCAGAGACTGATTCCAAGAGAATTTGAAAGATTAAATTTGAGCATTCTTTCTGCAACTGGTCCTTAGCCGCCATATTGTTGGTATTGCATTTCTGACAGGGGACGAGGAGAAGCCGATCCCAGTTTTGTGCTGTTCCATTTAGACAATAGCAATTTTTAGTGAACGAACTTTATAATAAAAGGTACGTGTCATAGTTAAGATTTAGTATTTGTATATTTGTTATTTTGTGACTGTAAATTAATTTTATTTGTATGTATCATCTCCATTCTTTTCATATAAGACTATTCATTTATTTATTTGTACTAAACATATGAAAACCAATTAACAGTTTTTTTGTAAAATTTTTTTGAAATACTTGACATTAAATTTATTGTGTGTTAATTATTAAATAATATTTTAATTTGAATCCTACCCTGATAAGAGTCAGATTTTAAATTTAAATTTCAAAACAAATATTCTGAGCTGGTTAAAATTTTGATAAGGCGCCCAACAATAGAATTACAGAAGAACAAGTAAAATTTATATAAAATTAAATAGTATTCAATCATTAAAATCAATCAAAACATTTGACAAAACCAATAAAACAAAACAAAATTATAAAATTATAATCATTAAAAATTAAATCATTATAAATTGACAATATCAACGTGGGATATTAACAAACAAAACTATAATAAATCAAACATAAAAATTAAAGTAAAATTTAAATCATATTAATATGTTCATATTTTTTACATTTGTTAATTTTGAAATGAAGGTACGTAATATAACGACTTTGTAATCATCATTTGCATTCCTGCAAACTTGCATTCGGTTTACAAATTAATCATTACATCACATTATTTTCAAAATATTTTCCAGTCCACTTTTAAGCGGTTTTCATAGCATTCGTTTTTAATTTTTATTTACTTTTTTACAATCAAACGAAAAGTAAAATTTATAGATTTTGTGGGGGAATTTTATTTTGTGACTAAAGAAAAATAAATAAATAATAAAAAAAAATCGGATGGTCTCATGAACAGCGCAGCATGCGATATCTACCAAGCAAAATTTGTTATCTGTGAGACATATCCGAAAGCAACAATCAACCGAACTATCAGCGGGGCAACCTCCATCCTGCAATCGACACCTGCTCCGGCAGGACAATAGTCCTCTAATCCTTTTGCCCGTAGTGGTGTGTTGTGGTGTCGATGCCGTCTTGAGGACGTCGCTCACTCGGATCGTCGGGTGGGGAACACCAGGACGCCACCACCCCGCTCGGGGACGGTATTGTTGATAGCTATCCCCCGTTACCATGGCAACGCAGATTACCGCGGCCGTACGCCCGATGTCTATTTTGTACAGTTCGCCGCAGAAGCGGGATTCAATCATTGTACACTCAGTGGAAAGAGTTTCGGAGTACACACGCCGTCGAACGGTGGGGTGGTAAATTTTGTTGTGGTTCTGTTTTTTTTTGTTTCTTTGTTTGCGTTTTGTTGTTGTTTGTATTGGTATCTGTTCATTCGAAACATTTAGTCACACAGTGGGTCAATTGGAGTCCGGGCATACGAATTACATGCGATTAATTTGTTTTTCAATTTTTCTAAAAACTTGTGAGGACCACTGATTTTTATTTTTTTTATTAAGAACAGTAAATAACTAAAAGGTTGAATGAAACTTCCACTATTTATTCAAAACTACGTTTTATATTCAATGACAGCTATGTCGCTAGAATTAGCATCCTTAGATTGACATATTGAAGTTACATTTTGTATGTTTGTAGCTAGGTACCTGATGTTGATTGAATCATTGAATTTTATTTCAAAATTTCTTAAGAGCATATAGATTACAACAACCAGATAAGTCAAACTTTGCAAAGCACGTTCTTGAACATCCACAATCACTCATACACACCAATGACATTCAAATATTACATATTTGTGATAAAAAAACAAAATTTAGATTTCCTCGAAAAACTTGAAATAAAAAGACATCTAGCAGATCAACAATTTAAAGTTGTTAATGAACAAATAAATCTTGGAAGTTCTCCACTATTAAACTGTTTACTTTGATTGAGTCTTCAAATTATACATAGATCAGACGTAATTATAACATAAATATATTAAGTTATTGTAAAGATCAGCATGATATAGTTTTTTCCTGGTTTTTCTATATCATTGCACAGTTATACTGATCTTAGAGGGAAATACATCCAGGATAATCCCTTAGGGCTAATAACATCTAGCCTTTAATATTTTTATGTCTTATTACCTCTTTACTTGGTCTAGCCTAAACTACTTATCAACATGAAGTACCTATCAACATGAAGTACCTTATTGTTAACAGCATCAACCACTCTGGATTATTAGCTGTACTATCATTGATACAATATGGTTACTTAAGTCTAATACGTCTAATAACGAAATAGCAGATTTATTAGCAAACTAATTTGAAATGAACTCCAGCAGTAAAAACTTTTCTAATGGCTTGAAAGGGGTTGTAATAAAGAGGAGAATGGGCAGTATTTCTGGGAGCTGTTCAACAAGGTACCAAGGGAGGAAGAATTCCCGGAGGTGTGGAAGGTGGCCAAAGTGATACTTGTTGTCATGTATTTACTTACTCTACTTCATCCATCAGTCGGGACGTCAATTATGTCATATCATACTTTCATGTTTTTTTTTTTTGCTTTTTTTATGTTTGACGGTTCTGTCAATTATTATAAACGATTTCGCGGTGATATTATTTTATGTGAGTGAACGTTAATAAAAAGGCAGAAATTAACAACCATTGTTTCATTGAAACACAAAAGTGGTGTCAGAAGTGGGATCATCAAGTCAACGTCGACTACCTTGCAAAGAAACCACGCTAAAGGTAACGTAACCTAACATAACCTCAAAACGACCACGTTGCTGTAAAAAAAAACTCTCTTAATCATGGCAGAGGAAGTATCAACGGAGCTTCTTCAGGCTCTGTCTGGAATGATTGCTAGCGCCATTCAACAATCGGCAACCCAAAGGACAACCGAAAACGAGTCAGTATCGACATCGACGTCGCGGCCACCACAATTCTCAATGCCGCAATATCGTACTACTGATGGAACAACCATAGGGGACTATTTCACCCGATTTACCTGGGCCCTTAAACAAAGTAAGATACCCGAGAGCGAACATGCTCAATATGCACGAGTTTATATGGGTGCAGAACTCAACAACACTCTAAAAATATTAGTTAGCCCTGCAGATCCAGAGACACTATCATTTAACGAAATTAAATCAACACTAGTGTGTCATTTAGATGTTTGCTGTAACAAATATGCCGAAAGTATAAAATTCCGCTGCATTGTACAGAGGGCAGGAGAAACCCGGCAGCTGGTCGCCACAGCTGAGAGCATTGCACGGGAAACGAGGAAAGAACAGCATATGGGTAGGATTTTACTTTGGCCGAGGGTCAAGACTGATGTTCGAACACCGAGTAGTAATCCCACCCGTTCTACGAGATATTATCCACAACGATCTACACACGGCACACTTGGGAATCGTAAAAATGAAAGGAATGGCACGCTCCTTCGTCTTCTGGCCAGGCATCGATGCCGACATCGAAAAGATCGCCAAAACCTGCACTACATGTGCAACCCATTCGCATGCACCCCCTAAATGTAGAGACCACCATTGGGAATATCCAAAAGCACCGTGGGAACGCATTCATATAGACTATGCTGGGCCAGTAGCCGACACCATGCTCCTTATTGTTGTAGATGCCTACAGTAAGTGGCTTGAGGTCAAACCAACGACTTCCACGACAGCAGCCGCAACAATCGAATTACTGGACAGCTTATTCGCAGCGTATGGTTCTCCAATCACGGTCGTCTCCGACAACGGTAGGCAGTTCATCGCCGAGGAGTTCAAGGATTTCCTCCAGAAAAGTGGGGTGAAATATTACAAATTCATAGCACCATATCATCCATCAACCAATGGCCAGGCAGAGCGCTATGTCCAGACGGTGAAAGACGCCCTGTACGCTATGAACACTACCAAATGCACCCTGCAGCACAATCTAAATGAGTTCTTGCGTCAGTTTCGGAAGGCGCCATATTCAACTACAGGGCAATCCCCGTCACAATTATTTCTGGGTCGTGAACTCCGAACTCGCCTCAATCTAGTGAGACCCGAAGATGTCCAGACCAATATGCGCGAGAAGCAACAATTGAGACATCCAGCATGGCGGACACTTGCAGCAGGCCAATCTGTCTATTTTTTATCAGGCAACCCCAGAATGGCCACGTGGCTACCTGGAACCATCGCCTCTCGCATCAGAGATCTCCACTATGAGATTGTATATAAAGAAAAGCGCTTTAAGCTCCACATTGACCAAATCAGGTCATTTCCTGGAACACACGCTGCATTAGGGAATCAGGAACCTTTTCCCCCTAGACCACGCCAGATACATCTTTCCGAGGCATCAGCTATCATCGAACCCATGGACGCTTTGCCAACACCGACAGATGAGGATCAAGCAGCTAGACCGACTACACCACCGGCGTTGGATGATTATCAAGCAGCAAGGCAGACACCACCAACCATAACAGATAATCAAACCAGGGATCCGGTACCAACTAGAGTCCGAAGGTCGGAACGCGCCCACCGTGCTCCCATTAGGTACTCACCCTGACGGTCCTAATATTGGGAAAAACAATCTAGACTGTATATTCAACCAGCTATCAAAGATAAGATAAATAATTCCTACAAAAGAGACATCTGGATACATTCTTTTCCTGTCTCAAAATGCTTTCACCCTGTATTAACACCGCACTTATTGTTTGATTCAAATACGAGTATCAGTCTCCAACTAACGTATAACAACAAGCACGAAACGTTTTGTTGTATATTTTTATTTTCATAGTTTAAAACATACCCGGAAAATAAGCTCCAACAAATAAGTAAAAGCGAAAGTGAATGACGTTTCTGTAGGCTGGTACCGTTGCGATACGCAGGGCGTAGGTAAGCGTAAATGCGTGTCATGGGCAGATAGTGCGATTGACATACCCTTCCAGGCACTTTACTATATATATACTATGAAATCCCATTTTGAAAGGCCGCTGTACTTTTTATCAATTGATTGTCTCACGGTTTTAATAATTCTTATCAGACATAATTTATTCAAATTTAATCTTAAATGTAGATTGTATTAAACTTGCTTATATTAGTTACACAATATTGATAACCACATTTTTGAATTTGAATTTTGAATATTTTATTTAGTTAGTACACATGGCGGTGCAGAGCCCAAGTTGAGAAATATATAATGGGTGGTATGAATAAAAACGAAGTAAATGCTAATACTACAAATTAAAGAATTTACTTTGAAGTATCTGCTCCAGCATTAAGCATGTTGTAAGTTCCGGTAGTATTTACTTGTCGTCGAAGTATGTACTACACTGCTTGTAGTATCTTCTTTCACTACGTAGTATATGCATTAACATAAGTTTATCAAATTTGTTTAATTTTATTTGAAGTAAATAGTCAGGTGTGTAGGTGTGTTTATTAAAATGTCTTCAGATGAAGGAATGCCCCAACAAGAAGAATCCAAAGATTTACAGTTAGCCTTCGTTAATATGTTTGAAAACCATAAAATAATTTTGAATAACAAAATGACACATGCAATTAAATCTGCAAAAGACGAAGCCTCTAGGATTTGACGGATATTTACAATAAAAATACGAAACAAACTTAAGATTGTAAACAAGTGATGAAGAAAATCAATAACATGAAAAGTAAAATTAAGAGTATCGTGGATAAGAAGAAAACAGGGAATCGGAAAGTTAAATTAAAACAATGGCGACAAAAATTTACATAACTGCTAAGTTTTTGAGTTTTTTCAACAAATTGATGTAGAAGATGAACCAGTTATGGCTGAATTATATGCTGAACTAAATAATGATGAAATTAGACGACGAGGAATCCAGTTCCGTAATGAAATTGCAGAACTGATGTATAGAGAACGTTGAAAAAAAACACTTGTGGTCCCGGTATCAGTGCTTTAAGTGAGTGAAATATAAATTCGTCCATGTCCATGTCGTTTGACATGGACTTTTTTGACAATGCATCTCCTATTACATCTAATCATGTCTATCTTGATATGTCTCAATAAATATTTAAAACCAAAAAAGAATTTTAGTGGGTTTTCCCACAACCAAATTCTCAAATCTGGACCATCCGTCCTGAGATTCCACCTGACTTTACTAAAACTTGGACTACTAGTCTTTTCTACTTCCATTGTAGTTTTTCTGTCTACTACTATACTCCCCTACACCCTGAATATTCCCATCCTAGTTTCACAGTTTTTTTTTGAAGATCCGGGTATTCAAATTTTCACATTTCTAGTATTAAAACCTGATAAATAAATCACTAAGCTATGCTCTTAAAAAATTTCAAGAACTTCTTTTAAAAATCCAAAAAATGACAAGGCAAAAACAGAATGGTATTCCATATTTAGCGCTTCTCCTCTATCATTACTAATTTTTAGTACTTTAATAGTATATTAAACAACGCATTTCATATGGAATTCTGTTATGACACGAGTTCAAGTTTAAAAAACGAATCGCGAAGCGATGAGTTTTTTAAAGAACGAGTGTCACAACAGCCATATGAAATAAGTTGTTTATAATATTTTTTATATTTTGCCCTTTTTACCATTTTTTAAATTAATTTTTTATTTTTATGTAATTACGAAAATTTTTATTTTAAAAAGTATGTCGGCAGCACTGTGTAATTTATAAAATTTGACAGTTGTGACATTTAAATTATCAAATGTTAATGTTTTAAAATATTTTAAAATGAATAATATACCAATAATAATATATTTTATAAGTAAAATATTATATTCATATTCACAGATACTTTCTTAAAGAACAATATTACATTAATAAATTGCTATTAGCCACAAATGTCATTGTCAATAGTCTTGCCTTTAGATACTTCACTCATGTCGCCAACCATTTAAAACAAAAATTTGCGTGCGTAAAAGTTACATTACGATACGCAAATGCGTTTTATAATGAAGATTTTTATAAGTGCAAAATATAAAAAATCTATTTGTAAAACTCCAGCTTTTGTTTTAATATTTTCAAAGATAATTTAAATGTTAATATCAATATAAAGTATCTATTTTAATAAATAACTTAGGTATGATTTATTAAATAATTAAATTAAATAAAAAATTTAATATTTATGATTTATACTTTTTGGTTGTGGTCCAACTTAATATTTACCTAATGAATTTAAAAATAAGACAGGATTACTGTAAGTATAAAAAATTGAAAAATAAATCAATAAAAATGTAGAGTTTCGCTAATTTTATTGAAGACTGTTGTGTTTAGATACCAATAACAACAAAATGGTCAAGTAGTCCAGGAGGAATCGGCGCATGAGTACCGAAAACTATTCCAGCTCAATTTTTTTATGTGATCCTCTTCAAATTGTCCTCCTAATGATATAAATGCATGTTGCCATGGCGCAACCCGGTGCCATATTGTTTAAACCGAAATTGTTTAAACAATTACAAGGAATTGTTATTTTTCAAACGGACAAATTTTTTTTATATTCTTTATTGAAATACCAATAAAAAAGGTCCTATGACTTTTCACCATAAAGTTAATATTTTTAAAGATATGAATTTTTTAAAATTCGAAAAATCTCAAATTTGGGTACTTTCGACCCATGAAACATATATTAAAAAAAAAGATAATGTGAAAGTAATAAATGTTTTTAATTCTCTATACAATAGTTAATAATATTGTTAATAGAGATTTAAAAAAATTTTATTGTTTATATCTTTTTTTTAATTGTTAATTTGTATGCATCGCTTACCTTTTAGTATCGCTGTCTCTCTCTGACTCATGCGTTGCGTCGGCCTCTCTGTGTCTTGAATCATTATTTATCATTTATCGTAAAAACTATCAACTTTATCAAAATTTTTAAAGAAAGCAATGTTATTAGATAATAATTAAATTGCCTACAATTTGTTTTTAATAAATTTTTTTCTGAAATCAATTTTTCAAAAGTTAAGCATATGTCATTAAAATTACTTTTATCAGTTTATATTACTTTTTTGTTATTATCATAGTAATTTTTGCATTTATATCAACAATAATAAGATATAATGGTATTTGAACATTTTTTGAAATCACAATTATTTATAAATAATAAAAATATATTGGGTATTTAGAAAAAACATTCAAATAAATTGAATAAAAATAATTTTATGTATGTGTATCATAGTGAGTGTATAATGAGTAAGAAAAAAATTCTTTCTTTTATTTTTTATTCTTTCAAGGTTACTCTTTGTATAAATAATAACGTTTAATAGCAAAAAGTAATATAATCTGATAAAAAAGTAATTTTAATGACATGTTCCGATTTATGCTTAAAGAACTTTTGAAACATTGATTTCAGAAAAAAATTTATTAAAAACAAATTGTAGGCAATTTAATTATTATCTAATAAAATTGCTTTCTTTAACAATTTTGATAAAGTTGATAGTTTTTAAGATAAATGATAATGATTCAAGACACAGAGAGGCAGACGCAACGCATGAGTCAGAGAGAGACAACGATACTTAAAAGTAAGCGATGCATACTTGTGAGCGCGCCATATTAACAATTAAAAAAAAGATATAAACAATGAAATTTTTTTAAATCTCTATTAACAATATTATTAACTATTGTATAGAGAATTAAAAACATTTATTACTTTCACATTATCTGTTTTTTTAATATATTTTTCATAGGTCGAAAGTACCTAAATTTGAGATTTTTCGAACCTTAAAAAAAATCATATCTTTAAAAATATTAACTTTATCGTGAAAAGTCATAGGACCTTTTTTATTGGCATTTCAACAAAGAATATAAAAAAAATTTGTCCGGTTGAAAAATAACAATTCCTTGTAATTGTTTAAACAATTTCGGTTTAAACAATATGGCACCGGGTTGCGCCATGGCAACATGCATTTATATCATTAGGAGGGCAATTTGAAAAGGATCACATAAAAAAATTCAGGTGGAATAGTTTTCGGTACTCATGCGCCGATTCCTCCTGGACTAAAGAAACAAAGTTATGCTTATTGCACAATACTATAACGCAAATTTGCATCGTGTGCACTGGCAAAATTGAACCATCCCACACCACCCGTCCCCTGTAATCATCCCAACGACGTCATATCGTTTTTAAGGCAAACACGTGTCCACCAGTCATACACACGCGATCCTGCATGTTAAAATCAGGATGCATTCAGGATGTGTCAAAGTGCTATAACAAGGATATGCTTGGTTTAGATAGAAAGGGGCCAACCGAGGCATTTTTCCGGACGTGAAATTTTGTTAGGGAAACATTACCATATACATCAAGCTACTTCCCAGCATGATGTCATGTGTGAAACGTGTCCATTATTATATGGTTGTTCTTTTTTGTTAGAAGAAACGGATTAGGGTAATTACGTGCTCCAAATAATTTTTCTCTTAAAACCGAAACTGTTGTTACTTCCTCGGGTCATACACATCTAAATAAAATAGAATTTAAACATAATAATAAACATAACCTTTAAGTAATATGTTTTCTCCTTATTTTAAGAAAACAATTGGTTTATATTTTACTATTATTTTTTATTTCTTTCATTTATTTGAATTAACGTTGTAACATGATATGTTAACTAAAAACGTAGTATTTTTAAATTAATTATATGGCTATAACGCTAACACCATCTATTATATAGAGTTTTTAACATGTTAATTATTAAAAACGATACCTGTCAGTAATTCCAACTTTATACACGATCTTTAATGTGGCATAGTCCAATACCTTCAACCACGATACATTCTCTTATTGTCATTGGTGTTACACATAGCATTGGAATATAAAATACCAAAGACATTACAAATTTCAATTTCAAAGACAATCCCAATTTCAAAGACATTGCTGAGTTACTACCGAATTACCGCTGATTGGTTCTACATTGGTGGACTGTTCACCAGACCAACCCTTCACTGGACCAGCCCTCTCCTGGATCAACCAATGGATCGCAGATGTAAAAAAAGATAAGACGACCAACGTAAATAAATGCATTTATAATATTATACAGCTGTCTCGTTTTTCTTTATTTCTTAAACGTAATATCAAAATCATTGTCGTATCGTCAACTGTATTAGAATAAGTAGTTGTAAAGAACTGTTTGCGGATTATTTTTTAGTAACATATTCTCCACTTCATTCATTTTAGCACCAAGGAAATCTATTTATCTTTTATCTGTTGGTACATTTTCATTTTTTTTTACTTCATAGACAGTTTTTTCTGACATCTTTCTGTCATCTTATGAAACTTATTTAAATAACTCAGCTTAAAACAACTTTCTTCAGTAGTATCATAAAAAATAAAAAGATTTCAGTGACGCCCTTATAATTTCTTAAAGAAACAAATATTTTACTATAGTCAGAGCTAATGAACTTACTCACCCCTAGCCGAGGTATTTAACTATCATAATTTTTGCTGTGATAAACATTTATAAATTTTGTTAATTATTGAAATATCTTTTACAACTAATTAAAGACGAAATTAAGATTAATGGTTGTTTTATTGTAAATTGCATTTTTTTCTTTTGGTATATTGTTATTTTAGAAAAGTTAACTAAATATTTCTATAAATTCATTCTCAACATTTAAATCATATCACAAATTGACGCCCAACGTCATAATTTGGTTACAACGTTTAATTATAGACTGCCCCTCATATTTTGAAATTTATTTTCATTAATTTTTTGTCTTTGTAGACCTGTCGAATTATACATTTTAAAAAAAAAATTTGATCCAATGTTTAATAGCTGGAAAATGTCAAGGCAGTATGATAATTAAAAAACTTATGAGTTCATCAGCTAGAAAGTTGGAGGGTAGTTTTGGGGGGTGGAATGGTGGTAAAAGTGGGTAGCGTTGTGAAAAACTGCCATATTCCGACGAAACCTGACCTCTGGTTGAAAAATATTGAATGGCAAAGTTGTAGATAAATAAAAAAGCTACAATTTATGTCGGATAATATTTTGTATATAACCTTAAAATAAACAAAAGAAATACAAAAAAATTTTTTTCAGGTTTTTCGTTTTACATTTGCCATTTTCCAAAAAATAGTTCAAATTATGTGAAACTTGGAGAAAATATATTTTTTAATGTTCCAAAAAACCTCAATTTTTTGTTCCGCTTGGAGTAAAATTTTCCGAGATACGTTTTTTCCAAAAATAAGATGTTTTTTTAAACGAAATTTCTCCTTTCAAAGATTATTCTACTAAATTCGTTCGGGTCTCGTTTTTTTCAACTTTTTGTCTACTTTCTTTTAATATAAAGAGCATATACACTTCCTATTTAAATTTTTTGAAAAAAACGCAAAAAAAAGGAAAAAAATTATTTTTCCAACACAAAAATTAATAATTGTTTCTAATTTATTTAAAATATTAATAAAAATAAATATCTAATTACACCATTCGATTCTACAGAAAAATATGCTTGGAAAAATACTTTGTTTTTATGTCATATCGTATGACGCTGACTACACAACCTATATTTTCCTGCCTTCTCGGATCCCCACTCTCGCGCAACCGTGCAGCTGCTTCGAATGCTCAAAGTTGTCTTTTGGAGCGAAAACGTATTTGTATGCAGTACCAGTGTGCCAGGTCTGGAGATTTGGTACTGAAATTATTTCGTTGATCTTTAACCACATCAACAACTGTACATAAGTATTTCTTAGCGTCAGTGGCAGCATTATTGTAACATACGAATATTTTCAAACTAATTTTTTTGTGTATTAACGTTAGTTTTTAATAATCTTAAGTGTTAGAAACCAGTTTTATAAAGGTAAGATATACTACATATCGATATGGTACATATCGCATTCTTCTAAGTCTTGTCTTGGTCTAAGCAAAATTTCTTCGGGTTTCTGTCAAATTAACCAATGGTTTAACCATAGCAAAATCTAAATAAATCTCCTATAATACCAAATAGATCCAACACTCTTCGAACACTCCAATCAATTAATCAATAGTTTATTGTACATAAGAAATACATTTCTCATTACAAGAAGTTTGAGTATATTATATAACTAGTTTATGTATGTGTAGAAAATTATAGTGTAAAGAAAAGTAGTTACTTATTCATTCATTATGAACGATCTTAATTTCATTGCATTTATTATGAAATATGCCAATTGACTTTGCAGTTTTGGGGTACCAGTATTAAGCACATCAGACAGGTTATTTATTTGATTATTAATTAAAAACGTTGATCTTAATGGGTTGTAAATCGGGCATTGGAAAATTATATGCTCTAATGACTCTGCTAGGTGCAGATTGCAAATAGAGCATACTTCTTCACATGCTATAAATACTCCAATCATTTCATGGGATCTCTGTCCCTGGACTCTTTTGGCCTATATGGACCAAATATTTTTATTAATATTATACATATTCTATCTTTTAAAAAACTTGTTTTAATCGTTCTCTGTCAAAATGTCCTTCATTTAAATCGTCCAAAATACAAAAGCTATTAAATAATAAATTAATTATATACTGTGAAAAAAGGAGTGTACTATGTGTGCTCTAGAAAAATCCACAGTAGGCGAAGGGAGTATGTCTAGTGGTGTATAGGAGGGAGAGAGATGCACATAGTGTTCTAGACATGATTAATTCATAGAACTTTAAAAGAAACTTCTGGAAGGTTAGAAGCCTATGAAAGGACTTGAGAAGAAGTCGTTAAGGAGAGTATATTATTAGAAATTAGCCATAGAAGATCAGTCAGGATATCTTTAAAGTATAAAAGCGATCAGTATATCTTAAGAGATCATTCTGTGGAAAAATCCACAGTAGGCGAAGGGAGTATGTCTAGTGGTGTATAGGAGGGAGAGAGATGCACATAGTGTTCTAGAACATAATTAATTCATGGAACTATTAAAGAAACTTCTGGAAGGTTAGAAGCCTATGAAAGGACTTGAGAAGAAGTCGTTAAGGAGAGTATATTATTAGAAATTAGCCATAGAAGATCAGTCAGGATATATTTAAAGAATATAAGCGATCAGTATATCTTGAGAGATCATTGTGAACAGTCAATTTGAACAGAGTGAACGAATAGATTTTAAAAGTGGTAAAAAACGAAGTGCTAAATAGTGACATTATGGATATAAGTTAAAAAAAGTAGTACTAAAGTAATCAAAAAGTATAATTACAAACATTTTCGGTGTATAAAAAATGAAGAAATTAAGTGTTCTTACTATTTATAAAAAATGTAAAAGAACTATATTCCAGCAAACACTGAACTATATCCATAAATCGATTGGGAGGAAAAATGATATCACACAAGAAACCAAACGTCTAACAATCACGATATTTTTCAAAAGTCGGAGATTCCACGTACACCTTCGTTGGTTTCCGTTTTTCATAGAGCGACTACGGTTTTTTTCCACCAATCAGACAACAGGACGTATTAAGGTCAGATAACTTCAGTCAGATAACTGTAAAACATTTTGAATTTTTGTAGTAGTTAGTTAAGTTATATAATTTAAAACAAAAAAAAATTAATTGATACTTAATAATTAATGAATTTCGATAATAACTTTTTTACCATTGCATAAATAACAATAATGAACAAATTCAACATAATGAAAATTATTTATTTCTATAACAGTGAGTACATAGTTCAAACAATAAAGTCATTTAAAAAGTTTAAATTTTAGATCTTAGAGGTTAAAATAGTATTTAAAAGTTGAAATAGGATTATTTTAATAGATTTATGAGTAATTTTAAGAGTAATTTATAGTTTTAACTCAAATTTTATAAGTGTATAATGTATTTGACAGGACTAAAAACAGCCTATTTCAAATCAAATTTTTATAGGGAAAAAGTGAGATAAAAATAATTTAAATAGATTTTTAGAAAATATAAGAAGATAAACTATCTTTATATTATCAAATATATGATCAAAAATGTAAAATCATTACCTCATTTTTTGGAAATTTAGGTTATTTTTGGAAAGGTAAACAGTTGAATGTTGATTTATATGTCTAAATTATCATAATCTGGCGAGACTATAAAAAGGCCAAAAAAATTGAAATCGCTCTCTTGTTCGCTGTTTCCTGTTTTGATTCACACAGAAGATATCAAATGGTAACTAGAAAAATATATAATTAATCGAAAGTTCATTTTATGGTAAATTAAAACATTTACACCAAAAATATTCAGATAAAAGTATAATAAAAACATAAAAGCACTTACCAAAGAAGTAAATTCAAAATAATATTTCCAGATTACTGCTGAATTTGTTAGATTATATTTCATCACCATCACTCCGAGGAGACCCGGCAGACATCTTGAATAAGATTCCGTTTTGGCATCATCGTTGGAGCCGATCTCTTTATTTCGGCATTTTCCGCCTGACGTGGATGAAATTCAAAAAAGGGACTCTGATATACGAGGTATGTTGAACAATTTTTTTTGTGATTGTGTAATAGTGTGTATATCATTTTCATTTTTGTCAATAACTAGAAATTTATAATTTTAAATGTAATAAGCATATGAAAACCATTAATAGATTTATATAGTTTTTGTAGTGATCAAATATAACAATTAAATTTTAGTGTATTATATAAAAATTTTTAAATATTTAGTTTCTCTTGAATCCTACCTAAAGAGTCGGATTTCAAATTCAAACAGATAATAATTTGACTGAGCTAGTTAAAAACTTTTATAAGGCGCCCAACTACATCAAACATAAGAAAAATTAATTATTATATTAGTAAAAACTATTAAAAATAAAACAAATAAAATTATTAAACAATAATAATAATAAATCATACTAAATCAATTAATAAAATAAATAAATAGTAACTAAATTAAATAAATTATAAAAATCCTATAAATTAAATCATTACAATACATAGGAACCTTTACCTACAGTTTAGGATCGACCTGTCTTCTTAATTACAATAAGGAGATCGAACCTCCGTCATGGCTCTCTCCTTTATCTGATTGTTTTTTACAATCCACCCATTTTTCTTCCTCACTTGCCTCATTTTTCTTGTTTCTTTTAGTAATGTACAACTTTTTAACTTTTTAATTTTCCTCTGGGATATAGTATTCTTAGTATGAATTTGGTCCCATTTTTCTATCCACTTTAATTTGACCCGCACACTCATCACATTCTATTTTTAATAGCTTCTGAAGTTCCTTTCTCCTCTTCTTTTTTACATCATAACTCTCTTATTCATCCCTTATTCTTCACTTATTCATAGATGTTTAAGTTTTAAATTCCATAAATTAATTTACAATTTCTACGATCTGCACATACAGGTGAGTTTGTAATGATTTTGTGACATGTTTGACTTGCTGTTTTGTCGTAGTTTTAATTATTGCAATATCATTTTTGATTCTCCTGACACCATTGTTTCTTAATATCCTGATGATGGTCTGAAGACCGAAACATGTCTCATTAAATTTATGAATCTTACTATTAAAAGTTGTGGATAGACTTTGAGTTTTATTACTACGATTAAACACAAATATACCTACCTAAAAAAATATAAAATTTTAAAAATAAATAAATATTTCTACTGATTGTAATTTTGAAATTAATTTTAAATCATTTATTTTGCAATTTATTTTCAAACATAATGAATGCGTAATACTGTTTTATATCTGTTTTTTTTTTATTTAAATAGTAGAGGTTGTAAATTTTTCTATTTGTATATATTCGTCATCCATGCGACTAGAAGTACCCTGCTAATCTCATCAGTCCTGCCAACTCCACTCGAGCCGGCAAACATTCTATCGCCCTCTATGATCGAAAGATAAGTCTCTAGCCATTGTTGCGGATAATCTCAAACACACTCTCGTCACGAACGATGCCCGATGTCGTAGGTACAGCCGATTCCGGCCAGTCGAGATCCTGAATTATCATATAAATATGTCAAAGAAGGCTGAAAGTTTGTTGTGGGTGTGTATACTGCCTGATAAGAGATTAGGAAAAAAGAAGAAGAGGAAATGAGCTGGGAGGAATATAAAGGGGGTTTAAAAGGATGTTCGGATATCTCTATGCATATACGAGGAAGATTTTATGCAAATCGTTTTGTTAGAGGTTTTACTGATAAATAAAAAAAGGGTTTTGATAATGTTCCAAAATCATAAAAAAGTTTTATAAAAAACGCGTTAGAAAGTTATGATCTGTTTTCTACAACAGGTCCATTTATCAGTTATCTAAAACGTCAGTAGGTAGTTGACGGTTTTTTTATTATTTATATATTATTTATTTATATTATTGTTATTGTTAATAAACTTTGACTATTATTTTCTTTTGTTATATTAAGCCGGGAAAATGACTCTATTATTTTCACATGTTTTCTAAATGTGTTTTCGCTTATCCCTAGGTTAAATCCTTTCAATCAACCTTCTACCTTTAAGATTCCTAGGAAAACTCTTATGACGTCAGTAAGTATTCGTCAGTTAATTTCGTACTTAATAAAATTACTGATTGATTATGCTCATGTGTCCAATTAATACAGGAAAGGAGATAATTATAGGCAACTATAATAATAAGATAATTATAGGCAAGTATCGGATACTTGAAGTATAGTCGGTGCAAAACAAAATTTGATACACGTCATCATAATTTTACGTCCACACGTATAAACAGTGTTGAAGTGACATCAAACAAAGTACCAACATAATTTTTCTTTTTTTTTTTCTTTTGGGTATATGGGTTTAATAAAAAAAGTATATAAAAAAGAGTATAATAATATTTGCTATTATTCGCTATAATTAGATTGATCACTACTAGTTTCAGTTTCTTCATTGGGATTTATAATTATAGGTGCAATCTCTAGTGTATCCAACAATCTCTCTCTATCAAACCATATAAGTATTTCCAAATTTCTGGTGTAATCGTTTTAAGAGCTTCAGACCACATATTTAAACAGTCTGTTTCAGTGGTTCCGTCTCTGCCAATGTGTCTGTTATAATATTGTTTTGATGTACCCCATATCAGTTCTATGGGATTGAAAATACAATGATATGGGGGTAAAAGTAGCACTTTGTGTCCATATTTCTCAGTTAAATGGTCAGCCATATATATGACTGGTGGTTTATTTCTTAAAATTAAATGATTATCCCAAGGAAATTTCCAGAGTTAAGCTTAAAATTCAAAGTATTACTTTCATTTCTTACCTATTAAAAATGTTCAGAAGTTCAACTTTTAGCATATTTTCTGTGAAATCAAGGTTTTGACTAGTCAACCATCCTTTAATTTGTGGTTTGTTCCAACTTGTAATAGGTATTTTATGGAGTAAAACACTGTGATATGGAGCATTGTCCATAACAATTATGCTGGGTTCTGTGAGATTAATTAACAGCTGGTTCTCAAAACACTTTAAAAAATTATCCTGAGTCATTTCACCATGGTACTCTCTTAATCTGGTTTTTGAGGAAAATATTGCTTTCGCACCGTCAATAAACCCATTTTTATTCCCAGCATGGAGTATGATATATCTACGAAAAATAAAACTTATTGTTGAACAGAAACATTTAAAATTAACATGTAGGTAGGTACAGAGACATATACTATTAATTATACTAAAATAACCAGAGAGTTTACCTTTTACCATCAACTTTAGTCGTTTTGACACTCCTTTTATCATTATTTTGCCATGAACGGTTTGCTACCATTTTGTAATATCCATGTTTCATCAATAAAAACAAATTTATATAGACCTGCTTCTTTTTCTTTAATGTAGTTCTTTAAAAATCTAACCCATTTTACAGCAATATCAGGAAGCTCCATGAGCGTCCATCTTGGTTTATCTTTTTTCCATTTGAAACCAATTTTCTTTAATAAATTTGATAAAGACCTTCGAGAACCTTCAAATAAGTGCCTTACTTTGAATTCAGCAAGTAAAGAATTTAAAGTTGCATCCTCTCCTGAAAACAAAAAAATTATATTATTTTTTCTGGTCTTACAATTAAAAAAAAATTAAATAGCTGTGTTCAGAGGAAAAAGGCTTACTTTTTTCATACATATTGTAGATTACATTTCGAATTCCACTTGTATTTAACACATCGGTATTAGTTACTCCTTTTTCATACCGACGTTTCTTTGGAGGCGACTTTAATATTCCATGGTCTTTCACAGATTTTAAAATAATGGAAACTGTAGCCATACTGAGGTTGAGTGCAGCTGCCACACTTGAAAGAACAGTTTTTCTATATTTCAAAATAACAACAAGAAAGAATAACACAAAAACCACAAACAAAATGACAAATACAAAACTAAATATACTAATCGGTGGCAACGGCAACGACGCGACTTGTCAATCACGGCTACCAACTTTATGTAAACAAATTTAAGTATTTTATATTGATTTATTGAATGGAACATTTAATTTGAAAGTTGGGAACGATGCTTGGCAATTAAGACGAAATTAGTGACGTGATTCAAATTTTGTTTTGCACCAACTATAGCTTCATTTTGCTAAGAAAAGTGTCCAGTACTCAAGTAAACAACTTCCGATACTGGCGGAAAAAGTTGAAGAGCGGAGGATGGAACTTCTTGGAAAGGGGGTCGAAAAAAAACTTTACCAATCAATAAATTATCGTTTTTTATCATAAAAACATGAAATACAATTTTTCATAACTCCTTCCAATTAATAGCGCAAGGATTGAGCTAAAAAAATGTTTTTTTTAATTTGACTGAAAATCAGGTATGTTACGGATTAAAAATCAAAACAGGTTCAAAAGTTTAAAAGGTTTATTTAAAATAATTTTAACAATAATATAATTTGTAATGTTCAAATTCTTATTTTTGTATCCTCATTTTTATCAGAAGTAATAAAACGTTCTATACTATTTAGTTAGTTGCTTAGCCTACCAGATCTAAGACCGGTGACCTTGTAATAAAAAGGTCAAGACCATCTTCTTATCGGTACTACCACCAATTGTCAACCGGATATCTCTTTCGTTTTTTTGAATGGTTCAACAAATTTAGCATGTGCTAAAGTAATACGAAAATTTTAGGAAATAAACCTTCAAAAAGATAACAAAAGTTAAAGAAGCATCTTTAATCCAAGGCTGATTACCACTTCTAGTGGATATTTGTTTTTTTAACTAAGAGATAATCACTTACCAGGTCACCTTCCACCCTTCTGGTAAGTCTTCTATTTTAATGTATCAATCTTCTTTTATCTCGGACAACATAACACTCCGTATATCATCAACTTTCTATGTTTAGATCTTTCATCATGTTTCATGTTTTTAGACCTTTTAATTCTTATGGATTTAGCCATAACCCAGTCCCATAGAACCTGAAGTGTAGATTAATTAGAAGAATTTGTTATGGTCTACTAGTATATCATCTATTACCTTATTTACATGGTTCAAACAAGGGATTAATAGGCACCTATATGACAGCAGTGAAATTGAACTACTTAATCCATTCCTGAAGTCCTGGATGATTCTGGCTGTATCCTTCTAGCTAGAAACTAGACACACCACAGTGAAGGCTTATTAACTTTAGAACACTACACAGTATCTTTAATACTTAACAAGTAAGATCTACCCTATTGGGCTGCATTATTTCTTTCCACCTGTTGTGTCTTGCTAACAATAATAATAAGTATTTAGTTTAGTAATTATCTATATATTTAAGTAAATATAAAGTAGGTTTTGGTGTATTCTATGGGATATTTGCCTATAGACTGGTTCACTTTGTTTAAATACATTCCAAATTAGATTCATCTCCATATAAAGTGAAACCTAAAAATAATTAAAGACAATTAGTTAAAACATGTTAGTATCTAACATGTCTAACATATCATAAACTTTTAATATATTTTTTTTATTTTTGTTTTTGGTACCTTTCCATCTTCCCTAGAAAACATTCAGGCACAAGTAATAAACCCTGCTTACCCACAAACGACAATCCTTCCACTCCCTTATTTTCTTATTGGAAATAAAATTTTAAGGGGTAGCAGGTAGTATTACAAAAAAATTATATATTAGTTATATAAAGTATTTTTTAGTATTTTTTTCATTTTTTTACCATTAATATTCAGACACAACTTACACAATAAGCTGTGGATTGATTCCCCACATGAAGTAGGGTTTAATAGTTATTTATGATAATTCATTAATAAAAAATAAATAATTACCAGTGTTCGTAAAAAATAACCTATAAAAAAATGTGGACATTAATATTAGGGTAAATAATATTAATTCATATCTGAAATAAAACAACAATAATTCCTGCTCCAGCCCCGATTAAATCACAATGAACAACCACGTTGGAATTCTTAGGGTACATTAGTCAAGTAAATGGGTATTTATAAAGAGGGTAGTGAGGGTTGAATCCTCCCTACAAGTTGTTATCAGGTGCCTCGTTCATGACCACTGTTTCCAATTATTTACACAATACAAGGCACCCCCGCGAGGTTATTGTCTGCCACCCGACGCACAGTTTGCCGCCCCCAGGCGATTTATACCGCCGCCTCCCCTTGCCGCCCCTTTCGATTGATAAAAAATACATGTGAGTTTCGAGCTATTGTATTTTGACGTATGGGGTCGGTTTTTAGCTGATAAAAATTCTTTTGTATCAAAATAACTTTCTAATAAAAGTGAGTACAAATATCAAGTATTACATTTTTCGAGTAAAATTACAGGAAGAAGAGAATACAGCTATATTTATATTTTAAAATAGGCAAATTATTTTAATTCAATAAACCGACGTGGAGACCAGGAAAAATGAAACACTAAGGGTGGGTTGTTACTCTACTACTTGGTTAATATTGTGACCAGTGGTTAATCTTAGGGTAATTTTTTTTGACTTCAACAAAATCTTATTGGTTGAGTTGATCACCAAACTTGAATTGACAGTACTGACTTTCTTACGATTTTTTTTGTTTTAGCTAGATTTCCATCATTTATGTGAAGAGTGTTATTTAGAAAAGGAGATCGGCTAATGGCCGATGTCAATAAAAATTTTGCCACCTTTTAGATTATAAATAAAAAATATTCTTCTCAATATTTTAGACTTTAAAACGGCCCGGAACATACTTTTTTTAATTTTTTAATTTCTCCATGTTACAAAATCACAATGAGTACCTACCTGCAACATTGCAAAACCCATCGTCAGTTAGAGTGTTATTTCTATATTGCAAAATGTGAAGCTGAAGCTGATGTTGTACCAACCTTTGGTTGAACAATCAACATTTGGGGGGGTAGAGGTAAGGAGGACCATCTTGGGTTAAAAAATTGGGCGGAGCCTCTGTAGCAAAAGTGTACAATTTTTATAACACTACATAGAGTAGAGACGGGTTTGTTTATTTTCATTGGTCGCCTTTTATGTGTGGTTTAAGGAAAAAATAAGTATTTCGCATATCTGATACTAATTACGTTTGAACTAAACTTTCACATTTTATTTAAAAAATAGGTTTTTATTTGCAACAATGTAAGTAGTAAGACATAACAATATTAAAGCCAAGATGTTATTAGCCCTAAGTACAATAAATTTAATGAAAACAAGTCTACACATGAGAATAATTGCGCAAATATATACCCATAAAACGTAAAAATGAAATCCACGAAGAATTTAGATGGGTTTAATGTTTTTCCCATTCAGTGCTTTTTACCCTTTTGCTACTCTCGTGCCATCTACTATCTACTGCTTACCTCTGGACAGTTTTTCGACATAATTCCTTCCATACATCTAACCGATAATTTCAGCCAACGATAATAAATTTTATATGCCCCCATTTTTATAGCAATTATTTAACAATTATAGCAATCTGATTCATGATTTACCAGTCTAGCAACTACACTATTGGTGTTTTGTGAATATATATAGCACAAATAAAAAATTTTGTTCTATTTCCTAATAACGGCGACTGTTGCGGTGCATTTTTTGGAAAAAGAAAGAGTGGAAATTATTGAGGCATAATGCTTAAAATACTTTTTTGCACGATTGATCATTTTTGACTGTTTACCGTGACAGATTTTACGTCAGTAGGTGACATTTACTAGAACTCGACGGTAAGTACTCCAACTAAGTAATTCACTTACCGTCCAGTTAAAAAATCTCTTAATTTTAATGTATTTTTTGAAAGAATAAAGAAAACTAACGAATTAATTATTAATATTGAAGCTTATGGTACAGTTTGTTAAATTATTTAATGAAATCCCACTTGTTTGGGCTGTGGTTTCACTTCTAACAGAAACTCCTGCAGAATCGTATACATTAGTAGTACTACTAGTATTGCACAATATTTTTTCTTTCTACCCTTCTTCCCAAGCCTGTTCAATTTCTTCAAATTCACTTTCGTCATATTTTAATTAATAATAATCAAAATTGTACTTAAAATTATTGAACTAAATAAAAACTTAATTCTCCATTGTTGTTTTGCACCTTAGTTACGGTATTCGCTAAAATAAACAGTACCAAAACAGAGTGTTGTGGAGTTGTTTATGTAATATGGATTTGTCATATTTGACTTAATTGTCATTAGTTGATAATATATTAGTAGTACGCTGCAGTTAAGTTTGATTTAAAAATGGTTCTAACAACGGAAGAAAAAGTGTTTTTGGTAGAGCATTATTTTCGTTCATACGGAAAAGGTCGTAATGATGGTCCAAGCTTAGAACAGTTGTCAATAAAATATCAACAAAAATTTAATAAAGCAGCTCCTAGTAAAAGTGTGATGTTCGCTCTTGTTGAAAAATTTCTTCGCACTGGTAGTGTATTGTATCAACGTTAAGGTTCTTCAGGTCGTCGAAAAACAGTATGCACTAACGAAAATGAAGGACGTGTTTTTAACTAAGTTGTGCAATCACCTCAAAGAAGTCTTGTAAGAACTGCATGTAAACTCAACATTAGTGAAACGTCTTTACGTCGCATGTTCAAATCAATTGGTGGTTATTCATACCGTATTCAAGTTGAACAACGACTAAATGCTGCGGACAAACGTGCAAGAGAAATTTACTGTGGTAGCATGTTGAGTTTAATTTACGAAGATCCCAAATTTTTGAAAAACATATGGTTTACAGACGAGCGTCACGTTCAGAGTCACGTTCATCTTAGCGGCTATATTAATCGACAAACAACCAGATTCCTTGGATTTGAACGTCCTGATGTCATTGTAGAGAAACCACTCCACAGTCTTCGAGTTACCGTTTGGTGCGCGGTATCTGGTAATGGAATCATTGGTCCTTTTCGTTGAAGATGATAATCACAATCCACTTACTGTCAACCAAGAACGTTATAGAGAAAACATTATTATACCTTTTGTGAGAGATCTAAATAACTTTTGCCGTGCACGAAATCTACAGTTTCGCACATAATGGTTCCAACAACATGGTGTAACGAGCCATACAGCTGTGCGCACCTTAGACTTACTTCGTCAGCATTTCGATAATAAACCCAAATGTATGCCCCATACATTTGGGGCATAATGAAGGAAAAAATAATTTCATTCGGAAAATCCGCCGGCGAATATTGCCGAACTACGGGAAAGAATACAAAATATTTTTCGACAGTTCCATCAAACACTTTTTATAAATATGTATATTGACTTGCAAAATCGATATGAAGCTTGTTTGCGTCAAAATGGGGAACATTTTGAACACTTACATTACAGAAATTAAAAATTAATTTTTATTTTTATTTTCGGTACTGTTTATTTTGGCGGATACTGTATTACCTAACAACCAAAGTAGCTACTTACTTGAAAAGAAATGAAACTAGTCAATATGACGAAAATGCTTAATTTTATTAAATTTAATTTCATTTATTTAATTTATAGTGGTATCAATCTTGTAAAAAACGTTATAAGCATGCCTCCTCCAAACAATTGTCTTCGATCGGTATAAAACCCTTACCGTTCTTCACACTTAATATACTATAGGTATATTGAAATAATAAAAAAATATAATTTCGATATCATCATCATCATAAGAAAATGTAAAATATAGATCCATATTTTCTGCAATTTATATTACTTACTTACCTACAATGTAAAATGCCATGTTATACTCTACCTAAAGACCTGCAAAATATTACTGTATTTTCTATGACAAATAATACCTATTTATCTAGGTGTAATACACTCATTTTAAAAACACACATAGAACATATACAGTGTGGAAACCACTTATGGAAAACATTTGTGGAGTTAGTTTAGAGGATTATAAAAAAAGCAGGGACCCGTCAACTTTGCGGCATCGTCACTCTTTAAATAATGGTTTTATTTTTAATTAGCTGAATGCAGCTATTGGTCCTATTTTTGTAGATAGAAATTTGACAGCCAAAAAATATTTAAGCATAATTAGAGACGAAGTTGTTCCTGAGTTGGCCAACTTATATCCCAACGCAATAGATCCGAACCTACCAGATGAAAATATATGGTTCCAGCAGGACGGAGCAACACCCCATTATGCTTTAATTGTAAGAAATCACTTGAATGAAATTTTGCCCAATAAATGGATTGGGTGAAGAGGTACTATCGAGTGGCTAGCTAGATCGGCGGATCTTACGCCCTTGAGTTTTTTTCTGTGGGGTTATCTCAAGGACAAAGTTAATACAACACAGCCAACTAGCATTGCAGACTTCAAAGAAAGGATATTATTATGTATTATGTATTAACTATCTTAGTTATAAATAATTTCAAAATTTCACCCTGTACAATTCATAATAGATCCTACATGGTATAGTTCGTTGAGATCGTATTGTTAAGGAGCTTTTAAAATCATAAAAACATACAGGGTAATTAAAAATGTAGATAAACAAAGTAAATCATCCATTTCTCAAATGTGACTTAGTAGATGAATAAAGGAAAGACCAATGGTAATGTCACACAAGTATTTATTGATATAAAAAAATTATACTGCTGTTACAAAGCTACTAGTTTCGGTCTAGTTAAAGACCATCATCAGGCTAAAAATAAGAATACCAAATGAAAACAATTAGACTTAACAGGATAGTAAGTTAATTAATCTTACCTGTACATATTACATAAAAACAAAAAAAAACTGTTGAATGTGTTGCAGCAACAAAGTTGTCCAAAAGGGATGAATTAAAACATTAGGGTTTAATTATATAATGATTATAAATTGAACATATTTTAAGGTGACATCAAAGAAAAAGAAAACATAATAAATTGTATTAAACACAATAAGCTTATTGGGGAATAATTAATTAGTAGTTAGAGAAGAAAAAGAATTGATTAATAGTTAGAAAAGATAAAGAATTAATTCAGTGTCATCATAAGATGATCATAATGAAAAGTACTCCAACGATAGGGGGAAATTACCTACCTCCAAGATTAGGAGATGGTCTAAAGACACCATTACAGCAAGAAACTTTATGGTTTTTAGTTAATAAAACCGAGTAGTCTTCTTTAAAGACATGAGAGTATTCTCGGTGAAATATTAACAAACTAACATTCTCCAAAATTAACATAGAGAATATTGGAATGATTATGTAAATAAAAAGGGTAATGTTCAAAAACATAAAAATAGGCAATGGGATAACCGATAGCCAAAATTGATAACACAATAGGATAAATTTCCACATTAAGAAATAAAGCAAAGCCACGTAAACTGCACAATATAAGATGGAGAAACACAGTAACTTGTAAGATGTAAGTCAAGCATGAAACAACGAGAAAAACTTAGTTGACATTGACATTGGTCTTTCCTTTCTTCAAAAATGTAGATCATGGACGATGTGGATTCCACACTGTATGTATAGCACTATATGTCTAATAAATATCCTGATTATATTTTTGATGTGGTTTTCTTCACGACAATACACTATATAAGTAGATTTTTTTTCCAAAATGTGTCGTTTCGGCATAGAATAACAATCACAAGAGAAAACTAAAAAAAAACAGCATTAAATCATATAATAGTCAAAGGGGGTGGTGACAATTGACAATTGACTTTTGTTGACATTTTTGTTCTGTCAAATGTGTCACCTCCCCGTTACATAATCGATAATTTTGAAGCTCTCGGGATGTCACTAGTGGCTGTAATTACAAATTACACTCGACAGAAATAATAAACAAAATTTTTCGTTGTGCATATTTATTTGGTCGTTAATGCAGTGTTAACTCATTCAGCTACAACAGGACAATCTGTTTAACTCGGTATAATGGTCAACACATGTATTTTTAATGACCAACTGTATTTATTGGGCAGTTTAAATAATCTGAGGTATTTGTTGGGTAGCATTAGCGGGATAGCTACCTAAATCAAGTCCGTTTCAACGGGTATTAACGGGGTTTAAACAAGAAAAACGATATGGCTTTTCGGTGATGCCATTTTGAAATATCCTCCGGTCACTGACAGGTAGGGGTGTAGTTATTACCAATGATAAATGGGGCAGTTTTGGTGGTTATACCAAAAATAAATGTTATCCGTTAAATTTAAAAAGTATCCACCGGTAATTACGTTAAAAATATGTCTAATTTAGTAATAATTAGTATATAGTCGGGTCATTATACGATATTGAAATAACAAAAATTCCGACAGAGCTGATTTTTGGTAAATACCTTTATTTTACTATAAAAATGAAAAATTAAAAAGTTCCCATCTGTCCTATATGTGCTTCAGAAGTTATTCGGGGTCAAAGGTCAAAATTTTAGGTTTTTTGAGTTTTTCTCAAAAACCGTAAGTTTTTTTGAAAAAATACCTTTAAACAAATTTGTAGATCTCAAAATTCTCTACAAAAATGGCCCTTATAATTTTTTCTATAAGTATTACCGTTCCTCAGATATCACGATTCTAAGAGTAACGTTATGTATAATGTGCATACGTTTCCACACCACCTGTGAGGTAGTGTACTCAGCGCGTTTTTTTTAACGTGGTTTTCCCAGTAGGCCTATTCCACGAATCGCTATTACGTAATTTTTTGTCACAATACTTATTTCAGTGCATGGAGATTATTCGGGTTGATAATGTTTATGGAGTGTAATTGTTAGTTTGATTTCTTTTGATACTTTAATCTGATTCATACTCGTTATAAGTAACTTCAACAATCATGTCTTCTGCGATTTCTTCTTCTTATTCTTCTTCTTCTTTTCTTCTTCTTCCTCTTCTTCTCCTTGCTGAGTGCTCATAAATTGTTCAAATAATGATGTATCAGTAGTCTCTTCATCAGCATCACATGAATCATCCTCTGTTGTACTTAACTCAACATTTGAACAAGACTGACCTCGGCAATTGGTACACGCAGGTGAACACTGTGGTCCTACTTTTCTACAGCCGCATTTAGCACTACAACCTTTCTTGCAATTGCAAAAAATTGTATTAAGGAGTTTTTCAGGTGCAGGGGGAAGCAAAGTTGTAATTGGTTCCAGAGTATTATTTACTAATTTCCAACCCCAGTCTTCAGGGTTAAGTTGATTACCTTGCCATGTCTGTACTTGATAATATACCCGATACAAGTGCAGAATAGCAGATGTCTTTTTTCGGGTATATTTGACAAATGTTAAATATCTGTACTTATCAATACAATTGATTTTCATTGGAGCTCCATAAACTGCAAGAAGAAATCGAATCCCTTTCGTAATAATTGCCTGAGGTGGAGAATCAATATCCGTAAACACTTTCGCATAGTCAAATAAATCTTTTTTTTTCAAATAATTTTAAAATTGAATTTTTGCCCCTTCTGTACATTGCTGATATAGTATCGCAACCGGTTATCGCATGCAAAAATAAAATATAGTTTTGGCATTTAGACTATTCGAAGAATAGATTTCATAAAAAAGACACTAACAGGAATTTTTACTTACTTAATTACCTGAATGTGTGTATACGTGGCTGATGTGTGCACATTATATATAACGTGACTCTTAGAATCGTGATATCTGAGGAACGGTAATACATATAGAAAAAATTATAAGGACTATTTTTGTAGAGAATTTTAAGATCTACAAATTTGGTCTGAGGTATTTTTTCAAAAAAACTTACGGTTTTTGAGAAAAACACAAAATCAGGCAAGAATCATCAGGAAAAAAACCATAAATCTTGGAACATCAGCACTTAAGCAGACATTATTGGATAAGTAAGAAACATGAAAAATTGGGGAAAGAAAATATCAAAAAGAATGGTATTAAAATTTTTAAAAATATTTCAAAAAATTTTTATGTAAAACATAATGTTAAAGGCACGATATGGTTAGTGGCTTAAAATTAATATGAAAGTGAAAAGCAATAAGAATGTGTTATCTCAAAAAGCGAGAACACTTGGTTTCAAGCAGAAACTAATAGAAGAAGGAAGGGTACTTCATGGAGTAGGGTATTGAAAAACCCCGGAAAAAGAACGAGAAAATTGATCCTTGGTTAATGTAACGACCAAGGAAAAGAAAAAGGTGATTCAGCCCTTCGTGATAGGGGAAGTTTTCTCCAACACATGGAATTATCTCGGAACATGGAAAATTGGAGCCATGATTAAACCGAACTACACAAATAACACCAAACCAGATGGTTGACATCCAATTTAGTAAAAGGAGGAAATAAATAAAAATGATTAACATGGTTAGCACCATAAAACCTTAAGCTTTAAAACTTGCCCTCAGAGAAAGCAAATGAAGGTACCACACCAAATGAATTAATGCAATTTTTCATGTTTCTTACTTATCCAATAATGTCTGCTTAAGTGCTGATGTTCCAAGATTTATGGTTTTTCTTCTGATGATTCTTGCCTGATGATGGTCCTGTGGACCGAAACTAGTTGCAAGTAGCTTTCATTATTAAATTAAAATTGTGGGATCGACTTTGTGTTTTTCTTTGAACCTTTTGGATTCTACCCACATTAGAGAATGGATGACTTACATGATTTAATAAAATATTTAACTGGGACTCCCGGATTGAAATTTTAATAATGATTGTTACGGCAATAACTGTAAAAGTCAAGTTGAAGTGGCAAACTTATTTAATCAGAGGTATCCACAGTTGCCTAATATTTCACAAGGTACTACGTCAAAAATTCATGCACAATTCAGAGAACTTGGACATGTCAAACCATTAAAGAGAAAACCGCATTTCGTTGAATATGATTTGAAAGTGGATATTATGTTAAGTGTCGTGGAGAATCCAACGTCAAGTTCACGTCAAATATCTCGTCAAAATAATGTGAGTCACACAACTGTCCTAAGGTGTTTCCATAAAGAAAAACTTTATCCATATAAATTGACTTTTGTGCAAGAACTAATAGAAGACGATCCAGATCGTAGAATGGATTTCTGCGAAAGAATTAGGAATACATTGAACAGAAATGAAATAGCTACAATTATAATTCTTTTTCCGATTAATCAAAAATCACATTGAACGGGGAAATAAACAGACAAAACTGTAGATATTGGATGCGTGAGATACATACTCAGTATCCTCAAAAGTTGAATGTTTGGGCAGGTATCAGAGGTGATCATACTATTGGTTCTATTTGGTCCAAATATGGTAATTTAATTACATTTATGATGTAAAGTCTTTTTAAATGTCACAAAATTCTAAATTTTCGTCTTTGTCCTTGATTTATATAACTAATTAACATGACTTATTTTATACCGTTTTACAGATTTGAAGCTATTATCAATAATTTTTATTATTTTCTGATAATTAAGTACTAATAAGTAATTTAACGTACAATCTGTTGTTTTCAGTAATTATTACTAATTTCTTAACTATTCAATAATTCTAATATTTAATTATCTATTACCTACATTTATAATACCAATCAACATATCTCTCTAAATTTAACTATTTTCTGATTATTTCTTGTTTTAGGACATGGATGTTTATTTCAAACAATGGGAAGTACTCTAACAAGGTATTCCGTTACAGTTACAATCGCATATCGTCGGCTTAGAGTGTAAACCTGCTAACCCCATATTAGGTAAATTTTCAGGAGAGGCAAAAAACATTTTTAAGAAAATTTGAATATAATTTATATAAAGTATTCATATAAAAGTATTCATAAAACAAAAACTCTAAAAATTAACATCTTTATGTCCTTAAACTTATACGGTTTTATTATTCAGTCTCAATGTTCAAATCAGTCTTTGCTTCTTTACTCATGAGGTAAGTTGTCGTAATAATTACGGTAGTCTGCAGGTAAGGTATCTTTCAGATATTGTAGATCATTAAATTTTCTTTTCGTTATTTTCCTCCTACTAAGGTGCTGATTTCGGAGAGAATCAAAGGGCAATGCAGTAACTGCCGGTGATTTTCTTTGCGGTAGTACGATCCAATCTTCTGTGAATCTTAATTTGAAGAATACATCGCCATCTGGAGTATACCGAAGAGCTTTAATGTCAATTACTTTGGGGTCACCTTTACCGTGTCCAGGACGAATGCTTTTGAAAAACCCAACGTCATTAAAACTTTTAAAAAAGGTATGGTTTAAGTAAGTGACGTCGTAGTCTGGGGTGTTTTCTTGCTGATCTGCAAACGGAGATATACTCTGCGGGCACATTAATGTTCTTATTTTTAAGAGCCCGTTCAACAGCGGAATCTTCTATTAATGCAGATATGGACCAATGCATTTCAAAATATAGTCATCTTCAGTGGTACTGCCATGTGGGATATTTATTATGTTGCAGTTTAATAGTAACGTGTTCTTAAAATGCAAAGCTGCAAGATACCCAATCCATCTACTGTATTCTGATACATAATTATAAGATATCAGACAATTATTTATAATCCAAATGCCAACACTATCAAAATAGAAAAGACCTTAAACAATCCATACGAGACAAGAGCAAAACATCTGCACTACGTACCAGTGGCTTCTAAATCTATGGGAAAAATAAGCTATGCATTAGGTTCTAAAAAATTGAGGTTTCCATTTTTTCTAAATCTGTGGAGTTTGAGTTTAGTATTTTGCTGTAACCGAAACCGTTTACACTACCACTACACCAACACACATTTTTAACTGCCTGACGCGCGTTTCGATAACCAAGTTATCTTCTTCAGAGACCAAAGGTGAACTAAAGCTATGTTTACAAACTATAAAGTGGACTATCTGGGATAGGTCTTTTGTCCTTATATTTAATCTATTTTTACACTTAATAATTTCTATACTTTCAAATGCATCCAACAATCTATTGCTCGAAACATTTTTTAACAATTTTAAACTATCTACATTTACCGAATGGTTTTTGTTAAAAGTCTGTTCGGCAATACTAGATTCTTCTATGCGTCCATATTTTAGATGAGCTAAATGTTCTTTAAATCTAGTTTTAACCGATCTTTTTGTTTGCCCAACATACTTTTTATCACAATCATTACAACTTATTTCATTTTTTCTAGATCTTCTCTCTTATCCTTCGGAATTCCTAACAATTGTATCAGGGTGGTACTAGTTTTATGAACTAAATCTAATCCCACCGTACCAAAAATTGTATTCAATCCTTTGGTATATTGAGGGATAAATGGTAATGAAATGAATTTCATATCGTTGTGTTCTCGCTGGAAAAAGGTGGTTTCACAAAGAGATTTTTTCTTAAAACTATGGGGATTGATTAGCTTGTGAATTAGTTTTTTATCATATCCATTAAGTACAGCTATATCCTCAATTAAATTATTTTTTCTGTTATATCTTATTTTGTTTAAGGGAAAATTAATTAATCGATGAACCAAAAAATGAAAACTTGCCATTTTGTGTTGACCTCAGTGAAAATGGTAACTGTTCATTATTTTTTAGTTCAAATGTGAATTTTATGTCTGTGAATTTTGAATTTTTTTTTGAAATGAAATCTTCTACTGATAATTTCTTTGTATTGGAAATACTCGAGCTCTTGAATAATCTGTGTTTCAAAATTGCTCATAAAAAGATTGGCTATAAATGGTGATAAACAATTACCCATTGCTGTTCCTTCATATTGTTGATAAAACTGATTGTTATATTGAAAAAAATTTTGGTCCATGCATAGTTTAGCTAATCGTAGGTATTCAGTTCTAACTTCAACACCCAGATTATTCAAGATGGATAATTCTTCCAGATACTGTAAAGTTTGTGGAATCGGTACGCTAGGAAATAAAGAACTAACATCGAACGAGATTAAAATTTCCCCATCTTCTATAGAACAACATCTTTAACTTTCTTTATAAATTCTAATGAATTTTTAACTGAAAAACTCTTACATTTTATGGGTAGATTTTTAAACCATTTCGAAATTTTATAACTAGGTGTACATATGGCTGAAACAATAGGTCTCATTGCCTTCCCAGGTTTATGTATCTTAGGAGAGCAATAGAGCTTTGATAATGTAAGGTTACTTACAGTTAATTTATACTTTAACGAATCGGTGATAAGGTTCTTACAACTTTTGAGAGTGCTCTTCACCGTGGAAATTATTTGATTTAGTGGATTTTTTGGAATCTTAACGTAAGAACCATTCTCGATCAAGTGATCCACTCTTTCGAAATAGTCTTGTTGGTCCATTATAACAACCTTGTTTCCTTTGTGAGCTTTTAAGTAAAAACATTCCTTCTGTCTCAAATATTTGACAATATTCCTAGTTTTCTTAATTCTCTGTAAATTTTTGTTTTTATTTGAAATGTTTTTGGAAATTTGATTCTTACAAGCCTCCCGAACATAGACCGTGGCATCATGAGAGAGAACTTTCAATATGTCCAATCAATTCACGAGAAGGCACAGCAAAATTCAAAATAATAATTTAATAAAAAGTTTTTAAAGTTAAAATATATATTAAAGTTTTATATGTATTAACAATATTTTTCTCCTCTGATTTACTACAGTTTACGTATTCCCACAATTAATCCTAACTATACTGCGTCGGTTCATTACCCATGACTGCAAAAACACCATGGCGAACAAACCAACATTGAAAACATTTCTTTAATACCATCCCCACACAAAACCACCCATTCTAAAGAGATGTTGTAGTCGTATTAGATTTCAAATATACACACACTACTCTCGGCTTTGTTTAGCATGCATCGATCCGTGAAAATGTTTTGGTTTTCGAAAGCGAGTTGCTCATTTTAATCCCGGTTCTGGAGGTGAGAAATGCCTCCGTAATCCTCCATACAAAATGGATCTCAGACCCAGATGGGAATCAAAAAGATGCACTGTACCGAATAGTGGAAATTCGCAGATTTCAGTTTGGGTTATTTGTAAGGATTTATTAGCATACGCTAGTTGTCCAAACAAAGAATTGAAAACGGATATAGAAAATATTGCATTAAAATAAAAGGATAACCAAACTTTTTCAGAGATTTTTTTATCGACTATTTCACTAAACTATTTTTGATAGTCCTGTAAAATTTTACTCAAACAAACTGAATAAGATACACATTTTCGTCGAAACTAAAAATTTGTCGATAAAATTTTAAGGACTCGTGGTATTACCTTTGACAATACCTAGTATCTCAGCGACAAAATTATGACAGATCCGTTACTAAGGTATCTGGTATTTCTATAGTTGTTGGGACCTTCGAGTTCCCAAATGTTACATGTCAATAATACACAAAATCAATCTTTAGTAAAAAAGAACGGGCAAACTACTATAACTTATAACAATTGTACATTTAATATTGTTAACAAATAAACAAAAATTATGTTTCGTTGATATTATCTTGTTTTTCTCGTGAAATAGTCTTGTCGAATACCATTCGAAAGAAAAATTTGTCCGGCAAAATTACAATTACTAGTGTCAATATATTTTGCTTTTTGAATGGAGACTTACTTTTAAGATTTCCATTTGTCTAGTTACATTTTTTATTACAGATTTAAAAATGTTGATTCCCAGACAATGGACTAGTTTAGTAGGATCATATTAATCAAAATGATAGCAATATATACAGGGTGTTTCAAAAAAAGGTAACACCGTCTCTAGGATAGGTAAAAAACTGAAAAATAATTGGGGTTTGCTTAGTAAAATTTTTTTCTAACGCCATCCGTTTTCAAGATAAAGGGCGTTGAAGAAAATAAAAAATTACACATTTCTTACGATTTTGCCGAAACTACTGGCACCATTGCAATGAAATTTTATACGAATATGTTTTGGAAGCTGATATATCCCATGAATTTGTTTTTATAACTAACTCTCATAGAGGGCGCTAGTTACACGATTCATACAACGTATTATTCAACATAACTTTTTTTAGGGTAGAATTATTAGTCAAAACTCCAAGTGAACATAAACATCGTTTAATTCTACACCAAAAAGGTACCCTTGGTAAAACTCGATATTATGTACCGTTTTCGGAATATTTTGATTTGAAAATTATGAAGTAATAACCGCTCCTCGTATAAGTTAATGATAAAGTTCGCTTTTCTCTAAGTTTGCCATGTAAAATTGACATTTATTGATGGTTATGACAATAAGTCAACAATAAATAGAGTTTTGAAACCTTGTTATTTGTAAAATTAGATATTGTTAAACAAAATGTACTCAAATGTTGAATACACCGACATATTATTAACTTTAGGCGAGTGTTTAGGAAACTCTAGTGCAGCTTTTACGCGTTATGCAGAAAAGTTTCCTAGAAGAAACTTACCAAGTAAAAAAACATTTAGAGCAGTTGAACGACGTTGTCGAGAAACTGGGAATGTAAGACCAAAGAAAATAAATTCAGGTAGACCAAGAACAACAAGAACAATTAATAAAGAAAACATTATTTTAAATCAAAATATTCCGAAAACAGTTTACCAAGAGTACCTTTTTGGTGTAGAATTAAACGATGTTTATGTTCACTTGGAGTTTTGACTAATAATTCTAACCTAAAAAAAGTTATGTTGAATAATACGTTGTATGAATCGTGTAACTAGCGCCCTCTATGAGAGTTGGTTATAAAAACAAATTCATGGGATATATCAGCTTCCAAAACATATTCGTATACAATTTCATTGCAATGGTGCCAGTAGTTTCGGCAAAATCGTAAGAAATGTGTAATTTTTTATTTTCTTCAACGCCCTTTATCTTGAAAACGGATGGCGTTAGAAAAAAAATTTACTAAGCAAACCCCAATTATTTTTCAGTTTTTTACCTATCCTAGAGACGGTGTTACCTTTTTTTGAAACACCCATGAACTTTGAGTTAACATGCCGTCAAAAAAGTATGACTTATAATAAATAAAACAGTTGCTGAAATTTTAGAAAAAAATTATTGTTTCTTAGAATATAATTTTAAAAATTTCCTTTATATTCACAAGACTCTGTTTTTGTAATATTATTGTGGATAGCAATTCTTTAAAAATCATAAAACAGAAAAATTGGTGCCGTCCACTTTCCCTTATTATATTTTATCCCTTTCTACTTTTAACTTACTTTACCTACCATTTTGGTCACGATTTGGTCAAAATTTACAAGACATGTACAATATAATGTTTACCATATTAAATTATATATAATAATAATAAGCTTTATTGTCGAAAACATTTTTTTTTAATTTGTGGACAAAGCTGTTTAAAAAAAAGCAAATCACATAGAACAAACAGTAATAAAAAAGTGTCTACAAGTAATAAAACATACAAACAAATAAAACTTCACAAAATAAACATTGCGAAAGGTCAGTTAAAAACAATAAATGTATACTTTATGTATACATTATACAATGAGAAAAATAAATAATGTAAATAAAAATTAAAATTTATAATTTTAATTTAGTCAGAGTAACAACAAAAAAAACTAAATAAATAAATATCATAAATTAACCTTCCAGTGCGTGAGATGGTATCAAATATTTTATGTAAAAAAGTCGCCAACTGCATACAAAGCTCTCTCTACCAAGTATAATTTTAAAGCGTAACGAAATGCGGTTATTGATGAAATGGACTTTATTTCCAAGGGTAGATTGTTGTGCATTTTCTTAGCGTTATAAAAAATAGAGCTTTTAATTAATTCCGTGCGTGGTTTTGGTAAATAAAGGTCATACTATACACTTCTAAGAGGGTAGTTATGAAATGGTCTTAAGGTAAATGTTTCCGAATTAGGGAAATGGATTCAAAGATAAATAGGGATGGAAGTGTTAATATTTTATGTTTTTTAAAGAATTTCCTACAGTGAGTTTTACTGCTTAGTTTCAGCGTATACCGAACAGCTCTCTTTTGTAATTTAAAAATACGTTCAAATTGAGTCACACAACATGTACCCCAAAAAAGAAGTGCATATCGGAGATGTGACTCGAAGAGGGCAAAATAGACTGTTTTGGAAGCTGACAGGTGAAGCTCCCTAGATATTGTTCTCAGCGCGTATCAAGAAGATCTCAGTTTTTTTGACAAAGCGTCAATGTGTACATCCCATTTTAGAGAGCTGTCAACGACAAGTCCCAAAAATTTCACAGAGTCAACGACCTCTATAGTGGAATTATTCAACATAATAGATTGAATTGCAGATGTGCATGGTAAAACTTTCGTCTTAGAAAAAAAAAGAAAAAAAAAACTAGTGTCGTCTGCGAATAAACAAATTTTACCACCGATGCTTAAGTTAGCAATATCATTGATAAATAGCAAAAACAATATAGGACCCAATACCGAACCTTGTGGAACCCCATATTCTATTTGCTTGCATGAAGACCTTAATTCATCAACTCGTACTAAATTATTAAACATTATGGTGCCGTTTGCAAACTTTACGTAAAATGAGAATTTCACAATTATTTTTCTATCAAAAATTCATAATTATTATGTCAAACAAACAACCTAATGAATTCATTAACGTCTGCTAAAGTTTTAAATTAACTTGGTCACACTGCTCTGCTAGGAATTCAAGCTTCTCTATCCAAAACACTGTCTAACAGTTATGATTTGATTATTATGGACGTAATCTACCTTCGGATCTGAAACTGTTTTGATAATTATCATAGGAAACAGTATATTATTAAGAGCATTGAACAACTTTTGAACAAAGATTATTTAAAAGATTTTTAAATTTTTTTTAAATAAACGTGAAAGTCTTGTAAAAAAGTTTCGTTCTTTAATGTCCTTAATATTATTATTTATGTAGAATGGACTCAATTTCATCTTTCACCAGTAGAGCTCTCTGTATGCATTATTAGACATTTTTCTAAATTTCCGTCACTCATATACCTACATGTTGCTTCGTCTGAAAATGATTCTTTACAAAATTCTAACTATATTACAAAAGCTACAAGCTTATCCCAGAAAAATACTTGGAAAATATCAGAACAAAACAAAAATTTCGGTGTGGTCTCTGCTGTTCATTGTTCCGAAGTGTCAAACAAATCTTTACACTCAGATGATCGCTGATTCGGCTTAAGGTCTCGGTCGGCTGTGCCCGTCATTGCCTACCCGGATGACAACAGGGATTAAGGAGGACTAGCCTACTGCGCGCCGATATCTACCCGCCACCTGTCCCAGAAATTCGGATTAAGGGCGTATCATAGCGTGCCCTGGAGTGAAGGTAGACGTCTAGAGGTGGGAACGAATTCGCGAATATTATTTACAAAAAATGAAAACATGCAATTCTTATTAATAATAATAATAATAAACATAATAAACAACTGGAAAATATAAATAGAAAAGAAAAAAAGAAAAAGGATTCGTTTTATTAGCTCAGAATTAATTTTCTAAATATTGAAAAATGGTATTCGCTACAGCAATACATGGGTTATTTAAAGTAGCTACAAAGTTTTCAAAATTAGCTAAAAACTACACTTTTGGTTTCATTGTCGTGTAAATGGAACACTCAAACGCAATATGGTAAAGTGAATCCAATACATTATTTTTTTTATTATTATTATTATTAACTTTATTGCCTTAAAGAAATGCATCTTGTGACAAGAAGCCCCACCATATACAGAGTTTAAAGAAATGCCTACAATATAAAATAAATAAAAATATTCACAGAAAATAATATAAAAAAATACAATATAAAAAGTAAATTACAATAGAGTTAGCGACTTGGTAAATAAAAAGAACAAATTAAGAATAATAAAAAACTCTTCGTTTTTACAAAACTTCTAATATTTATTTAAAAAATTGCTTTTTTAACCTTAATGACAGCCGTTTCGCTAGACTTAGCATCGTCAGATTGACATATTGAAGTTACATTTTGTTTGTTTGTAGCTAGGTACCTGATGTTTATTAGGTAGTTATAAGGCTAGACCAAGTATGGATGTAATAAGACATAACAATATTAAAGCCAAGATGTTATGAGCCCTAAGGGATTATCCTGGATGTACTTCCCTCTAAGATCAATATAACTGTGCAATGATATAGAAAAACCAGGAAAAAACTATATCATGCTGATCTTTACAATAACTTAATATATTTGTGTTACAATTACGTCTTAAATATGTATAAAATGAAGACTCAATCAAAGCAAACACTTTAAAAGTGGAGAACTTCCCAGATTTATTTGTTCATTAACAACTTTAAATTATGGATCTGCTAGATGTCTTTTTATTTCAAGTTCTTCAAAGAAATCTAAATTTTGTTTTTTATTACTAGTGTGTAGTATTTGGATGTCATTGGTGTGTAAGAGTGAGGTTGGATGTTCAAATAGGTGTTTTGCATAATTTGACTTTTCTGGTTGTTTTAATCTATATGCTCTTAAATGTTCATTAAATCTTACTTCAAAATTTCTTTGTGTTTGACCTATATATACAGCATTACACTTTGGACAATTAATTTTGTAAACACCAGATTTTCTTAATTTAGGTAATTTTGTTTTTACATTTATAAATTTTGTACCAATATTATTTTGTGTTTTAAATGATATTAATACTGATGTTGCCGAAGATATTATTTTTGAAATTTTATTGGAAATACTTCCACAATATGTAGGTAATATTTTTATAACTTTTAATTTCTTTAGTTTATTTAGAAAATATTGGTTTTAGTGACACTTTCTGTTCTTTCTTATTAATTAATGTATTTATCAAATGAATTGGGTAGCCATTAGATGTATCTATTTGTTTTATGATATCAATTTCTTTATCAATTGGAATTGAAAATGCCCTATGTATCATAGAATTATAAGCTGCTAATTTATGTGTTATAGGATGATTTGAATTATACGGTATGGGTACATCTGTTTGTGTTGGTTTTCTGTATATTGAATAATTTAGTAAATTATTAACTTTTTCAATTTTTAGAAAATTGATTATTATTTTCTTCCAAAAAGTAAGGGTTAGTACAATCAATTTAAAAAGAACAAATTATTCATTTAACAGAAAAGATCTTAGTTTGAGCGAGCTTAAAATGAACTTACAAAAAATACTCATTTGCATGCAATACTAAATAATCCGGTGTGTTTTGCGGAAGAAGAAGGATTCGCTTGAAAAAAGCAGCTTGTACTCCACTATATTTAGGTACTCAAGTCTCCAGATGGGCATACAAGCCGAAAGCGAATTGACAACGATAGAATCATATAACTTCGAGCATCCCACGAGCATCCCACGAGTTACAAGTCATACAAATTTGATTCGGGTCTATAAGGTAACTTGAACCATTTAACGAAAATTTAAGCCTAAAAGAATTAGCCGTTCTAAGCTTTAATCGGTAATTTAAGACATAAATAATTTTGAGGACCGCATAAATGAACTATATAGGGACAAGAAAAGCTTCGATACATGTTAGATAAGTCCTGATCATGAAGCTTTTCAACATTCGAGAAAAAAGTAACTTTTTATTTGCTTTTAGTGTTTATGTTGTTAAAGTATCCCAAATATTAGCAAAATTACAAAAATTGAATAGATCCCTCAGCTGTAGTGCCCAGTTATATTTAATGTCAATGTTCAGCTATTGTTTGAAACATTTTTTAGGTAGTCTGTGATCTGGCATTTCCAGGATTTTTAGTAACCAGTTAAGCAAACGAATTTGACTCATCCAGCTTCCAGCCTGACTAGATAATCATCTTTATTTCAACCGGTACAAATCTACATAATAATCATAAACTTCAACTGGAATAGAACAGTTTTTTTTGTGGAAGATATAAAAGAATTTTAGTATGAGTTAAAAAATTAACGAAACACATTAGTATGGATGCTACTACCACCTCTAAATTTTCATCTAAGCTCTAGGGTACTGTAAAAACAAAATAAAAAAACGGAATTAGGTAACCGTGAAATGGATATTTCGTTTGATAGCTAAGCAAGGGTGTTGGGGTTTTCGTTATCTACTTATTTCTAATGTCGTCCATATATACAGACTTTCATCTCACTTTTTGTATTATTTTATCTTAATTCAACATTTCCATCTTTTGTCACCAAACATAAACCAACTTTATAAATAGATATGAGTGTGCAAATTTGTTGGCATTAAGATGTACAGGGACTTTAGGAAATTGCCTTCACACATTAAGGAGTTCGACTTGTTTGTCATCTTCGGAAGCCTCGCTGCTTTTTTTGTTGGAAGCTTCCATTACAAAAATTAATTGCCTTGGTCTATTAAAATTAAACCATCTGTAGACCAAAGCAAATTTGCTTCACCTACGAGCAACCTGGTTTCTCAGCCCTTTTTGTAATCACTATTTGAAAACTTTTTTAAAGATATACCTAGGTTAGGTTAGGTTAGGTTAGGTTAGGTTAGGTTAGGTTAGGTTAGGTTAGGTTAGGTTAGGTTAGGTTAGGTTAGGTTAGGTTAGGTTAGGTTAGGTTAGGTTAGGTTAGGTTAGGTTAGGTTAGGTTAGGTTAGGTTAGGTTAGGTTAGGTTAGGTTAGGTTAGGTTAGGTTAGGTTAGGTTAGGTTAGGTTAGGTTAGGTTAGGTTAGGTTAGGTTAGGTTAGGTTAGGTTAGGTTAGGTTAGGTTAGGTTAGGTTAGGTTAGGTTAGGTTAGGTTAGGTTAGGTTAGGTTAGGTTAGGTTAGGTTAGGTTAGGTTAGGTTAGGTTAGATACTTATATAAAAATAAATAGTCTTAGCAAAACAGACAAAAATATAAAAAATAAAATTGCGTTTTTAGAACGAATGATTGAAAGTGTAAATTTTCATCAAATGACAAGACTTGCTTTTGTAAAATTAGTGTCTTATCATTCATGTTATAGTAATATTAATAATTAGTTTATTAATAATATTTGACATCAAATCAAATCAGTTAACGAAGATAATTTTGTTTTATTACTTACTTACCTGTCTGTAAGTACCTAAATTCTTGCGTCAAAAATTCCTGTAATAAAAACATAATATTTCTAACCGTGCGTGAAAGTTTCTGTCCCAAAAATGTATTCTGTTTTCTTGTGTCGAGAATTCATACGCCCCACTATTGTACATACAGTGTGTAAAAGCCAAATGGAATAAATTCATTATTTCGGTTACTGTACATATTTATAAAAAATCCCGAAACACGTCAAATTTAAATTATAACTTGACATTCTTTAACGTGAAAATGCAACCCCTACCTTCAACCCCCTTAGAATGACAGGTACAACCCCCAATTTTTTAAATGGGAAGTATAGGCTTGTGATATATCATTTGAAAGGTCTCTTCATTCTCTATTCAATAATGTTATTATTTTAAAATTTAATGCAAAAATTAACATAAAAAAAATTAATATCATGTTGTTACCGAAATTCGCTAAAATATACTCGAAACTTATTACAATATACTTAAAACTTATTTCCCGTTTAGGTCTTGATAATGAGAACATCGAGTAGACACTGAGTGATGAACTCAAATTAGATGTGTTGCTTGAGTTTAAGGAAAACCCACATACATCGAGTAGACAGGCATCCACTACATTCAATGCTAGCCATACATCGATAGCACACATATTAAAAGAAGATAAATTGCATCCGTATAAGATGATACCTACTCAGGAGCTCATGGAAGACGATTTTGATAGGAGAACTTTTTTTTGTGAGCAAATGATGGACATGTTGGATAACAATATTATCCAATTAGAAGACGTTATGTTTTCTGATTAGTGTACTTTTTTACTTAACGGTCATGCTAATCGGCAAAATTGCCGCTACTGGTCCACGGAAAATCCTCACTGGATGAGAGAAGAACACACTCAATACCCTCAAAAGGTTAATGTTTGGGCAGGGATTGTAGGGAACAATATCATTGGTCCCTTTTTTATTGAGGGCAACTTGAATGGCAACAATTATTTGGCACTACTTCAAAATGATGTCATTCCAACGTTGGCAAATTTATATCCTGATTCAGGTAACCCTCAAGTTCCAGCGAATACGATATATGGTTTCAGCAGGATGGAGCACCACCACATTACCAACTTAATGTCCGGCAGTACCTCGATACAATATTTCCCAATCGGTGGATAGGGAGGCGAGGATCGATTGAATGGCCAGCGCGATCACTTAATCTTACAATATTAGATTTCTTTTTATGGGGATATGTGAAGAGCCATGTGTACAAAACTAAACCTTCTGATTTAAATGACTTAAAAGAACGAATAACACTTGCGATTAGGTCGATCACGCCTGATTTGTTAAATAATGTTAGAAGACAGTTTTATTTGAGATTAGGATGTTGCCAAGACGTTCGCGGAGAACATTTTGAAAATCTACTTCATTAACATTCATAGTTCTTTTTCGTGTTCTACATTTTATTACGTTTTGCATTACATTTTACTTTTTGATTGTATTGTAGCGAATTTCGGTAACAACATGATATTAATTTTTTTTATGTTAATTTTTGCATGAAATTTAAAAACAATAACATTTTTGAATAGAGAATGAAGAGACCTTTCAAATGATATATCACAAGCCTATACTTCCCATTTAAAAAATTGGGGGTTGTACCTGTCATTCTAAGGGGGTTGAAGGTAGGGGTTGCATTTTCACGTTAAAGAATGTCAAGTTATAATTTAAATTTGACGTGTTTCGGGATTTTTTATAAATATGTACAGTAACCGAAATAATGAATTTATTCCATTTGGCTTTTACACACTGTATACGACTATTGTACATATTATTCCTAATGTACTGGACGTTCCTGGTTGTAAGGGTCGCTGGTAGGTTTTTCTTCAAAGCAATACGTATAATTTTTGACGGTTTTTCCGAAAGATACCCAACTGCTTTCTTTTGCAAACTTCAGAAACTATTTAACATTGAATTGTCCGCAACATTGCAGTGTTCGGATGAAGTTTTAGTCACGAATATTGTGGGTACTTGATGCACCTATTCTAGTGTATAGACACATGACTTACATTTACTGTTGGTACATTTCCAACAAGTTTCGTCAGGAGTTCTCAGTTTTTTTGTGGAAATTAAACTTGTAACCGTTAACCACAAGTAAATCCTTGCCACGAGTACTTTTGATAAATTGCTTTCTCACAACAGTTCACTGTCAAACTAAGTAAATGAATTATGGCAAATTATAATAAATCAAGGGTTTTTTCCATCTAACTATCTTTTTTCCTAAAAAATGTCTAAGCAGAGTTAGATATAATATTGCAGATAGCTATAGAGCGGGTCACAGTTATTATGCAGCATTGCGTTTATGGACGACGGCGTTGCCATATCGGCATGTTGTTCGAATTTGGTTCCAACTGGCGCGGGAATATAACTTGCCATTGTGTTATTATTATGATTTAAATGTTGACTAAATTATTCATTTGAAAATCGTTTAGTGAGTAATTAAGAATATTTATAATTATGCTTTTAGATAAATTTTACGCGTTTAAAGGAAAATATTGTAAATCCGCTAAAATATTCAAATTTTATACGTTTAATTATCACGTATAAAGAAATAAATAAATACAGCGGCCTTACAAAAGACCTTTGTCAAATTATGAAATAATAATAGAATTAATAATAAAAAATATGTCAATAATAATAATATATACCTACATAAATTACAAGACGAGTGGTAAAAAAGTCAGCTGTCATCTAAATTTTAAGGGAGAACGATTAATAGAGAAAAGCTAATGAAATCTTGCCGACGTTTCGATGATTTTTCCGAGGATTTTTCTTCTTCTGGCGGGTTGTTGTAACAAACAAAATATAGAATAAGTAAATGAATTAATAATTACGTATTTTAACTTGAATTAAAATTAAACTTTAAAAATGACAATGATTAGCAGGTAATAACTAAAATAAATGAAAATTGAATGGAACATTTGAGGGTTAAGAAATATATTACTGATCTTCATCGTCATCCAAGTCTTCATCTTCATCGTTTTCATTTAGATTTAATATTATTGGCTCAATGTCTTCCGTTAAATGATCTGTTTGCCACATCTTTTCCACTGTCTTCTCTACCTTTTTTTCATAATTAGACCACTGCATTGGGGTTACTTGCAAATACGCTGTTTTTATAAGTTTTTCCACATCCTCTTTTTTAAAAGTACTATTATTACGAGCCACATATCCTTTCACTTGGCTCCACACCATTTCAATAGGATTTAATTCGCAATGATAAGGTGGTAATCGTAGGACTGTTATATTATGTTCCGTGGCAATGTCGTCTATTTTTCTTAGGTCGTACTGCTCTCTAAACGCGTTTGCAGTAGCCAATAATTCTGTTTTTAAATAATCATCCTCGAAGTAAATCTCTTTTTCCAGTAGCCAGTACTTTATTTGTTCCTTATTCCAAGTTGTCTTTGGAAAAGGTAACTTCGCCGAATGGTATGACGCATTGTCCAACACTACAACATTCTTTGATCTGTTTTTCGGCAAATTAGGGATCAATTGATCTTTAAACCAGGCCTCAAAGCCTTCTGCGTCCATTTCGTCGTGGTAATCGTCTGCACCTTTCTTTGCCAGAAAAGTTTTTTCTGCGCCCTCAAGAAAACCGTCTTTCCAGCCTGCATGAAGAAGAACAAATCTCGGTCCTCGTTTACTTGGAGCCTTCAGTCCTGTTGTCAGTCCTTTGACAAATGTATCTCAAGCATTTTTTATGGTAGTGTTTTTCCATTCAAAATTTACACTGTGGCCCACATTAATCCGTGACTCGTCCAGATATATTACGTTATATCCTTTTTCGCGGAACTTCTGATCTTAAATATTTGTGCCTCCAGGCGATTATATCAGCTCTTTCTATTAGAATCGAGTCTCTTCCTCTCTTTCCATAAACAAACCCCATATCGTTAAGCAAGCGTCTTAGCGTACTTTTAGAAAAATTTGGTACATTTTCGTCTGAATTTATTTTAGCAAGAACTTTTGCTAGTGTTGGTGGAATATTTTCGGAGTAGAATTCATGCACAGCTTTTCGTATTTGCGATTGGATACCTTCATCGTAGGTGATCAGTCTTGAATTCGACTGGCTGCTGTTCCGTCTTCGTTTTTTTGACGATGTCAAAGGTCCAGTAGCGGCTTCGCTTTTCAGATTATACACTGTTCTCACACTAAGGCCAGTCATTTCAGAAATCAGTTCTATTTTCGCTGTCACACTTTTGTCATCTTTTGTATTCAACGTATACGTTAAAATATTCAATAAAAGCCTCTTGGTTTGACGATGAAGATTTTCACCTTGTTTAAATTTTTCAAACGGTGCTGCTAACTGCATGGTTGTTGTTTCAATAATGCCCTTTCGTTTATCAGCAGAAACAGATAGGTACCTGCCTATGTTATTACTTACCTGTACATTTACTTACCTCTACATTCCAGGAATATTACATAACGGTTTACGAGGATCAAGGGATCATACAGGTCAAAATAATTAGCATCTTTGTAATTAAATAATATTTTCACTGGCAATAGGATTAGGATTTGTCTGAAAGATTTAGTAGAGACCTAAATAATCCATCAAGTGATCAGGTATATACTGATTACATAAATAGATTTGAATTCCATTTTTTAATAATATTTATTATATAGAATACATCTGTTTTGCAAAATTCATAATAAAACGTTTCTACGAAAATAAATTGGCTGAGTTAATTGTAACCAAAGCGGCAACAGTGTTGAATATTCGCCCATAAGATTTACATTGGCCTATGCCGGCCACGCTGCATAATAACTGTGACCCGCTCTATAGGATCAAATTGCCCCCATACCTGGATATTTCACATTTATCACTTTTTTTAAAGGGTATATATCCACCGGTTTCTTAGATTGTGAACTGTTATTGACGTTCTTATTTTTGCAAATAGTGACATCTGTCTTTTTTACATATCTATGGGCGATATCCAAGTGATTTATTTCATCAAAGACAGTCAATTGTCGATATTATATTGTACATTAATGGACAATCAGCTTTCCTAAAGTTGTAAGAATTATAAAATCAGCTGTCGAAGTTAGTTTTATTATTTGTTACGTGTTTTAAATAAGAATAAGAAAAATGAACCAGTTCTATTTTAAATATGCATTAGGTAAAACGTTTGTCACATAAATGAATAATACCGTGTTACTGTAGAATACTTACAAATCCCCTTGCACACGCTCGTATTTGAATATTTTGAACATTCGGGGACGGTGTAAGGTTTCTCTAAAACGGAACAGCCGCGCCCGTTGGGATCTTTGTTTAAATATTTACGGGGTTTCTCCAATTACTTAGATGGTATTGTTGAGTGCTCAACGACGTGGCGCTAGTGTTGACAATCGGCCACGTGTAGAAGCGTCACTACGCTCCAAATTTCACGCCCGGATCGGTTACTGATTTATTTTTTAACGAAGCGTGGTAGTGACTAGCAGGATCAAAGAGAGCCGTGGCAGGATCCACAACACATCAATGATAGTAGCGACCCACCTCCTCATGTTTTTCTTACAAATTTTTCATAAGCCACTAAGACATCTTAAATGTTTTTAAAGACCCGTTATTTCTTTGTAAAATGTTACAAGCAACCATTAAAATATGTTGACATATTCAGTACAAAATTCCAAAAAAGAAAAGATTTCTTAAATTGCAAAATTTTTCATTGCTTTGGAGATTCTGTATACGGGTCTGTTTATGTGACCATAATTTTTATTACAGCTTGACTTGGGTCAAATTTGCTTATTTTTAGTAAAATTTAAAACAAACTCTATAGCTCTTAAGCAACATTCCCACAAATGTATTTAGCCTGTTAACAAATGTCTACGTTTACGTGGATGCATTCAAGCTAGAAACAGAAGTGGGAGCAGCATTTGTTACTGCAGCAAGAAATCTATGGACCATTTTTACTGTTTGCCATAATTAAAGCGTTTGATTAAATTCTTCCAATATATTCAAATGAATAGCTAAGCTCAAGTCTAAATAAAATGTAAAACTTACCTCAGTATGAAAATATAAAAGGATATTAGAATAATTTTCATGAATATATCAGCCACTTTTCTTTATTTCATTTAAAATATGTGGTATAGTAATCTTAAATGTTAAACATTCAAATAGAGGAAGAATGTATTTGACAACTCTATCTTGGATAGAATTGTGTAATACTATTTCAAAACACTCAAGCAAGTCCCACTTCATATAGCTTTCTCTGGAAGTTAAAGTCAGAATGTTAAGCAATTTAGTAAGAAGAAATGTATGTAAATAGTAATTTGAGTTTGTACATTATTTACAAATTTGTTAATCTTTTATAATATCAGAAAATTTCACTTAAACAAGTATAATAGTTCATATTATAGATTAAAATAAAAAGCCTAATTTTCATACTTTAAAGTAAAATTAGTATTCAAAAGTTATAATCGAACTATCTTAAGACATTTATGCACAAATTAATATCCATTTCATGTTATTTGCTCAAATTTACATAAAATCAAGGAGATGGATATGCCAAACATCAATTTTATAGGGAAAAAATGATCAAAAAATAATTTAAATAACTTTTTCATGAATGTAAAAATACAGATTTTCTATATCAAAGAAACATTCAAATATGTTAAAAATTTTATCATTTTATGCAAATTTAGGTTAAATTTTGCAAATTGAAACAATTGATTGCTAATTTAATGTCATTGGTATCATAATTGGGGAAAATGTATAAAAGGCCGTGCATTTTGGTTTTCGGGCTCTTATTTTCTCTTATTTGCTCTGGTGTATGGAGGATGCTGGCCTGACTAGCGAAATCATTACCAACCGAAAGACAGTTATTTGAGGTACGTTCATTAAAAACATTTTATTTGTGTGCGCATGACTATTTAAAAGTAAATCAAGGACAAATATTAGCATTGATTAAATATTTCTCAAGGTATTTCTATTGTATTTACAAAGTTAATTGTCCAAAATGTTTGTCCAGTATATATCGATCAAACACAAAGAAATTTTGAAGTAAGATTTTTAAAAGTTCCGGTATATAATTATACAATGAGCATATAAAAAATGAAGATTGCAATACTATTAGTTATATTTAAGCATTTTGTTTCGTTCAATATTTATGCGAAATATGTTCCCTTTGGCGAATTCCATATATGCAATGTCAATAATCTCCTGGATGAAGAACCTTAGAGAATGGTTTAACTGTAGTTCGTAACTTTTTAGAGCAGCAGCCAACAAAGTGACCATAGCCATTATGATATCAAACCTCCGATAGAAGATGGAACTGAATGTCAAAGTGTCTCGGTCTAAACCACTTAAGGCTTGGACACTGACATATTACGTGAAGAGGAGTTTCATCTTCCTCACCAAATTTTCTGCATAACGGGTCCTCGGCAAGTCCCATTATGCTCATATGTTTTCGGAGATGGCAGTGTCCTGTAAGCAGTCCCACTGCCTTTTTTAGTTGAGTTCTACTTAGGCTAAGTAGTTCTGTAGTTTTCTTCCTGGATGGACCTGTTATGAATAATCTGGATTTCCTGAGTCCAGGCAGGTCTATCCAGAGTTCCTTATGTTGTTCCCTTAACCGTTCCTCTATTAATACCTTTACATGTGGGGAGAGGTCCTTCTGAAGCTTCCTTGGCTAGGTCAGCTTTTTCATTTCCAGGGATTCCTGTGTGTCCTGGTACCCATTCAAGGTTTACTGTTCTTATGGACTTTCACATAGTAAGGGTTAGTACAATAAACTTCATGGGCAAAATAATTTCCAAACTTGTAGATTTAGACTATCTTCATTAGTGGTTGTATTATTTATTGCCTGAAAAAACTAATATATCATTTACTTCCTCAACTTTACATTCTGAATTTACCAATTTCTCTACCACAACAATAATGGTTCAGGAGGTTCTCTTTCAAAGAACGAGTTGCAATATAGGGCTTTTTAAAATCGTCTTTCAAGCTTGTGTCTCGGTAGTACGACTATTTAATTACTGTTCATAACCCAATTTAAAATTCAAAAAAGAAAACTTACTCTAAATTGTAATTTATTTTTCAAATTGTATTAAACTGTAAATATGGCGCTAAGTTAACGTATGAATCGATTTCAGTCAACAAAATATGGTAAACCATAATTCCAGAATTTTCGAGAAGAAGATCCCGGATCCCTGGGGGTATTGCATATACTCCACTTTCTCATTTTAGTACAAATTATCTTATTGGTAACTGAATCATAATTAAAATTTATACAAATTTCTTTAAAAATGCAACAATTCATTAAAGTTGTTTATCTTCATGGTGCGTCGGAGTATTAGACACTCCCATTTTTTCATTTTTCCTTATTAAATTGGGTCGACGACGATTGTTGACGTAAAAATGATAAAAAGGGTTAAGTATGATCAAACGCGTTTGTGATCTGCCTCGCATAACCAATTTATACACCCCCAGTATTTGATTAATGCTACACGAGTTTTACTATGATCGAGGAATGTATAACCATGTTCATTACGGTAAAAGTTCGACAACTCTTAATTAGCGTAGTCGTATTTTAATTTTTATGAAAAATATATGGACGAGATTTTTAAATGAAAACGCTGCGTTTTGAAAACGAGAGAAAAAAATAAAATTTACTAGTAAAACATGTAAAATAAGGTAAATATTTAAGCTATTTCAATACCGTTTAAATCCTTTCTCGGGAGACAATCGATTTTGGTGATTGTTGAATAAACATATTGAAACGATTTTAAATTAATGCATATATAGTATACCGGGTGTCCCAGAAGTACCATGTCTGTGTAGACACTACCAGTAATTGTAGTTTCTTGAAAGAAGGACGGTCCTTGGATTTTCAGATCCCCATATGATACAATTATGTTTATTACATCTCCCGTTTAAATGAAATCCAGCCTCATCTGACGTTATAAATAAAATATCAGGAACTACTCTAAATAAATCTAGTAATGTTTCAGAAAAAACAATTTGAAAATCCCTTTTATATATTTTTTGGTGTATCTGTATTTTATAAGGAATTAACTTCAATACCTTAACTTTGAACAAGAAATTGATATCGTAAAACAAATAGCTACATCTAATGGCTATCCAATTCATTTGATAAATAAATAAAAGAAATGAAAGAAAGAAAGAACAGAAAGTGTCACTACAACTAATATTTCCTAAACAAACTAAAAGTTATAAAAAAATACATATTGTGAAAGTATTTCCAATACAATTTTAAAAATAATATCTTCGGCAACATCAGCATTAATATCATTTAAAACACAAAATAATGTTGGTACAAAATTGTTAAATGTAAAAACAAAATTACCCCAATTATCTGGTGTTTACAAAACTAATTGTCCAAAATGTAATGCTGTATATACAGTGGACGGCTAATTTATGGAATATTATCATTATTTCGAGAACCGTCGAGTTTTGAATGTAATCGGTAGAAATCGGTATAATGCGACACCTCATTTGAAGGAGAATTTAATTCTCTATTTAACGACATTACATTTGTAACTAAAATATTTTTTTAAGGGTACAAAAACATTTCTTTTTTATTTAAATTCAGCTAAATTACAACTAATGATTTAATTCATAACGTCCTTTAAAGTAACCAAATTATGCATAATAATTATTTTAAATTAAATGTTCCAAATGCCATCCATCGGTTCCTGCCATGACTTTCTGAAATAAATACTTAAAAAAGCAAAAATAAGTAAAAATAATAATGGACACAAAAAGTTACCTCATAAACACTGAAACTTTGTGTCAAATGTTAAATCAAGCAAGTAATATTGGCATAGTTACTGTAATATTTATTGTCGTAAATATTTTTTTGAATTGTCATCAGTTGTCAATTGTAATTTTTACTTTTGAATACTAAATTATGGCTCACCTAAATGAAACACAACGCATAGAAATATTAATTCTTAGCGGATGTGGAGATAAAAAAAAGAACACAGAACGAGGTATGCAATTTATTCAACGCAAATATCCAGACAGACCCATCAGCCAATCAACAGTAAGTAAAATAGTCCGAAAATTTGGAGAAAATGGGCACGTTAAACATATTCCAAACGCTGGGCGTCCTAAAATTGAAGACAATGTGAAAATTGATGTTTTATTAAATGTCCATGACAATCCTCACAGTAGTTCAACACAAATGGGTGAATATGCTGGAGTTTCCCAATTACGTATTTTAAAAAAAGAAAAATACCATCCCTACAAAATTCAACTACACCAGGAATTAAACGACGACGATCCCGATCGCCGGCTTCAATTTTCTGAAATTATGCAGGATTTATGTATCGGCAATCCACGTTTCATCAATCAAATCCTCTTTTCCGATGAAGCCACATTTTTTTTTACATGGTACCGTGAATTATCAAAATTGCAGGTATTGGAGTCAAGAAAACCCACATTGGATGACTGAGGCACACACGCAATATCCTCAGAAAGTGAATGTATGGGCAGGGATCATCGATGACAGAATCATTGGCCCTTTTTTCTTTGAAGAAAATCTAACAGGAGAACGTTATTTAACTTTTTTGAGAAATCAACTTATACCTGTCCTTGCTAACATGTATCCAAATGGCAATAATGCAAATTTACCCAGTGACAATATCTGGTTTCAACAAGATGGAGCCCCTCCGCATTACGCACGTGAAGTACGTCAATTTTTAATAAATGCTTTCCCAAGAGATGGATCGGAAGACGAGGTTTTATAGAGTGGCCAGCAAGGTCGCCAGATCTAACACCTCTAGACTTTTTCCTGTGGGGTTACATAAAATCAAAAGTTTATGTCAATAGACCCCAAAATTTACAGAACTTAAAAGATAGAATTAGGCATGAAATGAGTCTCATTACTCCAGAAGTCATCCGCAATGTACTTGATGAATGTGTCCGTAGATTCGCATATTGTCAAGAACACCGATGGAGGGCATTTCGAACATTTAATTTAAAATATTTATTATGCATAATTTGGTTACTTTAAGGTACGTTATGAATTAAATCATTAGTTGTAATTTGGCTGAATTTAAATAAAAAAGAAATGTTTTTGTACCCTTAAAAAAATATTTTAGTTACAAATGTAATGTCGTTAAATAGAGAATTAAATTCTCCTTCAAATGAGGTATCGCATTATACCGATTTCTATTTAAAAAAATTAACGATTACGTCACTACACCTACACCGGTGACGTCTTCCTTACTCCATGTACGTTATAAGATGGGTATTTTATAACAAAAATCGACCTATTTCGGGATCACCCTCAAAACTCGACGGTTCTCGAAATAATGATAATATTCCATAAATTAGCCGTCCACTGTATAGGTCTAACACAAAGAAATTTTGAAGTAAGATTCAATGAATATTTAAGAGCATATAGATTAAAACAACTAGATAAGTCAAATTAGGCAAAACACCAACGTCACTCTTACACACCAATAACATCCAAATACTACAAACTTGTAATAAAAAACAAAATTTAGATTTCCTTGAAGAACTTGAAATAAAAAGACATCTAGCAGATCCATAATTTAAAGTTGAACAAATCAATCTTGGAAGTTCTCCACTATTAAACTGTTTGCTTTGATATAATTTATTTTCACCAGTTTTATCCACTGGTTTAATTTGTTTTTTTTATAGTTAGGTATTTGGAGAAAATAAAGCTTACTCCTCGTATAAATGAATACAGACCAGCGAAACAGTAATTTAGACTTGCCCCGTAGGTATTTGGAGGCAGTAAAAGAACCAACTCACGGTAGCTGGGTCAGTTTCAGTATCTAGTCCTTGCAGGTTTGCCACTATATAATGATAGTTCTACGTTACCGACCCAGCGGACTGAACGCTTCGTGTTCTTTACCGCCTACTTTGTAATTATATTTTTTCAGAAATTATGCCACAGCGACTTACTATTTTCTCGCTAGATCTCATATCCAGAATTTCTTCAGGGTGAAATTATATAATTATTATAAATAGCATATAATAATCATTTTGAGCCCGTTACAATCGCTTATTTCTCGTAGAAGAAAAATATTTGTCAACTTAAAGTTTGTATATTTGTGTATTTTAATAAAAGTTTTGACCCATTTCCACAAACATTTTTTTAAATTAGAGTATTAAAACAATAGACCAATTTTAGTTTTCTTACCAAAATCATTTTGTATATATTTTAAGATTTGCTTCTCTGGCTTTGCTTCTACAATTTTCTTTTTAAAGACTTTATCAGTAAATTCTCTTCTTTATATACCTACCAATACAAAATGTATCTTTCTATTACGAATACGTTATACACGCATTGTACTTGACTACAAAACTATTCACAGCTGGCTTGATGGACGTTCCGGAGAACAGATGTTAGAATTGAAGGAAACAATCTGGTGGAACAATAACCTAGAATTCTTAAGATGTAAGGTAAGAAGGCCATTCAATAGGACTAAAACCACACAAGAATGGGATCAGCATAGGTTAAAACTTACGCAGTACCATAAATAAATCCGTAAAGGAATACGTGCAGGACGTTATCTATGTTACATATTTTAAGACTGACATACCATACCATATCTATGGCAAAAGGTGACGGTCATATATTTACCCAAAGTAGGAAAAAGACAGGACAAAACACCTAAAGCATATAGACCAATAAGTCTATCATTATGGTTGCTTAAAATATTGCTAAATAGATATATAAGAGACAAATTACTGACTCAGCAATCGTCAATATGACTATATGCACAAGTTATAAGAGCTATGCTATGTTTCGGTAGTATGGTTGCTATACCGTACAAAGGCAAGCATAGCCATAGCAAGTACTATGGGTTACATTACAAGTCTTATTGAACCTAAAGTCAATGTCATTCCCTAAAATAAGCCGATATGGATACAAATATCTCGAGATACAAAAGAAGTTAGACAGCAAAAACCATCCGAACAAATGGTACCAAAATAAAGTTTTGAGAAAACTTTTAAAACTATGATCAAGGATAGGAAAACCTGGAAAAATGGACCGCCATTCTAGACAGTGCTTGTCTACTACAGTTGGTCCACTTTTTCAAAATTCCTTATATTTCATTCGCCTAAAATATTCATGGCTTAGTATTTTTTTTTCAAAACTTCAGCACAACTTCTAAAACCATTTAGCAATCTTTCTTATTGATTAATTCTCAACTTAAGAAAAAAGAAAATTGTCAATTGCTACCTGGTTCATCTATCCCGAGGGATCCCGGGATATATCGACCACCACCCTTGGGATACATGGACCACTGATTTTTCGATTGAAATTAGAGCATAAAATAGGAAAGAGCGATTTTAATGTACATTGTTTATTGTCAAAAGGCATTATAAGCGGGCATTATGATAATGCCCGGAGATTTTATTGCTTATCCAATTTTATTTCTCTTATAATAAAGAATAAAGATCCATTTTATACAAAAAATAATGTTTCTTTAAATACTAAAAATTAAAAAAAAAAATTCCAAAATAAAAATTACAATTTTGAAATGTCCCGGAAAATGTAGCTGATCCCATTATAGAATGGTCGGTGTTTTTTGTGATGGTATTGCGAGATGTCTATATTTTTATAGATCATTAACGTAGACCTTAGGGTAGAGTACTTGGTCCAGAGAGAGTTCGGACTGTATTTTTCCGACTTAAAATTATTAAAATTTATTAAACATATGTACCTATTGAAATAAAATCAATAACTTATCAGTTCCTGAAAATATGCCATTAAAACGGTTTCGGTTATTTGAACAATTGACATCTTTCCAAATACCAAATATATCATACACCCGATCATACTGTTGCCTTGATTTAACTAGCAAAAGATTTTCGGTCGCTTTTATGGCCTTTTCTCTTATATTTTGTGGAATTTCTTCCATTTTAAACAAATATTTAAACAAAAAATGCCAACTGACTAACTGACAAACTTAAATAATCACTGCAAGTCACTTGATAAATTTCTGTAGAATTATTTTTGTTCATAAAAATCAATTTTTAGGTAAAACATAAAGCATTGTATGCACCACGGGCATTGTTAGACTCTAATATCCATCAGGCGGAAACCTAGCCTTCGGGCCTACTATTTCCACCTTCCGGGCATTATTGTCTTTACAATGCAGTCAGATGACCCGAGAATCTTCGAGAATATACGGCGTCCGATGAGCGAAGCATCTAGACTCGATACGATTACCAGAATAGACTGGAACAATATTTACCTATATAAAGGACCGATTCGAATATTTTAGTTAGTTAGTAGTATGTTGTTAGATAAATGCGATTAGAAATATTATCTTACATAAATTAAAGTATTGTAAATAAATTGTGTTATATAAATTAAATAGTGTTAGTGATTTAAATAGTATAAAAATAAATTAAAAGACTAGTAAAAATAAATAAACGTTACATTGGTGTCAGAAGTGGGATATTGCAAATAAATAGTGTAAAAAATAAATAAATATGTCGAAAAAACTTTGTGACTTGAAAGTGACAGAATTGCGTCAAGAGCTGGAGGATCGTGAATTGGAAACAACAGGAAGGAAGACTGAGTTGTTGGAGCGACTTAAGCAAGCATTGGAAAATGATGGTTTAGATCCAGAAAATCATATTTTCGTAGACGACTCTTCTGCTACAATTATTTCTTCCTTAAATAAAGTTTCTTCCGATATGTCCTCTTTGAAGAGTGATATCTCTTCCGACATGTCTTCTTTGAAGAGTGATATTTCTTCCGAAATGTCTTGTTTAAAAAATGATATTTCTTCTTTGGAAAACAAAGTTTCTTCCGATATGTCTTCTTTGAAGAGTGATATTTCTTCCGAAATGTCTTATTTAAAAAAGGATATTTCTTGCGATATGTCTTCTTTGAAAAATGATATTTCTTCTTTGGAAAACAAAGTTACTACTGATATGTCTTCTTTAAAAAATGATATTTCTTCTTTGGAAAACAAAGTTTCTTTGGATATTTCTTCTATGGAAAATAAAATGTCTTCATTTGAAAAAAAAAATTGAAGAGAAAATAAGAGAAATGGAAAAACAAATGAAAGAGATGGAAAAAGGAGGTAAAGAAGATATGGAAGTTTTAGGAGAGGAAAACGAGGACGAAATGAGAAGCTTCAAAGTGGAGCGGAAACCGAAATTGGAAGGCAACGAAAGTTCTGTTCGTGTTAAGGCCCCAACCTTTGACGGAAAGATGTCTTGGGAAAATTATCTCAAACAGTTCGAAACAGCTGCAAGAGCGAACGGATGGTCCCAAAAAGAGAAGGCAATAAACCTCACCATCGCTCTGAGAGGAGACGCTTTGGATGTTCTTCAGACCATACCAGTGGAGGACACAGATGATTTTGAGCAACTGAAGAAAAGCTTGAACATGCGATATGGTCACGAACACTTGGAGAACTTGTACCGATCGCAGTTAAAGACTCGAAAACAGAAGCGAGAGGAGACACTTCAAGAGTACGAAGTAGATATTGTCAGATTGGTAAGATTTGCTTACCCTTCAGCTCCAGAACAAATGATGGAATGTTTAGCTGTTGAAGCATTTCTTGATGGACTTCGTGACCACGAAATGGCAAAGACACTCCGTTTAGCTCACCACAAAACATTAGTTGACATCTTGTCTGCTGCGCTTGAGTATGAAGCGGCTTCGAAAGCTTGTGGAGGATACAGTAAAGTAAGGTCTGTAACGGAAGAGGAAGGTGAAAATAAGTTAGACCAATTAGTAAACATGATGAAGAACTTTACTGATAAGAAAAAGAAGAAGACCATCAGGTGCTGGAATTGTGGTGAAATAGGACATGCTCGCAATTCATGTAAACGTCCTGGGGTTACTACGAATCAAGAAACTACTCCACAGGAAAAACTAAAATGGGCCGGCCTAGAGGGGGTAGCTTCGACCCGGAACGTTTCCAACGAGTACGACTTTAGGATCGAACATCGAGCCGGGATAAATCACAGAAATGCAGACTCCCTTTCCAGAAGACCGTGCCCAGAAGAGTGTTCTCACTGCAGTAAGACAGAATTAAACGAAACTGCAATACTACGAACAACTGTAGTTAACGACGACTGGGCACCTACTAGAATTAAAGAAGAACAAGATAATGATCCTGTTTTAAAGAAAATGAGAGAATGGAAGATAGAAAATCGTCGACCTACTTGGCAAGAAGTGTCAAAATTCTCTGCAGTCCTTAAATCATATTGGGCTCAGTGGGAGTCTTTCATTTTGGAAGGCGATTTATTAAAGAGAATAATTGAAAATGATGACGGTTCCGTTAACAGAAAGCAATTAGTTATACCAAAGAGTAGAGTAGCCGAAGTACTACGACAGTTACACGACAGTCCATCAGGAGGTCATCTTGGTGTTAAGAAAACCCTGCAGAGTTCGTGAAAGGTTTTATTGGATGAATAGTTCCGATGATGTTAAGGACTGGTGTAAGAAGTGTACCAGCTGTGCTGCTAGTAATGGACCTCAGAAAAGAGGAAAGGCTCCCATGAAACAATATAACGTTGGTAGCCCATTTGAGAGAATTGCTTTAGATATTGCTGGACCGTTTCCCACTACTGAGAATAAGAATAAATACATGTTGGTGGTAATGGATTATTTTACGAAGTGGGTTGAAGTCTACGCCATTCCAAATCAAGAGGCAGCAACTGTCGCAGACGTGCTAGTGAAGGAGTTTATTTGCCGATATGGAGTGCCCTTGGAGATTCACAGTGACCAAGGAAGGAACTTCGAAAGTCAACTCTTTCAAGGAATTTGCGACAATTTAGGAATGAAGAAAACAAGAACTACAGCATTGCACCCACAATCGGATGGAATGGTAGAACGCATGAATAAAACCATTGGCAAATATCTATCAAAAGTAGTATCCAATCACCAAAGAGACTGGGACCAGTATATTTCGCTATTTGCAATAGCTTATCGATCCGCCGTCAATGAATCAACAGGTCAAACACCAGCAAAAGTCTTGTTTGGACGCGAGATGAGGTTACCATGCGACCTCGAGTTTGGATGCCGACCTGGAGAGGATATAGCTGGAGAAGACTATGTTATCCAGTTACGAAGAAAAATGGACGACATGCATGATTTGGTTCGCTCCCATCTCCAAGTTGCCAGTGACAGGATGAAGAAACGGTATGATACCCAAGCCATAGAGGGATGTTTCCAAGAAGGTGACAAAGTCTGGCTCCATAACCCGAAAAGACAGAAGGGGTACTCACCAAAGCTACAACAATCTTGGGAGGGTCCATACATCATCAAGAAAAGAATCAATGACGTCATATACCGTATAATAAAGACCCCGAATGGAAAACCTAAGGTAGTACACCGAAACCGACTGGCGAAATTTGAAGGAGATCATGACCAGGAAGAAGAAGTCGTAAATCAAGTCCAAGATACACCCGACCTTGCTTTCGAAGAATTTATGGGTGCATATGGAGGTACTGGGAAAGCTAGATACGGCGTGACTATTGACAAACAGCAAGACCTGTTCACACTTCCTGATGACTACTCATTGGCCCATAGCGTTTCCGCCACTATCAGCGACGGCCGAGGATTAGCGTCTGTCTTTCGAAGGAAGTTTGGTCGATTGTCAGAACTTCGAAATCAGTTACCAGCCACTGGGAAGGCTTTGATACTTCGAGATGACTCCCGTTGCCTCTTCTATCTGATTACCAAGAATACCTACCAAGACCAGCCCACTTATCGAAATATATGGGAATCATGGGTCATCCGAAATATGGTGGAAGTAATCTTTCAAGATACCGAAGTCCAAGTGTTGGTATGCAGCCATTCGCCTCGTGTCCAGCTGACATCAAAGACCATTCCATGTTATTTCCATGCAACTGGAAATTGTAGACGAGGATTCAGTTGCAAGTATCTCCATCCAGTCTCAATTCCTTAAAAGTTTCAGGAGGAACTATCTCTTAAGGAGGGGGCAATATTGTGCGAGTACGCCCCTGGCGCTATGACCCAGACGCGAAGCAGTCAGATGACGCGAGAATCTTCGAGAATATACGGCGTCCGATGAGCGAAGCATCTAGACTCGATACGATTACCAGAATAGACTGGAACAATATTTACCTATATAAAGGACCGATTCGAATATTTTAGTTAGTTAGTAGTATGTTGTTAGATAAATGCGATTAGAAATATTGTCTTACATAAATTAAAGTATTGTAAATAAATTGTGTTATATAAATTAAACAGTGTTAGTGATTTAAATAGTATAAAAATAAATTAAAAGACTAGTAAAAATAAATAAACGTTACAATAAATAGCTATTATAATACTGTTTTCTTATTTTGAATTCCCAGTCTTCCACACTTCTCACATTTATTTGGAAATGTTGTACAACCCTCGTAGGACTAGCGAGAGCATATCACACACTGAAAGCAATCGTCTTGACATTTAGTAAGTGTAATTTACCTGTACAAAAAATTGTGCTAATTTATTAAATATTCTTACTAGTAGTTTCATATTACCCACATGCATTTTTTACAATTATTTCATTTGCAATATTTTCCTTCATTGAACACTTTTACTAAATAATACAAAATGTAAAACGTTCCAAATCCACGTTTTTTCCTTCAATCCCATCATCCAGCGATTCGTATTAACCAGCATATCCCCAATGCGTTGCCAACTCATCTCATTCTAGCTCTAGATGCACCCTATTTAGCCGACCCATCATCATCTAGAAGCCGGCGAGACCACTATCAAAGCAGAGACGTACGGTAATCAAGTTTTTTGAGGAAATAATTTAAAATTAGTGGAAATTTCAAAACAGTGTTCTAACTTTTGCTATAATTTTAGCTGGGGACTTTCTTAATGAAAAATTAAAGAAACTACAGAGACTACCAAAGACTATAGAGACTACAAAACAAACCATAGTTTCAAAAAACTTTCACTATTTAAAGAGGAAAAAATAATCTTTTTGATAACTGCTTCCAGTGATTTAACTAATCAGAGTGACTTGTCGTCCTTGTCGAAGATGCATTTTGCTTTATAAAACGAATATTAAATGTCGATTAAAAAGTGTTTAGACTAGACTAAGTATTAAGTACCTAAAAAGACACAACAATATTTACACCTAAGAGAGCATCCTTTTATTCTAAAATCGATCAATGATAGAAAAACTAGGAAAAAATTATATCGTCCTTATTTTTACAATAGCTCAATGTATTTGTGGTGCATTTATATCTTGTAACATTATCTGTTAACATTTTAGGCACCTGGTATCCTAAATATGTAGGTAATTAAATTAGTACCGCGAGCTCCATCTTTACGAAAGAATTCTTAATAATAAAATAATGAATGCCATTATCGGGTTCAAGGGTTTTAATTATCTCCAGTCGCATTGTTTCGATTGGTTTGCTGTCAGATACAGGTATGTTTTTTTCCCAATTTTATAATTCCTTTTTGTTAAAATATTTATGAAACATCAAAAATTATATTTTATTTTATTATATCAGTTGAGGATTTCAACATATTTCTTTATTATCCAAAGAATCTTTTTATGGTAATTTAAAAGTATTATTGATAATTTTTTTTAAAATGGCTAGTGAAAGTACATTTCTGGAATTTTGATTAATATGTAAGGTTGTTACAAAATAAATTTAATTTAAGAATGTATCTTTTGTATTCTATTGTAATACGTTATCATCTAACTGTAGATTTCGGACTATGCTGATTTGTACTTTTTGTGCCAGAAAAAGTAAATGTAACACGTGTTTGACACTGGTAATTTTCAGAAAGTTGGAATATTATGGGAAGTATAGGCTTGTGATATATCATTTGAAAGGTCTCTTCATTCTCTATTTAAAAATGTTATTGTTTTTAAATTTAATGCAAAAATTAACATAAAAAAAAATTATATCATGTTGTTACCGAAATTCGCTACAATACAATCAAAAACTAAAATGTAATGCAAAACAGAATAAAATGTAGAACACGAAAAAGAACTATGAATGTTAATGAAGTAGAGGTTCAAAATGTTCTCCGCGAACGTCTTGGCAACATCCTAATCTCAAATAAAACTGTCTTCTAACATTATTTAACATATCAGGCGTCATCGACCTAATCGCAAGCATTATTCTTTCTTTTAAGTCATTTAAATCAGAAGGTTTAGTTTTGTACACATGGCTCTTCACATATCCCCATAAAAAGAAATCTATTAATGTAAGATCAGGTGATCGCGCTGGCCATTCAATCGATCCTCGCCTCCCTATCCACCGATTGGGAAATATTGTATCGAGGTACTGCCGGACATTAAGTTGGTAATGTGGTGGTGCTCCATCCTGCTGAAACCATACCATATTCGCTGGAACTTAAGGGTTACCTGGATCAGGATATAAATTTGCCAACGTTGGAATGACATCATTTTGAAGTAGTGCCAAATAATTGTTGCCATTCAAGTTGCCCTCAATAAAAAAGGGACCAATGATATTGTTCCCTACAATCCCTGCCCAAACATTAACCTTTTGAGGGTATTGAGTGTGTTCTTCTCTCATCCAGTGAGGATTTTCCGTGGACCAGTAGCGGCAATTTTGCCGATTAGCATGACCGTTAAGTAAAAACAGAAAATCATAACGTCTTCTAATTGGATAATATTGTTATCCAACATGTCCATCATTTGCTCACAAAAAAAAGTTCTCCTATCAAAATCGTCTTCCATGAGCTCCTGAGAAGGTATCATCTTATACGGATGCAATTTATTTTCTTTTAATATGTTTGCTATCGATGTATGGCTAGCATTGAATGTAGTGGATGCCTGTCTACTCGATGTATGTGGGTTTTCCTGAAACTCAAGCAACACATCTAATTTGAGTTCATCACTCAGTGCATTGGCAGCTGCTTTTTTTATCTGCCTTACATGACCAAACTCGCGAAACTGCTTTTCTATTTTACTTATTGTTCCTTGGGATATAGGCGGTAAATTAGTAAATTTCTCATGAAATAGGCGAGTTACTTCCTGTTGTGTTCGGATGTTATCTCCGTAACCAATCATTTGTAAAACTGTTATTTTATGTATTTCCGTTAATCTAACCATTTTTCAGAATTGAATTGAACAAACTTTATACTTAAATTACAACAATGACAACTTAAATAAAACAATTTACTACTGCTTGTTAAAATAGCGTTGCCACGGAAATTCTTTAAAGTTTTTTAATGGTTACCATCTAAAAACCATATTGCTATGGTTTTTGTTCACTTTCTCATTATCAAGACCTAAACGGGAAATAAGTTTTAAGTATATTGTAATAAATTTCGAGTATATTTTAGCGAATTTCGGTAACAACATGATATTAATTTTTTTTATGTTAATTTTTGCATTAAATTTAAAAACAATAACATTTTTTTTGAATAGAGAATGAAGAGACCTTTCAAATTATATATCACAAGCCTTTACTTCCCATTTAAAAAATTGGGAGTTGTACCTTTCATTCTAAGGGGGTTGAAGGTAGAGGTTGCATTTTCACGTTAAAGAATGTCAAGTTATAATTTAAATTTGACGTGTTTCGGGATTTTTTATAAATATGTACAGTAACCGAAAAAAAAAAAATTGTTGGATTTAATAAAGAGATCAGTTCATATAAGTTACCCCTTTTTTTATGCAATCATGCATTCTTAACAAATTAAAAACAAATAAATTAGAGATTTTAATCTTAATTTGTTAATGTTGGTATTACAAATTTGAATTTGACAGCTGACAGAATTTTAAAAATGTAGTTTTAAATAATATATTATATTTACATTTTTTGCTGAAATTATTTTGTGTTCTTCTTAGAATTAACACAAGTATTAACTAAAAATTGGAATATTGCTTGTCAATCGAATGTCACAAAACTTGTGTCTGTCTAAACAGTAACAGTATGTGTCTGGCAGATACTTACAGCAGATTCATGGATTATAGATAGTACAGTGTTGTAGTTTTTAGTAATGAACTAATAAATATGTATTATGTAATGCTTGTAATGGTTTCAAGGGCGCCGGCAGAGAAGGGCCTTGCCCCCCCCCCCTGGATCAAGAAAGATTTTTTTTTAATATTGATAAATAATAACACAGTTACAAATGTGGGCCAATACAGAATTTAGTTTTAACAAGAAACATTTAAGGTAAAAAATGACCAAAATCGTGAGTTTGATATACAGAAATATTAAAAATTTTCCGGACCCCCGGTATGTTGCCTCCCCTGTGAGAATTTCTGCCGGCGCCCTTGTTCATTTTATGTTAATTCAATAAGTACGTTTACACCGGGCGTACCAAATTTTTAGTCCGAGGTCTAAATGACGTCACGTGTACTTTATTTTCGGTGTAAACACCCAAGGAGTAAAATTTGGTACTCGAATTTGATCCGTCTCAACTAGGGTGGATTAAATTCAACTTTTAACGGTGTAAACACGGCGCATTATAATTCGTGTACCAAAGTGACGGTTGGCTAAAATCACAGAGTAAAAATAAGTCAGCTGTCACGTAAGATCGTGTCAAAATATGGTCAAAATAACCTAACCTTATAACCTATAAAATCGACTGATTTATAATCTGTGATAATACTTAAAAAATAGCTATTATAATAGAAATGGATCCAAAAACTGATATTAAAAATGTTCGCAAAAAACGTGGTACAAATTGGAGTGATAAGGAAACCAGGACAATGCTCGAGATAGCGAGTGACATGAAAATCAACAATCAAATTACCTAAAGATTCAAGATTATGTCATTTTAATATGAAAATGTCAAATGTCAATTTTGGTCCCAGGCTTTAATCCTGGACTATTTTAATCCATCAAAACAGTCAGTGTAAACACTTGATGTTCTAAACCGATTTGGTCCTCGGACCAAATTGCTCCACACGGTGTAAACTAACCTAATGTCAATTTTATTCAAATTATTACCTTAAATGTTGCATAGCTACAAACTTTTTCTGTCTATGCCGTGAAATATACCTTTCATGTCTGCCAGTGTCATTAAAAAGCCAATTTTAATGTCATTTGGAGAAAAAGCAGTTTTTTATTAGAATGTAAAATAAATATCCACCCAAAAGATGTTAGGTATTAAACATCAGATCTTAATAGTTTATAAATAAATGCTAAATATTTTCTGGCAAGTTTCCCTTAATATAAAAAGTGTCATTAATAAACGATAAAAAATATCGGTATATTTTGTAGTCGACAGCATTAAACAGGGATTCGTCTTTCCCTATCCATCTCCGTCTCTGTAGGGATGATCGCATTCCCTCGGGAGTGTTCGGCCGTGATCGAGCACTCGACCCTTGTGCTATGCATTTAAATTGCCTCATTAACGCCCAACAGCCACCTGTGATCTGATGTTCTCTCTCGAATTTCTATCCAGCGAGAGAAAATTTTATGGCGACTGAGACGTTCCAAGTAAAGGAAAAGTGCCACTTTTTACTACACGCTCGTGGTAGTTTTCCAAGTTTTCGTCTAGGTCAGTTACTAATTGCTCTTCGGCAAGTTGGCTTAATAATTTGCTTTGGAGTTATCTAGATTAAAGGGAAATAACGTTACGCTAACTTTATAGAACAGAAAATATGTACGGAAATACAAGTCAACTTTAGATATTAATTTTTCGAATAAAAAACCTTGAAAATAATTGTCTTATTACAATTTTGTAAAGATTAATATTTATTTATTTATTTTTATTTCAATATTTAAGTTTTTCTGGTTCTGACAGTTCTTGAACTCGAACGACTCTGTTCTTCGCTGATCTCCGTTTCTACACAATGGGAGATATGTCTTCGTCGGGTAGACAAGATGAAACAGGTGAAACTTCTTCAACTGAATTCTCTGAGGAATCCGTCGAGGGTTGTATTGGAGTGTTTCCAGAAATCTCAAATTATTCCAGGAGAATATCTAATGGTAATTCAGATACATATTCGATTTCTTCATCTGCATACCTAAATTTGAGTTGATTTGCATGGAATCTGAGTATCTCAGTTCTTTTAGTATTTTCCATCAGAATGTTGTACATAACGTATCCAATTTTCTCGATCAATTTTCCAGGTTTCCATGTGAAGTGATTTTGCCTAAAAATCTTGCAATAAACCGGATCCATTCTTGAAACTTTTTGCTTTTGCTGCATGTTTTGAGTTATACTTACAAATTGTTTGGAAGCTGTTTTCAGAAGTTATCTTAGATTTTCAGTAGGTTTCAGCAAATTGTTGTGTTTATCATTCTTGATTTTATGTACACTTGCAGAACTTTGTACCATGGACGTATCTTTCTTCAAATTTAATATTCGTTGACATTCAGTTGTGAGGTTTTGCAAATTTGTGGTATCCGCTTCTTTTCCATCTATTTTGGAGAGTAATTTTGTTCTTACGTCTGCATCTTCATATGACTGTAGACCACATACGAATATGAGGCATTTAAACTGATCTGGAGTAATTTGTCTCTTTGAAGCATATGAGACAAAATCTTCTGAGTTGTTTTTCACGAGCTTCATGCACTGATAGCGAGTATTGAAAATCAATGTTTTCGTTCCAAACATATCAAGTAATGTTTGAACAGTTTCGTCGAAAGTCACATCCTTTGATTGTTTGGGCAGAATATAATTAATATATTGTTGATGGCAAGAGGTATCCAATTTCCTCAGTAGCAATAGAACCTTTGCGTTATCAGGAAGTTTCTTTGCATCTTCGGTGAATAAACTTTCATACCTTTTGAACCAGGAGTCGAACGTTGTGCTTTCTGGATCGTAATTGAACTCTTTTATACTATTTCCAAGAGTTTCCATCAATGGCATCACTGGATTCAGTCCCAGATTTGCCTGAACTGAGATTTTCAGGCAGCTGAAGAAGAAATTCTTGCTGATTTTTCATCGATAGTTCCTGCTGCTGTTGGACTTGAATCTGTTGAGACTAGATGAACTCCAAAATGGTTTTCTTGAACTGTTCTGACATGATGAGGATCGTACTTGGAAATTCTCTTCCACTATCCTCGTTGCCAACTGTTACGATTGTGTTAAGTAATGTAGTTCTCAATAATTAGGAAATAACTTTGAAAACTTTTTGAGAAGTTCTACTGTGACAGTTCTATTATGACCGTCACTATCTTCATAACAAAAGACAATCTTATATTATTTGAACATAATAGTCAGTGTCCAAATACACTGCATCCCAACAATCCAGAATATAATTTCTTTCTTTGGTGAAGGTCTTAAATTGCCTCCATATAGACTGATTACTACTTATTAGAGTATTTTTCGAAGTAGTTTCTAAAATATTTTTTGTCATTTCTGCATCAAAAAAGGTACTGAACCGATGACTTTCACCCTTTTCGGGTTGACACAATTAAGTAATTATTTTGACAAGTATCTGACAGTTGCTAGGCAGATAAAAGCTACAGTAATTATTCTCGACAATAATCACAATAATAATGACATAATAATATAATTCTGACATAACTGTTTGAAACTTACCCTTGTTATAAATAAAGAAGTATTTCATTGGTTTTAAGAAACGTCAAAAAATAATCGATGTAATTTTTCGATAATTACATTGCTCTTTATGCATGAGGCAAATATTCGTCTTAAATGTTTCCAAATGGATGAGTTCTATGAAAGGGAAATGTTGCCAAATTAACGAGCAAAAAAATACTGAAAAAGGTTAGTCGCATAAGGAAGCAGTTTTTCCAATATATTTTTGGTTTTTCTTATGTATTTTGGGCCCCTTTATCACCCGTGTTGTACCCGAAAGATATGGAGGTCTTTTAACATATTTTTACTTTGTAGTATTTTACTTCTTAAGCCCGTTTGTAATTATCAATAATTCATTACAAGTTTTAGTCAATTTTTTAGGATCCTAAATTCAGGACCATAAACATTGTAATAATAAAATCAAATGTATGCAATGTTCAAAGTTTTAATAATTTATTTAGGATGTGATCATGCGCACTGCAGTAGGCGGGAGCCTCCTTAACTTTTAAACGGTGTTTAGCTAAGTTACTTTATGTGTACTGTGTAATTGTTAATGCTATTATTTCTAACTTTACGGTGAACTATAAGTTGACGAAAAACTAAATGTCAGCTGTCAACACATACACGTATCATTAGATATTGTCCTGTTATTATTTAGCATTTTTTGGCTTCGTGTTTTTGTATTACTGATTTTTTATTCTAACTTTATCTGTTAGTGATTTATTTATTTATTTATTTAGGCATATTATAACATCATGTTTTGTGTTTTTGTCCAATGAAGCTTGACATTTACACTTACAATAATTATAATACCTAACAAGAGAATCGTAAATTTGACTGAGGTGATCACTCTCTACATACTGTGAACCTCTTCTAAATGGTTTTACTGTTACAATGGAATCATTATCTCTTTCAATAACTTCCGGGTTTTCGTTTTCAATACTTTCATTCACTATATAAGTAAATATATGGCCTTTATTGAAATACTGAGGCAAGGGACGTGATGGAAATCTTGACCAAATCAAATTTTCTTCAAATACATTAATTGGATCCTTCTTTGAAGAACTTGGATTTTGAAGAATACTTCGTTTCATGTCATACCATTTTCCTTGGTCTATGCCTAGAAAAATTTTATTCCTTCCTCCATTATCAATGCAGTCGTTAATTTTAAAAAATTCAAATAGAACAATAGACATTAAATCATGTTTCATTCAATCGACATACCTCTTAATTAGTTAATGCTTTGACCCAGTTTGTTTAAGGAATCTGCACTCCAACCAACGTTTTAATTCGTTGACAGAATGGTCCTCTAAACTTAAATTTTCTTTTAACATTGCCCCGGGTACATCTCTAGGTAAAAGCACTATAGAATCCATGTCTAACTGATACTAGACTAGAAAGATTGTAAAATGTTTAACTCTTGTCGAGGATATTTGTAATAATAAAAGCAGATCAGAGTAACACAAATCACTAACAGATAAAGTTAGAATAAAAAATCAGTAATACAAAAACACGAAGCCAAACAATGCTAAATAATAACAGGACAATATCTAATGATACGTGTATGTGTTGACAGCTGACATTTAGTTTTTCGTCAACTATAAGAAGTAAAATACTACAAACTAAAAATATGTTAAAAGGCCTCCATATCTTTCGGGTACAACACGGGTGATAGAGGGGCCCAAAATACATAAGAAAAACCAAAAATATATTGGAAAAACTGCTTCCTTATGCGACTAACCTTTTTCAGTATTTTTTTGCTCGTTAATTTGGCAACATTTCCCTTTTATAGAACTCATCCATTTACACTTTCTAATGTCGTTTTCATTGGTACCAACCCCGTATAGAATATCTTAAAACGCGTATATAAATTCTAATACAGAATTATTACAAGAACAATAATAATTTCTATGGAAAGTACGGAAGAGCAATTTTGCGAAAACTATCATTTCCATAAATAATTTGGTTCGAGAGCGGCGCTATTCATGCACCAGGTACTTGATATTGCAACGGCTATGTGGATATGGTAATAGTAATGATAATGAGTTTTATTATTGGCATTTTTGTAGCTACTTAACTCTAATGTTTCGTGCACAAGTATGGGTTTCGTGATTTTGTTCAATAATGGCAAAGAATATTCAATATTGTGGTTACAGGTTTTTTAAGTGTGGAAAATTAAATTAAAATTTTTCTTATATTGTATAAAACGTTACTATAAATATTACCAAAAATTACTAAAATATGTTTATAAACCAAAAACAGTAAATTATTGTAACTAATATTAAAAAATCCAAATGTGGCTATTATTGGCTATGACGTACTACACATATGCCCAAAAGTTTAAAATAATGGAATATTTCATCTTTTTATTAATTTTTATAAATAATTTTTTTGATATAAGTAAACATCATTTTGCTACAACTCTAAATAAATACTAAATAATTCTCGAAGTCAGATAAACATACAAAATTCATGACTGTATGCATGACAGTTCTTGTAGAATAATTGGAGAAGGATTTCGCTTCTTAATGCGTGTTTTAAGAATGTCCCAGGCATGTTCAATGACGTTCATGTCAGGGGAATTTAATGGCCATCTTAATGTGGATATTCCTTCTTTTTCCTAAAAATTTTGTACTGCATCTGTTCGATGTGGAGGTGCATTTTCTTACATAAACAAAAATCCATCACTTACCGCCCCCCGGAATAGACGCACAACAGGATTTAAAACTTTCTCGATGTACACAGCACCAGTTATTCTTCTCTCCAAAACCAGGAGAGGCGTCCGTGTACCCCTCATAATACCACTCCAAACCATAATACTCCCACCTTCAAATGGAATACGTGGTTGGGCTGTTTCTGATCGGGCTTGTTCTGGGGCCAATTCTTGATTCATCAGAGAACATCACTTTATTCCAGTTAGGACCATGGTGTAACATTTCTTGATCCCATTGCAACCTTACAAGTTTTGTTGATAGGTTAGTTTGGGAACACGTAGAGTTCTTCTGCGATACAAATTTACTGCATTTAATCTTCGTGTAATTGTTTGAGATATTCAGTCAAGTCTAGTAATTTCTCTGGATATGCCACTTGTAGATTCCTGTCAATTTCTTTGACCTATCATTGTTATCTGCCGGTCTTGTGCTGCTGTTGTACATCGACTTCTGCCACTTCTGGGACGATCCTTCACATCATTTGTGTCTTGGAATTTTTTTTAATCTTTGATACAGCACCCTGAGTAACACCAACAATATTCGCGATATCACTTTGACTAAAGCCCTGTTGTAACAAAGCAATTACCTTAGACCTATTAAAATATGATATTATGTCTCTGGGCATTTAAACAGCTCAAATGAAATTTAAACAAGAATTGGAATAATGTGAAAGCACCCAAATCAATTAAATATGACCAAATTAATACAAAAACGGTTCAAATTTAGTATTATTTTAATTTGAAAACGCTTTAAAATAAATATCAATAAGAGTTTTTAAAAAACCATAGGCGTAGATATACTATTTCTAAATATTCCAAACTTTTGGACATGTATATGTGAAAAAACTTGAAATAGGTCGATTTTTATTCTGAGATTAACAATGTAAAAATTAATTTTCTGTTATGATTGGAACAATTTAAAAAAAAACTTTATTTAAGTATATCTTTAATCGAAAGACAGATAATCGAGAAATGAGATGGGCGTCCCCAAACATCTAATAAGTCTGATAGTAAACCTATACGTTGATGGGGAGAATGTAGTCAGGGTCAACGATGTTAAGTCAGACCTGTTCAAACCCAAAAAAGGCTTAAGGCAAGGATGTATTCTGTCTTCGGCACTCTTTAACATCTATGGAGGTATATATTGCGGAAAGCCCTCGAAGATTGGAAAGGCGGCATCTCAATAGATAAACAACCTTAGATACGCTGATGGCATCCTCTGAAAGTGAACTCGCGAAGCTCATTCGAAGAGTGGAAATAGAAAGAGTGGAGTAGATAGGGCAGGCCAACTCACCCGAACAGGAGAACTGTCGGAACTGGAGACCATCAACGAGTTTGTTTACTTGGGCTCCGTAATTAACAGTGAAAGAGGCTGTGAGAAGGAAATAAGGAGACGCATACAGGTAGCCAAATCTTCGGTAATCAAACTAAAGAAAATATGGCGGGACCGGAAAATCTCCAACGGCACAAAAGTGAGATTGATGCGGACTTTAGTTTTCTCCATCTTCCTTTACAGAGCTGTCCTGGACTATCCACGCCTCCGAGAATTATACTTTTGGAGACTTGTTTTATTTAGAATAAATTGTTTTTTAAAATTTATTATTTTTAAGGATTGTTTGTTACATTCAATGTTTATTCCTTTCACATAATAGGTTGATAATTATGGTTTATAATAAATATCACAAAATAACTCTGTTTTCATAAACTTTGGGTATAGGGAAAAAATTAAAGTTACATAATCAGATATTTTATTTATGATATAAAATACAGGCTACATTATTTAAATGTAGTAAATACAATTTATAAAACAAAATAGTTATAGCATTAATATTAAATAACTAGGTATTAAAAGTATTTAGTATGCTAAGTGACATAAAAATCCTAACACCCAGTTTAAATTTCAAAATGATTGCATTGCTTTAAAGCCCTTTTACTTTAATAATGTATGGATGCACCCCGATTTGTTACGCATTCTCCAACGCGCCTAGGCATGCTTCTGATCAGGTGATCAATGTTCTCCTGTGGTATCTCATTCCAGGCAACCAAAAACTTCTCTTGAAGTTCTTCTAAAATCTGAGGAGGACGTTGCAAATTGAGCAATCTCCTACCCATCATATCCCACACGTGCTCAATTGGGGATAAGTCGGGAGATATTGGTGGCCAAAGTATCTTGTTGGAAATTTGGATTTGCCAGGGTGTCAAGATAGGGTAAAATATGGGGTTCTAAAAGTTCTTGGATATAACGCTGCGTGTTCATGTTACCTCTGATGAAGATTAAAGGTGATCTCGAACCATAAGCTATAGCACCCCAAACCATAACTCCAGCAGTTTGATGAACAGGCCTTTCAACACAAAACTGTGGATTTCTCCTTTCACCACGTCGTCTTCTAACCCTCGCTCGATCATCGTGCATGCCGAAACAAAATCGAGACTCATCACTAAAGACAATACTGTTCCATTCCTGATCCCAGAGTGACCGTTGTCTGCCCCACTCAAGGCGATTACGTCGGTGTTTTGAGTTAAAGGGAGGACCCAATGTGGTCGGTATGAAAACAGGCCAAAACGTCTGGTTCGTCGGTAAACACTTCGCATGTCAATAGGCCTTCCGTGTTCTGTAAATCATTCGTTTGCAATGGACCTGGTAGTGGAGAAACGGCGATCTTTACGGTCTGTTGTTCTACGGGGGTGTCCAGAGCCCCTTGCTCTTTGCGTACGGCCTTCTCAAAGCCATGCCTGACAACACTTAACCACGGTGTCTCCACTTCTTTGCATTGTAACTGCAACTTTCCGAAAAGAAAATCCAGCTTCCCGAAGTCCCACTATACGACCCCTTGCCACGCTTCTTTTAGAGTTGAGGTAAAAGGAAAAAAAATAATTGAACGAACAACTTGGTAGTTCTAGGCTAGCGGTAACTCTACTGGCAAATTTTGCCCGAGCTCAGCCGTAGAGATAAACTGCAAAATAAAATAAAATTGAGTCCGCGCCACTGACTTTACGGTTTAAGTCAGAAACCCCTAGATGTTATGGCACTAGCAGAAAAACTACCAAGATACACGAATGAACCTACTATGGTGAACCATATAAATAAAACCAATAAAAAAAACTATAAATTACTTTACTTAACAGTTGAAATTATTAAAGGTACAAAATACAAAAGAATTACTGGTACTGAAGGTACCCAGTAATGTAACAATAAGTATACAGATGTAGTATACCAATAAAGCTAAAAGTACAAAATACAAAAGAATTACTGGTACTGAAGGTACCAAGTAATGTAACAATAAAGTATTTATATAGGTATTACCGGTACTGAAGGCACCAAGTATACCAATAAATTTTACTCGAGTAAAGAAAGAAAAAGAAAGGTTTGTATATACAAGAAAACTAGATAAGCTTATCTGTGATCCAATTCTTGTTGAGAGTGGTGTTTAGCTCTCCAAATAGCTAATCTTCTAAGCTCCAATTCTCCTTGTATATAGATATGGTTTCCGGGATGTTAAAAGCTCAGACGGTGGTACAATCCAACCATAAAAACCCATACATAAAAACCATATGTGAAAACTCAGTAGGTATAACCATACATAAGAACCCTAGATCTTAGGAAGGGTTATTTTAAACACGTGCGTATATGCCAACCAACAAAAAAAATCTTTAGAAATCCCAAAATAAATGGTTGATAAATTGACCAAAAATATCCAACAGAAAGTGAAGTAAAATTGTCAGATTTATCAAAATCCCTAAGGATGGCAAAGATAGCCAATGATAGAATTTATACCACAAGAAGAATCAATTCGTTGTTGCTTATATCAAAGTAGGTTTCAAAAAAAAAAATCCAATTCTCGATGACAGAAGTCTCATGTCATGTCAATGATGCCAATATAAACAATTAAATACTACCAGGAGTTTGTGTTATGGTAGCTTCACATGAATGAATTAAGAGAAAGAAATGACTTACATGTTTTAATTTAAATATGAACTTACATAATACTCAAAGGAAAAACTAATATGCATTAAAACGTTACTAAAAGCAAGAAACATATCAAAAGGACTAAATTGCAAGCCAATACAAAGAAAAAAAAGAAGAATGATAGTTCTGTGATTATCAAAGTCAAAAAAAAAATGAATAATATAACAAGAAGGAAATACTATAACATTCCATTAGTAACCTCCGTTGAGTTCGGACGTATTACTAATTGCCTTTTAATTAGCTGTGCTTTTTGCTTTGTTTACATTTTACTTATAAGTAAAATAAAATATTTTTTCTTTATTTTTGGGGTAGTTGCTACCATTGTGAATAAAACATCGGGATCGAACCCGAATACTCTCCCACCAACACACCGGGTCCCTCGGGATCCAACTCACCTACAGAAACATCATACACCCGAAAACTGAAACAAAAGATCCGAAATATAGTTAAATCAGAAGTCGGCATAACAGGGGGTGATTTAAGCCTCCTATGTACAATCCATGCGGCTGAAAAAGTCATCAAGGAGCTCAAAACAAAAAAGAAAAACAGAACTAAAAAGAAGACAAAGTCAGGAACAAACATTAAAACATTAAAAAAGGGAAAAACATCGATACATGTCTCTCCCTATAGAAAAATAAGACATCACAAAAGTGCGCGTAAAAACATTAAAAACAAAAAAGTGCCGAAAAAACACAAGCTGAAACCACAAAACAACCCCGGAGTTAATGTAAATAACTCCCCTTCCAAAGGAGGTTCCATAGTTGAAAAAAGCAGAAGACTATTAGAAAAAAGATCAGGCAAAATCATTGAATATACACAGGTGAGTCCGCAAAGACCTACATCATATTATTTTGGGGAACCAAAAAATAAAATTTCTAACACACCGCGTCGAGCGGAGCAAAATAAAAAGTGTATAGAAAACAATGAAATAAATGCAAACACATTTCTCGAATACCAAACGATCAGCCCGACCGAAGTCTCTTCAAGGTTCCAGGGCAAGCCGAAACATTCAGCGCTTAGTATAACAACTCATACAGTGCAACCGTCGGCAAGCTTAGGCGACACAGTTAACCAACAAAAGTGTATAGAAAGCTCTTTAAACAATCAAAAGTGTATAGAAAGCTCAGTAAACGCTTCTAAAGAGACAATAAAACATAAGGAACCGACCGTAAGTCACGCAGAACAACCACCGCGACATATAGAACCCAGAATCATCATATCTAAACGTACAACAGAAGGCACAAAAATTGAAGAGGAAGCGCTTAAATCCATTAGAGAAAAGTGTCTAGAAAGCCTTACATCGGCAGAGAACAACACAATTAACAAGAATACACACGTAAAAGTGAGTAAACAAACGGCAACGCCACGACAAACTTCTAAAACATCTACAGACGAGCACAACAAAAGTTTAACCTGGAGCGACGAGGTAGAAAAATCATTTCAGGGCAGTAAATTCGTCGATAGTATTAAATCGTTCCAACTGTCGCCGTACAGTATGGAAGTCGACGATGAAAATACAAAACGCTCACCCAACAAACGACAGACAGGTGAAATAATCAAAAACTCAACCAAAAATAAACACGGTACGACGGACGCTGGCGATGGTAACTCATCGAATGAATCAGACAGCGATACAGAACAATTTGTATCGCAGTATTCTAAAATGAAAACACGCAGCGCAACATTAAAACCTGACGATAGCAACAAATTCGTATCACAATATGAAACGATCACCAACAAAACCAATATAACGGCCAGAAAACTCGATTTTTCGAAAAAAGCATACGAAAAAAGAATCAGAAACCAAGAATTAAACAAAATAGAAACTGTCCAAGAAGAATACGACTATTCATTTCAACGCCCAAAGAAAACCGTAACTTTTAAAAGTCTTATGGCAAAAGTTACAAACAAAAACACAAAGATAGACACCAGCAACAAATACGATTCACTCTCAGAAGAAGAGATGGATATAGTCGAACTCTCCGATGAAGACAGCAAGAAGGAAAACAATACCAAAACTGCAATGACGAAAGAATCCTCCGAGGAAGAAGAAAACTTACCGAACACTAGTCTCCAAACTAAAAAGACTAGAGCAAAAGGTAATAATAATAACACTAAAAAAGAAACAGCCAAGAACAAAAATAAAACATGCCCGCCAATAGTTATAGAAGGGCTAATAAAGAATCATAAAGCTATACAGGAAATATTAAATCAACACGTTAAAAATAGCTATGAAATCAAATATAATAACAAATCAATCGTTATTTTTACATCAACATTGACAGACCACAAAACTTTAAAAAATTTACTCGACGCAGACAAAATGCCGTACCATACGTACACAGTAAAAGAAGACAAATCGCACGCTTTTGTCCTGAGAGGACTAGCAGATGATATCGAACCGCTAGATATCAAGGAAGATCTAATCAAAAAATATAAAATTGAAGCTAGAGAAGTGTATAAAATGAACACTAAAGGAAGACCACTCTTTTTAGTTATAACGCCGCCCACAATAAAACTCGACTATTTAAACAAAAATGTAAGAATAGTCGAATCAACTAGAATTACTTGGGAACTTAGAAAACAAACCAGGCAGGTTATACAATGTCACTCGTGCCAACAATGGGGACACGCAACTACAAACTGCGGGAAACCACCACGTTGTCTCAAGTGCGCTGGGAACCATCTTACTAAAGAATGCAAAAAAGATCCGGCAATTCCGGCTAAATGCGCAAACTGTGGAGGGCCACATCCAGCAAACGCCACTAGCTGTGAAGCATACCTTCAAAGAATAAAATTCATGGAGACAAGAAGGACGCAAGCAAAAGACAATACTAAAAAATATATACCTGCCCCAACACCAACAAACAACCCGTGGAACAACAAAAAACCGGAATATATCGATATTGCAGAGGCCACAACATCTCAACGGAATATCGATATCAACGACGCGAGAAGTTTCCCACCGATAGGAAGAAACTCGCAAACAATCACCAACAAAGATAGTAATTCTTCCACTAGCAGAGCACAAAATGTAAGACGGTCAAACGAAGAAAACGAATTTTCAAACCTCAACGATCTATTCAAGGAGCTAAATCAATTGGTTAACCTTCAAGAGCTTACACGAGCAGTCAAAGACCTTATAGTAGAGATGAGAACAGCCACTACCAAAATAGAAAAATTCATGATATACAATCAATTCGTCCAGAATCTTGATAAGTATGATTTTTAATGGATAATAAAGGTAATAATAATCACGCAAAATTTAATAAAAATATAAATATTAAGAGTAAATACAAAATTAAAGTCATTTATGTAAACATTCACGGGGCCAAACCTAAGGAACTCAATATTCAAACTTTCATTAAGAGAAATAATCCTGATATTTTCATTATGTCGGAAACTTTCTTAAACCCGAATATTAAATTTAATTTAAAAGACAATAGGTACTTTGTACACAGGAATGATAGAGTAACACATGGGGGGGGAATGATCATTGCTATTAAAAGAAATTTAAATTTCAAAATTATACCACAATTCCCAATATCCTTTGAACATATACCTTTCATCCTTAATAATGATATTCTCATTGTGGGTGCCTACAATACACCAAGAAATACAATAAGCAATACAGAATTAACAAATATCATGCAAAGAATGAGAAAAGTTTTAGTAATTGGAGACCTTAATTGTAGACACCCGGAATGGGACTTGAATTGCACGAGACCAAACCATAACGGAAATGTTCTCCGGACGTTTTGCATAAATTACGACTGCAATATCCTTTGTACCGATACGCCAACACACTATCCATACTCGGGCGACACACCGAGTACATTGGATATTGCTGTCGTAAAGAACTTAGACAATGCTAGTGACATAAAAACCATTAATGCACTATCATCAGACCACGACCCGATACAACTAATGATACGGACTAATACAAAACCGGCACAAATTAACCGCTCATATTATGACTACAAAACCACACATTGGCCATCATATCGTAGGATTTTAAATGAAGAAATCGAAGAAGTTATAACAATAAATACCCCAGAGCAGCTAGACGAAACACTAGAAAACATCAGAATCAATATAATAAAAGCCCGAGATGAAACAACGAAAAGAAAAACAATTTACAACAAAGAGGAGAAACTACCTCAAGAAATTCTAGACAAAATAAATAACAAGAACGCAGTAAGGAAAATATGGCAAAGAACTAGGGACCACATGGACAAAAATTTAATGATGAAGTTACAACGGGAAATAGCAAAAGACATACAAAATTTCAGAAATAAAAACTGGAATACATACTTAAGTAAATTAAGTAACAAAGACAACAAACTATGGGGGGTGGTAAAGAGATTTAATCGGAAAAAATCTCAGGTTAACTCAATCAAACATGGGGAACATACAATAACTAACCAACAGGTTATTGCTGAAAAGTTCGGGGAACATTTTCAAAATAACTTTATTAATCCTATCCCAAATAATCCCACCCACGACATCATGGAAAACTGGCTCAATAACGGCGGGGAATTTAACAATAACAAAACACCTCAGTTTACCAATAAAACTGAAATATATAATATAATTCAGATGTTTAGAATTAAAACCGCACCAGGACCTGATGGTATAAATACAATATTACTTAAAAATCTCCCGGGGAAAGTAATAAGCATTATTGTTAGCTGCATAAACTATACTTTAAAAACAGGATATTACCCCAAATATTATAAAACAGCTAACGTTATCCCAGTACCTAAAGCTCATCTTGGCAGGAGCTGTGTTGACAATTATCGGCCTATATCCTTGCTAAACAATATCGCGAAAATATTTGATAAAGTGATATTAAGTAGAATCGTCAAAATAGAAGAAAACCTGGGACTCATACCGGATATACAACATGGTTTCCGTAGCGAACACGGGACTCTCACTCAATTAATTAGAGTAATTAATTACGCTAGAGAAGGTTTCCGTAAAAAGCAACCGTCTATTCTAACAACAATTGATATCAAAAAAGCCTTCGACTCGGTGTGGATCCCAGGTTTATTGTTTAAACTCAATAATATCGGTATCCCTAAATACTTAATATCACTTTTGAAATCGTATCTGACGGAAAGGATATTTTACGTTAGGATTGGAGATTTCCAAGCAGGACCATATAATATCGCGGCAGGTGTTCCCCAAGGATCCGTACTGTCCCCACTACTGTATTCACTATTCACGTCGGACTTCCCACAGGACAGGAAGCTCTTAACTGCTCTATATGCAGATGACGTGGCTATAGTACAAACATCCAATACTGCAGACATGGCAGTGCGTAAAATTGGGGAATATATAAACAACAAAATTATCCCATATATGGAAACTAACAAATTACAAATCAACGCAAGAAAAACAGAATACATGGTCCTGTTTGGAAAATTTAGAGCAAAAACATACCTATTTACTAGACTGGAAGTACAAGGTCAAGTACTACAGCCAGTAGATAATTTAAAATACTTAGGGTATGTAATACAACACAACACGTTGCACAATCAGCATATTGACGAACGCATTTCAAAAGCAAATATTGCCTTAAAACTATTATACCCGTTATTAAGTAGAAACAGCAAATTGGCTGAAAACGTCAAAATCTTACTATATAAACAGATAATCAGACCAATTATGATATATGGATATCCGGTTTTCTACAATACAACGAAAAAGGCGTATAATCGTATGCAGGTTGTGCAAAACAAATGTCTTAGAATGGCTTTCTGGAAAGGGCACTACCCACAACCATATCCCAGGAACGACTGGTTACATAATAAAGCGGACATCCCCTGGATAAGGGACTACGTTCGTACTATTTCAGAAAGATTCTATGAGTATAGTGTCCCAGAAAACATTTTAACACAAGCCAAACGCGCAGCCAACACCCGCCTTAAGGGCTATTTACCGCTGCACGGAGACATTAGAATATAACTCCTGCCAAATGAACTTGAACTTCCTAAATTGTAGGGACCGAAACCCTAACGCTGAGTGTATGATGGATGAATGGTTGTATATAGGAATGACTGAAGTATGAATGAGTGTAAATAATGTACATAGTAGATTAACAATACTTTCTTTAAGATAGGACAAGAAAACTTACACAAATTCTCAGATAGGATTCTGTTTTTTCGGTTTTTTAACTATTTTTCAGATACATTCAAAATAAAATTTAGGGCATCATAACTTTTAAGAGGACAAGGGATTGATTGTATATCATGAAACAACCAACGTTGGATACTGCTATGTAGCAAGGAGCCACATGGGGAAACAATAATAGAAAAATCGCAAGGAATGGTTCCAGCCAGAAGAACGGTGCAGGCCGCAATATCTTGATTATTATTGTAGCAATTATCATAACTTGTGATTAACATACATGTAAAATTAATGATAAAATAAAGATTATAAGAAATACTATAAGCAGTTTAGAATAGAAATAGAATTTAAAGAGACAATATATTGCAACTCAATAAATGGTTAGCAGAAAAAATATGTGTTCCAAGACACAAGATGAGGTAGACAACACAGATTACAATGATGTATTTATTAATAAAACCACTTGTTAGATATACATTAGAAAAGGAACTATTAGCAGAAAATATGCCTGTTACACCCTATCAAACTCACTAAGTTGACGAAATCGTACAGGTCTCGGTACCCTAGGCACCGTAACCAATCGTAAAGAATGTCAAGAACCAAAATCCGCAAAATTTGAATCTTTATCACGGCTACAATATTCATTTTTGGATTGTTAGTGGATTTCAAAAAAAGCAGTATAAAAACCGGAATCTTCAACTGATAAGCCTAAAAATTTTATTAATTGTTTATTTCAGTAAAATAAATGAATTTACCAAATGTTCTTAAAATAAAATCATTTAAACTGGGTGTTTTGATTTTTATGTCAGTCTATTTAACTAGGACTAAATCAAATAACACATTAACATGCATATTATTATAGGAATACAGTCAATGACATTTATGTGACAATGTTGCTACATTTTGATCTTTTGGCAGCAACAGACATCTATTATTAGATTTCTTTTCGGTGGACGTCTAAATACGTCATTCAAACACAATAGATTATTATCTGTGGAAGTGTCAAGATCTAACATTTCTAGCACGTGTCAAAAATCTCACTCGATGTGACGATAACACGAGATGACGCTACCCAGCCACCGTTTCATAAATAAAAAACTATCATGTTACATCATCAGAACTGCGATAAATGTAACTACCGCAGATTTGCTCCCCTATTGTTCGACAGAGGGTGAAACGTCGACAGTAAAAAATTGCTTATATATATTTTTATATAATGTTGGTTGTACCTAAACTCACCGTATCGAGTATTATAGTTTTCTGTAAGTCAAATTTCTTTTTCTAAAATTACTTGCCTCTGTATATTTTTATGACTGTTTAATTCCAGTCTAGTCTTGTGATAAATTCTCCTTTATTGGAAAGCCCGTTGGAATAGACACAATATCGATAGACAATACAGTGAACATTCTGGCTACATAAATCATTGAAACGGGGTACGTGTATACATTTTTCGAAAATCCCCAAGGCCCAGTTGACCGAATGTTCATGTAGTCTGACGTTGAGCGATCATATAAGAGTGCCCCTCGATCCAGATAGCACCCTTAAGGGTCATCCGTAGCCCTTGTTATAAGCACACATGGAATCTACTTACTCCGTCACAAAGAAATAAAAATAAGGGGATGATTCAAACTGAATTATACCATTTAACAAATTTTGATTATAATTTTTTCTATTTTTCTATTAGAATTTGGTTGAATAATGATGAACGATGATATCATAAAAATATTTATCTACGATCATAGCATAATACAAACTTTATTGATGTGAAAACCCCACTGTAAATTTTCATTTTACCCATCAATAACCTAAAGGAGAGCTTTGATTGGTTCTCAGTTGTGAGTATAATTGACAGGAATTTTTATCCACTGGAATGAGGACCGGACATATTGGGATTTTTATATTTTCCCCATTATTACGTTGGCAACAGCTTTCAGTTGAACCAAAAATTCAAACAAACAAAATCACACAATTGACAGCAAAAACGTACAAAGTGAAATTCGTGGGTTTTAAGGTAGTTTTTTGTGACTGTGACTGAAGAAAATGTCGACAGAAGAGAACTTGACATTCGCAATATTGCAACAACTGCAATAAAAAATCTTCTACCACAAAAATCAAGGCACAAGTACGAATGTGTTTATGAAAAGATTTTATACAGTGTGTAAAAACCAAATGGAATAAATTCATTATTTCGGTTACTGTACATATTTATAAAAAATCCCGAAACACGTCAAATTTAAATTATACCTTGACATTCTTTAACGTGAAAATACAACCCCTACCCTTTAGAATGACAGGTACAACCCCCAATTTTTTAAATGGGAAGTATAGGCTTGTGATATATCATTTGAAAGGTCTCTTCATTCTCTATTCAAAAATGTTATTGTTTTTAAATTTAATGCAAAAATTAACATAAAAAAATTAATATCATGTTGTTACCGAAATTCGCTATAATATACTCGAAACTTATTACAATATACTTAAAACTTATTTCCCGTTTAGGTCTTGATAATGAGAAAGTGAACAAAAACCATAGCCATGTGGTGTTTAGATGGTAACCATTCAAAAACTTTAAAGAATTTCCGTGGCAACGCTATTTTAACAAGCAGTAGTAAATTCTTTTATTTAAGTTGTCATTGTTATAATTTAAGTATAAAATTTGTTCAATTCAATTCTGAAAAATGGTTAGATTAACGGAAATGCATAAAATAACAGTTTTACAAATGATTGGTTACGGAGATAACATCCGAACACAACAGGAAGTAACTCGCCTATTTCATGAGAAATTTCCTAATTTACCGCCTATATCCCAAGGAACAATAAGTAAAATAGAAAAGCAGTTTCGCGAGTTTGGTCATGTAAGGCAGATAAAAAAAGCAGCTGCCAATGCACTGAGTGATGAACTCAAATTAGATGTGTTGCTTGAGTTTCAGGAAAACCCACATACATCGAGTAGACAGGCATCCACTACATTCAATGCTAGCCATGGAAGACGATTTTGATAGGAGAACTTTTTTTTGTGGGCAAATGATGGACATGTTGGATAACAATATTATCCAATTAGAAGACGTTATGTTTTCTGATTAGTATACTTTTTTACTTAACGGTCATGCTAATCGGCAAAATTGCCGCTACTGGTCCACGGAAAATCCTCACTGGATGAGAGAAGAACACACTCAATACCCTCAAAAGGTTAATGTTTGGGCATGGATTGTAGGGAACAATATCATTGGTCCCTTTTTTATTGAGGGCAGCTTGAATGGCAACAATTATTTGGTACTACTTCAAAATGATGTCATTCCAACGTTGGCAAATTTATATTCTGATCCAGGTAACCTTCAAGTTCCAGCGAATACGATATGGTTTCAGCAGGATGGAGCACCACCACATTACCAACTTAATGTCCGGCAGTACCTCAATACAATATTTCCCAATCGGTGGATAGGGAGGCGAGGATCGATTGAATGGCCAGCGCGATCACCTGATCTTACATTATTAGATTTCTTTTTATGGGGATATGTGAAGAGCCATGTGTACAAAACTAAACCTTCTGATTTAAATGACTTAAAAGAACGAATAACGCTTGCGATTAGGTCGATCACTCCTGATATGTTAAATAACGTTAGAAGACAGTTTTATTTGAGATTGGGATGTTGCCAAGATGTTCGCGGAGAACATTTTGAACATCTACTTCATTAACATTCATAGTTCTTTTTCGTGTTCTACATTTTATTACGTTTTGCATTACATTTTAGTTTTTGATTGTATTGTAGCGAATTTCGGTAACAACATGATATTCATTTTTTTATGTTTATTTTTGCATTAAATTTAAAAACAATAACATGTTTGAATAGAGAATGAAGAGACCTTTCAAATGATATATCACAAGCCTAAACTTCCCATTTAAAGAATTGGGGGGTTGTACCTGTCATTCTAAGGGGGTTGAAGCTAGGGATTGCATTTTCACGTTAAAGAATGTCAAGTTATAATTTAAATTTGACGTGTTTCGGGATTTTTTATAAATATGTACAGTAACCGAAATAATGAATTTATTCCATTTGGCTTTTACACACTGTATACTTGATTGTAGATAAAGTATAGTATTATACCCGCAAGCAAAGGTTTTTATCCACTCAAATGCTTACATGCACTCGCCTGCGGCTGTTGCAGCAACTTTCATTTTCGTGGATAGAAAACTATTAATTAATACATCTGTTAAATATGCAATTTTTATCAAGTAAAGCCATGCATTACTATATAGAATTGAATAATGGATGGAATAATATTACTCAATCGTTACGTCACATTTGACAATTTGTGAATTTACTTGTTCTTATATTTGTAGATATACTGTTAATTACTTTGTGAGTTATTTGGTGTGTACATTCTCTGGTATTATTAGAAAAATGTCTAATAGTGAATCAGATTTAGACGCCAGACATTTTAAAATTAGCAGCTGGCGCTACAGAAAATCTCCTACCTAACAAGTCAACTGGAGAAAACACTTTGATTATCTCAAACAGAACAGTACACAAGGTCTGAACATTTTAAAAACGTTATCACACCACGAATGGGGTGGAGACACAGACAGCTTACTTCACATCTACCAGAGCATCATCAGATCAAAAATCGAATATGGCTCAATTGCATTCAACGTAGCCAGAAAAAGCTATGTAAAAACAGTAAACATCATTCAAAACAAAGCTCTCAGAACAGAATAATAATTAGTGCGTTTCCAACAACCCCCATCGACACCCTCTGCACTCTTTTGAGTGAGATGACTTTCACCTACAGAGCGCAACAAATCTCATTATCCTATGCCACAAAAATCTCCGCAAATCCAACCAATATAAACTATGGAACAATTTTCTCCAGTCGTCTACAAACGACACTCTATCATCAAAACACCACTCCCCCTTTCTACAAAAGAATAAACACATACTTATCCCAATTAGATTACAATCTCCCAAATACTCTTCCAACTTGTACTCAGAACTCTGCCCCTTGGACTCTGTCACCCATCAACTTGAATACTGATCTCACCAAATATAATAAAAATGAAACTCACCCGCATATAAATAAAAACAATTTCTACAATATCCGTCGTAAATACCAAAGTTCGGAGTTTATCTACACTGACGTATCAGTAAACCAAGAATACCGTTCAGTAGGTTCATCAGTAGTCACACCAACGACAATATTAAAATATCTCTCCCAGAAGAAAGCAGTGTTTACACAGGAAAACTATATGCAATCCACCAAGCTTTGCTGTATATTAGGAGTAAACTAAAACCACAGTATGTCATTTGCTCAGATTCACTCAGCTCGTTAAAATCGATAAAATAACTTTATTCAAGAAATCCGCTAGTTCAACAAGTCCAACAACTGTTACATCAGCTTTTCCTCCTGAAAGTTAAAATTATCCTAGATATATGTACCTTCACACGTTGGAATCCCTGGAAATCTGATATACGCATCCATAGTAATATTGAGAATTTCCTCAAGAAGCTGATCAGAAAAAAGAAACAAACGGACTGGAGTAATGACCCATCCATACTTAAAATATCCAAACCTGAAGCTTACGGTTCACAACCTTTACCATCAAATCGACAACATCAAATTAAAATTTCAAGATTAAGACTAGGACACACTCGTTTAACAGAACTATATCTGCTGACCAAAGAAGAGCCCACCAAATGTGACAGATGCGATACAGACCTAACTGTTAAACACATTTTAATAGAAGAAAGGAAAAGGAATAATAATACACCAAACCAAATAAGAGATGCCTCCGGAGATTCAGAACAAATCCAAAGGACATTCCAATATCTTAAAGACATTAATGTGTATCATAAAATCTAATGTGACAGGGTTTTTGTATAAACAAACTGTAAACAATCATAGCAATTGAAGTAAATCATCCATATCACAAATGTGACTGATCATTAGACAAAGAAAAATCAAAGGATTGTAATGTGTGTAGTGAGGATTGTAATGCTGTTTACGTGGGGCAGTCCGGCCGTCTTTTGGGTACTAGGATCGATGAACATCGCAACCAAGTTGAGAAATACAAACACTTAGAACCTCCTATCTCTCCTTCTGCCTTTGCAAACCACATTATTTCGGAAAACCATAGTTTTTCTTATTCTAATGTTTCAAGATTACATAAATGTTTTAAAGGACCAAGGATGAACCTGTTGGAAATGTTTGAGATTAATGAGGTTACTAAACATAGTAAATTTTTTTGTTTAAATGAACAGTTAAAGCCTAGAGACCCTTACATTTTTCTTAATTTGCCTTTTTGATTCCTTTATCTCTTATTTTTCCACCACATAATCTCACATTTAACTTTGATAATTCATTCTGTAATTTGTTAATGGTCATAAACTGTTGTTTTTATTTAATTTTGTATTTCGCTTACATTAGATTATTGTATTTCTTAACCTATTTCTTCTTCTTTTTAATTATTGACATTACAATATAATTTAGTAATCTATTGATGTTTGTCACTATTATTTATTGTTTACTCTACTATGCTTGCATTTGTACTTTTCATTCCATAATTGAGTTGTCGTTCCATCTTTGACTTTTCATAAGTTTCATTTTCTGGATTTAGATGTTTCATGTTTCGTGTAATTTGCTATTCTCTGACAAGTACCTCCATTCGACATAATAGTTTCGTTTCCGTTAGTTGGTGTTTGTTAATATCTTTGCTATTGGTTTTTAATTTAAATCAGTTAATCTGTGCTATCACTTCAATATTATGGACTTTTGTGTTTGGGTGATACACGATGTTAGTCTTCATTAAGATTATTCTGTTACTTATTACCCTTCAGGGGTTAACGAGCACGTGTTTGGACCTACCGTCTGATACTCCTTGGTTAGTTTCGCCGGTAATTCTGCAAAGCATAACTTTTTCTTATACGTGGATATTTAGTTATTTCTACTTTTTAACCACCGTTAAAAATTTTCTTAGCATCTACATTGGACATGACCTTAACACTTGTAGTACCTCCTTTTATTTCTTTGATAGTTCCTGCCAACTATCGTTGCTTACCATGATCTACCAAGTTTTGGCGGATCCTTACCTTTCTTCATTATACCCTTTCTTTTTCATTACCACTTAATATCAACATTTTAAATCTGAATTTTATTATTTTCTTACTTAGTTTTAGTCCCATCATTTAGTTAAGGTTTTTTCAATGGCACATTATTATCCACTATTTTCTAAGTTCATACAAGCATGGTGGAATTTATGATTTTTCCATGTATTACTTTATAAGTTTTTTTAAGGTATGTATCACTGTATTTCTTCGTATCCTGTATTTATTTTTAGCCTGATGATGGCCTATAGATAGATCGAAACTAGTAGATGTCAATAATTTTAAATAAAAAGTATTGTGACATTGACTTTGATTTTTCTTTGTCTAATCATAGCAATGTTTTCCTAGTGTATTTTGTTGAACTTGCAAAAAAATACAAGGCATCATCGTTGTGGGCATATTATTCTATGCTAAAAAGTAGTAGTAGGTATCCTAGAGACTTACATGAAGTTACAGGCATTCTTAAAACGTCAGATCAAGGGCCATCAACCGAAAAAATCTAAAACTTTTACTTAATGACAAAAGGTATTCTTACAATAACGTAATTTTCAGCTTAGAACTTTCCAATTTAATCAAATTATTTTTAGATAACCTTAATCATGGAGCTAATGGGAGCTTGCCAATATAATGAATTATATTCTATGAAAACTGAAGACATAGAAGATTACAATGGAGCTCTTATAGTGAACATCCTTTCATAAAAACAAAGATTCCTAGATCATTTACTGTATCAGGTGAATTTTACGATATTTGCAAAAAGTATATATCTTCGCCCATCTCATACTAAATGCCTATCATTATTTTTAAATTATCAGAATGGCAAATGTACTATTTAGAGAGTAGGTATTTACAAATTAGCTTCTATGGGAAAGCACATTGCTACGTTTTTAAAATTAAAGAATCCCAAATAGTACACAGACATTCGTTCCTAAGATCATCTGCAATAATTTTGGGTTAGCGCAATGGGTGACATTACAGCAGTAAAGCAGTTAGGGGGATGGAAATCAACCACAGTTGTCAAAGGTTATATAGATGACAACATAACCAATAAAATAAAAAGACGAAATCAGATTTAAACGAAATTAACAAACATACTAGCTCTAATTACAATGAAAAACCTTGTACTTTTTAATTTTTTTATCGTTTTTATTATTTTATAGCTTCCCCTAATACATTTTTTAAATGTTTACATCTTGATTAGAAATTATATATTCCCTTACAGTAAATATTGTTTAGCTCGATCCCCGATTAAGTTCCTCCCTTGGTTTTTACTTCTTTTGTCTGTTGCCATTATAAAATCGGACATATTTCGCAATGGGCTAACATCAGCAACATCCCATATGGCAATCATTGGAAAGAAAAAAAACCAGTCATCATACTTGTAATTCGTATTTGTACACACTAAATGTCTATTCAGTTGCTTATGGTTGCGGTTGAAGTCCTCCGGGATATTTGTGTTGGATTGTTAAATCAGGGATGAAATAAAATGGATGACAGGTGCTTTGGGAAAGGATGAAATGTTTGTTTTTACGATACCGAACCTGCGTTTAATCAAAAATATGCTTGATTTATATGGATTGTTTGATGAATTTTCGGATACGAAAAAATATTTTTCAAGGTAAAAGAGGACAAATTTTTCGAAACACGTTTGTGTGTATTTACGGTTTTATGTTCGTTAGTCTACGTATTTCCTGTTTCCCTTTAGGCGTAGCAATAAATAGAAAATAAAGACAGTACGTAGTTTTAATTCCCTACGTTCGTAGAACTAATAGATATAAAAAAATCATACAATTAAATAATATTATTTTTCTAAGCCCTATCTTTAAAGTACCTTGTATTTCACTAGTTTGTAGCTCTTAAAACGGCTGTTTATGGTGAGAGTGAAAAAAAGTGAAAAAGCGTTAAAAAAAGTGCCATAACGTTAACTTTATTTCACGCTTGCCATAAGCCGATGCAATTGAATAGTGCAATTCATCCACACCTTTACTGGAAAAAATATCAAGTTTGCTTTGACTTTGACAGTACATGAACTATAACTCATTTGACGTTAGTTTTTATAAATAATCCGATTTGTCTAAGAGAATTCAGTAGTTGTTCCTATTATTACAATGGATAGTGAAGATTCCGACTTTGAAATAATATGTACCCCCGAAGAAATTATAGAAAAGGCAAATGTGGCCACATTAAATTTGCTGCCGGAAAAATCCAAAGAAAATTATATAAAAGAGTATGACACTTTTATGAAATGGAGAAACGAGAACAATATTCATAGCTTTACAGAGCGAGTACTGTTAGCTTTTTTTGAAGAAAGGTCTAAAAATTTAAGTGTTCTACATTATGGTCCAGCTATTCCAAACTAAAGGCAACCTTAATTATTAATGATAACATAGATATAAGTAAATACTCTAAGCTAATAGCATTTTTGAAACGAAAGTCGGTTGGGTACAAACCTAAAAAATCTAATACATTCTCAAGAGAGGAAATGAACAGATTTTTATTGAGTGCTCCAGACGACAAGTATTTAATGTTTAAGGTAAAAGTTTTAAAAAGTTAATTTGTTTTTTGCTTACATTATTTATAAATTTGTAGGTAACATTAATATTAGGAATAGCCGGAGGTTGTCGACGAGAAGAGTTGTATAAAATGAAAATCGATGACATTGAAAATAAGGGGGAATTTCTACTCGTCACGATTCCAGATTCAAAAACTCATACAAGTCGACGTTTTACAGTTATTGGAGAATCCATTACAAACATTAATTTTATACATTTATTCCAAAAGTATGCTAATCTGAGACCGAAAAATGCAACCAGCAACCATTTCTTTTTATCATATAGAAACGGCAAATGTACAAAACAAGTAGTTGGTATAAATACTTTTTTGAAAATTCCATCGCTAATTGCGAGGTATTTAAATTTACCACATCCAGAAGAATATACAGGTCACACGTTTCGACGAACTTCAGCATCGCTTCTAGTCGATTCGGGTGGAGACAATCTTCAATTAAAGCAACATGGAGGATGGAAATCTACTGCTGTTGCCGAAGGGTATGTGAACAATTCTCTCAATGCAAAAATGAACTGTGCTTCACGAATTTTACAAGGATCTAATGTCAGCAGTTTTTTTAACCTACCTTCAACATCCAATGAGAATCAAGCCGACACGAATTTGACTCTTCCAAATATTCACTATTTAAATGAGAATCAAGCAGAGATGAATTTAAATGTTCCAAATATTCACAATTTAAGTGAAGCTTTATCAATGAATCAAACGGAAACAAATGTGACTGGATCAAAAATTCACATTAATCAACCAAACAATTGCGTTTTCAATATTCACATTGCGAAATAATACTAAAATACAATATGTAGTTGTTAATTTTTCTTAATTATTGTGCACTTTTTCCAATTCATTCTGCATTCATTAGTTGTAATTTACTGAAGGAGTTTAATTAAATTATTTCAAATTTCTATTTTGATTTTATTATTTGTATAGGGCTGTAGAAAAAAATATTGTATGCAACATATGCATAAAGTGTCTTTTTTTCACTCATGGAATTTCCGCACTCGCCTGGCGGCTCGTGCGGACAACTTTTCCATTCGTGAAAAAAAGTACCACTTTATGCACTTGTTGCATAAATTACTATTTTCTACTCTTATGTCTGTAAACGTCAAAAATCGCACTGTCGATATTCCTTGTAAGTGACATTTAACAATAACATCTCATAAGATACAAGTGCGTTTATATAAGAAAATTTAAAGCTAGCCTATTATAACAATAGCAGATAACTAAATTTTACGATAGTCCGTATGATGTGGCAAATTTTCTATCTAAATAGTAGAACCCAATGTGGTATAAACTAAAATATTGACGTTGTACGAAAAGCACATTCATGTACTACAATATGCATAACAAATTAGTTTTTTTTCTGAGAATTTATTCGGGCTTATTTTTTAAACGTACTATAGCTTTGCAGGCCTCAAAGAAAGGATAACTACAGAAATACATGTTATTTTACCCAAACTTTAAACAAAGTTCGGCACTACTTTTATAGGAGACTGTGTTATTGGCAACAACAAGGTTGAAAACATTTTGAGCATTTGTTTTAATAAAAAAAAATCAATTACGTCATGTATTTTATGTATTTCGGAAATTCAAGTGTAATTTCGACGATTTCCTCAACCATAATATATATCCATACAAACCGAAGATCAAAACAACAGTCTCAAGACCCAACTCCATCAGCGGTTACTGTGGCCGCAACAAACGACAATCCCTGCGACATTTGATAATACACCGGCAAAGTTGTGGTCATTCCAGAGATTACGGTCAACGTCGCAGAAATCTAGTGGAATTGCATGCATTTATCTTTTGCTCTTCGCCAATTTAAACAAAGCGGAGTATAATTAAGTCAAATCGAGCTAAAAGTGGTAGGAAATTTTTGTGAAACCAAAGCTCCCAGAGCAAATTCCATCTTTTTAATTTATTCATAGTTAAACCCAAAGATTTTTGTACTAAACTTTGCTTTTTTATTTAAGAAAGTGGACATTAAAGTAATAAACATTAGAATTAAATTTATTGTACTAACTCTTACTTTTTGGAAGTCCATCTTATATAAATCTAAAGTGAATGATTTCATAATGTCAAGTAATGTCAAAATTCTAAAAAAAGATCCCACTCAAAAATTTTCTAATCAAATAAGAGAACATATAAATGATTCAAATTATCTATTAAGTGACTATGATAAAAAATACCTACTAAATAAAAATCCTCAATGTCCAGAATTATATGGAACTATTAAACTACATAAAGAGTCAAAACCGATTAGACCAGTAGTTTCGTATGTTAACACTCCTAATACAAAGGTAGCTAAAAAATTAAATACTATTTTAAATAATTATGGATACACATCTAAATATTCAGTACAAAATTCATTAGATTTGATAAAAAAATTAAATAACTGTAAATTACAAAATAATACTAAATTAGTATCGTTTGATACTCTGTTCTCTAAAATACCTCCTAAAGAATGTATAGTTCTTGTTAAAAAGCTATTATAGATGAAAGAAATATCCATCCAGGTATAATATCAGATATAATTGACCTATTTAATGTATGCATTAGTCAAAATTATTTTACTTTTGATAACAAAGTATATATTCAAAATGAGGGTCTTCCAATGGGAAGTCCTATTTCTCCAATTTTAGCAAATATTTTTATGGATAACTTAGAAAACATAATCTTCAATTCTAATTATAAAAACAATATTGTATTTTGGTATAGATATGTTAATGATGTGTTAGCAGGATTTGTAGGTAGCGAACAACAGCTAGATAAATTTTTTAATTATATAAATACCTTGCATCCTAAAATTAATTTTACTTTAGAAGTTGAAGAAAATAATTCAATTAATTTTCTAGATTAAAGAATTGAAAAAGTTAATAATTCATTAAATTATTCAATATACAGAAAACCTACACAAACAGATGTAACCATACCATATAATTCAAATCATCCTATAACGCATAAATTAGCAGCTTATAATTCTATGATACATAGAGCATTTTCAATTCCAATGGACAAAATTAACTTTGATAAAGAAATTAGTATCATAAAACAAATAGCTACGTCTAATGGCTATCCAATTCATTTAATAAATAAATTAATTTATAAGAAAGAACAGAAAGTCACTAAACCTAATATTTCCTAAACAAACTAAAGGAATTAAAAGTTATAAAAATATTACATATTGTGGAAATATTTCCAATACAATTTCAAAAATAATAACTTCGGCAACATCAGCATTAATATCATTTAAAACACAAAATAATATTGGTACAAAATTGTTAAATGTAAAAACAAAATTACCCAAATTAAAAAAATCTGGTGTTTACAAAATTAATTGTCCAGAATATAATGCTGTATATATAGGTCAAACACAAAGAAATTTTGAAGTAAGATTTAATGAACACTTAAGAGCATTAAAACAACCAGATAAGTCAAATTCCTTGAAATACTTGAAATAAAAAGACATCTAGCAGATCCACAATTTAAAGTTATTAATAAACAAATAAATCTTGGAAGTTCTCCACTATTAAACTGTTTACTTTGATTGAGTTTACATTTTATACATAGATAAGACATAATTGTAAAACACAAATTTATTAAGTTATTGTAAAGATCAGCATGATATAGTTTTTTCCTGGTTTTTCTATATCATTGCACAGTTATAATGATCTTAGAGCGAATTACATCCAGGATAATCCCTTAGGGCTATTAACATCTAGGCTTTAATATTGTTATGTCTTATTACTTCCATACTTGGTCTAGCCTTAATACTACCTAAACATTAGGTACCTAGCTACAAACAAACAAAATGTAACTTAAATGTCAATCTGACGATGCTTCTTAGCGAAACGGCCGTCATTGTGATTTAAAACATATTTTTTCAAATAAACTTGGAAGTTACGTTGAAACGAAGAGTTTTTTATTATCCTTAATAAACATTAGAAATTGATATTTCAGTTCACCAATTTACATAATGACGCAGATATAAAGAAATTAAAAGCATTACGAGTACGACAGCTTCTACTTAGTTTTGAGATATCGTAATACCAGTTGGAAAATGACATCGTTATATTAAATTAAATTTAAATGGTACATAATCATAATTCGTATGAAATCACGACAAAAAAGCTGAATCACACATAACAAATAAATCACATCACTAATAAATTTTAACAATTATGTTTATTCAAACTTGAAACACTTTTTTAAAAACAAACTTTCACAAATTATTTATTAATACAAAATTATCTAACAAAAGTAACAGAAGTAAGTAACAAAAGTCTAAAGTCAAAATCCTAAACTGAATATATTCGTGTCATTATACAGGGTGTCCCGAAAAGAATGGTTATAAATTATACCACAGATTCTGGGCTCAAAAATATGTTGATTGAACCCCACTTACCTATATACAATAGTGCAAACAAAAAAAGTTACAGGGTGGTAAAGTTAAAAATTTAAATAATTTTTTTTAACAAATTTATAGGAAATACTAGTAGAGAATACCTATTAAATTGGAAACAGTTGCATTCAATTATTTTGATTTCTGGAATCAAACGTCTATTCTTAAACTTTTGTGTCTGTATTTCTTTGTAAATATTTTATTATGGAAGATACAGCCACCCGTTAAAATGCCAATTTCAATATTGAATATTTAAACTACATTTTCACAAATATTAAAAACATATTTATTATTAAATTACAATTTATAAACAAACAAGATATTTGGCTTAACTCAACAAGTGTTCAATATGACCTCCTCCTTTCTGTATAAAAGTTCTACATCGTTTCAACAAGGAATACCGAATATTTTGAAAAATTTAATGTTTTTATCGAAACTCGTTTGTAAAATTTGGTGCCTCAGTTGATCCTCACTGGTTATTTCCACAGAATAAACATTTTCTTTCATATATCCCCAGAAACAAAAATCTAATGGATTCAAACATGGACCGCGCGGTGGCCATTCAATTGGTGCATCTGGCCCCCTTCCAATCCAACGTCCTGGATATTCTCGAAATAAAAAAGCTCTAACGGCGTTACTAAAATGTGGTGGTATTCTCTACCTATAAATTTTCATACATTAACGTTAAACCGTTTTAGAGTAATGTTAAAAAAAATAATTTAAATTTTTAACTTCAGCACCCTGTAACTTTTTTTGTGTGCACTGAAGTTATGCTTTAAAAAAAGACAGATATATTTGTACTATATATGTTCTAGAAAACCCCACAAGTAGACGAAGTGAGTAGGTCTAGTAGTATATAGGAAAGAGAGAGATGCACATGATTAATTCATAAAACCTTCAAGAAATTTCTGGAAGGTTAGAAACCTATAAAAGGACTTGAACAGAGATCGTTGGGGAGTATATCATAGGAAGTTAGCCATAGAAGATCAGTCAATACACCTTAAGAGATCATTGCAAACAATCAGTGTATCATTGAATTCAGTTTGAACAGAGTGAACAATAAACAATTTTAAAAGTAGTAAAACCAAAGTGCTAAATAAGAAAATAAGTTTAAAATTATTACTAATGTAATAAAAAACTGTAATTAAAAACATTTTCGGCGTATAAAAAAAAGAAATTAAGTGTACTTACTATTTATAATACAATTAAAATAACTATATTCCAACAAAAACTGAACAATATCTATAAATCGATAGGGAGGAATAATTATTATACCACACAAGAAACCAAACGTCTAGCAACAACGATATTATTCAACAGTCGGAGATTTCACGTACATCTTCGTTGGTTTTTCATAGAGCGACCACAGTTTTTTTTCATCCATCAGACAGCAAGACTCTACGTATTAAGGTCAGATAACTTTGTAAAACATTTTGAGTTTTTGTAGTTGTTACTTGAGTTATACAATTTAAAACAAAAGAATTTATTTGATACTTATTAATTAATTAATTTCGATAATAACTTATTTATCATTGCATAAATAATAATAATTAATTTAGCACAATTTCAACATCAACTAATTTCTTTTCTAGTTAATAAAAGGCCTTCCTTTTTTCTTATTTTTTCTACTAGTCATTAAATGTATTACTGTTTTAATTTAACTCTTTTATAATAAATTTGTAATTATAACTTATCAATTTTTCTTTTATATACCCACCTAATAGTCCAACTAGAAGCTTGTAGAACATAACCACTCTGAGAAATAGAAGATCTTGCTATATTAGAAACATTTAAATAATATCAAATAATATCGATCAAATATTAATCAGTTAAAATTTATAAATAAATACATCAATCAATAAAATAATCATTCAATGCATAATATTCATTAAACTAGGTGGTTTTATGTTTAATGAATTCGAAGATGATTTTTTAAAAATTAATTTATTAACTATTTGACAAAATACTATAATTTTGAACAATAATCTTCTTAAACTTTATAATAATTAATGATCATAATCAAGACCCAGAAATTAAAGACAAACAATCAAAGACCAAATATCAAAGACTAAAAATCAAAGATATTTTACAACTCAAAATGTGACTATTTATAAGAATTCATAATCTTGTTTACTAACATCGAAATTAATAAAAACAATGAAGAATATTGTAAACAGAATCATTAAGTCTTTTTACTAAATAAAATAAAAAATGCTTTTTAACTGAACAAATCCTATTCTTCTAAGACTGTAACTATGGTTAGGTTATGATACGATATAATGGACTAGTTTAGTAGGATCATATTAATCAAAATGATAGCAATATATATTTAGGATAAGATACCTACTTACTTATATTGGTATTCATTTTGCAAGTAATTTTTCTCATTTCGTAAAATTTAGCAATAAATAATTAGTAAGTTTTAAACGTAGCGCCAACTAATAACCAATAATGAAGTGTGTTTAAAAGTCAACGTTGTCACAGTTTAGCTACGTTCGTTTCAAGTATTCTCAAGGAACTGGCGGCACAAAACACCATGTTCTGTGACTAACTGATTGTACCAGTTGACAAGATATATGACAAGAGAGAAAATCGTGTTTATCTGTAATAAACAAACAAGACCCCTATTCTTGACGGTGATAGAATAGAACAGTCAATAGAAAGTGGGCGTGGTTCTATTGAAAATGTCAAAACCGTATTCTTGAAATTCGTTCTCTCACTGTACCGATAGTAGGGTTGCTCCACGAGAGAACAATTACTTCTATTGGTTATTTTTGAAGGAACCGCTATAACACCAAGAGAAGGTGTTAGGGATTTTTATTTTCGAACCAAAAATAGTATAGAAGTAATTTCTTTCAAGCACCAAACACAACCAAACAACAAATTAAACTAACGAAAATGACAGAATATTTTGTTTAGTGTTTTACTCCTTATTTGATAAAGTGTCAATCAGAGAACAAAAATATCGATATGTTTATCTCTTTTTAATGACAACAAATAAGAGAGAGATAAGTTTCTCGGTTAATATTAAAGCATATCGACAACATCGCAAATTTTCTACCAATCTTATTGAAACACGTCACTTACCACTTATGACGTATGTAACCATTACATTTAAATTTCAAAAGCCGATTATGGCTAGAGGATTAATTTTATAAAATTTTTATTTGTACAGTTGAACCACTAAAAACCTATTTTATAAGATGCAAATATAAAAAAAAATCACTAAACTAGTCCATTGTCAATAAATTCATCAATATTAACAAAATATGACTAATATCGGTGTATTTAAGTTAGACAATGGTTATTTTCGATCCCTGCCTGTTATTCTTTTACATTCAACAAAAAATAAATAAATAATGTATAGGATAGCGTTGATAATAAATTTCAGCTTACACTGGTATTTACTTTTTATTCAAAAATGATCGCGATCGTTTTTCATTTTTCATTTTGGATTGTGCAAAATCCAGCAAAGTCTTAAATAGATGCAAGCAAGTGATATAAAGTGGTGCGTATTGCGCGAGACTTGAATAAAACATGATATCTCTTGACACCTGCCCGTCAAACTTTTCGTTTTGTTAACAAGTCACGATTTGCCCTTAGCGCATTTGTCGGCGTCACGGCGCCACAGTTGTTATTGTTGGTCGACTGGTTGGTTGTCTATTTAATGAATTCGTGCACCAGATTTTACTTCCTTTAATATCTAATCAGCGTTCTTTTGTGCAGCCTTTGAATACATTATTTCTACCGGGTATCCGCTGTAACCTCAAAATTATTCTAAATGTTAGCAAAGTTTAAAAAAATTAAAAACAAATATACCTATTACTTCAGTGGTGTCTCCAGTTGCTTATGATAATTATTTTAAATAATTTATTGTACTAACCCTTACTATGTGAAAGTCCATTTTTATTAAGAACATTAAACAACTAAACGGTTGAACTATTTATTCGAAAAAAACGTTTTAAATTCAAAGACAACTGTTTGGAAAAACAGTAGCATCGTCAGATTGACATATTAAAGGTACATTTTGTTTGTTTGTAGCTAGGTACCTGATGTTTATTAGGTAGTATTAAGGTTAGACCAAGTAAGAAAGTAATAAGATATAACAAATAATATAAAAGACAAATTTTAGCTACAAATTCTGAAATAGCTTTGAGAACCAATTCAAATAATTTTATTTATGAAAAAATGCAAATAGCAAATCTTATTAGAGATTTAAAACCAAACAAATTTAAAAGTCAAAGTCAAATTATTAATAATGACATTTTATCTTTAAAATAAATCAAAAATAAAGTAGATCAAAACAACCGAATTATTACAAAATCAGATAAGGGTACTTCCAAGATTTATTTGTTCATTCACTACTTTAAATTGTGGATCTGCTAGATGTCTTTTTATTTCATGTTCTTCAAGGAAATGTAAATTTTGTTTTTTATTACTAGTGTGTAGTATTTGGATGTCATTGGTGTGTAAGAGTGAGGTTGGATGTTCAAGTAGGTTTTTTTGCATAATTTGACTTATCTGGTTGTTTTAATTTATATGCTCTTAAATGTTCATTGAATCTTGCTTCAAAATTTCTTTGTGTTTGACCTATATATACAGCATTACATTTTGGACAATTAATTTTGTAAACACCAGATTTTTTAATTTGGGTAATTTTGTTTTTACATTTAACAATTTTGTACTAACATTATTTTGTGTTTTAAATGATATTAATGCTGATCCTGCTGAAGTTATTATTTTTAAAATTGTATTGGAAATATTTCCACAATATCTAACATTTTTAGACCTTTTAATTTCTTTAGTTTGTTTAGGAAATATTAGTTGTATTGACACTTTCTGTTCTTTCTTATTAATTAATTTATTTATCAAATGTAATGTAGCTATTTGTTTTAAAATCTCAATTTCTTTATTAAAATTATTTTTGTTCATTGGAATTGAAAATGCTCTATGTATCATAGAATTATAAGCTGCTAATTTATGTGATATAGGATAATTTTAATGATAGAGTATGGTTACATCTGTCTGTGTTGGTTTTCTGTATATTGAATAATTTAATGAATTATTAACTTTTTCAATTCTTAAATCTAGAGAATTAATTGAATTATTTTCTTCAACTTCTAAGGTAAAATTAATTTTAGGAAGCAATATATCTAATTGTCGTTCACTACCTATAAAACCTGCTAAGACATCATCAACATATCTATACCAAAATACAATATTGTTTTTATAACTAGAATTAAAAATTTGGTTTTCTAAATTATCCATAAAATTGGAGAAATAGGACTTCCCATTGGAAGACCTTCATTTTGAATATATACTTTGTTATCAAAAGTAAAATAATTTTGGCTAATGCATATATACTTATTAAAAACCATCCAAATACTTTATTTTATATTATGCAAATCAACACACAAAAGAACTGTACGTAGCTATGTAGGTACTCCCTCAATTGTATTTTACATCCCTATTTCCTGTTTTACCCTCCAATCGAGCACAGTGAAGGAGACGAGGGGAGGTAAACACAATACAACCTATAACTAAATATATATTAAATTGTAAGAGATAATTAAAGTGAATTAATTTAAAATTCTGTATTTGTTTACATTATATAAGAGTAAACCATAGATTTCTGTTGTTTGTTGTTTTGTAATCTTGAAAAATATACTAATATAGAATGTATAGTTTAATTTCTTTATTAACTATGAATTTGTGTTTTAAGATAAGTATGATTTTAAATAGAAATATTAAATCCTGTAGTTTTTTAGCAAAAATTATTATTAAATGTATTGTACTAACCTTTACTTTTTGGAAGGCCATTTTATTAAGAATAATAAAAACATCTTCGTTTTAACGTAACTTCCAAGTATAATTGAAAAAGTTAGATTTTAAATTACAATGACAGCCGTTTCGCTAGAATTAGCATCGTCAGATTGACATATCTTATTATTATAATAATCTTATTATAATTATTTTTATATTATAAGTATTATATATTATATTTTTTTAATCTTCGTTTAACGTACTAAACTTCAATATCTTTTAACAATGAAGCTCGACATTTTTATAGGCTAGGATTTGGTTGTAGTAAAAAGCTAACAAGATCAATTGAACATGATATTATTTTAAAGCAAAAACACTGGAACTGTTATTATGAATTTACTATACTATAAATATACTCAGAATATATTAAACAAAACACAACAAAAATACACTAATTATAATAATTGTTCTGATGGCAGCATTCAACCGCAATACATAATAGAAATTGAATTTCTATTATGTATTTCATAATTTTAAATCGACTGTTTCTATCCTATGTTTTTCATAATGAAAATTCAAGAATTAAAATTATGAAATACATAATAGAAATTCGAATTTCTATTATGTATTTCATAATTTTAATTTAGAAGTAGGTTTTAAGAAAGGGTAATACAAAGTTTGATTGTACTTATTATTCAATGACCTTTTTTGTTTCTATTGAGCTATATTTTAAAAACTAAAATGGGGTTATAATGCTCTTTTTTTGTGATATTATCACCTTGTAAAACTGGTAACACAATGTCAAAATTAAATTATAATAATATGTTTATTGATTTCATATAAGAATACATAAATACATTTTTTTACATAAGTTTTCATAAATATAACAAATTAATTAACATAAATATCATCTTAGAATTGAGAAAACAAAAAACATTACAAAAAACTCCCATTAAAACCTATTGGTTTGAGCACGGGAAAAGTTTATATAGTGTAAAGTGTATAAATTCTATAAATTAGTATATAGATATAAAGCAATTGAATATCTTTGGAGCTAGGTATAGGGTAGATCTCTGACCCGGCGTTTTTTTGCTTATATCTAATCGAACATTTTGATTGGTTTAATAATGGGTGTCGTACTAATGAGTTAATTTTTGCATTTTACTAAACAAAATGTCATTTCCTATTATAAAAATAATTTGTACGCCTCTGTGAAAACGGCACAATACGTCGGCCTCTAGACGTAGCAGGCGCTTATCTTTACTCCCAGAGGAGTCTCTGGATTTCCTCGTGTGTACTCTGAGCTGCATATCAGGATGCGCCAGGGCTGGTCCCCATGCCCCTTACTCGTTGGGTCCTGATACCATCTGTGTTAACGGCCGATCGACGCTTCTGATACCGCTGTAATGCCGATTTGATTTATATTGTTGCTGCCTGCCTTGCGTATGTGGATACATTTAAGCTGCAAGGGTTTCTTATTTGGATTGACGCTTAAGAGGGAAAACATTCAAAGACAGCAAAATGTTTATACAAAAACGCAATGATCTAATAAAATTGCTACTAAAATTTACATTAACTCACATGTTAAAGAAGAAGTGAAGTTGATAAAGCGATGATAATACGACTGTAAGCATCAAATTTTAATTTTAATTCCAACAAATAATATTTTATATTAAAAATTCCTAGCATGTTGGCCATAAAACTTTGAGTTTTCTAATGTGTGATAAGGAATATAAGAACATAATCTAATTATGTTATATCTAATATATGGATAAATGGAACAAATAAAAAGGTTTTAAGACGTCAAATTGGATATCTATTAGACCATATTTAAAGAAAAATGAGTGAGTTATTTGATTTTTTAGGATATAGGCTGTTATTTAGGCATCTACGGGTTTCAATATAAAAGTAGGCTTTGGGATTTTTATAGATTCAACAAACTGATACAACGAACTGTCAAAGTAATTCATTGCGATTTGTTTTCGATTTATTTTTTTAGTTCACGTTTTAGTTTTAGTTCACGTGAAAAATCAAAAATTATGAATCAGTTGTTACTACCAAAAAAAGATTTCGTCAGGTATTTAGGAAACATCCACCTTCAAAAAAAAGCATTAAAAAATGGTAAAATGTGTTCATCAATATAGTGAAAAATGTTTCGTTCTTGGAAAACTGCATCAGCGGCGCCCTGTGTTACTGTTCCTGTTCGACGACGAGTTTTATCCCTTAATGCCAAAGAAATTGTGACATGTTCATCAGAAGCTAGTCCAAAGGGGTTGGGCTTTTACTCCTTATTCATGCTTTATCAGAAAATGGTTCGATTCCAAACAGTTTGGGACTTTCTGCGAACATTCAAGATTCGTCGTTGGATTACCACCAAGATACTACAGCCGAATTGTTCGAAGATTGGTTCGAAAACACTTCACTGCCAAATATTTCCCCGCGTAGTGTCATAGTTGTGGACAATGCCAGTTACCATAGTCGCCAATTGAAGAAGGTTTCAGGCTATTCAAATTCAAAAGCGGAAATCCAGGAATTTATGCTCCAAAACAACATGTACTTTGAAAAAGGATATAAAAAAAACGCAGCTTTTAGATATTCTAAGGACATTTAATATAGAGAAGACATATGTATGTGACACAATTGTAGCATCCAAAGGACATACAGTTCTTCGTCTCCCTCCTTACTACTGCGTATTCAACCCGATTAAGTATATGTGGAGAAAACTAAAGAACAAAGTGCGGACCCAAAATACTATACCTAAATTATGTCCTTCTGTAATTGCATTAATCCGGCAAAATATAGATGACCCAGACGCTGATTGTTGGAAAAGAACAATAAACCATGTTATAAAAGTGGAAGATTCATACAGGGCATTTCATACTAACATAGAACCCCTTATAATTAATGTAGACGACGATAGTGATAGTGAAACTGAATTGATATATTAACATATTTAAGTTTATTATTTCGGAAGTCGGCATGCTTTATATGATAAAGTACTGAGAACTGCCTCACCAGTTCTATTAATTCGCCGTCATCTGTATCCATTTTGGTACCTATTTTATATTGAAATTGAGATAAATGAAAAAATTTCCCAAAATGGCACAAAGCAAGATAAGAGGTACGACTCGGTACGAGATTATGTTATGTTTTGAATATCTTTTGAAATGCAATTGTTAACAGACATTCGCAGAGTGAATTTATCATAAGTTTTAGTCATGTTGGCCAACTTTTAAGACTTGTGACTAAAACTTAAGACTTACGACCAAGTGTATAAACAATTTAATTGAAAATCAATGATTGAACTTTCTTATATGACTTATTACATAAACCTTATGATTTATGACTAAGACTTAAAACTCCTGCAAATGGAAAAAATGCATAAACTTTTTTTTTATTCTGTATTATAAATATGCAGTTTCCACAATGTAAGAAAGAATAAGTACAATTTATCTGAAATGATTTCATGGTCATATATAAAATAAAATAATTTACTAGCTGGTAAAGACTATTACTTATGGTGTGCAATAATATACTGTCAAACACAATTAATTACTTTAATAAGTTTTTCTTAACAATCCATATACCTGCAAAACATATTTTCAAAATTACTATCTAATAATTATTATGTTTTTTGAGATGACGAAAATATTTACATACCAGGATGACTGAAGAAAAACTAATTAAACTCACCTCTTTCTTCTCCCTTTTCATCCCCCTCGTTTTCATCCTAAAACATTCCGATATTTAGTCTCATCTGCGGAACTAAAGTAATAGCACGCTCCCTTGACAAATTTACTAATAAACCCCAACAAAATAATGACTGACTGTGATTCTACCACTAATTCTCAATTTTCAAGAGGGAAAATCGCACTTTCATGACTTCTGCCTACTAATCAAGTTAACCTTGACCAGCGACGGAGCACAGCACTTCTACCAAGGGTGCCTATTAGTACAAAAATATTATTCCATTCAAAATTTAGCAATTCAGTTAATTGCAATTCATTGTTAATATTTATTAACTTTCATTGGCAAATATTAAGAACAATGAACTTTGTAATCGAACTTTTACAATTTGTCAAAAAATCTTAGTAGACGATCTCCTCAACGAATTATCCAAAAAAGACTTTCAGGGTCTAGGATATGCAGATGACATAGCGATTGTCATCAGAGGCAAATTTACCGGGGTATTATCTGACAGAATGCAGATAGCCCTAAACACGGTTGAAAATTGGTGTAAGCAAGAGAGACTAACAGTCAATGCTTAAAAAACACAAATTATCAACTTCACAAAAAAGACAACATTGGCCGGTCTAAAACCACTAACACTGGGGGGAACAGTGATTCCAGTTGTCAAAGAAATAAAATACCTAGGAGTATTCCTAGATCAAAGACTCTCATGGAACACACACATACAAAAAACCACACAGAAAGCTATATTTTCATTGGGCAGATGTAGACGAGTGTGTGGAAAAAATTGAGGTCTTAACCCCAAAATGACCATATGGTTATATACAAGGGTTATTAGACCCATAATAACCTACGGGTCAGTGGTATGGTGGACAAAGACACAGCAAACAGGAGCAGTAAGGCTATTAAGTAACATACAAAGGTTAGCTTGCCTGTGCGTTACGGGGGCCATAAAAACTACTCCTTTAGCTGCACTGGAAGTCTTGTTAAACCTTCCACCACTACACATATATATATACAGGGCGAAGCGAGAGCAGCCATGCACAGATTAATACATAATCAGCAGCACATAAGCCAATCGCATGGGGCTGATAATGGTAAGCTAATCGAGGAACTAAAAGCGGATAACATTTTAGGGCAACCCATTGACGCAACAGTCACGAGATATAGCTTTGCCAATAAATTTAAAATAGTTATACCAGGTAGGGAAGACTGGGAAAAAGGTGTACCCGTAGAGGCGGAGTCAACCTGGTACACGGACGGCTCAAAGACGCCGTATGGCGTGGGAGCCGGCGTAGTCGGAGGGAAACAAGGGATAACATTCCCAGTAAGTCTATCCCAAAATGCCACGATTTTTCAAGCAGAAATTACGGCAATTCACTACTGTGTAGAAGAAATTAAAAGGCTGGATAGGACGTACCGTTCAATAGCCATCTTCACAGACAGTGAGGCGGTGCTAAGGGCACTAGATTCTGTAGAGGTCAATTCTAGGCTAGTATGGGACTGTGTGCATGCTCTGAATACTCTGGGGGATCGTAGCAAGGTTACGGTAGCTTGGGTACCAGGGCATAGGGGTCTAAAAGGCAGATGAAATGGCTAAACTAGGCTCATCAATGCCTTTTATTGGACCGTAACCTTTCTGCGGCATTGCAAAAAATATAATAAAAACGGCCTTGAAAACATGGGTGGCACAAAAATCACGGGAATGGTGGTGGAATTCACCAGGACAAAGGCAAGCGAAACAGTTCATAATGGAACATTCGCAAAAGCTTACGTCAGACTTATTGAATAAAGACAGGAAAACGGTCAAAACTGTAGTAAGTCTATTGACGGGGCACCGTAAGCTAAACAGGCATCTTAACCTGATGGGTTGACAGAGACGGATCTGTGCAGATTCTGTCACCTAGAAGAGGAAACACCAGAGCACATCTTATGTCAGTGCGACGGACTGGTAAATATGCGGTTCCTGACTTTAGGAGAAGAATATCCATTGGCAAGGGACTACATGAAGGTTACAGTCTCAAAGCTTATAGACTTCGTTAAGAGAGTCGGACTGGGGGATGTAATCTAGTTTTTCGAGGACCACAATAGATCTGAAAAGGTCGCAGTGGAATAGGCTTCTGGCCACCTCTTAAACATCTATCTGTCTATCTATCGATCATACATCCTAAACTATTCAGCGAAAAGTTACGGAAGTTAATTGAAGACAAGAGATATGTATAACAGGGTCACACTTTTCTCGTCTAGAGGTCCATCAAGACGGTTTTATAAAAGACATACAAAACTAGGCCGCGGGAAGGTAGGTATATTACAAATGGAATAAAACAGAGGTATCGAGACTAAAAATTCCTTACAGGCACACTTTTGTTTCATTTATAAATGTAATCAGGCAGTCATAGACATTTTTTTTATTAATCGCCAATAGATGTAGTATATGGAAGGGGGGAGGAAGGGGAAATGCCGTTTGTAATTTTATTTGACAGGACTCACATAGATCAGATGTTAGAACCTTGATTCTAGATAGATGTGCCGGATAGCAGGCATGACTAAATCTGAATTTGATAATTGTCGTCACATATTTACGAAGAACAGAGTATTGTTTAAACCAAGGAATGTTTGGGATTTCAGGTTGCAGGAAGAAGTACTGTGTTGGTGAGAAATTGCAAAATTCCTGCCAATAATATCTCCAGTCTCTTTTTTGTTTAGTATAGTCGGCCGGCGTTGCGTTTTTTGCTAACATATCAACATACTCATTGTGTTCAAGCCCTATATGCGCTTTTATCCAAACGAAGTGTACATATTTTTTTTCCTTATTGATGTCAAATAATATTTTCCTAATTAGGAAGATAAAAGTGTTCGAATTATTACAAGGTATTTGTGGTTGTTGAATGGCAGTTAATACAGACAAGGAATCGGATAGTATTACAGCAGAAACTTGCTGTAAATTTCTAAAATATTTTATATTAGCTTCTGAACTAAATACAGAAAGGTTGTGAGACAATTTAAAGGTCTTTTCAGTCGATGTAGATGGAACAAAAAAAGCACATCCCGTACCAGTAATAGTTTTGGATGCATCTGTGTCGATAGTGACTGAGGTAGGCCAGCTTTCCAGAAGTGTTCTTAGAATATTATAGCTAATTGTGGAATTTTCGTGGTACGTTGGAAGTACATAGTAGTCCATAGACGTACATAGGATTGTCATTCACTGAGGTATTTCGAAATGCGTCACAGAGAGGTGGAGATGTTTTGTGCACCCAATAATTTGAGGTTAGGTCATACTCGTTTAGTTTAGAAATATTAGCATATAAAGCTTCAACATGTAGAGGTTCTATGGTGGTAGATTTCATTGCCCCCAGGCAGACGCGAAGAACAGTATTTTGAAAGACGTCAATCCTATTTAAAATATATTTTTTTACAATTTATCATAAATATATTTTGTTGTTATAAACGACAAATTAAAGCTGTTATATCAAAAGAGGATTTAGGTAAAGCCTTTCTTGATGAACGCCTATGATCGTGTGGAAAAAAACAAGTAAGGGTGCTCAGAATGTGCCTCAAACACTACCGCGATCTCTTGACGCATGAGGGTTGCTCTGCAACGTTTATTTTGACAAGTAATTGGCAATTTTATTATTAGATTTAGGTCTTTGGATAATAATGTTTGATTTTTGATTGGTATTACGTGGTAACTAGTGATGAAGGGAATGGAAAAAACTTATGGCAGTCAGATATAGTTTTGTAAAAAACGGTATTCTAATCGTTAGTTTTAAGCAATATAATCTGTCATTTAATAATAGATCTTGCTACAGCTATCTCAACAAGATACTTTTTTATACTTGTTATAAACATAACAAGGTGACAAAATTGTGAAAATGACGTTTTCATTATTATTTCAAGTCGATTTTATATATTCGTTGAAAATATAGCAAATAGGTATTTAGTTTTTTTTAAACGTATTTTATTTTTAGAAACGTTTTAAGGTTAGAGTTTAGATATATATAAGGGACACCAGTAACCCTTTAGAACTACCTGAATATTGATTTACAAAGCTTTTACGATTAAACAAAAGAGCATGTCTTGACTTAATACAAGAGTTATCTCAATTTGTGGAAGAGGCAACAAGAAGGGACACCAGTCCTTTTCATTTACAAATGTTGCATTACAAACATGCTACTGCAGGTTACATAACTACTTACTACTTCCTGTTCAGTTTTACATAATATTTGCAGTAGATATCATTAGATAGCTTTAGATTTAGATAATGATCCTGATTATTAACTAGGTATTTGTCACAATTATAAATAGAATTATTTTTCTATTTTTAAAATATCAATGTCATAATGATAAGAGGAAAATTAAACTAGCCACTTTTTTAAGTGAACTAGCTATTTTTTTGACCTCTGCGTATATTATTCTGCTTTTGTGTTTTGCATTTTGGCACTATATACGAGGGTTGTCTGAAAAGTTTCCGACCTAACAAAGATATTAGATATTTTTTCTTCAAATTAATTTTAATTTTTCTACATAGTCTCCTTGTAAGTCTATACACTTCTCTCAGCGATGCTTCCATCTCTTCAAGCCGTCCAAATAGTACTCGGCGTCTTTCTCTGCAAAATAGTTATTTACGAAAGTGATGGCCTCCTCATTCGACGAAAATCTCTGTCCTCCAAGCGCAACTTTTAGCTTAGGGAAAAAAAAGTCGCTTGGGGCCAGGACTGGTGAGTAAGGAGGGTGGTCAAGCAGTCCAAACCGTAATTCGTGGATTTTCGCCATGGCAACCGCTGAAGTGTGAGACGGCGCATTGTCTTGGTGAAACAAAATTCTTTTTTTCTGCAAATGTGGCCGTTTTTCCGCAATTTCTGCCTTCAGCTTGCCAAGTAATGATGCGCAGTATGCTCCTGTAATGGTTTTTCCTTTTTGAAGATAATCGATTAAGATAACTCCATGAATATCCCAGAAAACAGTTGCCATCACTTTCCCAGCCGAAGCAACAACCTTTGCTTTTTTTGGAGCCGATTCCCCCTTCGCAGTCCATTGTTTTGAATGTGTTTTTGTTTCTGGAGTATAATGGTGTATCCAAGTTTCATCTACAGTCATTAATCGGCGCCAAAACTCTGATTTATTGCGCCTAAACTGCGCCAACAGAGTGTTGGAAATGTTCATTCGAACACGTTTTTGGTCCAAAGTGAGCAAACGCGGCTCCCAACGCGCGGACAGCTTTCTCATGCCTAAATCTTGATTCAATACGTGACAAACACGTTATTTGGACGTGTTTATAGCCTCTGCTATCTCTCTAATTTTAATTCGACGGTTGTCTAGCACCATTTGGTGAACTTGAGCGATATTATCGTCAGTGGTTGCAGTTTTTGGACGTCCCGAACATTCATCGTCACCCAAGCTGGTACGGCCACGTTTAAATTCAGCAGCCTAAAATTTCTCAGTGGTAAATGATGGTGCAGAGTCCCCGTACACAGCATCCAACTCGTATTTGATTTGCGTAGGCGTATTGCCTTTCAAAAACAAATATTTAATGACAGCTCGATACTCGATTTTTTTCCATTTTCATAAAAACACTCACATCGATTCATTCAAATGATTGGCAAACAACAACTGCGCGTCCAAAATGGCTGAAATTTTAGTGGGTACCTTTCAAAGCATGCGCAAACACATTCCCCAACTTTTGTTTATGAGTGCTGCCATCTTCATGTTGAAGTCGGAAACTTTTTAGACAACCCTCTTATAAAAGAAAAAAATTCTAACAAAATTATTTGTTCTACCCCTGTATGATTTTGTTGGTGCATTTTGCCTGTAGTTAAAACTGCATTTTTTTCTAAACAGTTTACTAATAACTCCATTTGTTTTTTAGAAGTTTTTTTTTATTTTTTATTTGAATTTTACTACTAATTTTGTAGGTTATCGCGCAAACACTGACCTCACATTCTTCTTTTTGGTCACAAAATAGAACAAAACATTAATGATTGCAGTGTTTTCAGCTATAAAATTAGAAATATTTAGCGTTGTAATAACAATATTGTTATGAATCAAAATAATAACAAATATTGCTATTACGGTCCAAACGGAATACGAATTTAAACTACCATATTGTTATTGTTTAAAAGATTTAACAATATGGTTACGATAACAAGACTTAAACAGAATCGACCTGATTATTGATTATTTTAAAGTTAAATCAACGTAGGTACATCTTTAAATAGTTTCTACCCAAATTATTTGAATACTAACTTGTACTTTTTATGTATATTTAAAATTAGTGGCACTATTGTTGATTATATATTTTTTTAATAATGATTCTATTCAATTACTGCAACGATTTGTAGTTTAGCTTAAAAATCGTATACGCCTCTCCCTTTTAATTGTCGTTTTTGCTTCCCTAACCGTGTTTTTATTTTATATTCTTGCACACTAGCCAGTGGCGGATCACCGCACAGGCGCATGAGGCGCTCGCTTCGGGCCTCGCTTCAGGGGGGCCTCAGAATTGATAAAACTAATAGGTTTTGATGATAATATAATTTAAAAAAAGGTAAATTAAACATAAAAACTAAAAAAAAGGCGTTGATTTTTTATTATTATACCTTTTTTTACTGTTATATCTTGTATTATATGTTTTAATGCCAACAATAAAAAAATACAATTTTCCATCCCTTCCATCCCTTTCTTGGCACGGCCAATGGGGGGGGGGGGGGCCTCCAAATGAAGCTGCGCCTGGGGCCTCGGAAAGCCATGATCCGCCACTGACACTAGCCGAAGTCAATGTTCATCCACCCAAAACTTGAACCAATATATCTGTTAACCAGTAACTACGAATCTCAGTACGAGCCATTAATCAAATTTCGCGTTCAAATGAAATACTTGTTTAATGTTTTAGAAAAGAATTTCGAACAAGGGTGTAGGATCAAGAGCAAATGGTAATGGCAGGACAAAGGGACATGATACAGTGCCGAACTAAGAATGATTAAGAACGAAACCTTCTTGAAATATTTTTGCTATTATGAAGCAGTTGTTAGTTAAAGATATGTTTAAAGACAACGCCTATAATAAGCCTGTATGGATCTAAATATCTGAAGCTACAAAAGGAGTTGAGATAAAATAGAAGTAAATAAAAATTTTATAAATGCTTTTTTCTTCTTGTAAAGTTATTATTGTGTTTATTTTCTATATTTCCCTTTATTTTCACCAATAGAACATTAGACTCGACTAAAATCGATACTAAAATCAGTATATATGTGCAATGATATAGAAAAACCAGGAAATAACTATATAATGCTGATCTTTATGATAACTTAATATTTGTTTTACAATTACGTCTTATCTATGGATGTTCAAGTAGGTGTTTTGCATAATTTGACTTATCTGGTTGTTTTAATCTATATGCTCTTAAGTGTTCATTAAATCTTACTTTCAAAATTTCTTTGTGTTTGACCTATATATAGATACAGCATTACATTTTGGACAATTAATTTTGTAAACACCAGATTTTTTTTAACTTGGGTAATTTTATTTTTACATTTAACTATTTTGTACCAACATAATTTTGTGTTTTAAATGATATTCATGCTGAGTTGCCGAAGTTATTATTTTTGAAATTGTATTGGAAATATTTCCACAGTATGTAATATTTTTAATTTCTTTAGTTTGTTTATGGAAATATTAGTTGTAATTTATTAAATGAATTAGATAGCCATTAGATGTAGCTGTTTGTTTTATGATATCAATTTCTTTATCAAAGTTAATTTTGTCCATTGGAATTGAAAATGTTCTATATGTATCATAGAATTATTAGGTTCTAATTTATGTGTTACAGGTTGATTAGGATTTGGTTTAGTTTTCTGTATATTGAATAATTTAGTGAATTATTTACTTTTTCAGTTCTTAAATCTAGAAAATTAATTGAGTTATTTTCTTCACCTTCTAAAGTTAAATTACTTTTAGAATGCAAGGTATTAATATAATTAATAAAATATCTAACTGTATAAATATATGTAAGTTAATTTACTAATTAATAAAATAAAATCAGTTAAATTTGTATTTTCTCTAATAATCTGATTAAAATTTTAAAACAAAAAAATTAACCCTCTTACCAAAATTCTGCAAAAATCGAATGTTTTTTTGGAAAAGTGTTTGAAATGAATGAAATTTGGATTTATTGCTGAATGGGACAGAAAAATAGCTAAAGATGAAGACTATGAAATTGATTTTCTAGCTATAGTCTTCCTTACACCCATAAAAATAATAAATATGCGCCAAGGTATAAAAGTGAGACATTAATACAAATCCTCCGTGCTTCTGTAAATATTTTTTCATTTTATGTTTGCATCATCAGCTAACCTCACATTCTGTCAAATGGATTGAGATTTAGCTCTATTCAAGTTAGATTATATATTTTTCTACCTTGGTTAATAATGAACAACTTTACTACCTCAAGTCTTAAAGGTACCTAGGTTTAAAGGCTAGTAATAAAAAAAGGTTTTTTATTGTGAACATAGTGATGACTGATGAACTGTTGAGCAAGTGCAACAATTATTTTGTATTTAGGTAAATTATTTATAGTAGAGTACCAAGTAGGATAAGAAACCAATTACCCACGAATGGTACAACATATTTGTTTCAGGTTATGGCTTTGGATAATAAACTCATTGAATCATTCAGTAAGAACTATAAGAACAATAAATAACTGCCCAGTTGAACAGCCACTATACTTCAACCATTCAGTTATTTATTGTTCTTAATATGATGGACTTCCACAAAGTAAAGGTTACCACAATCAATTTCAGTAAGAACTCGATCAAATAGTTCAAAAATTGGTGAGATTAATTCCTACAAATTATTTTATGTTTCTTTTTAGTAAAAATTATGTAGGTACCTTAATGTTTTTCTTATTTATTTATTCTGTTTCTGTAGAATTTAATAAAAATAAACTTTATAAACTTTTTAATGCAATATGAGTAATGTGTATGGCACAGATAACTTTAAATGGAATGAAGAAGAAATATTTAATTTGTCTAGAGTGCACAAGGCAGTTACTCTTATAGTTTTTTTTTCATTAAAAATTTATTTTCAAGATAATATTCCAAATTTTCACTTGATGTGACCCTGCCATAAATGCAAGCCTATGTAAAAAAATGGAAATTTCAATGTAAATCTGAAATCCATCATAAAATTATGAATGAAACTTTACAGATTAGGCACTGAAATATTTAACCATAGGTTACACACTACTGAGTTACATATTAGAAAATCTAGACACAAGACTGACACAACCCCCCCTAGAATAAATCTTATATTAGAGGATTTATGAAAAAACAGTGATTATCGCTTTTAAAATGTTTTACATATACATACTTATTCACTATGTATCAACGACCAGAGATTAAATTGACAAAATCATAAAAAATAAATAGGACTACCATAATATATCTTTTATCCCCCACTCTAAAATTAACTGTAATATTAACAAATATTAACATAATTATTATCTTTATTGAATTCGTCATTATTGGGTGATCAAATTAATCTATTAATATGCTTTTATTATTGTATTAAAATTTTATTTTTTCGTTTTAATTATAAAACTTTCAAAATAAAACATACTACGTCATCTATCGAGAAAGTACAATGGTCATCGTAAAAATATTGCAGATCTCTGTTGCAAAAAATTTCCAAGAAAGATCAATAGATGTCATGTTCTATTTTGGATTAACCTCAAAAATAGTTCAAAATAAACATATTTGTGTAAAAACTAGAATAAATTTTAAAAATGTCTAAACAGTAAGTAAAATAAAATAATTAAAGTACATATTTATAGTTTATTGTGTTTTAAGATACGGTCTAAGTTTTCCAAAGAAAGGTCACCAAATTGGTCAAGTAACAACTAAAAAACCTTCAATATTTGAAGATGACTCTGACAATGAAGAACAACAAAAACCAAAAGTACCTACAGGTAAAAATAAAATCTGTTACATTCAAACCAAAAAAAGTGTACTTATAATTATTATAGTTTGATAGTTTTTATTCTATTGTTTTATTTTTAGGAATATCTAAAGGTCTAAAGAAACAAGATAAAATAAGTCAAGAAAAAGCAATTGCAGATGATCCTACCGTTTATCAATATGATGAAGTTTATGATGAAATAGAGAAAAAACGTACTGAATCTAAACTAGCTAGAATAGATTTGGACAAAAAACCAAAGTATATCAATAAATTGTTAGCAGCTGCAGACAAAAGAAAAAGAGAAAATGAACGAAGAATAGAAAGACAAGTGCAAAAAGAAAGAGAGGAAGAAGGTAAAGCAATTAAATCCTGTAAAGTGTTTATAAATATTAAAATATAATTTATAACTTTAGGTGATAAGTTCCAAGATAAAGAATCATTCATAACTCCTTCATATAAAAAGAAATTAGAAGAGATGAGAGAACTTGAAGAGCAGGAAAAAAGGGAAGAATACTTAGAAAGCATTGGCGATGTTAAAAAACAAGGTAATTTAGATGGGTTTTATCGGCATTTATATGAGCAAAAGGTAAATTATGAAGAAAAAGAGGTAAATAATGAGAAATCACCACAGACTAATGAAAATATTAAAGAAGAACCAACAAGTGAAGCAGCAAGTGAGGAAGAAGGATCTAAAACAGAAACCCACAATGAAGAGGTTGAAAAAGATAAAAGTAAAGATGAAAAGAATGAACCAAAACAAAGATCACATAAAAGGAAATATCGATCTAGGAAAAACTCTGAGGAAGAGAGTAATAGTGAACCAGAAGTAAAAAAAGAACATCTCCCATCTAATATTGATGCTGATTCTGATTTTAGTATTAACTCTTCTGATAGTGAAGATGAAGATGAAAAAGAAATAAAAGACAAGAATAAAGAAGAAATAGTAATAAAGCCAGTAACACCACAACCAACTGAAAAATCTGAGATAAAAGAAGACAAACCTGAAGAAAAAGTTGAAGTAGAAAAAAAAGTAATAGTAAAACCAAAGAAACCAAAAGTTGATATTTGGAAAAAGAGGACAGTGGGTGAAAAGTTTGATGAAGCAGTCAAGAGATATTTTGAGAGAAAATCACTAAGAGAAATAGTAGTTTAAGACAATGTCCTTATTTTTATATGTAAAATAACAAAATACAATAAGAAATATATTAAATTTATTTACATTACAATCCATTTGATTACATGGTGGTGAGTAATAGTAGTAGTTTTTCTTTTATCAAGTTTAATAAGGTAGATACTTGCTCCTGAAAATGCTTGTCACCCTTGTTGAACTAAATAAAATATACATTACCCATAACGGATTAGATACAAATATTAATCAAAAGATGTACAACTTTTAAAAAGCAACTGTTTCTTCTTATATTGTAGCAGTTTTTGGGGGAAAACCTGGACTGCTTCTCGATACATAAAATGTTAAAAAGGCAGTTTGATCAAACTTAGATACTGATGGAAAAACCATTGTTTTTTGTAAGAGGTATTTCATGAAGAGTTGGGCGCTAATAATACTTGTTTTTAGTCATAATAGGTACAATAGGTCTATTCAAGCCGCCTCCAAGAATTCCTTAACATCTCCAACTGGTGTCGCAAATGGAGGGTCACTCTTAATTCGTCAAAATCCCAACTCATCTTTTTCAGTTTCAAACAGAAACTTCTTCCCGGAAACTTCCGAATAATGCTCTGGGGGGAGAGGCTCGAACTCCGGAATGAAGCCGTCTACCTGGGGGGTGAGATACACTCGCACCCTCTGTTGGACGACAGACGTAAAGTCCACCTTGGACTCAGTCCGGAGACGAGCCAATCTCATCAAGGCATTAGGAGGAAAATCCGGCAGAAACCACCCCTCCACTCTTCTGCACACCTACAAAACATTTATTCCCCACTCTTAGTCTACAAAGCTATTCTCTATACAGCACCGCCTCCACCAGAATCACAAGCACCATCCAGTCTTGTGAACGAGCCATCCTCCGATATTCTAAATATCAAAACCGACTCACCTCCAGCAATGTAGTCTACCAAAACACAAACATCACCCCTGTTCTTGATCGATTCAAAAACCTCCAATCGTCCTATGTCCAGCGCACCCTTCTCTTTGACAACACTCTTGCCAAAAATTCATTAAAATTCCCTTGGCAAATCAATCGCCGCTCCCGAAAACCCAAGAGGAAAACCCCTTATCTACCACTTCGCTTACTTCAAGCTACCCTTAGTGATGAGAAAATGCAAGACCAAGACCTGGTTAGTCTTGGTCTTGCAGTCAAATAAGCAATCTTGGTGTTCTTGCAGGGTCCAGTCTTGGTCTTGGCCTTGCACCAAGACTCTTACAAGTCTTGCACTTTTTTTAGATTTACTGGGGTCCATTTTTACAAAAAATATAGTTGTTTTATTGTAAATTACATTTTTTTTTTTTTGGTATATTGTTATTTATTAAAAGTTAACTAAATATTTTTATAAATTCACTCTCAACATTTAAATCATATCACAAATTGACGTTGAAAGCCTAATATTATTACAAGGTGTATAAATGCACCTGACGGTCGCAGGTATATTATGAGGAATTGTAAAATTTGAAGCTCATTTGGAATATGTCCATGCTCATGCTTGGGCTGCGAAAAGATCCTCTTCAAGCTCCAGTTAGGTCAAAAACCCAACAAAAAATAAAAATGCAATTTTGCTTTTGTCATAAGATCCTGTACAGAAACGTAGGAGTGCTTCTTATACTGAATGTGGAATCTCATGGACTTGTGTGTTTGTAAATAATTTTAAAATGTAACTGGTATATTGGTACCAGTGAGCAATAAATATATGATTATATTATTAAAATCAGATGTTCCAGGTTATGTCAACTGTCATTTTGAATTGTCAAATGTCAATTTCCAGTTGTCATATGTAATTTTTAACAGTCAAATGTCAATTTCCAGTTGTCATCTGTTAAATGTCATTTTTAGCTGCAAATGTTAAGCTTATTTAAACTAACCTAACCTAAGTTCAACCGTCAATTTATATTGATTTTTTATAATGTTTTTTCTGTCATTTACTTTTATTTGAGAAATAATTACACTTTTTTTTAAATTACTTGATTATAAAAACAAATTATTCAAACCGACAACAGTGCTTTTTAAATTCCATGATTGACCACGCTCCAAAAGGACGTTACCCATATTAAATAGATTGGAGGTATGGTTAATATAATAAAAAGTACACTTTTTGGAAAAAGTGTATTCAACTAGTTATATTATGTTATGATTATATTATTAAAATCAGATGTTCCAGCTTATTTCCATAAATTATGAAATACTTTAATGATTGTTGCAATTAATACAATTTAAAATTGAGTGAATATTTACATCAAAATAAAAAAAAAGTTCAAAAACTACCTCTATACAATTTCCACATTTATACTTTCCTGCAAAAAATATCAATAAATAAAACAATATTATTGAGCAATAATATATTACAAAGATTTATCCAATAAAAAAATTATTTACTGATAGAATGTGCTACAGTTCTTTTCCAATCTACATCTTTATGTCCTGGTTTGGTGTATTTCTTGACTTTTCCTTTCTTATGTATATGCCTCTTAGTAGGTGCTAAAATGCTTCTCTTCTGCATACTTTTAAATCTGTCAAGTAATAAGTTTCCTTCTGTTTTTAAATCCTTTAAATTTCCACTTATTTCTTGTCCCAGATTAAATTCTAAATCAGGCTCTTCAAATTTATTGGCATTTAAAACTGATTGTTTTTTATTTTGCTCTTTATTTTTTTTACGAATTTCTCTCTTATTTATCTGCTTTTCATCAACAGTATTAATGTGCTTTACTAAACTTGGCAAGTTATGAATATCTGTTATTTTCTTCTTTTCTCTCTTAAGGGCTTGACGTGCTTTTACCAAAGATTGCTGTTCCTTTTGCTTTCTCCTCTGCTTTAATGTCTTTTTGCTGTTTTTAACAGCAGGGTTAATAGATTTAAACTCTGTATCACTGTCATCATTTTCTGATTGTGGATTGTTCTTACTAGGTAATCCTTCAGACATGTCTACTAACCAATTTTGATCACGCTTAGTTTCTGTAACTTTACTAAACATACCACTGGTAACTCTTCTTAAGTGCTTTTCTTCCTTTATTATTTTTAGCTCTTTTTCTGCCACCTAAAAATTTAAAACAAAATAACATCCTTACTAAGTAAACTAAATAATTGCGATGTTTAAAGTATTTAAATTTACCTCTTGTAATAAATTCTGATGATCTTCAAAACTAGGGTTATAAGACATACCAGGATGTGGCACTTCTATTGCTGGAATATCTTTAATTTTTTTACCAGTTACTTTTTTCACTGGTATACCAATACCTCTTAAATTATGATTATTTGTATTTGTTTCTACCCATTCCTCTTTACCATTTTTTGTATTTTCTTCCCATAAATCCGTACTAAACTCGCCACGCTTATGTTTAGTTCTTCTCTTAATGTCATCTAATTTTCTATTTAAATCTGCTTCGATACATTTGCGTTTTCGTATTCCCTTACTTTCATTTAATTTTTCTTTTTTAATTACCAACGCATTCCTCCGTTCTTCTTTAGTGCGGACACGATTTCTTTTTACTATGGGATCTTGAACATTTGTATACGACTGTAATGCAGAAAAACATTTTAATGGTTGAGTAGCTTTAAGCTTTCGTTTACTTCTATTTGTTAAAAGCTCTTGCGATGGTGTAACTTCAACTTTAAATAGAGCTTCATCGGGTAAAGTTTCTAAGGGAGGTCCCAATCTTTCCTCCAACCGCTTTTCTTCTAAGAACTCTTCAACGTCATTAATGTTGACGTGTTTTCTCCATGATTTTTTTAATTTTTTTGAAACTTTTTTCTTTTTTATACTTAACAATGCCATTATAGCTAAAATAGTTGAATGGTAGTATGTACTACACAAATTTGTATCAACATCCACGTGTTAATGACATTGACATTATTGACAGATCTTCTGAATATAAATTATTTTTAGGTGGCTGTTTGCAGTCAAGACTACTCATAGCCGGCACGTCACTATAAAAAAATGACATTGACATTATTGACAGATCTTCTTCTGAATATAAACTATCTTTAGGTGGCTGTTTGCAGTCAAGACTACTCACACTTTTACTTTATATTTTAATAAAAGAAATTAAAACAAGGGATATATAAATTATGAATATTGTTTTATAAAAGCTTCGGAAGCTCGTAAACATTGCTGATAACATTTTTCAAATCCTTCATCTCCATCATCCTAAAACCAAAAATGTTTAAATCAAAAATATTCTCAAAAAAAAAACTTTAAAAACTTACATAATATGGATCTCTAATAATTCTATCTCCTTGTGGATCAAAATCTCCAAGCAGTAAAATGTTTGCTTTGCTATTATTGGGTGCTTTGCTTTTTAAATCTGATATATTCTCTTCGTCCATACCAAAAATGAAATCATATTCAGTAAAATCTTGGCTTTTTATCTAAAATATACAATAAAACTTGTTCTTCACAGCTACTTATATCATGAGTCTGAAATTTGCAGAAAAAGCAACAGGCAAGTTCTGTAATTGCTACAATGGGATATATACCATATCATAACTAAATTATACACATTATAAAATGAAAAAAGTTTATTATTTTTAATTTAAAAAACTTGTGATGACTTGTTTTTCAATTTTCAAAGCTATTACAAGTACTATTCTATGGTCAAAGTGCCTTTAATTTTCAGATGAGTAAACTTCAAAATGAGTGTGCACCTATAGTAGGATGAAACATACATTTCAAACAGTTTGATACCAAGTTTAACTGCTTATTGAACAAAGCTAATAAATAAAATTATAATAAAAAAAATGTCCTACTTTTTAAGTGTGTTTTCTAAAAGTTACAGCACTAGTGCGGTAATAAATGTCATCATAACATTTTAAAAAATGACAAATTTGTGTTATGACATGGTAGTAGATAAAACACTTTACAACAAGCAAAATACTAACTTGTCGAGCTTTACCATTATATGGTATATTGTGATTTTGTAAAGTTTGTCTAGCCCTTGCATCTGGTGGCTTTCCAACATGCCATGCACCTATGGCTGCACTATCAACCACCCACTGACTTGAAATCCCTTTCTCATTAATTAAATTTTGAAAAACAGCTTCAGCAATTGGAGATCGACAAATATTTCCTAAAAACATTTAATTAATTTTTTATCATGACTGATTAATGCTATCCCTACCTAAACACACAAATAACACTTTTTTGGCCATCTCAAAAAACTCCTTAGTAATATGGTAAATTTAAAATAAAATACAGAATACAATTTTAAAATTACATTCGGTGAATTAATTTCTTATATAAACAACATGTCGTGCTCTAACTAATTGGACTGTATTGACAAGCACAAGCAGTCATTTTTTAAGGATGGAGTTATATAGGGCCACAGAACTAGGTTCTCATGGATCCAATTTTGTTCTAAAGAATGCTAAATATGGAAATTTTAATATTTATAAAAAATACCAGTCCCTATGATAGTCAATAACTTTTAGATTAAAATTTAATTGGATTTCAGATAAACCAATTTGGCTAAATTGAGGATAGCCTGTTTCTATTTTTTTACTTAGGTAGGTGACCTTTCTTCCACGAGCAGCTCTATTCTTGACCGTTGCCATTTTCAAGGTCCTTCACAAGTTTGAATATTGCGAAAGAACCGAGTTTTGCTATTTTTAACCGTTCGTACAATTTGCAATCATTCTCAATTTACTACGAGTGGTGTTTGCTGTTCGTAAATGAGTTGCGAAAGAATTTTTAAGTGATATACTCGCATAAGATTTGCATATATTATGCAGGGGCAGCTGCCCCCTAGAAAATCGAACTTGCTCATAGGAAGGATAAAATTATAATAAAACCTTAAATTACAAAAAATAGCACAAATCGCATTACGCAGATATTGAAGTCTATGCCTTGCCATTCTTTTTTAGTTCTGCCGGTTTTGGCTAAAAGTTGTTGTTTTAAAATTGAAGAACTAAATAAAAAATACTGTATATGTGTAAATAATAAAGCCTAGAACCTTCTACACTATTGTAGAGCTTTTGGCGTTGGTTTTCATTCTTCTCAAATCAATTAATCCAGGCGCACATATTGAGACGCAGGTGATTTAGGCTGTAGTTTAAATAATAACTTGTACTTCAGTGTTTAATACTTTTAATGAAATATATAAATAATACTGATTTATAATATATAGAAATAGTTATTTTTCTATGACACAATTAAACGTCAAAATCTTTTAATTGTATAACACAAAAAATTATTTATTTTTTGTAACGTAGTAACAGAACTTCTCATCTTTATTTTTTGGACTTGAATGTAGTAAGTCAAAATATAACAACATCCTCCCCATTTTGACTTATCACACAATTCTTACTGTTACTTCTTCTGGTCTTCCATACTTTGTACCCCTGTTTTTGCCTTATGTTTTTCCAGTATGGGTCTTGCAACTGCTTTGGTTAAAAAATCTGCAACATTTTCTTTGGTGTCTATGTATTTTAAATTTATTTTATTCTTCTCAATTTCATCTTTGATGAAAAAATATTTCCTTTGTATATGTTTGGTTCTTGAGTGATATGTATTGTTTGTTGCTAATTTTATGGCTGCCTGATTGTCATTGTATATTTCTTTGTTTTCTAGTAATTGGCATTGGTTGAGATCTCCAAAAATTTTGTCAAACCATAAAATTTCCTTTACTGCTTCAGTGATTGCTATAAATTCACTTTCACATGTGCTTAAAGCAACAACATTCTGTTTCTTGCATTGCCAGCTAATTGCTCCATTACTAAGAATGAAAATATAACCAGAAAAACCTTTACCATCTAAGACATTATTCCAGCTTGCATCGCAATAAGATTTTAGTGGCCTGTTGTTTTCTTGATAAGTTATTCCTTCAGTTTGTGTGTACTTCAAGTATCTCAAAACGTGTTTTGCTTGTTTCCAGTTCAACTCAGAGTATTTGGTGTTAAACTGGCTTAGATAAGTTGTAACAAAAGTAATATCTGGTCTTGTTCCTTGTGATAAATATAATAAGCTTCCGATTAATTCCTGATAAGGGACTTCTCTATTCATGATTTCAGAACTTACATCTTTGTCATTTTCCAATGGAATACTCGACCCTTTACATTCACTCATGTTGAAACGTTGTAAAATTCTTTTAATGTACTTTTCTTGTTTTATATGTAAAATTCCTTCTTCTCGGTTTCTAGTTATTTCCCATCCAAGTAAGTACTTAGCTTCCCCTAGAAATTTCATCATAAATTTGGTGCTTAACTTTTGCATGACATGATCTGCCATTTCTTTTGTATTTGTGGCTAATAATATGTCATCTACATATAAACTAATTATAGAATAGTTGTTGTTTTTGTTGTATATAAATACACAAGGTGATGAATATAATTCTGTAAACCCTATGTTTTGTAATTCGAATTTTATTGTCTGATACCAGGTACGTGCACTTTGTTTTAGGCCGTACAGTCCTTTCTTTAATCTACATACTTTGGTCCTTTTATCTTCATCTATTCCTGATGGGATTTCCATATAAATTTCATCATTCAATACTCCATTTAAATACGCTGTCGTTACATCATATTGAAAAAGTTCAAGATCATATTTGGTGGCAATTGCAAATATAGTTCGTAACATATTAAGCCTAATTACAGGTGCAAAAACTTCATCATAATTTTCACCTTTTATTTGGTTGAATCCTCTGGCTACTAACCTAGCTTTAAATTTTTCAATAGAACCATCCACATTTTCTTTAATTTTAAAAACCCATTTAGAATCAATTGTATGTTTGTCTTTTACCCTATTTACTATGTCCCATGTCTCATTGAGCTTATGTGACTTCAACTCTTCATTTATGGCAGATATCCATTCATTTTTGTAAACTGTATCTATTGCCTCTTCATATGTTTTAGGTGTGTCAATGGTATTTACTATAAAGTTTAATCTGTTTATTCTGTTTTTATTCGGTTTGATCTTCTCGGATTTTCAATATTTTGCTCTTGAGTTGGGAAATTTGCACAGTCTGGATGAGTTCCTGAGGTATCTTCAGCTACGTCATCAATTTCCGATACGTCATCAATTTCCGAATTTGTTGAGCTATGTGTAATTTCATTTTCTTCAATTGTTATTGTACTATTTTCTGAAGGTTGTTCTTCAATATTTTCTTGGTGAACTTGTATGTGTTCTTCATTTGATTGTTCTTCTCTTTCATCTCTATCATAGGTTATTTGGAAATAATTATATTTTGTATCTTTTTCTTCCAGTAAGTTGGAACCTCTTCTATTTTCCATTACTTCTGCATCCCTGACTATGATTACTGTATTTCTTTGTATGCAGAATAGTCTATAATGTTTGGTTAAGTGATCATAACCTAGAAATATTGCTGTTTTGGATACTTTATCCAACTTCTTTCTGTTTTGTTTTGGTATTAAGTAATAGGTTAGGCTTCCAAACACTTTAATATGTTCCACATCCGGTTTTAAGTTAAGAAACATTTCATCAGGTGTAGTGTTAATTTTCTTTGTGTATGTTCTGTTTCTAAGGTAAACTGCATAATACGCAGCTTCGGCCCAAAACTTTAATGGTAAATTTGAGTCGTTCAGCATACACCTCACCATTTGTATAATTGTTCTATTATTGCGTTCAGCTACACCATTTTCTTGAGGATTATAAGGAGCTGTTAACTCATGAATTATACCACTTTCTTGTAAGCATTTTTCAAATTCTTGGTTGATGAACTCACCTCCATTGTCTGATCTTATGCGTTTTATTTTCTTACCCATTTGGTTTTCAACTTCACTTTTAAATATTTTAAATTTTATTACTGTTTCAGCTTTTGATTTCAGGAAATACACAAAAAGTTTGCGCGAAAAATCGTCTACTAGTAAATACATATATAGTGAACCAGCTATTGAAGGTTCCTGTATTGGTCCACATAAGTCCATGTGAACTAATTCTAAAATATCATTTGTTTTAATTTCATCATGAGAAACAAATGGCTTTTTCACTGCTTTACCAGTTATACAGTCTTCACACTTAGGTAATTCTTTATTGTCAAATTTCAGTCCCAACACTATATTTTCCGATTTCATTTTATTTATTGTTTGAAAGTTTTGATGCCCAAACCGTCTATGCCATAATTCGGCACTTAAATTCACTTTTTCAAAGTCTTTTTCAGACACTATGTCTGCTTCATATAAATTATCTTTTCTTTTGCCTGTCATCATAAGTGTTCCATCTTCCTTTTCAATTGAACAGTTTCCATTTTCAAACTTGATTTTAAAACCTTTTTTCTCAAATGCACTTATTGATAACAAATTTTCTGTTATATTTGGCACAAATAGCACATTTGTAATATTGATGTATTTAAAATAACAATTTTCATTAGTTACTTTAACTCTAATAGTTCCACTGCTATGTACTTTTATAAAATTTCCATCTGCTAATTTTACTTCAGTACTTTCAATAGGAGTTGAGCTAATAAAGAGGGATTTATCATAAGTCATGTGACTTGTTGCACCAGAATCTAAGAACCATTTGGTTGAATAGGGGTTACTGTTCTCTGTTACTTCCATAGCACTTTCATAGCTGCACTTACATTTGCTTGCCGAGTTTAACTGTTCAACTTGTTCGGTTTCTTTTGTAGTCCTTCTATCTGCTCTATGAAAACAGTTTTTAGCATAGTGACCTCTTTTATTGCACACCCAACAAATAACGTTTGATTTCGGTCTAGGCTGTTCAGAATTTCTTTTGATAAACAAGCAGCTTCTAATTTAACTTCCGTTTCAGTTAAATTTAGTTCTTCTTCTTGTGCTTTTAATCCATTTCTAAATTCTTCAAATGATATTTTGTCTAGTCCTGTAGTCTTCATTTGGATTCTAATAGTGTTAAAAGTTCTTGGTAAACCGTTTAATAGTAAACCAATATACTCTTCATTTTCAATACTTGTGTTACATTGCTCAAGTTGGTCTTTTAAAAACTGAGCTCTAGCCAAGTATTTTTCAATATTTTCAGTATCTACTTTTTTAATTGAGCTTAACTCAAGTCTTAAATCAACTCTTCTTGATGATACTTTTCCCTCATGAATTTCTTTAAGTTTGTTCCAGATATCTCTAGATTCATCGAGGTTTATGACTTGTTGTGCTTGACTGGCTTCAATCGCTCCTAAAATCATAGATGCAGCAATTGCACTTTTTTCGTTATAGGTTTCTATTTCTTTTTGATTTATCTCATTTACTTCTGGACATACTGTTTCAATGGTATACCAACACTTCTTGGCTTTTAGCATCAATTTCATTTGATGTCTCCATAACTGATAGTTTGTCTCGTTCAACTTAGTTATAGAGTTTTGACCCTCCATTATTTTTGATTTTCTACAGTTGTACCTTGAATAAAAACTACTTTCTGGCAGAGTGTTTTTCTCGTACAGCCTTTTTTTTTTTTTAAATAGTATTAAAAATTTCCTTTTATATATTAACCACTGGTATCTGGGCCCATAACCTGTAGTTTAAATAATAACTTGTACTTCAGTGTTTAATACTTTTAATGAAATATATAAATAATACTGATTTATAATATATAGAAATAGTTATTTTTCTATGACACAATTAAACGTCAAAATCTTTTAATTGTATAACACAAAAAATTATTTATTTTTTGTAACGTAGTAACAGAACTTCTCATCTTTATTTTTTGGACTTGAATGTAGTAAGTCAAAATATAACAACATAGGCGAGGCAGGTGACACATTAATAATAATAGTTACTTTTCTTGAAGCTTTGATGGAACAATGGCCAACAAGCTTTTAGGATCAGTATCTTAAAACGGAAGAAATTGGGGAATATCCCAAAGTCCAAAGCAACTCCTTTAGCCCACAATAGAAGTACCAACTGCACCGTTTCCCATCTTTAATTGGACGTTATAAAAATTTTCGCTTCCAATCAGCAACAAATCGAACATCTGCACCGAAAGATTTTCCAGTGATATATTATTGAATTTGGAATTGGAAGTACTTAAGATTTTGTCATTTTAACTCTAATTTTAACCGAGTCTACTCTGGTAGTTTCAAAAACAGTTCTTAGCCTATTTTCTACAAAGAATTTATTGACTTATCTATGTTAAAAATTTGATAAATCATAATATATAGAAACACATTATGTTGATAAAATTGACTATATTACTAGACCTTATAAATGTTTTATAATTGCTTCAGAAGCTCGCAAACATTGCTGATAACATTTTTCAAATCCTTCTGTTCCATCATCCTAAAATTAAAATATTTAAATAACTATAATTATTTTGGATAAATATTGATGACTTACACAGTATGGATCTCTAATAATTCTGTCCCCTTGTGGATCAAAATCTCCAATGAGTAAAATTTTTGCTTTGCAATTATTGGGTGCTCTGTTTTTTAAGTCTGATTTATTTTCTTCATCCATTGCAAAAATGAAATCAAATTCATTAAAATCTCGCTTATCTACCTATGTAAAATATAAAATAAAGCCCATTCACTTAAACACACAACATATACTTACTTGTCGTGCTCTACCATTATATGCTATATTGTGATTATGTAAAGTTTGTATAGATCTTGCATTTGGTGGTTCTCCAACATGCCATGATGCAATAGCTGCACTATCAACCACCCATTGATTTGATAGGCCTTTCACGTTAACTAAATTTTGGAAAACAGCTTCAGCAATAGGAGATCGACAAGTATTTCCTAAAAATAAGTAATTCGATTTTTATTAACTCTAGGTGTTCTTGCTGCTATATTCGAACCTAAACACACAAATAACACTTTTTTTTTCATTCCAGAACATATAATTGCCGTATATCACTGTTTATATACGGTGACTATATGCACAAAACACTTAGAGTATAAAAATACATACTCTAAGACATTTCGAAGACGTACTAATATTTATTTATATCAATATATATGTATGAATATAAAGTTAAATAATATGAAATTATATAATCTAAAAAAATGAAATAATCTTTATAATAAAATATGAATAGTCTTAATTTTTCAAAAGTTGAATATAGACATATAATCAATTTTTACAAAAATGTTTCAGTTTCTTGTGTTCAATTAAAATAATACAATATTTTACTTATATGCTTATATGATAAGACGCGCTAAAATTTGAATTAAGTAGAAAACGAATAACCAATAAAAACAAACAATCTAGTTTGTTGCGCAGTAACGTTAGATAATAAACCGGAAACAATTTTCATTTATCCCCTACTCCTATAGGTAACTACCTATTTCGAAACTAACTGCGCGCGCAAGTATTAAAAAAATCAAATTGGTGTTAATACGATATAATCTATTCCTAAATTTGAACTAATGAACTCACCATATTTGTTGTTCTATTTTTAAACAGTATTGTTTACCTATTTTCTTCCGATTAACTTAAATATTAAATCTTTTATTTTGACAATATTTTGACTAGTGCAGACAGTAGTCATTCTATCGATTGTTTTGTTTTACATCACAACAAGAATTCAGAAAGTAAGTGAAACACGTACATACAATTTCACAAGTCGTAATTTGAAAATTTCGGTGTTTAAATAAGTAAGATGAAATTCCAATATAAGGAAGAACATCCATTTGAAAAAAGGAAATCCGAAGGAGAAAAAATTAGAAGGAAATATCCCGACAGAGTACCTGTAAGTACCTTTAAATAAAATTTGACATTTGTCATGGAGAATTTATTTAAATATGCTAATTTATAACTAAACTAGTTTAAATCCGTTGTAATCTTTTCAGTTTTACAGTTACACTTCTACAGTGGTATTAGATATTTAAGTATCCTGTAAAAATGATTCATTTAGCTAAAATCATCTGTTTGGTATTTACGTTTTATAAAAAGTATGGCGTTTCAAGGTCATATTTTCTTTGTGCGAATTTGAACCTTTACAGATTTAATTTTTACTTATTTGATCCATTAAACATTTTAGATAAAGTTTTTTTTCAATATGCAAGTAACCCTGTTAGTTCCTTATAACCTCAACATTTGTATCCATTATTTTGGTGATCTAATTAATTTGGAACCTAAAAAACAATGGCTGTTTGTTATAATCAACATTCTTTTATCTGTCTTTGAGTCCAGCGCTAAAATAAAACAATACAAAAAATAAGTAAAATACACAGAACAATTTCCCATTTTATTTTATTATTACTCAAATATTTTCTGTAATTGGAATTAACAACGCATTTGGCAAAGTAGGAACAAAAAAAATTCATTGGTATTTTTCAATCTTATTTTATTGCAGGTAATTGTTGAGAAAGCTCAAAAAGCCAGAATTGGAGATGTTGACAAAAAGAAATATTTAGTGCCATCTGATTTAACTGTAGGACAATTTTACTTCCTCATTAGGAAAAGGATCCATTTGAGACCTGAAGATGCTCTATTTTTCTTTGTTAATAATGTCATTCCACCTACTTCTGCTACAATGGGATCTTTATACCAGGTAATAAAGGAAAAACAGCTATTATAAAAAAGTTCTATTTCTTTAAACTGTTTCATCTATCTGGGGTTTTTAATTATAGATAAGTATTTGATAACATCATTCTTTTACATTACATACTGTTGGAAGAAAAGTTTATTTTTTAATAATAAAATGAAGCTGCTTTTATTAAACATCAATTGTAATTTGTGTTGGTTATTTAAATTTAGTACATTTAAATCAATATGAAAACATTTTACTGGAAAGTATTGTTTCTGATAGTACTACCAAGACAACAAAAACTCAATTACAGTACAGAGAATATTAATGACTTATTCTACCATGTAAGATAGTGCTACTAATTTGAAAAGGTTGTTGCTATGAAAAATGATTTGTCACATTTTCAGCTGGAATTCAGATTAGTCTGATTAATATTTATATAATTATTTCAATAATTGTTGGGAAATGGGAATAACTCGTTTAAATAAAATGTCTTTTTGTATATTTAATATATTTTATTTTACTTTATTAGATGAAAGATCTTTACTTTATTAAGGTTATCAAAGAACTGTTTTTGAAAAATATTCTTGTTTTCCATTTCAACTTTTTCTCTTTGGTATTAAACAAAGAAATGTTTTGTGGTTGGTCATCTGTACAACAGATGATATAATCCTTAATTCCAAAAGTGCTATAAAATATCACTTAGTTTGGAACCCTTGATAATAAATGTTTGCTTGTGATTAAAATCCCTTTTCAAAACATTTTTTTTATTTCCTTCTTTTAGGTAGGTTGTTAGAAATAATAAATAACATTCCATAAAATGAAAGATAAAATATAAAAATATTTATTTTTGAATCTCCAACAATAATATATTAATTTTTTTCAGGAACATCATGAGGAAGATTTCTTCTTGTATATTGCTTATTCTGATGAAAATGTCTATGGTGGTGAACTGTAAACAGCATTTCAATACTTATGACTTCATAACCTTTGTAACCTAATTAAACCATATTGAAACTTTTTGAGCAATCTGATTTTAATGTAATACTTAAATCGTTAAGATATATCTTTTTGTGATAATTAAAATTTTCAAGTTTTTTACTTTTGGGTTATTTTGTGGTTATTATTTTTATTCTTAACACTACTTTTATTTGTATTTGCAGTTCTTATGTGCACATATATAATGTTAAGGAAACTCAGACTATATTATAGAGTGTTTAGCCATCAAATGTGATAGTATTTGGTGGATTTATGTGTTTAGATATTGTAATTAAGTTGACCTTAAGTTAAAAAAAAAAATAATAAAACATTTACTTAAACTTTTACATATTTAAACTTCAACTTCCCTTCTAAATCCCTGGGACTTGTCCCTCTGCAGTAAATCTCTATTATCTTAAAATATTTTTAAAATGTTATAAGATAACTTGACCAGCATTTAGAAGGTGTCATATTGAAGATATTCAAACTGGAAACTAAACTATTTCATTTTACTCACTTGTAGTAGTTGACAATACTCTGGACTAAAAATAGAAACCTCTAATGGAATCAAACTGCTGTGTTGAGAACTGATGGAGAACACCCAAAAGAGGTAATCTTGAGTGATACAAGGCGTGTATTATGTCTGTCTTGTACTTGGAATACATTTCTAGAGAAGTGCTTGATGACATTGAAGAGGGGGTATCATTAAACAGTACCAAACTTCCCCAGTTTGGAGCCTGAGGTACATGGATTTATTAGAAAGAGTGCAAGTCTTGTTTCTTAAGAAAATACTTTTAGTCCCTCTTTGTACTCCTGATAGTGCCATTAGATTAGAAACTGGTAGAGTGAACAAACAACTCCATGGGTTCTGTATTCAAGTAATTTAACCTTGCACAAAAAATGGGGCTCTTGAAATTTTATATATTTCTGGACCTGGACTTTAATTTTACAAAAATTGGCAAGTTTTCAGCCTTTTTTAGGAGGCAAATTGAAAAGGGCAATTTTTTAAAACTATGTTGGATGCTAAATTGGACGTCATTATCCTGTAAATTTAGCTACAAAGAACTTGTAATACATTTTTATTATATAAAAACATTCCCGCTCTATTTTCAAATGTGGACATGCGCAATGCATCCCCAATCGCTGCAGCAAGGTGGCCCTCTTCCCAGTAAGACAGTAGTTAATACTTCTCCTTTACTGGTCTTTATCAAATGGAATATACAGTTAAAACAGGTGAAAAAATGAGTCAACATTTCGATAGAGGGCGTCTGACATAAAACACGATCTAAAATTTTACTAATTTTAGCATTGATCTAAACCTTATGAAAACAATTTCAATCCAAAACTTGGGGATCCGACTATACCTGCCTGATGCATACATATAAGGCGCTTATTCGGTCACAGATAGATCTAAGAAGACAGTTGTAAATCACATCGAAAAAATACAAAACGCAGCACAAAGAATAGACCTATCTCTTTATTGAATACTCATGCGCAAATATTTTTGAATTTTCCCCTTCCACTGCTAAAATATGACTACTTCTTGCCATAGAACACAACGTATTGCTACCCAGGAATACCACAATTTAAATGAAAATAAACCTTTTAGCTGTCAAAAGCTATAGCTTCTATTTGCCGTATAGCCGCGGCAGCCTAGACCATAAACCACAAAGGAGAAGTTCTAATTTTTATTTTGTTCGTGTACGCCGTTTGCTAGTTGTTATGGTGTTTTTCTTGTCTTTGTTTATTTAATATTAACGACTTGTGTGTGTACCTAGACTCTTTGGATTTACTTTACTTTGGCTTTGGATTACTGATTAATTTTGCATGTCATGCCAACATACTTTTATAAGGGGCACGAACATTTAGGGGGAACTACGAGAGTGGGAGTTGGTTCGCGCATGAGTATTCAATTTGTGCCGTTAACGAGATGGGTCTATAGCGAGCCCAGTAAAAAGTAACACAAAATGTAAAAACACAGATCATCTGAATTCAATCTACAATATTCCATAAACAAGGAAGCATACCCACCATTCTGCGTAAGCGGAGCTAGTACAATTCTCACTGAACTCCAAATGAAACTACCCATCCACTCCAACATAATTAAAAGTCCTCCTCCATGGTCAACAAAAAATTAGAAACAACCCATCCCCTGATTAGAAAAGCCTTTGCTTGCTAAATACCCACAATTTTGCCTCGCATGAACAGACGCATCAAAAACCACTGATGGCGTAGGTGCAGCAGTAAATATACAATTTAAGTTGCCTAAAACAAGCAGCGTATACACTGGAGATCTATACACTTATCCACATAAAAACAAAAAATATTCCAAGATCCCTTAAAAAATCAGACTCTCTTTCTTCAATGCACACAATAAATTAACTTAATCCAATATATGACTCCAAATTAAAATCGAACTATCAATCTTATAAAAATTAAACATCATCGTCAAAATACTCTGGATTACTTTCCAAATCACACCACGTGGATGGGGCGTATTTCGTATTCAAATCAATAGAACTTATTCACACCTATTACACATTTATCCGTCACCTGTATAATACCAACGATATCGCAACCACCTAGCCTAACCACATGGTTAGGTATGGTTGTGGTACGTGTGAGTTGGCCCTAAAGGAAACGATGAAGCCGTAACTGCGAGTGAAGTGCAGGTGGTAGTGTCCGACGACATAATAAGTGCAAGAATTGTGGCAACACGAATGGCAAATATCCCAATTTCCAGTCGAAGATACGTGATGTGACATCGGAACTAAAACGTTGGTCGTAATCAACCAATACAATATCACTACAAGTTGTTTTAACAATGCTACGAATAGGTCATACCTAACCTAACCTTATTTCTGTTCTGTGGATCACATAAGCTTTATTCGGGTTTCGTTTTTCGGACGGTTTGAGAACGATTTGCTGACTGCGCACAACTGGATGTGCAGTAAACTAAATCTAAGGACTATTTATGTACGGTTTGAAAACTATCAACAAATGAAAAAACCCGAACGCCTTATTTTTTAATATCTGACACAAAAAGTAAATTATTTTGTCCACGAACCTAAAATGTTGGATAAACTGTTCATCACTATATAGGGGTACTGTTTCATCGGCATAATTCTCATTTTTTACTTTTTTCTGTAATAATTCGGGTAAAAAAAGATTTCCTACCATCTCCAATCCATCATCACTTGCTGATGAAAAAGATGAGGATGAATCTGACGAGAATTCCGCCAATAAATCCATAATAATATACTCAATAAATTAAAATACCAAGATAATTTTAATTTAAAAATGCACACCTACAAACAATGAAAATGACCAAGCGCATGCGTCAATTAGTCCACGAAAAATTCTTACTTTTAACCTTGGACTGATTTGACAGTTTTCAAATCGTCCGAAAACAGTCCGAAATAAAACCCGAACACCAAACTAAAATTATAGAACGGTTCGAAAACCATACAAGAAAAACCCGAACACAGGATTTTTTAGTGCGCAGAATCCTGACAGTTTGAAAACAGTAATCAAGTAAACCCGAACAAAGCTATAGACATACCCATAAGTCAAGAACGATAAACATTTACCAGGATTGCCTAATCGGCCTGATTTGTCCGCCAGCTGTGTGACGTCATTGCAGTCCTTCATTATTACGTTTACCATATAAATGCATGGAAATAATAGGAATTAGACAGTATTTTTATGATTTCTGTAATACTAACGTACCACTATTTGGATTTTTAAGATTAAACACTTATAATTTATAATAAATATTCTCATAAAATCGTTTTAATACGGCCGAGGACTGCAGTGACGTCACGTGCGATCGATTTTTTGGCGAACGTACGTCTTATGGGATTAAGCAATCCTGGTAATAGTATATTACATAACGAGTGTGGAAAGTGAAGTATTACGCACGAGTGAAGTTTACCACGAGCCGCGTAGTGGCGAGTGCGGAAACGTAACGAGTGCAAGAAATACACTTTCCAACGCGTTGTGTACATGATTTTTCCTACGACCCCAATATTTCTTATTATAATAATTATAATTATAATATATTTATAAAATTTATTTTAATTGTTAGTCATGTTAAAAATTAGGATTTAAACGAGTTTATATATTGCATGGAAATATAATTAATTAATTAAAATCAAATAACCACCTTTCTCAGGAATTCACATCAAAATTCTTTATTAGCTAAATGACATTTTAATTTTTTTGTGGGCTCTATAAAAATTAAAAGTAAAATGGTCAGTCGGTGAAATTAATTGAAAAGTAATGTAATAATAATAGACACAAAGATAATTGTGAACAGAAACACAAACATAACTTCAAAAATCCACATTCGACACATGCACGGAACATAAACACAATATAAAAAAGAAGAATAAACTGTTCTTCTTTCTAAAAGTGTTTTTATAAAAATAATAATACTGAATAAAAATATGTTTATTTTTTAAAAATTTAAAAACCTATAAGAAACTTTTTTCTTTATTCTTACTTTATACAGAAAAATTTGTATTGGCAATTACAATACAATATTTGACACAACGAAGATTTAAAAAAAAATTAAATGGTCCTTGCTTTGACATTTATGTGTTTTTACTATTGATAAATTTGAAGTAAATGTCACAGATCATAGAACTATATTTTTTTACTTTTCAATACGTGTATTGATATTTACTTTTCAATACGTGTATTGATATTAGCTACTTTCTTAAGTATAGTAGCAACGGCATTTCGTTAAAAAATTTACGGGAACCAGGGCGAGTAAGACACTATCAAATTGGCAACAATGTCAGAGTGACCAGTATGATATTCTACTGAACAGTAGCGTAGATATCTAATTTTAAATTAAATAAAAGTTTTTATTGCAACATTTGATTTTAAGTGTAAATAGGACCGTCGCATGTTCTCAAACTATGTGGGTATCAGTATATGTTTTATTTTACCAAAAAGTTTTATTTTCTATAAAGTTAAAAAAAACAATATCGGTGTTATCAACTTTTGTAATATACCTAGGTAGCGATGTCACAATCAAACTCACTTGCCGTTCACTATTTGAATTTAACTGAACGCTGTAATAGTCATGTTTTTACTAAAAATATTCTTGTTTCACAAAATCTGCTAGTCATATCTGCAATTTAAAAATAAAATCTTGCTAAATAACTATAAACCCAAATGCAAAGCACTGGACTGACGAAACGGGACTCTACCTGAAAAAACTATTTATGATTTCGGTCGCCCAGCAAATATAGTCATATCTTACTGGAATTGTGAATAAGTCTGCCGATAAGAGATAACGCATTATAATTTGTCATAACACCGATATCCGATGTTCTGATTGGCTCTCGGTCCACGTGGATTGATCAACATTTCGATGAAAACTTTAACTGGGTGACTGCCCGTATTTAGAAAGATAATACCAGGCACATCTGAATGTAAATATCTGAAGAGAACCTTAAAACTGTGTTTATTATACATCTCCGTAATTGATAATTTTGCAGTTAATAACTACTCCTGGTAGAGTACTTTAATTTTAATTTTTATTGTCTGTTTTTATTACAGATACATATATTTTTACACAGTCTCAGCGAAATACGAGGCTACTATACAAATAAGTGTGCAATCTAGCACTTTCATATGTGGTCGTAGGAAAAATGTTTATCAATCTTGCCCATAAGTTACCTATTCTCTAAAAGCGAACCCCCACAATGCGAGTTATGCAACACACAACTCGCTGCCCAAAATTTCAACGATCAAGACAAGACAATAACCTTAGTAACAATCTAGAGATTCGACTACTTGTATAAAAAAACTTAAACATCTTTTTGTCTAAATGACAGCTGTAACGAAATTACTTTCAAATGATTTTCATTGTTCATTTCCATTTGATCGACTCAAGGAAAGAAGCATTTTCCATTAATTTTATTATACATAATACATAATCAAAAATACTTACAAGCTCTTAGATTATTGGGGCATTCCACTATTTTCGTGTAAGTGGCTTATTTAAATAAACAACAAAGACCATTTGAAAATCGAAAAAGAAGAAATGTAATTATTGTGACAGCACATAAGTGGGGATATTTTCAAAATTTGCGTTTTTATTTTTGACTAAACAGTATAATTTTACTTTTTAACAATGTCTAAGTAAAAAATTATATAATTTTAATTATATTTGCATTATTTTAATTGATTTTCATTTCCAAAGTTTGATCAATATAAGCGAGAAAATGGAAACTGAAGAAGTAAAATCTTGTACAAATGTTGCGGAAAAATCAAAGTTAAAGGGCGACATGGTACCCATTTCAGAAATTTCTATTAAAGAATTTCTTAACTTTTTAAGAACGGCTTATCAGGTAAAAATAATATTCACATTCAATATTTTACCATAGTTAATTTAATTCATTCATATTATATCCCTTGGTTGTTTTCTATCTTTCTTTGTAATTTGTTCGGAGAGGCTGCTTCTTCTGTAAATAAAATGTGTAACTATTTTTGTAACTAATAGAGTCCAATAATCGGACTCTATCCTCCATATATACAAATATATAAAATTTAATGTTTGTTTCCTTATTATTATGCTTTAGGTTCAAGATAGTGTTGAAAACATTTTGACTGCTAATGGTATGACCGATGCAGTGGAATGGTTAAAGCGAAAAGAAACTCTTATGTTATTAAATCAAAATAGTGTCAGTTGCCAGACTGCGATGATCGATACCAATGCCGAAGGAGATAAAAAAGGTACACTTTTCTATGCGTAACGATAAAAATTTCTAATCGTCATAGAGAAATTCTATCGTTCCAGAGCCGTATTGAGTTATTTCACGATAACAGTATATTATTCAACGAGCATACAATAGCTTATATGAGAGTAGAATACTATACTTTGTGCACGACATTCAAATAAAATTTTCTAATAATTATATAGTAAATCAGGTATGAGAGGACAGAATAGTAAACTGTGACCGAAGCATAATCTTATACATACCAATACACAAATACTTAGTCTATATATGCTTAGATGCGGAAAGCTATCTATTCTCGGCAATTTTCTTTGTCCGTGTAGTCTGTAACCATAGTATGACGTTGGGCGTCAATTTGTGGTATGATTTACATGTTGAGAGTGAATTTATAAAAATATTTAGTTAACTTTTAAAAAATAACAATATACCAAAAGAAAAAATGTAATTTACACTAAAACAACCATTAATCTTAATTTCGTCTTTAATTAGTTGTAAAGATATTTCAATAATTAACAAAATTTATAAATGTTTATCACAGCAAAAATAATGATAGTTAAATACCTCGGCTAGGAATGAGTAAGTTCATTAGCTCTGACTATAGTACAATATTTGTTTCTTTAATAAATTATAAGGGCGCCACTGAAATCTTTTTATTTTTTATGATACTACTGAAGAAAGTTGTTTTAAGCTGAGTTATTTAAATAAGTATCAATAGATGACAGAAAGATGTCAGAAAAAACTGTCTATGAAGTAAAAAAAAAATGAAAATGTACCAACAGATAAAAGATAAATAGATTTCCTTGGTGCTAAAATGAATGAAGTTAAGAATACGTTACAAAAAAATAATCCGCAAACAGTTCTTTAAAAATACTTATTCTAATACAGTTTACGATATAGATAGATATAAACGGAAATAAAAGAGAAAAAAATATGGGAACAGTAAACTTGATATACCACAATAAACTTATCTGTTAACAATAGTGGACGATCCTTCACCGCACCTTGGGGTCGCTACGGCACTGTTTAGGTGGTTTCAAATGACTATGGAAAATTACGAGTGGAGGGATGATCTGGCCAAGTTGTAGAGATGATCCAATTAAAAATGTTTGTGCATAGGAGAGCTTAAAGTTTACAAGCTGTTCAAGTTTACTGAATCTTCAAATCAAAGAGAAGAGATAGTTTAGTGTATTATATTCCAACTTTCTGAAAATTGCCTGTGTCAAACACGTGTTACATTTACTTTTCTGGCACAAAAAGTACAAATCATCATAGTCCGAAATCTACAGTTAGATGCTTACAAAAGATACAATCTTACATTAAATTTACTTTGTAACAACCTTACACACTAATCAAAATTCCAGAAATGTACTTTTACTAGCCTTTTTATAAAAAATTATCATTAATACTTTTAATTACCATAAAAAGATTCTTCGAATAATAATGAAATATGTTGAAATTCTCATCTGATATAATAAAATAGAATATAACATTCCATGTTTTATAAATATTTTAACAAAAAGGAATTATAAAATTGGAAAAAAAACATACCAATACAAGAAATGAGACTGGGAATAATTATTAAAACCTCTTGAACTCGATAATGGCAACTCATTAGTACACCTCGTAGCGTAGCTACTTTGAACTTCCAATTATAATTATAGAGACCGTATTCATTATTTTATTATTAAAAATTCTTTAGGAAAGATGGAACTAGTGGTACTAATTTAATTTAATATTTAGGATATCAGGTGCTTAAAATGTAAACAGGTACTGTTACAAGTCTTTTGGTTTGTAATTTTGAAGTACTAATGAAAGTTGTGCGAGCTAATTGGCTCGTAACCGATGGTATGACTTGTTCCTTCCAGTAGCGGCGCGTGTTTCTTCTGCGGGTAGGGCACGGTTGTGCGCCTGACGAAAAGGGGCGCGGCAGGCTACGGTTACTTTTAAAAATAGACAAAGCACTAGATTGTCAAGATTAGGCAATAGGTTTGTTTAAAAAGGAAACTGCAAGATGGAATAATGTTTGGTCTAGATTGATGCATATTACACATTATTTACCTGAACACAATATATGGCGTTCAGAGGTATATTTCTTACAAAAAAATTTTTTAAAGTATTTATATATTTTTTGTAATTACTTACGGCCTACGAATTACAATATTTACCAAGTTTGCAATGAAAAAACATACTGATTCCGTAAAATCAGTCACTTTCTTTGGGGTACTTCATAACGCTTTAGTTGTATGTTTGTATGTATAAATTAAGGGTGATAAGTACACTGCGACCTATAGGATCTATTGTGTCCCCCCTTACTTGCCATGTTCTGATGTTTTCTCAGATTTATAGCAGCTCCTCGAGTCCTATTTTCCTGAGGAAGTTTAGGACATCGTCGGGCTTCAAATCAGGTAGATCCCCCTCTTCTATTTCATGTGCTCCTAGGTATCTAGCCCTAGATTTCTGCAAGGTTTCATCCTCTTCCTCACAGAATCTGCACTTTGCTTCATCTGCTAACCCTAGTTTCTTCATGTGGCTTCTTAACCGGCAATGCCCGGTTAATATTCCCGTTAGAATTCGGAGCCTTTTTTTACTGAGGTTGAGGCAGCTAAGAGATCTCTTCTGGTTATAGTTCCCCAGTAATATCTTAGATTGCCTCAGTCTTTCCAGCTGATTCCAGTACTTGGATTTTTCCTTCTCCATTTCTTCCCTTAGTTTTCCTAAGATTACTCTACTGCTGATCCCACAAGATGGTTCTGGTCCCAAATGTGGGGTTTCAGCTCCTTTTTTGCCAGCTTATCTGCTGTTTCGTTCCCCTCTATTCCTATGTGTCCCGGGACCCATAGGAGGGCGACAGTGTTCTTCTGGCCTAGTTCATTTAGTTTGCCTAGGCATTCCCAAACCATCTTCGAACGCTTTAGTTACTTTGGCATTTGAAACTCAGAAAACTGATGTTCATGTCTTTCATGAGGCTACTACTCTAGCCGACCAGTTAAAAGATTTCAGTTTCATAGTTTTATTGGTTTGTTGGTACGACATACCTTATACTTTTTCAAATTAAGATCGTTAGTTAATCTCTACAATCACCAGGTATATGTAGATGGCAGTAAATGCACAGAAATGTTTAAAAAATGCTGTACTGACTTGGAAGAATATATAAAGAATGCAAAAGAATTGGCTGAAGAACTGGAAGTTGAAACCACAACAACAATTCAATTTGTTAAACGTCAAGCTGATGAAACTGCCCACGACGAGACTAATGTTTCTTCTGAAAAGAAATTTGAGGTAGAGTTTCTCTTGGACACTACATTATTTCAGTTGATAACAGATTTTAACAGTTTAATGAGTACTCGGACTGCTGGTCTTTTTTGTACAATGTAAAACAGATTTATGAAAAACCTGATTTAGTCAAACTCTGAGGTGACTCCAATTGAAATTAACTGTGGATTCTAAGTCAGATATAGATGGTTGTATGTTGTGTGATGAACTCATAAAGGACCTGAGGAGAGTTTTTCCAAGCTAAAGCTGATTGAAACATATATCAGCGATCGACAATCTCTCAATCTAGATCTAGAAAAATTAATTGCAGTTAGGGGGCGCTAGTAGTACTAAAACCGGCACTGGTTTCGTCTCTACATTTGAGCGCTTACGGTGGTCCCTTAATATGTTATTCAGCTATTAGTTCTTAATGAACCAAAACACAGACCCATCCACTAAGTCACATTAAGGATTCCCTGTGGATTTTAATTCGGTGTTTTCATTAGAAATAAATCAATGAAATTCCTTTGTAATCATATAGTAAATTATAAATATTTAATCCTAAACTCATTACAACGCAACAATTCTGGTTATTTTTTATATAATATCAAATTGAAAGTAAGTTAAAATGGATAAAATCAAATAGAGAAGTCGAAACGGTCGTGACGTCAAAACTCATATCGATGACAGTTTGTTTACATTTAATGTTTCAAGTGTCAATAGTGGACAATATACGCATGCGCTAATACAGAATTTATAATGTAATGAAGTCTTGCATGAACGACAACATTTTTTTAGTGAAAGTGTAATTATAATGTAATGTTAATGGAATTATAATGTTCGTTGCATGAACCGGCCTTTATTTCTGATTTTATTGTGAATTATTGGTTCTATTTGTGTTATGCAATCATAAAATGTCGTCAGTAGGGTTTGTGAAAGCATTGTGAAACAATTTACCATCCTTAGACATTTTCATGGTTAGGTTAGGTTGGCTTAGGGTAGGTTTCAATGCAGCTGAATTTCGAAATGTAAAAGCAACAGCGTAAATACTTATTTTGTGCTTTTTGCATTAAAAAATGTCTAACTGACTTATTTTTATGAAAATCAACAAAAAATAAAGAAAAGAGAGAATAAATATAAATAAAAAACTTCGCACAATCTCGCAGATACACATATGAGTAGTGACGTCAACAGTCGTTTACGCGGCAAATTTTTGAATTTGAATTTGAGGATGGAATAACTATGCTACAAAATTTTTTTAATTTAAGTTTTTTTGGTTTTTGGGGTAATTGATTCTCTGTTTTCCTGCATGATTTTGAAAAAAAATGGAAAACACGAATTGGGTTCTAAAAAAATATCAGTCTTTATACGTAGTATTTTGAACTGAACTTTCTGTCCATATTGAATCAATCATAATCAGTTTAGCTTGACCACTATCATTCAGAATCATACTAACTGAAAAATTTTGAAGAAAAGAAGTCAAGCCACTATGACTGTGATGTCCTCCATTCGCCATCAGCTCAAGAAAAATGAGCTGGAAAAGGCCCTATATAAAAATTAAGGAAGATGAACTCTTCAAAGCATTCATCAAACTCCCAAGTAGAAAAAAAGAAGAAATGAATGGAGGAAGTGGTAGATGACTACTTCTAAGATTTAACCACCTAGAATTGTATATTGATAACACCAAAGAAAAATGAGTATCGGTTAAAAATTTCTAACCGCTAATAAGAAGAATCGCGTTAATAAGGAAATGGCTGAACATAAGTTTATTTACAAAAATGTCCTTAACACCTTCCCCTTATATGTGACAATGTTGTTAGTCAACGATTTGTGCTCTATAGTTTTGTGGAGGAGTTCAACCGTAAACACGCAACAAGAAGATTCCAAATTCGGGAAGACTATCTAAAAAATCATTCACTAATTGGAGCAGAGATTCGGCTCGAACGAGTAGAAGTAGTCATATTTTACCGGTGGAAGGGGAAAATTCAAAAATATTCGCGCATGAGTATTCAATAAAGAGATAGGTCAATTATCCTTTGTTTAACAAAAATTTATTTTCCTTTGTGAATATTTTGTGCTAGCGTCAGCTTTCTTTTCTTGTATTGGTTTGTATTGCTATTATATTGTTTCACATCCCCTCAAATGGGTCTTCTAATTAATACCAAGGGGTTTTTTAAGGCCGGGCATTGGCAGTGTATTTAATATAGACAAACGCGACGTCCTTTCAAAGAGCTTTTAGCAAAAACTATGAGGCAATGAAAATTGAAAAAAATCAGTAGTATACTAGATATTATATAAAGTTATTCAATAAAGAATTTTAAAGCTTGAGAGTACAAGTACAAAATACTTAAAAAGGGAATTCAGAGAAAAGACACAATGTTTAAGGCTCTTTATTTGCTTATGTTGAAATATGTTAATTTCATGTACAATTGTTTATCTCTGTTAAAATATTATATTATTTATAGTTAAGATTTTTTTGATTGAAAAAGTGAAAGTTTCCATTTATTTTAACATTTGGTAAACATGTTGCAAACCTTGTAAGGGTTTATCTTTGTAGTAAGAATAAGGTAGACTTGCTTACTTTATTCTAAAATAAAGTAACAATTTTCGTGCAATAAAATTATTTCATAAAAACTAATGATATCGACATCCATAATCTCAAACTCTTACTATTATCATTGTTTTCAATTATTACATATTTTGCAAAAATTTTTATTTCGGATGTTCTTTAAAGGTTGATCTTTTATTTGTCGGTTTACAAATTTGATTGTATAGTAGATTCGAACTCTTGTAAACAATGAAAGTAAATAATCTTTATCGCCATATGGGACGGAGAATTCTGCATTGGAAAAATCTTTAAAAAATATATTTCCCATACTATCCTGTGTACAATAATTATTAAAATTCAAAACAAACATATTCTCTAATCTTATTAAATACTCTGAAAAATTATTGGGAGGTACTGTTAAGTCATCAAAAATATTTTTACTAGCTTTGAGTTCACAAAATGAAGTAGAATTGTCTATTTCGGATGTTGAACAATATTGTAAACAAGTTTGACAAGATGTTACAGAGACATCTAAGTAAAAAATATCCACCAACATAAACCAGTGCATTTCCTTTCTCTGATATAAAATTCCTATAATCCGTTGATTCAATTTTTATAACAGGAGAAATATTTTCGTAAGTTTTTTCCTGAAATTTTTCAATATTTTTCAATGACTTTCAATGTTATATTAAGCCACTATCGTCCATAGATATATCTTAGAATATCTTTGGACGATGTTTTTACTAGTGGAATTTTACTGGAGTCCTTTACTAGATTTTTGGATTAATAAGTAAAAAAAAAACATAAAAAAGTCGAATATTAGTTCTTAGTGGATCTATTAATCGTGTAATATTTTTAATCCATTTAAAAGGTAAAACGTTCTTTTTAATTTTTTTAAATGAACTAGTAGTTACTGCTGCTACACATTTATTTTAAGTTTATGCATCATTTTCTTAAATTTCTTTACTAAAAAACTTGTTAATCGAATTTTTGACCATTTTAGTTTTTCCAGTTCGTTACTTTGAACTTTTGGAACCTATTTCAGTTTTTTTATGAATATTAACAAGTAATGGTAACTAACCGAATATAGGTATTTAAACAGTTAAGATTTTTAAAATAATTCGCTCAACTGCTCAACCGCTCAACATTTTACAATTGAAAAAACTTGAATGATTGCCTTTTAAAAAATAATACCCCAATAAATATTCTATTTATCAATTTGATTTGAGAAAAAAAAACATATATAAATAAAAATATTGTGTAAAATCTATAAATTAATATCGTTTAATGTAAATACAAATAGCCAATTCATATTTAACAAAATCAAACATGTTTGTTTTAAAATTAATCCAGCCCTGAAATTTTTAAAGGAAACTGATATACTCCAAGAATGAGTATAATATTATTTCGTTTATCGCTTAAGGTCATTGCAAGAGGCAGCACCTCACGGGTACACTTATTCGCTCTCTTTTTAGGACGTTTTCTCACTTCCAATGCCCAGCCTTAACTTCTTTATATTTGAGAATTGTTTAATCCAATTCGTAGGATAAGAAATTTGATAAAAAGTTTTAAATCTTCCATTTATTTATTAATACATTTAAAAATTTGACAGATAATTTTCGGAAAAAGAGCACAACTTCCTTGGGAATTGGAGATTGCGAACCTCTAAAACGCAAGCTCAGCGAAGTTATATCTGAAGGTCTTCTGGATTCCGTCTTACCTTATCTTATACATCCCACTGGATCAAAAAAGAGCGTGGTGTCCATAAAAATAAACGAAAAACCAGAAAAACCGATAGTCGGCCAGTCTTCTGTAACCTCCTTGCCACAAAACGAAAAAACTTTAGCTAGAAGAAGATCGTCCAGCGATCCCGTATTGAAACCGATTACCAATAAAACAGAATCGGAAGTCGAGATACACGTTTGCGATGAACTCAAGTCTGCCAAAAAGACGTTTTACTGCAATCAAAGTTTGCTAGTTTCCAAAATGGGTTATTTTGCAACCGTGACGCAAGGCCAACGTTTGGAAGACATGGATATATCCGTTCATTGCGACATCGGGATTTTTGAGTGGTTGATGCAATGGATTAAAAAAGATAGTACTCCAGAAGCAGAATGGCCTCAGCTGGAATCCAATTTTGTCATTCCTATATTAGTATCGGCTGCTTTTCTTGAAATGGATACGTTACTGGAAGATTGCCTCTTATTTTGCCACGAACACATGAACGAAATACTCAAAACAAACACCAACCTATCTTGTTTAAATGACATCGTTCTTACCAGGTGAGTGTCCATATAATTAGATATATAAGATTTTTACGATAATTTGACCATGACGTCATTCCTAGTTAATTATATTGCCAACAAAGTAAATTAAAAATAACTGACAGTAGATGAGATTTACTTGTAAGAGCTAGGAAAATTAAACGTGTACAGATTGGTAACACTTCGCGCTGTTGCCACGAGCCAATTGCCACGCGTCATTATTGTATTGTACACGTTTGACATTTAGAATTAGCACAGACCAGTTAATGTAGATGAAGGAAAAACAACTCTGCGTGACAACACTGCAAAATTTTATGCTCTGACGTCATTGTCAACTTATCGTAAAAATCCTATAGTTTTCTTTACGTTATTCATAATATTCTAGACATATTCAATGTCCAAAATTTAATTTCAACTGTAAGGAAAGTATGTATACAGGGTGATTCGCATAAGAAACGTTTAGATTAGTTGTTTATTGTTCTTTGTAAGATGGACTTCCACAAAGTAAAGATTACCACATTCAATTTCGTTATTCAAAAGTTGGCTATGAAATTAAACGCCAGACTTGACAATCAAGAAAGTATGTTATTCAATTGTATTAATTGTTGGTTTAGTCTTGCTAGGTTTTTGTGAAGGAAACTGTAGAAGAATATCGTAGAAGATTTCGGAATCGTGCCATAATCCCCCATACAGAAACATTTTCTAATGTTGAAAGAAGAGCTCGAGAAACTGGCAAGTTTTGTGCCAATACTCGAGAAAGGGCTGTTACCATCAGGTCGCAGTAGCTATTTTAGATACTATAGCAAATAATCCAAATATTAGTACTAGAAGTTTATCTCGGCAAAATGGTATATCACAGACTTCTGTGCATAGACTTATCTGTCGCAATCCAAGAAATAAGTTATTTACAGTCGACAGAAGCAAACATGGTCCGCGGAAAATATGCCAACTAATTTCAAGGTTATCACAATCAGCCAATCACGAGCCAATGTTAACGATAATATCAATTTTAGTGGCTGCATAAGTGAGATGAAAATACAACTACAGCGACAAGGACACGCCCACCCAGGGTTCATGTTTGCTTCTGCCAACTGTAGAATGTTTGCAACACACTCTTCCCTATCTAATAAACGAGATACCTCTACAACTAAGGCTGGAACATTGGTTTATGCTCGATGCTGGAGCCCCGCCTTATTTTAATATGGATGTTAGAAATTTATTAAACCATCAGTATCCTAACAGCTCGGCTGAAAAGTCCCCGGTCTGACCTATAGATGACGACACTAGAATTAAATCCATTTCATTTTTAGATAGTATCAACCTTCAAAAGATTCGTGTAAAAATTTGACAGCTGTCGGACTATTAGTTTGTGAGATATTGCATTTTTAGTGAAGCAACTTTTGTTATTTTCAAAAAGATGGAAAAAAAAGAATTTCGTGTGCTTATTAAATATTGTTATTTAAAAGGAAAAAATACAGTTGAAGCAAAAGCTTGGCTTGATAATGAGTTTCCGGACTCTGCGCCAGGAAAATCAACAATCATTGACTGGTACGCAAAATTCAAGCGTGGTGAAATGAGCACTGAAGACGGTGAACGCAGTGGACGCCCAAAAGAGGTGGTTACCGACGAAAATATCAAAAAAATCCACAAAATGATTTTGAGTGACCGTAAAGTGAATATGATCGAGATAGCTAACACTCTAAAGATATCTAAGGAACGTGTTGGACATATCGTTCACGAATATTTGGGTATGCGGAAGCTCTGTGCGAAATGGGTGCCGCGCGTGCTCACAATCGACCAAAAACAGCAACGAATTGATGATTCTGAGCAGTGTTTGCAGCTGTTAAGTCGTAATAAACCCGATATTTTGCGTCGATATGTGATCACTACACACCTGAGTCCAATATCGACAGCCACCTGAGTGGACTGCGGCCGGTGAACCGCCACCAAAGCGTGGAAAGACTCAACAGTCAGCTGGCAAAGTTATGGCCTCAGTTTTTTGGGATACACACGGAATATTGTTCATCGACTATTGGAAAAAGGGAAAAACAATCAACAGCGACTATTACTGTGCATTATTGGAGCGATTGAAGACCGAAATCGCGAAAAAACGGCCCCATATGAAGAAGAAAAAAGTGTTGTTCCATCAAGACAATGCACCGTGTCACAAATCATCGAAAACGATGGCAAAATTGCATGAATTGGGCTTCGAATTACTTCCTCACCCACAGTATTCTCCAGATCTAGCCCCCAGCGACTTTTTCCTTTTCTCTGACCTAAAGAGAATGCTCGCGGGAAAAAATTTGGCTCTGATACTGAGGTAATCGCCGAAACTGAAGTCTATTTTGAGGACAAACCGAAGGAGTACTACAAAAATGGTATCGAAAAGTTTGTAGGTCGCTATAATCGCTGTATCGCCCTTGAAGGCAACTATGTTGAATAAAAAAAATGAATTTTGTCAAAATATTGTGTTTTACTATGGTAGACTGGGGACTTTTCAGCCGACCTGTTAATAGGTGGATAGGAAGAGGGAATAAATGCCCTCAAGCTTGGCCCGCTCTATCACCTGACCTCATCAGCAAACAAATGTGATTTCTTTATTTGGGGAATGTTGAAAGAATCTGTGTGTTCATCGCCAGTTGCGTCTCAGGAACAATTGTGAAATCGCATTACGTAAATGTACATCGATTAGACACAATCAGCAGTTACTAGATAGAGTGGATTTTAATTTTTGAAGAAGAATAAATTTATGCATAACAGAAAACGGCGACCACTTTCAACAATTTCTTTAACTTATCAATGTAAATTATAGGTATATCATATCCCTTGTTTAAGTTAATTTGATTGCGTTCCTTTTGGTACTCACATTAAATGACTTATTTTCTTGACAGTCAAGTCTGACGTTTAATTTTATAGCCAACTTTTGAATTTGAATAAACTAATAATCTCTAAGAATTAGTGTTGTGCTTATACGGTACCATAACATTATGTAATATTATTTTAAATTCAAACCATAAAAGTTAATGCTGAACTTCAAAAAACTCGCTACAGTGGCTAAAGGTTTAGGTAGTTTTGACTCAATGTCAGCTCGAGGAACCGTTGAAATGTCTTCTGCTTGAGGAAACTTGAAATAGCCTTTGGAATGCCGCAAGAATTTAACAACGTATTCGCCATACTCTTCCCTCAATGGACTAGTTTAGTAGGATCATATTAATCAAAATGATAGCAATATATATTTAGGATAAGATACCTATTTACTTATATTGGTATTCATTTTGCAATTAATTTCTCTCATTTCGTAAAATTTAGCAATAAATAATTAGTAAGTTTTAAACGTAGCGCCAACTAATAACCAATAATGAAGTGTGTTTAAAAGTCAACGTTATCACATTTTAGCTACGTTCGTTTCAAGTATTCTCAAAGAACTGGCGGCACAAAACACCGTGTCCTGTGACTAACTGATTGTACCAGTTGACAAGATATACGACAGGAGAGAAAATCGTGTTTGTAATAAACAAACAAGATCCCTATTCTTGACGGTGATAGAATAGAACAGCCAATAGAAAGTGAGCGTGGTTCTATTGAAAATGCCAAAACCGTATTCTTGAAATTCGTTCTCTCACTGTACCGATAGAAGGGTTGCTCCCCGAGAGAACAATTACTTCTATTGGTTATTTCTGAAGGAACCGCTATAACACCAAGAGAAGGTGTTAGGGATTTTTATTTTCGAACCAAAAATAGTATAGAAGTAATTTCTTTCATAAACGAAACAACAAACTAACGAAAATGACAGAATATTTTGTTTAGTGTTTTACTCCTTATTTGATAAAGTGTCAATCAGAGAACAAAAATATCGATATGTTTATCTCTTTTTAATGACAACAAATGAGAGAGGGAGAGATAAGTTTCTCGGTTAATATTAAAGCATATCGACAACATCGCAAATTTTCTACCAATCTTATTGAAACACGTCACTTACCACTTATGACGTATGAAACCATTAAAAAATTAAATTTCAAAAGCCGATTATGGCTAGAGGATTAATTTTATAAAAATTTTATTTGTACAGTTGAACCACTAAAAACCTATTTTATAAGATGCAAATATAAAAAAATCAATAAACTAGTCCATTCTATCACTTGGCCGCCGCAGTGCTTGTTTATCTTTTTTTTATCTTTAATAATATTCAAAAAGGCCGATTAGAAAATTTGAGTTTTTCATTCCATTTTTCTCGGAAAATACTGGATAACCCGCGAATTTTTTTACGAAAATTTACTATAGAAACCAGTCACTTCTTAATGTTAATATTTTTTTGCGAAATTCGTGTCTTCTTATTCTACACCGGACTCAAATCTGTGATTTGTAATTTTAATATATATGCCTGATTTTTACAGATTAGCTGCCATGTATACTAACGTTGAAGTAGAAGCAGTTAAAGATAAGAAAGATAAAATTCAGTCTAGACTTTTTACGAAACTCATACAATCCCTCGCCGAACCTGAACCCGAAAGTGTAAGAGGTCATTGGTGTTCATTAGCGAGGGTGTTTCGCTGTGAAAAATGTCAATTACTGATCACCCCTGATGTAGCGACTAAGATTCCTTGCTTACCTCCCTGTATGCGACTTCAACCAGACGGGACGATAATCAGCTTACACATCAGGTATTAATTATGCACGCACCTCGCACAAAAGAGGTTTTATCCCTTGAACCAACATTGGGAAAATATCAGAGTTAAGTACCTACCAATATTTTTAGGGATCCAAACTGGGACATAAATACCTACATCGTCAAATTGTTCAAGACTTTAAAATCTTGGAGAAAAGTGTACTGGAGACTTTGGGGAGATGCTCATTTTCTCTTTTGTTCTACTTGTCTGCGATATTTTCCATCTAACCAAATAGGATGGTGTCGGTACCATCCTGATACACCACAATTTTTTACATTGGACGCACAAAGAGCACCGTTGCCTATAGGAAGGTTTCCATGCTGTGGCGAAAGGGCTTATAGATTTCAACTGCTTGAAAATTTTAACGGTTGCAATTTCAGACAGCATACGGTAAGATAAATATATGTTATGTTTTATTAATCAATTTACACACTAATTTATAAAATATAAAGTTATATTTTAAGTTATAGTTTATACAATGCTAACAAGTTACTAAAAAAAATCACAAAATGTTTATTCAGTTGCTAAGTACCCTAAAAATGCATTTAAAATTTATATTTTTAAATTTCGCGCGCGTAATTTGACGATAATCATGTACTCTGTGGTCGTGACGTCAGTTCGCTGCGTAAACAAATGCGCTAATTTTCTATATCTTAATTGTAAATATTTTTATCTCAAAAATGAGCCATTATTCCATTTATCTTTGGTATGCTGTTTCGGAATGCAAGAACACTAGCCTAAACACACCGGACAAATTTTGGATTCAAATGCCAGGTGATTTAAATTTGAGAAAAACTTGGTAAAAAATTGCAAAAAGAAATTTCGAATCATTACACAATAAAACCCGTTTGTACTTTTGTGAAGATCATTTTGATAAAGTTTTTTGAATAAAGATCATGTTTGGAGGTTATAAAAAGCGAGTAAAATGAGTTGACAACTGTTACTTTCTATACAGGGTGTACCCTGAGTCCTTCAGAAGTTATGGACACGTTTATTTTAATATCGTAGGTAAATCAACACTCTATATCTTATTGTACGTTGAAATAAAAAAAAGTATTTTGCCTAACAGAGTTTCATAATATGATACAATATCACCGTATTCTTTTTCCCTTTTGTATACAGGGTGGACGATAACTCGAACCTTTCATTTTCTCTCTTCTTTCAAATGGAACACCCTGTATTTTGGATCATAAATAGAATATTCGATTATGTAACTTTAATTTTTGTTAAGCATTCCCTATACCCAAAGTTTATGAAAACAGAATTATTTCGTAATATTTATTATATTTATTGTAAACCATAATTATTAACACTTTACACTTTGAACATTTAATTTAATGTTATGGTTAGAATTATACTTTTGGAGACTTGTTTTATTTAGAATAAATTGTTTATTAAAATTTATTATTTTTAAGGATTGTTTGTTACATTCAACGTTTATTGCTTTCACATCATAGGTTAATACAATCACTGACAGTATGGTTATCAACTACATGCCAACTATATCTTGGAATTGAATGCAAATTTCCAATTTCAAAAATAGCAAACGCCTATAAATATATTAAGATTTTATTTTTTCACTGTTCTTTTGTGTTTTAGAGTACAGTATGAAATAAAATGTACGTCACACGTCCGGTAAACTTTTACAGTAGTCACTCTATGTACTTGATAAAAAAAACAGAAATCGTTACAAATCTTATTTAGGAACAGAGCTGGGAAAGATACTTTAAAAAGTATCTAGATACAAGATACAGATACTTTTCCATGAAAGTATTTTAAGATACATTTATATAAAGATATTACCTACTAAAAATATCTTAGATACAAGATACTTTTACAAGTATCTAAGATACTTTCAAAAAATATCTTAGATACAAATATTTTTGGTTTATTAAAGAAATACCTACTACATTAGTGCAAGTTTATTTTAAACAGCATTTCTAGATTAAATGAAACTCTGAAACACAGGAACATACAAATAAGAAACTCAAAAACAAAATTTCGAAATTAAAACCTAACACAAAAAACTACTACTAGGTATTGCAAACAAAAAAATCATAATTAAAAATAATAATACTTATTTATTAAACAAAGTTTTTATCTTGATTGGCTGAACAAACTGAACATGTGGCTGTAGACTTCGCGCATCGTATAAAACATATTTATGGCATAAAGAATCTTAGATACTTTTAAAAAGTATCTAAGATACTTTTCAGTATCTAAGATATTTACAAGTATCTTAGATACTTTTTAGTATCTAAGATACTAAGTACAGATACTTTTAAAAAGTATCTAAAAAATTTAGATACTTTTGCATAAAATGAAAAAGTATCTAGATACAAGATACTATCTTGTATCTTAGATACTAAAAAGTATCTATTTTTTTAAGATAGTCCCAGCTCTGTTTAGGAAATGGTAAACTTACTATTTTAGGTACTTGCAGAAGACGTGAGGGATACATCAGTATTTGCTATGTTAGAAACGTACAGGCATTTGATTGAAGAAGAACCACCTCAGCTTTTATTTCCGGAAAAATTAACTAGACTTGTTGCTAGAGGTAAGTTAACATAATAAAATATGTTATTTACATTTTCCCCTCGATTAAGAAATATTGATTGAAATTTTTAATACGTTTATGTTTTAATTAATATTGTTTTCTTTGGTAATTTACTCTTATATCAAATTCATTCTTCTTGCGTTTCACTTTAATGGCCATGCATGACTTTTTTTACAACAATACAAATAAAAATGTTTATTACATACAGGGTGTTTCAAAAAAAGGTAACACCGTCTCTAGGATAGGTAAAAAACTGAAAAATAATTGGGGTTTGCTTAGTAAATTTTTTTTCTAACGCCATCCGTTTTCAAGATAAATTTTACATGGCAAACTTAGAGAAAAGCGAACTTTATCATTAGTTTATACCAGGAGCGATTATTACTTCATAATTTTCAAATCAAATTATTCCGAAAACGGTACATAATATCGAGTTTTACCAAGAGTACCTTTTTGGTGTAGAATTAAACGATGTTTATGTTCACTTGGAGTTTTGACTAATAATTCTACCCTAAAAAAAGTTATGTTGAATAATACGTTGTATGAATCGTGTAACTAGCGCCCTCTATGAGAGTTAGTTATAAAAACAAATTCATGGGATATATCAGCTTCCAAAACATATTCGTATAAAATTTCATTGCAATGGTGCCAGTAGTTTCGGCAAAATCGTAAGAAATGTGTAATTTTTTATTTTCTTCAACGCCCTTTATCTTGAAAACTGATGGCGTTAGAAAAAAATTTTACTAAGCAAACCCCAATTATTTTTCAGTTTTTTACCTATCCTAGAGACGGTGTTACCTTTTTTTGAAACACCCTGTATAAGATCGTGCGCCCTCGCCTTAAAGGTAAAACGGCGCCCTCTTGTCTTCGAATAAAAAATGGATATGTTCGTTCTGAAGTTACGAAGAAAAGTTTACAATCATTTGAGAAGAGAGCTAAAAAGGAAAGAGAAGAACAAGGTAGTAGGGAGAGGGAGCCACTTTACATTCTTCGGAACAACACATTGATGAAAATTGTAAGAATTCTTCGTGATGAAATCAAAAATAGTTTATCAACTTGTGTTAGGGAAGCAGTAAACTTTTATTCAACACGATAACAGACCTCGTTAATGGCTCAAATGTAATACTCATGCGCGAACCAACTCCCACTCTCGTAGTTTTCCCTAAATGTTCGTACCCCTTGGCAAGACTTTCAATCCGTATATTATTATGCCTAGGACTATAAGAGGTTAGCTCATTGTTTATTTTATTTGATTTTTATTGTTATACGCACTAATAAAAATTAACGAAATAAAAATTGGAAATTCTTCTTTGTGGTTTATGGCCTGAGTTGCCGGGTCTATCCTGCAAATAGAAGCTAGTTTTTCACAGCTACAAGGGTGTTTTTTCATTTAAGTAGTGGTATTCCTGGGTAGCAATACGTTGTGTTCCATGGAAAGAAGTAGTCATATTTTAGTAGTGGAAGGGGAAAATTCAAAAATATTCGCGCATGAGTATTCAATAAAGAGATAGGTGTATTGACATTTCAGGAAATGACTAATGTTCATACGTAGTTTGATTTGTAAATGGAAGAGAAGTACAGGAACGATTGTTATGTGTAATATATCATCTAAAGCTGAAGCTCTGATGGATTCTTTAGAGTGTACTCTAAACATTAGTGGCTCTTATACCGGCCTTACTTCAGAATTAGCGGAAAAATTCTGAATCACATCCCCACATGGTGCTATATACCTAGTGCTTTTAACCTAGTTCTGTTCGACACAGCCCAGATCCTTTCAACAACTATAACATTTTTTGGGGTTTTACAAGAAGCACCGATAATTTTTAAGGGATCGCTGAATAGGCAAGAAAATCCGGCCTTCGAACTTGGCGCGATTGGTGCAACTCGTTGGCGAAGTAGAAGTGAAGACGGGCCTAGTTGCAAACTATATACGAGGGTTGTCTGAAAAGTTTCCGACCTCAACATGAGGATGGCAGCACTCGTAAACAAAAGTTGGGGAATGTGTTTGCACATGCTTTGAAAGGTACTCACTAAAATTTCAGCCATTTTGGACGCGAAGTTGTTTGAAAATCATTTGAGTGAGTCGATGTGAGTGTTTTTATGAAATCGAGTATCGAGCTGTCATTAAATATTTATTTTTGAAAGGCAATACGCCTACGCAAATCAAAGACGAGTTGGACGCTGTGTACGGGGGCTCTGCACCATCAATTACCACCGTGAAATTTTGGACTGCTGAATTTAAACGTGACCGTACCAGCTTGGGTGACGATGAACGTTCGGGACGTCCAAAAACTGCAACCACTGACGATAATATCGCTCAAGTTCACCAAATGGTGCTAGACAACCGTCGAATTAAAATTAGAGAGATAGCACAGGCTATAAACATGTCCAAAGAACGTGTTTGTCACATATTGAATCAAGATTTAGGCATGAGAAAGCTGTCCACGCGTTTGCTCACTTTGGACCAAAAACGAGTTCGAATGAACATTTCCAACTCTATGTTGGCGCAGTTTAGGCGCAATAAATCAGAGTTTTGGCGCCGATTAATTACTGTAGATGAAACTTGGACACACCATTTTACTTTAGAAACAAAAACACAATCAAAACAATGGACTACGAAGGGGGAATCGGCTCCAAAAAAGCAAAGATTGTTCCTTCGGCTGAGAAAGTGATGGCAACTGTTTTCTGGGATAGTCATGGAGTTATCTTAATCGATTATCTTCAAAAAGGAAAAACCATTACAGGAGCATACTACGCATCATTACTTGACAAGCTGAAGGCAGAAATTGCGGAAAAACGGCCACATTTGCAGAAAAAAAGAATTTTGTTTCACCAAGATAATGCGCCGTCTCACACCTCAGCGGTTGCCATGGCGAAAATCCACGAATTACGGTTTGGACTGCTTGACCACCCTCCTTATACTCACCAGATCTAGCGGCTTTTTTTTGTTCCCCAAGCTAAAAGTTGCGCTCGGAGGACAGAGATTTTCGTCGAATAAGGAGGCCATCACCTTCGTAAACAACTATTTTGCAGAGAAAGACGCCGAGTACTATTTGGACGGGTTGAAGAGATGGGAGCATCACTGGGAGAAGTGTATAGACTATGTAGAAAAATAAAAATTAATTTGAAGAAAAAATGTCTTGTATCTTTGTTAGGTCAGAAACTTTTCAGACAACCCTCGTATATATACACATATATATGAAGATTTGATATTTGATGAAAAAAGGATTTAGGGAGATCCCACATTGCTGTACAGCCGGCTCATTTGGTAAGAAACTGTGGCCCAATAAAAATTCACTGCATGAGCTGTAGAGGGTTTGCTTAGTAAAATTTTTTTCTAACGCCATCCGTTTTCAAGATAAATTTTACATGGCAAACTTAGAGAAAAGCGAACTTTATCATTAGTTTATACCAGCAGCGATTATTACTTCATAATTTTCAAATCAAAATATTCCGAAAACGGTACATAATATCGAGTTTTACCAAGAGTATCTTTTTAGTGTAGAATTAAACGATAATGTTTATGTTCACTTGGAGTTTTTCAATAATGGTCAATTTACCCGTTGAAAAAAAAAAAGTTATGTTCCGAATACCGGATACGTAGTATGAATCGTGTAACTAGCGCCCTCTATGAGAGTTAGTTATAAAAACAAATTCATGGGATATATCAGCTTCCAAAACATATTCGTATAAAATTTCATTGCAATGGTGCCAGTAGTTTCGGCAAAATCGTAAGAAATGTGTAATTTTTCATTTTCTTCAACGCCCTTTATTTTGAAAACGGATGGCGTTAGAAAAAAATTTCACTCAGCCAACCCCAATTATTTTTCTGTTTTTTACCTATCCTAGAGACGGTGTTACATTTGTCTGTTTTCAATTTCGGAATTCTCTTTATCTATGTAGCTTTAGCCATGTAGGGATTATATAGATAGATAAGAAATATTTTATCCTAATATTGGATATCTGATATTAAGACAATTTGACCATCCGATATTAGGCAAATTGTCTCCTGTTGAAGGTCAAGGTTATGGCACAAAAAAAATTATAATAATCCATTGTCCGCATGCACTGAATTGAAGTAGACATATTATAGACTAACTTAAACTACAGAGACAAATTTAAAAACTTCCTGAATGTCTAAAAATTACGTTTTCAACTAGCACGTTTAAAAACTCGGAATGTGATAGTTCGGTATAAGTCGTACTAGAGGCATCTATGTTCTATGAGATACACTAAAATATTATTAGAGAGCTTGGGTTAAGCTCCATGATAAACTGTAGACGGGTTTCTTTGTAATCAGAACCTTTTTGGAAACTAGCTGCTTTGATAGTCTATCATACGTCATACACAGTTGACTTTATAAATGGCCTACTGACGGTTCAGGTCCAAACTGCCTCTTTGGTCTATAAGTTAGTGTTATTGCCTTCTGAAATGAAACGCCCCCCATTTAATATTGTAGTTACAAAGACACTTACATGAAATTTACTGTACTTCAGCATACCAAAGCATCCAATCAAAACACCAAAAAAATTTGGTACAATAAATAATGTAGACCAAATTAAATTATAAATAAAATTTATTAGTCCTATTTATATACAAATAATTATTTTCTCTATTGCACTAATGTATTAATACTTTATTTTTTCCTCAAACACAATAATTGAGTTTTCATCTTGGCCCTGCATTGCTTCATAATATCTTCTACTAATGCTACATCTGCTTTTTCTAGCTTGGGAACATGTGTAAAAGCTTCTTCAAAGTATCCCTTCGCGTTATCCGATAAATAATCCTTAAAAGCTTCTTTTAACACCTCAATGTCGACCATAGCTTGCTGGGCACCTTCTCTACTGAATTTCTGGACGCAAGACATCAATCTATATAGTTCCTCGGCAATAGTTTCTACTATTTTAACCAGAATAATGTCTAAGAGATTTGCAGACACATTATTTATTTCCGAATGTACGTTAATAAGGTTATTGATACATTCTTTAGCGTAAGGGCGGATATCGAGAGGGGAAACGTTAATATCCCAATCAAATCGGCCTAGATACATTGATGGTTCTATTGTGCCTACAAGAGGATCGCATTTTTGCTCTAAATACTTCTCCAAAATAGATTTTTCCAGCATTTCGAGATTGTTTTTGTTGGTTCTAATAGGGTTTTGGATAGACGTGAATCCAGTTTCGTTGAACTTTTTGCAAACATCGTCTAAAACGATATTTTTAGTAAACATACAATTAGACAATGTAATTAACAGTCTATTTTCCCAAGTAGGAATGTCAAGAGCAGGTCCCGATTTATGAGAACCTATAGGAGTACCAATCAATTGAGAAACCACTGGAGAATTATCATCACAATCATCATAATCTTCAGTAGACGATAAATTGTTTAAAACCTCATAAAATGCTGATAAAATATTGTCTACTTGTTTTTCGAGTTCTTTTTGAGCTGAGCGATTATCTAAGAGAGAGCTTTCTCTTTGTTCGGCCGACAAAGCAGATTCCTTTACTATCTGTATTACATCTTCTATCAACCTTAGAAATTTTAAGGGTAATTCAGTTACACCAGTGTATTTTCCATTGAAATTGATCTTCCAATTTTCCGGTAGCTGTTTTATTTGTTCAGCAGTTTGTTGAAATAATATACTCATACAATGAATGCGTAAATCAATGAGTAACCCTGCAACAATGTCTAGAGCCTCATTAGGTAAATCTAGTTGGATTAAAGTGGAATAAGTTGATCTAACTGATCTAAGAAGTTCGGGAAGATATAAAGCCACTTCATCGCGTTCTAGTGCACTTAGAGAACCATACTGGGCACGCTCAGATTTTTCTAAAGTACCAGGAATGATACTCGCTCGTACATACTTGGAAAAAGATTCAATTGCTGTCAATACCATGTGTTTATATTCCACCTAAATAAAAAATTGCTATTAATAATAATCATGAGTACCGTCGATCGGGGCTACTTATTTGACGGTTTTTTTTTCAGATTTTTATTGATAAAATTTTAATGAGGCAATATCCGATTACCAAAAAATATCAAAAACGTTAAGTGAGCCTAATGGGATCTATATTGCATATTTTTTTTATAATACTTTTATTTCTTCAGAAAAAAATGTTTGCACCCCCATCAAAGTTATAAGGTAAATGGGGCTACATTGATAAGTAGGATAAAATGCACCTAAAGTCAATGAAGCCCCAACATATTAATATTAGAAAATAGTACTAAAGCTTCCAGAGATGCACAAAGAAAAATTGATATCGAAAAAATAATTTTTTTTTAAAGAAAAGTATAATTTATTAATATGAAGTAGCCCCAATCGACGGTATATTAAAATTAAAAAGTTTTTCTCACCTGTCTTCCCGCTTCGATTTTCACTTGCAGTTCCCCAGAAAAATATGCAAGTCCAATTTTCCACAAATCAGGAAACATTTCTGAAGTTACTGCACAAATTTCATCAGTAAAATTAACACAAGCAGGTACAGTATTAACATCTATTTGTGATTTGGAATATTTGGAAGCTGAACTATATTTCTTAGCACTATCATCTTTATCTGTAGATTTGTGAAAATTGTATATTTCTTTAAACTTATGGTTAATGTGTTCCCATCTGCTTTTGATTGCATCCCAAGCTGCATCAAAAGGACAGTCTAGATTTACTAAATGTCTGATAAGGCGTTTTTGCTGCTCTACTGTTATTGGCATTGTTTGTAAATCTGTATGTAGTTTTGTTTGCAATTCAACTATACGTTTTTCCACTTCATTTAAGGCTTCCCTAAATATTGGAACTTCAGTTTTATTAAATAAATTCTTAACTCTCATGTAATCATTTATAACTATATCATAATCTCCTTTTTTAATATTTCTTTCTATAACACAAGGGAGACAAAACAAAAATTTGTATCTGTGAAGTACGTTTAAAGCATTTCTAGTTTTCTCAGCCCTGTCTTTTCTAGTCAAAACATCATCAAATAATTTTCTAGCTTCCCTTTCTGATTCTTTAATAGCTCTTTCTAATTTTATTGTTGGAGTACTACCAAATACTGATGTGTCTTTTTCAAATTTTTCTCCCAAGTTAACAAGAGTATCAATTTGATCCATTACACTATTTAGATTTGCTTTTAAAAATGAAAGTTGACCTTCTTTTTGACTTTGCACCTTCCTAGTTAAATATACAAGACCTGCCTTTAAATCATTAAAGCTTGTGGTTTGATGATTTTCTAAGAGAAACCAAGCTGGGGAAAAATTCTGACTTCCAATGTCTCCACATTTACCTAAACATATTTTGTGTTAACAGAAAGAATTAGAATAATTATAATACAATACCTGGAAAATAAGTTTGGAGATCTTCCTCACTAATTTTATTTTCTGATTCTTCCACTGACAACCCTAAAGGATCTTCTTGTTGAAAACTACTTGGACTTAGAGAATGACGTCCCCATGAATACATAGGTGTTTCTTCAACCCACACTGCACTTTCTTTCATTGGACCAATAGTGGCTAAATGGTATCCTCTAAATGTAACATTACAACTGCCAGTGCCCCCATATTTGGTTGTTACTATAACATCACCTTTACCTTTTATAGGTCCTATAATAATAGTAAATAAATAGTATTATTTAGAATATATAGTAGTATTTACAATATAGGTAAGTATGTTTTACCTGAAATTGCTATAATTTTATTTGGTGACTTCCATTCTGCTGTTAAAAGACAATCCATGCCACAAATTGTAAGTCCTATAAGATCAGAGGGTTGGCCACCGAAATTTTCACCCCGGATTTTAATTCTAGTCCCCGGTGGCCCCTCATTTGGAGACAAACCTGTAACTATAGGGGGCGGAGCCATACTTTTAATTATATAAAAAATGTATTTATAAAAATATCAATTTTTTCTTGAAAAAGTTTGGTAATTTTTAGTAAACATTTTTAGAAACCAAGAATAGTTACAGAATAAATTTATTAAAAGTTAATAAAAACAGATAAATTCGCTATATAACCTTAGTACTCTACTCTTTTATTAAACGTCAAAAATCAAAACATTCTATGACGTATTGTTGTGGCTGAAATAGATAGAAATAGTCACTAAGACCAGAGACAACCACAAGCTAAGAAAAAAATAAGAATTTTACTTTAATTTTGACCGCAGGCAAACACGTTCATATTATTAAGGTTAAATTTGAAAATAATGGGTGCAACAAAACCAATATTTCGTGAGCTAAACGCAGACGATCCTGAACCAGAGACTACCGAAATAGAATCACTCTGTATGAATTGTCATGAAAATGGTGTAACAAGACTTTTGTTAACAAAAATACCATACTTTAAAGAATTAGTATTGATGTCTTTTAATTGTGAACACTGCGGATTCCAGAATAATGAAGTTCAATCTGGAGCTCCTGTTGCCGATAAAGGTGTAAGAATATCATTAAATGTAACAACAAAAAAGGATTTGAACCGACAAGTAGTAAAAAGTGATTATACAAGTGTAAGAATAGAAGAATTAGGTTTTGAAATACCATCAAAAAGTCAAAAAGGAGAAGTTACTACAGTGGAAGGTATTATTAATAGAAGTATATCAGGATTAGAGCAAGATCAACATCTTAGAAAAATTCAGCACCCTGAAACAGCTGTCCAAATTGACGATTTTATAAATAAATTAAATAATTTAAAACAAGTAGAAAAACCATTTTTAATAGTATTGGAAGATATATCAGGAAATAGTTTTATTGAAAATCCAAATGTTCCTAGGGTAGACAGTAACTGCTCAACTACATATTTTACAAGAACCAAGGACCAAGATCATGAACTAGGGATATTTACACAAAATGAAATTGCCGAAGAAAAAGAAAGCAACATTCTACATCCAACAGAAGAAGGAGAGTTTACTTTAAATGATTTAGAAGGAGAGGTTCTACAGTTTCCTACAAATTGCCCTTCTTGTAATTCTCCTTGTAAAACAAATATGAAAATGACTAACATTCCCTATTTTAAAGAAGTTGTTATAATGGCCACAGTATGTGATATTTGTGGACATAAAACTAATGAAGTTAAATCAGGAGGTGGTATAGAACCAAAAGGTCTGAAAATAGAAGTTGATGTTAAAAGCAGAGCAGATTTTTCAAGAGATGTACTTAAATCAGAAACCTGTTCATTAAGCATACCACAACTGGGTCTTGAAGTTGGACCACATGCTTTAGGAGGACGTTTTACTACTATTGAAGGACTACTTCAAGCTATAAAAGATCAGCTTAGTGATCCTATGCATTCTCGCATTTTTGGAGATTCTGCTGATCCAAAATCAAAAGGAGAGTTTGAAAAATTTTTAAGAAAATTTGATGAGATTCTAGAAGGAAATTTAATGGTCACTGTTATACTGGATGATCCAGCTGGTAATAGTTACATTCAATCAATGAGAGATGATAGCCAACCTGATAATGGACTTAGAATATGTCACTATGAAAGAAGTTTTGAACAAAATGAAGAGTTAGGTGTAAATGACATTAAAACTGAAAATTATGAAACCCACTAGAGCCTATATCAATAAAATGAAATGTTTTATTTTAAATTAATAAATATTTTATTGTTTATAGTTGTTTCATTTGTGCATTATTCAATCTTAATTTTAACCTCACTCAAAAACAGAACATGTTTGGTATGTAATTATTTTTGTGTTTAGATCCAAACGTTTCTGACAAAAAATTCGTATGTAAAGAAGTTTTCTGGTGGGACGGTTTTGAAATAATACCGCCTCGGCCAAAACTAGGCTTACTGAGTAATTTTGCCAATCGTTCCGATTGCTCACAAGATTTGGAAGAAAGTTCTGCGGAATGTAGCGAGGATGAGTGGACTACTACCGGTTCATCGGATACAGAAGGAAGTGCCGAAAGCAACCCCAAACCAACAGTGAAAGTAAGTTTGATTAAATGTAGGAAAAATCTCATATAGTACAATCAATTTGTCATTTTTAATGTAAAAAAATACCCACCAATAAGAAAAGTTGTAGACAATACCCCCTTATCCCTCATTTTTCAAGTTAAGCTTTTGGGATGCCCCTCTAACGATTTCTGCAAAAAAAGTGACAAGGGTATTTTTTTCCAAAAGCGGCCTTTTTTCGTGACAGATTGACTGTACTAATATATTTATCCCAAAAAATTAGCACTTAATTATAAAAGAAAGAATTTTTTTTATTAAATATCTCGTTTCTATGCAGTGGATTTATTATTAATTTTGTATTGTAGCCTGTGAAAAGGAAGCAAAAGAGAAAACTTGAAACGAGCGTTTGGCAGCCGAGTATGTCAGCTAGAAGTAATCAAGACATTCAACGTGCATACGAAGAAAAAACCATTAAAGATATAACGGAATTTTTGAATAGAAACGTAATTATAGATACTCTTACTAAAGGAAGAGGAGTATCTAAAAATACAACACCTGTTGGTATGTAGGTACTTTCTCGAATGAGAATATTTTTACAATGATTACAGTCTGGAGACTGAATAGTAAATTTTTTTTAACGATATTAGGCTATTAAATTTCTTCTTCTGCGACTCGACTTATTTTATCTTGAATCCAAAGGCTGCAACAAAAGACTGCCACCAGATTCTGTTCTGTCAAACAAACAAAACTCTCCTTAAGTATTTCCGAATTTCTTTCTTCATTGTCAAGTCTCCGGATTTTCATCTATTTCCCTTTTACTTGAGTATTTCAGATTCGTACTTATACTTTTGATAGGTTTCCTTAGGGTGTTCTTTTTCCAACCACATTTTCTTTTTTTTTTCCAACAAGTGCATTTGCCACAACTCAACCTTTAAATCGGAGTAAGGTCGGTTAACTTTTTAAATTTGTCTAAAGAATTTACTTTCACACATGTATACTAATAAAATGACATAAAAATCCGAACACCCAGTAGATTTCTCCTTTCACCACATCGTCTTCTAACCCTCGCTCGACCATCGTGCATGCCTAAACAAAATCGAAACTCGTCATTAAAGACAATACTGTTCCATTCCTGATCCCAGAGTGACCGTTCTCTGCACCTTTCAAGGCGATTACGTCGGTGTTCTGGAGTTAAAGAGGGAGGACCCAGTGTGGTCGGTATGAAACCAGGCCAAAACGTTTTATTCGTCGGTAAACACTTCGCATGCCAATAGGTCTGCAAACCATTCATTTGAATGGACCTGGTAGTGGAACAACGGTCCCCTAAGGCCAGTAATCTTAGGCGGCGATCTTCACGGTCTGTTGTTCTACGGGGGCGTCCAGAGCCCCTTGCTCTTTGCTTACGGTCTTCTCGAAGCCATGCCTGACAACAGCTAACCACGGTGTCTATACTTCTTTGCACTCTAACTGCAATTTCCCGAAAAGAAAATCCAGCTTCCCGAAGTCCCACTATACGACCCTTATCAAACTCACTAAGTTGACGAAATCGTACAGGTCTCCGTACCCTAGGCATCGTAACCACTCGTAAAGAATGTCAAAAACAAAAATCCGCAAACGGCTACAATATTCATTTTTGGATTGTTAGTGATTTCAAAAAAAAGCAGTATAAAAACCGGAATCTCCAACACTGATAAGGCTGAAAATTTTATCAATTGTTTATTTCAGTAAAATAAACAAATTTACCAAATTTTATTAAAATAAAATCATTTAAACTGGGTGTTCGGATTTTTATGTCACAGTATATATGGAGTTAAATAAAGATACCTTTTGCTTATCATATTCTAAGGTTTCTTCAAAGTCTACAAATGACAATTACAAAGACAGTAATTTGGTCTATAATTATGAATTTATTGATCTAGAACCCTGCTTCCTTTCTTCTAAACTTTGTTTCAATAACTCCTTTAATTCTTGTGAACAGGATTCAACAAATACATTCCGTCTATCACACCGGTTTTCTACAGTTTCTTCTAGTTGTAATCTAAGGACATCAAACCAGTTTCTTAATTCAATATTGTACTGTCAACTAACTTCTTTCTGGTGTATATGTAATTCTTGAAGGGTAGGCCGCCCAACTGCACTTAGGCCACATTTGGCCTATTGTGTGTCCTTCTGAGATTGAGCCTGCCTATTAGCTCACCAACCACCCTACCTGTTTAAAGTAGAGGTGATAACGTCGCCAGTATGCAGATCCCTCAAAGTTGGCATGTGTTAGCCAGTTCTCGCCGATAGAGTTTTATTAGAGAGTGCCTGACAATCACAAAGGACAAGCTCAACTGTCTCATCCTCTTGTTCACATCCTCTACATAGTGAGGTGTCAAATAAATCCAACCTGTTCAGATGTTTTCGTAAGCCAGTTTGGCCATTGTCACTTACTTTAATTTCCTTATCAAGATTCTGCTGGATTATGTACTACTTATAGTTTTTGGGATGTTACTTTGAGTCTACTTCCTGTCCCCATTTTTTGCTGATTAGAAAATCGTCCATTTGTTTATTAACTGTGCATAATGGAAAAATCCATATACATTTTATGACATAGTTTGTGTAGAAAAAGTGTCTCAAATTACAAATTCTTTCTATTCCTGTTTTGTCACTTTTAACTTTTTTTTATACTTCAAGACGGGCGGCGGTCCCTCACACACTCTTCACCCATTCATACTACTCGCCATCAGAACATTCCCTTTTCCTAACCATTTTCTCCACAATTTCGTTAACCTCAACCCATTCTTTCTCTCCTCTCAACATTATCTCCACCATGTTCTCCCAATACATTGCTCCATTCGCCATTGGTCCTTTCTCCCCCACACTGCCTTTGGTACTATCGTACCAAACTCCCCTCTAAGGGGTCCAGAGGGGCCACCAAATTTTTTCCCTCCTCATGCCCATCCAGCACCTTTTTCCCCATACAACAATAATTCTCCCCTGTTCTGTGCCCTCTGACCCCACATGCTCTACAAAGGAACGCCTGCCCAGCATTTTCCTCATCTGAACTCCCTTTTTTGCTTCAATTATCAACTCCCTGCTCCTTGATATCGACCCACTCCCCCTTCATTTCCCCTAACCCCTACTTAATCTTTTCAATCCCTTCCTGATTCAGATCCCCAATATCCTTCAGGATAACCGCTATTATAGTTTATGAGTTATTAGCAAAAAGGTAAACCCCCTTTTTTTAAAATCTTAAATTGTTAATAACAATAGGAAATTTTTTAAGACGGATTTTGATATTCAGGAACATTTTTATATTTGTCATTTCGAATCGATTGACACCAAAATCAGATTTTTCGGATCGGTTTAACCCAAATCAGATTTAAATGACTTCTCGACCAGACTAAACTACCAGAAATGCATTTAGACAATTTCTGATTTAACTAATATAATTAGTATTTGCCAAAATTAATTTTAACTACGAATTATTTACAGGAGGAATTTGGGTAAGGTTAGAACAAGAATGGAGAGAAACTTCTCAAAAAAATAAGACACTAGCAGTAACACTTCCAGGAAAGAATAGATTCAATAGAGGAAAATAAAGATGTATTAAGGAATTTGTAGTTTTTTAATGGCAAATAAAATCATTCTATACCATATTTTCTAATTATTAATTAATGTTTAAATCCCACATGTAACGTTAAATTGAATATACAGTTTTAAGACTATATTATTTATTTAATAATTACAAAATACAACAATATACCTCATTGGCTGAAAGAAGAGAATAATATCTCGATATAAAAAATCTGAATAATGAAAAGAATGCGCATTTTTCTATTTCATCTCTTATTTAGTTGATGGAACTTGACGGTAAAATAAATATACAATTAACTTAATTGCATTTATGTAGATTCAGCTAACTTCTCGGCTTTTTGTACCACCTCTTCAATTGGTCCCACCATATAGAAGGCTACCTCTGGTAAGTGATCTAATTCACCAGCAAGAATCTTTTGGAATCCCTGTAAAAAGAAACAAGATCAATTGTAGTTGGCAAAAAATAATCTTTATTAAAAGATGACAAATTTAACAAGCCATTAAATTCTGAATGGCAATATTTTGAAGTATCTAAAGATATGAACTTACACACCGCAACCTTGTGTCCTTTAGCAGCACACCCAAAACATCTACCCTCCTCTATACCCTCCATAAATGTTACCCTATTCCAACCCAATTTCATCTCCCTTTTTCCCAGTAAAACCTCCGCCTTTTCCCATTTCGCAGTCATCACCGCCATGTTCATCCCATTCCTCTCTCTTACCACCTTAGTACCTTTCCCAGTTAATTCCTCTTTTCTCCTCCTTATCCCTTCATCTTCCATCCACGGGTCTATCCCTATCACCTTAATGGTTTTTGTTCCCCTTCCTGCCTCCACCGCTTTTGTTCCTGTAACCCTTTCCACCTCGCCTAGCATTTTCCTCATCTGAACTCCCTTCTTTGCTTCAATTATCTTGATATTCTGAGTCCATCGACCCACTCCCCCTAACCCCTACTTAATCTTTTCAATCCCTTCCTGATTCAGATCCCCAATATCCTTCAGGATAACCGCCTCATTCCTTTGTTCTCTTGACCGTTTTCTATGAAAAAACAACTACTTCCTGGGCTATATACCCCAACGGACATTGAATTACATTCCAAAGAAAACGTGATGGCGACCGATTTCGTCGATACTTAAAACCATCTCTATCGATTTGCAAAGCAACGGGAAGAACACTACTCGTAGGCCGGTTTTGACATTATTGTGTCATCATCAGTACGATGTAAGTAGTTCTTCTCATCCCGCAAAGCAGGATGCAGAATGATTCTTTTATGCCAATACATAAACTGTGAATCCACGATTTAATGATAAAGTCGCAAAAGCGCCATCCTACATCATTTGCAAACCAACAGATCAAATGTAACTGTAATTGAAAGATAACAATCAAGAAATAATTTCTATAAGGTGCAGACAATAAAAAAAAAACCTGAAAAAGTGAAATATTGTTTCCACCTGCACCCAGGGTAAAGAAACTTAACAATTTCTATACCAAGCTTGACAGTTTTTTTATGAAAAAACAACTACTTACTGGGCTATATGCCCCAACGGACATTGAATTACATTCCAAAGAAAACGTGATGGCGACCGACTTCGTCGATACTTAAAACCATCTCTATCGATTTGCAAAGCAACGGGAAGAACACTACTCGTAGACCGGTTTCGACATTATTGTGTCATCATCAGTACGAGGTAAGTAGTTCTTTTCATGCCACAGAGCAGGATACAGAATGATTCTTTTACGCCAATACATAAACCGTGAATCCACGATTTAATGGCGCAAAAGCGCCATCCTACCTTTCATTTACAAACCAACAGATCAAAGGTAACTGTAATCGAAAGATAACAATCAAGAAATAATTTCTATAAGGTGCAGTCAATAAAAAAACTGAAAAAGTGGAAAATTGTTTCCACCTGCACCCAGGGTAAAGAAACTTAACAATTTCTATACCAAGCTTGACCGTTTCTTATAAAAAAACAACTACTTCCTGGGCTATATGCCCCAACGGACATTGAATTACATTTTAAAGAAAATGTGAAGTGGGGTTTTAAAAACAGAAATTTATATTAAAAAACATAGTCTACTTTGTTTCTTGCGATCAAAAAACTTGTCAATTTAAGATTATTTACCTTGATGGTTTCCTCAAGTGGTACCAGTTTTCCAGCATGACCAGTGAAGACCTCAGCTACTTGGAAAGGTTGAGAAAGGAAACGTTGAATCTTTCTGGCACGAGATACAGTAAGTTTGTCATCTTCAGACAACTCATCCATACCCAAGATGGCAATAATATCCTAAAAACAAATTGATTAATATAGGCAGATAAATAAAAAAAATGATATTTCACCAACCTGTAAGGATTTGTAATCTTGCAAGATCTTTTGTACATCACGAGCTACTTTGTAATGCTCAGTTCCAATGATGTTGGGATCCATAATACGAGAGGTAGAATCCAATGGATCTACTGCAGGGTAGATACCCAATTCAGCAATTGCTCTGGACAATACAGTGGTGGCGTCCAAGTGAGCAAAAGTAGTAGCAGGGGCAGGATCAGTCAAGTCATCAGCAGGTACATAAATAGCCTGTACTGATGTAATTGAACCTTTTTTGGTGGTGGTAATACGCTCCTGCATACTACCCATATCAGTGGCCAAGGTTGGTTGATAACCTACAGCAGAGGGGATACGACCTAGCAGAGCAGATACCTCTGAGCCAGCTTGGGTGAATCTGTAAATATTTTTTTAAGTTTATTTCACTAAGCAAACTTTAATCTTAAGATAGAGCTTATTAAGGAAACTTATTTTTACCTGAAAATGTTGTCAATAAAGAGCAGTACATCTTGTCCTTCTTGATCACGAAAATATTCAGCTACTGTTAATCCAGTCAAAGCAACACGAGCACGGGCGCCTGGGGGTTCATTCATCTGTCCATAGACAAGAGCTACTTTGGAAGTCTTGTCTTTTAAGGAAATTACTCCAGATTCTATCATTTCATGATACAAATCATTACCTAATAAAAATATAATCATTAATAAAAAATAGTTTTAAAAAACATTAGCAAAAACTTACCCTCACGGGTACGTTCTCCTACTCCAGCAAATACTGAGTATCCACCATGAGCTTTAGCTACATTGTTGATAAGTTCCATAATCAATACAGTTTTTCCTACTCCTGCACCACCAAACAAACCAATTTTTCCACCCTTGGCATAGGGAGCCAAAAGATCTACTACCTATTTCAAACATGAAAATATATGAATATATTTTACAAGAATATGTATTATTTTACCTACTTTAATACCAGTGACCAGAATTTCTTGTTCAACACTCATGTCAACGAATTCAGGAGCTTCAGCATGAATGGACGCCCTTTTATCGGTATCAATTGGACCTCTTTCATCAATTGGTTCACCAATTACATTCATAATACGACCCAAAGTTGCTTCACCAACAGGGATACGAATTGGATATCCAGTGTCATTTACTTGTTGACCACGGACAATACCCTCGGTACCATCCATAGCAATGGTACGTACGGTATTTTCTCCCAAGTGCTGAGCAACCTACAAAGCAAAAGAAAAGTAAATTTTTATGCATTAATGTATGCGTAGATTTTTAGAAACCAGCTAAAAACTATTAAATTCAGGAACTTTTTTGGATACATACCTCAAGCACCAACCTTGGTGAACGGTTTTGGACTTCCAAAGCATTTAAAATAGGTGGTAATTCTTCATCGAATTGGACGTCGACAACAGCACCAATGACAGCTACGACTTTTCCTTGAGCTCTTCCAGCTGCCGCGGCTTTTGCAGCAAAATCTCTTTCTAGAAACAGAATAATAACCTATAACACTTTGTTAATCAGTTTACGTAAGTTTCAAAATGGCGATCACTTGATATGTAGGGAGTTATGTAACGAAAAAAATTGACGAAAAACAGACGAATTTCACAAAATATGATACAATTCACTTAGGCAAGTACGCACAACACAATTTAACTAAATGAAAAAAACAGAATTTGCTCCTCCGAAGTCTAAAACTAGTGATAAAGACCAAAACCGGCAAAATCACTAAATTGATGAAACGTTACTTACTTTGAACATTGTATGAAGAAATAACTTTTAACGATTCGGAACCAACTTTTTCAATGGTTTTTCCAGCCAAAAGGCTGGAACTTGCTCTTGCTACAGCACCCAACATGGTCCAACTTCGACGTTAAGGTAGACTGCAAATATGATATAATGATAATTTCTCACTTCTCCGCTAGTGGACACATCCTTTATGCGTAAAACTCGATTGTTGAATATACGCGCAGATTTCTCCCACTTTCTTCTTTTTTAATTAGAGCACGACTTAATCCATAATTATTAACAGTCAAGAGAATATTTAGGAGTCCATCGACATAACCTTTAAGATCTTTTTCTTCTTCTTTTTCCTTTATTGGGTTATAACTCTGTGGTATTAACCTTTAAGATTATATCGATGAGTCTGAAATGTAAGCTCTGTGATTCAATTTCTATGGCAACAACATAAAACAAAGTCAATGTCAATTTGAAAACAATAAAATATTTTTCGCGCTTAACATTTAAAAAAATCCTATAAATTTTTAGTAATGTCGATGATAAATCCCAGACATGGTCCCTATGATGATGAAATATTTCATTCTTTTAAAAGACCTTGTGTTTGTACCCAAGATAACCTAGATTTAGGTAAACAGTTTTTTTTATAATATATTTTATAAAACGGTAGTTCAAATTCATTTATAGTATTTTTTAGAAAAGAGTTTTGTTTACGCTGAAGGAACTTCAGGAGACATGAACATGTCTTCAAATGTTATTGAATTAACAGAAAATGTCTGGTCAGTATTTTTTATTATTATACTGCTTTGAAACCACAAATCAATAAGGTAGTTGAATTCAATTTTATATTTTGTTATTATTTAGGTGTGAAATTAGACCTCCAAAATTGTTCGTTAAACAAGAAATACCCGTAGTAACTTCTAGACAAACTTATATCGCTCGGGTATTATTGGATGGTAAATTAGCCGTTTTAGAAGCAGATGATGAAGACAACAAAGATGTAAAGAGCACTGCTAAAAATGTCAGCATGAATATTAAAAAATCTGCTGTTCGGTTTCTTGGAAAGGCTGGAGTCGATTTCGATTTTTAATATTTGAATAAAATATATTTTAATATTTAGTATTGATTTTTATTAAAATAATATAATAAATCCTAAAAAGAAAATACATTTTTAATGGTTATATAACGATTTGACACTGCACATGAATTTTTAAAATTCTTTCTCGTGAAACTAGATAGGTAATTTATTTTGACTCAGACTCGGACTCATCTTCCTCATCCGTATAAGTGGGATTTATAATTTCTCGAACAGTTTCTTCTTTCACATCTTCATCAGTTGTATTATGTTCTGTGGTTGTATTAACAGACGTTTCAGATAATTCTTTGTTTATAGATTCGTAAGTTATTACTGTACTTCTTTTCCGTTTAAATTCAATTCCATAATATTCTTCTAAAACTAAAAGTATTTCTTTGTAAAAATGTTAGTTTTTGTTAAAAAATGTAATTTTAATCTAATAAATTAGTTGTTTACCTTTAGAATAAAGTGTATCTAGTGACCAGTTTGAACTATTCGAATATAAACCCCACGAAAATGTCTTATTTTCTTTTAAATCTATGAAATCAAGTTCCCAATTAAAACTAAGGTTGCTGTCGGTGTCAACATCAGCTACTTGAGGTAAATCAATAGAAGAAGTTGGAAGCTCTCTAAAACATTTTAATAGTGTTTGTTTAAAAAGCTACATGATGAGGTTATAGATGGTAAAAACAAATTGTGTATTGTATAATTTTTATTTAAAAACGCTTCGTTAGGAACAATTAGATATAAAATGTTATTTTAGTGAAAGGAACATGTAAAATTATAAATTTTAGTTTTTTTTCCTTAAATTAAACTTTATTTTAAAAAAATCATAATGCTTTTTACTTATTTTTTAACGCTCTTTTCAATTATGTTCTTAGTTTTCTTAAATTCAACTTGCTAAAAAAGATAGCATGTCGGCCTGAATTTAACACGTATTTCCCTATGTCACATTTTAAAAATAACACAGTGTATAAGTACCCTGTTAGTGGAATTCTGAAATTTTGCACGTCCTTAGGAGATATACGTTTTCCGTGAATTTGTAGCCAAATATTCAATTCCATCTCCTGTTTTTCTCGATACCACTCTTTCCAAACTTCATAGAACTTTGTCGTTACAACCATAAACATAAATATGAGTAACATATTCAACCCAATAGGCAAAAGTAACCAACCGTCGCTTATCATATTTACTATTAGAATAAGTTTGTATAGTATTAGTACGAATAACGCAATTCCAATTGACTCACTAGAAACGAATAAAATAATCTTAAAAAACATAATGGCGAATGTACACTATAAAGCTAAAAATAGCTAGGATGTGAAGATACTAGCTATATTAATCTAATTAACTGTGTACACCACTGGTTTTCCGGTAAGATAGGCGGAAAAAGTTATATTGCATTTATATATTCTAAAAAGATGGCATTACCGAATATTTTTAGTTTTTGATTTAATCTTTAATCACGACAAAATGTTTTTACTTCTTTATTATATTCCTGGTCAACGATTTGTGATTTTGGAATTTGAACTTTGCCGACAATCAATCAGTTCCAGTTGAGGACAAAAATAAATGCCGTTGGCTTTGTCTTAGAACTTTGCTATCTTAAATAAAAAACTGACTGAAAACCAATTGCTTTTCGATCACTACTCTGATCTTGACAATAATTGTACGACTTTCTTTCATTTTCAATGTCCGAAGTATTCCATCAGTAATTTATTTTTTTTCACTACTAGCCTATATAGGTACCTAACTTTACTGACTTTCGTTGAGGCAGTAAAGTTGTTCATTATTAACCAAGATAGAAAAACAAAATGAATACTTGATTAGAACTAAATATCAATCCATTTGACAGAATGTGAGGTTAACTGAGGTTAAATACTAATATTTAAAAAATATAATGCCAGTAGTGAAAAAATGCTATATGAGCCACGGTAGAAAAGTGTGTCTCGGATCCATTAAAGACCTCGACAATAATAACTAACTTTCCTACCTTGGCGTATAATTACTAGATATATATTAATTTTTATATTTATTATCTATGAGTAGATCAAATTTAATAAATTAAAGACCCTCAAGGGTTGCGTTCATAAAGTTTACTCTTTAACTCAGAGTTAACTCTATAGCGTTCAGAAATCCGAGTATGATCGGAAGTACATTCAGAGTACGGCGTTCACAAATTTAACATAGTTAACTCTATAGAGCGGGTCACAGTTATTATGCAGCATTGCGTTTATGGACGACGGCGTTGCCATATCGGCATGTTCTTCGAATTTGGTTCCAACTGGCGCGGGAATATAACTTGCCATTGTGTTACTATTATGATTTAAATGTTGACTAAATTATTCATTTGAAAATCGTTTAGTGAGTAATTAAGAATATTTATAATTATGCTTTTAGATAAATTTTACGCGTTTAAAGAAAAATATTGTAAATCCGCTAAAATATTCAAATTTTATACGTTTAATTATCACGTCGATGGCTAAGAGGACAAATATTGTATGTCCAAAATTGATGTTTTCAGTAAAATCAATTAAAAAGTTTGCGTTAACCGTGACAAACCCTACTTATTTTAAAAGTAATTAAATTACAGTTAAGTTCATGTTACACCCTTCTTTTATACATTACTCAATATTTGAGCACAATAAAGATTTCATCTCGACCAGCATAGACCCCAACGTATCTCATTTATAACAAAAATGGACATACAATATTTGTCCTCTTAGCCATCGACGTATAAAGAAATAAATAAATACAGCGGCCTTACAAAAGACCTTTGTCAAATTATGAAATAATAATATAATTAATAATAAAAATATGTCAATAATAATAATATATACATAAACATAAATTACAAGACGAGTGGTAAAAGAGTCAGGTGTCATCTAAATTAAGGGAGAACGATTAACAGAGAAAAGCTAATGAAATCTTGCCGACGTTTCGATGATTTTTCCGAGGATTTTTCTTCTTCTGGCGGGTTGTTGTAACAAACAAAATATAGAATAAATAAATGAATTAATAATTACGTATTTTAACTTGAATTAAAATTAAACTTAAATGACAATGATTAGCAGGTAATAACTAAAATAAATGAAAATTGAATGGAACATTTAAGGGTTAAGAAATATATTACTGAACTTCATCGTCATCCAAGTCTTCATCTTCATCGTCTTCATTTAGATTTATTATTATTGGCTCAATGTCTTCCATTAAATGATCTGTTTGCCACATCTTTTCCTCTGTCTTCTCTACCTTTTTTTCATAATTAGACCACTGCATTGGGGCTGTATACAGCTGTATATATAGGTCAAACACAAAGAAATTTTGAAATAAGATTCAATGAACATTTAAGAGCATATAGATTACAACAACCAGATAAGTCAAACTATGCAAAACATGTTCTTGAACATCCACATTCACTCATACACACCAATGACATTCAAATATTACACACCTGTGATAAAAAACAAAATTTAGATTTCCTCGAAGAACTTGAAATCAAAAGACATCTAGCAGATCAACAATATAAAGTAGTTAATGAACAAATAAATCTTGGAAGTTCACCACTATTAAACTGTTTACTTTGATTGAGTCTTCATTTTATACATAGATAAGACGTAATTACAACACAAATATATTAAGTTATTGTAAAGATCAGCAGGATATAGTTTTTTCCTGGTTTTTCTATATCATTTCACAGTTATACTGATCTTAGAGGGAAATACACCCAGGATAATCCCTTAGGGCTAATAACATCTAGGCTTTAATATTGTCATGTCTTATTACTTCCTTACTTGGTCTAGCCTTAACTACTTATCAACATCAAGTACCTAGTTACAAACAAACAAAATGTAACTTCAATATGTCAATCTGACGATGCTATTCCGATAGCGAAACGGCTGTCATTGCATTTAAAGTATTTATAGAATAAATAGTGGAAGTTAATTCAACCTTTTAGTTGTTTATTGTTCTGAATCGTAGGACTGTTATATTATGTTCCGTGGCAATGTCGTCTATTTTTCTTAGGTCGTACTGCTCTCTAAACGCGTTTGCAGTAGGTAGCCAATAATTCTGTTTTTTATACTTTATTTGTTCCTTATTCCAAGTTGTCTTTGGAAAAGGTAACTTCGCCGAATGGTATGACGCATTGTCCAACACTACAACATTCTTTGATCCGTTTTTCGGCAAATTAGGGATCAATTGATCTTTAAACCAGGCCTCAAAGCCTTCTGCGTCCATTTCGTCGTGGTAATCGTCTGCACCTTTCTTTGCCAGAAAAGTTTTTTCTGCACCCTCAAGAAAACCGTCTTTCCAGCCTGCATGAAGAAGAACAAATCTCGGTCCTCGTTGACTTGGAGCCTTCAGTTCTGCTGTCAGTCCTTTGACAAATGCATCTCGGGCATTTTTTATGGTAGTGTCTTTCCATTCAAAATTTACACTGTGGCCCACATTAATCCATGACTCGTCCAGATATATTACGTCATATCCTTCTTCGCGGAACTTCTTCACTGATCTTAAATATTTGTGCCTCCAGGCGATTATATCAGCTCTTTCTATTAGAATCGAGTCTCTTCCTCTCTTTCCATAAACAAACCCCATATCGTTAAGCAAGCGTCTTAGCGTACTTTTAGAAAAATTTGGTACACAGCTTTTCGTATTTGCGATTGGATACCTTCATCGTAGGTGATCAGTCTTGAATTCGACTGGCTGCTGTTCCGTCTTCGTTTTTTTGGCGATGTCAAAGGTCCAGTAGCGGCTTCGCTTTTCAGATTTTACACTGTTCTCACACTAAGGCCAGTCATTTCAGAAATCAGTTCTATTTTCGCTGTCACACTTTTGTCATCTTTTGTATTCAACGTATACGTTAAAATATTCAATAAAAGCCTCTTGGTTTGACGATGAATATTTTCACTTTGTTTAAATTTTTCAAACGGTACTGCTAACTGCATGGCTGTTGTTTCAATAATGCCCCTTCGTTTATCAGCAGAAACAGATAGGTACCTGCCTATGTTATTACTTACCTGTACATTTACTTACCTCTACATTCCAGGAATATTACATAACGGTTTACGAGGATCAAGGGATCATACAGGTAAAAATAATTAGCATCTTTGTAATTAAATAATATTTTCACTGGCAATAGGATTAGGATTTGTCTGAAAGATTTAGTAGAGACCTAAATAATCCATCAAGTGATCAGGTATATACTGATTACAATCTACATAAATAGATTTGAATTCCATTTTTTAATAATATTTATTATATAGAATACATCTGTTTTGCAAAATTCATAATAAAACGTTTCTACGAAAATAAATTGGCTGAGTTAATTGTGGTTCAAGCCGTAACCAAAGCGGCAACAGTGTTGAATATTCGCCCATAAGATTTACATTGGCCTATGCCGGCCACGCTGCATAATAACTGTGACCCGCTCTATAGAGTTATATAACTCTGTTAACTTATATTAAAGAGGTGAGTAGAAATTAACTCGACATGCGTAGTGATGAGTATCTACTTATTTTAACGAAAACAGAACATAACAATTTGTGTTCTGTGAGGTCTGACATAACCTATAGATAGAAAGATTCATTATGATATTAAGCACAGATATTAAAGCATTATATAATACTTACCTCCATATTCAGCAATAAGCTTTTGGCAAAAGAAAAAATAGAAAAATAAATTGCTTTCTTCACATTTTCTGCCATTTTTGAAAGTTTCAAGTTTTTAGGTTATAATTTTAAATAATAGTGGTCAATTCAACTGTTTACCAATGTTTACTCTGATCGTTCATAAAGACACCCAAAGTAGTATACTCATAGAGGTAACTCTTACTTAACCCGACTCTCCTTAAGTCTACACGGAGTAAAACTTTATGAACGCAGCCCAAGCAACAAATTCCAGACGGTATGTCCAATATCAGTTGCGTTCTTTTTGACTGAGATCTCAGCTCACTTCGATTGAAGTGATCTGATATAAAGTGATGTGAGTAAGCACCAAAAAGAACGACAAACGCGCGACCTACGATTTCTTGCTCCCCACCACTTTATTTCCGACTCAATTCTAACTGATACCACCGCATAGCACATTCAGCATCGGTAAAGGGGGAGGAAAAATCTCAGCTCACTTCGAAGTGATTGAATCGATGTGAGCTGAGATTAACTGAGATCTCAGTCAAAAAGAACGCACCTATCGTGTAAGTAGTTCTCTCAACGCCGCATCCGCTTCGTACTATACAGCTTAGCGAGGACAGTGTATATTCACCACAAAAAAGTAATAATATAAGAATTTAAAATATTTGGAGTGAGTACTAACCTGAAATATACTTTAACGAAAACATTCCACGTTAAATACAGTATCACTATTCCGATACTAATACAACACAATACATTAATCGCCATTTTAATGTTTAAATGAACCTTTTCTTTCTTTGAATGTGTGGCAATTAAACCTCCAATTACTATTGTTAGAACTAAAATAATCATCCCTAAACCAGCTCCATACTTCTTATATTTGGATCTTATTTTTGCCATTGTAGTTATTTGTTGTTGATTGTTGTTGGGTTCTGACGTTTTACAAAGTGCTACGTCAATTTAGAAATTTTAAGCACATTTGATGCATCAGTAGACAAAATTATCACCGTAAGAGAGACACCTCTGTATTTAGAGAACTTTTTAAATTTTACAGAATATGACCAGTCCTTCAAGACTAGCAATTTCTCTGGATATGCCACTTATTGTAGATTCCTGTCGATTTCTTCGAGGTATCAATGTTATCTGCCCGTCTTGTGCTGCTGTTGTACACCGACTTCTGCCACTTCTGGGCCGATCCTTCACATCATTTGTGTCTGGGATTTTTTTTAAATTTTTGATACAGCACCCTGAGTAACACCAACAATATTCGCGATATCACTTTGACCAAAGCCCTGTTGTAACAAAGCAATTACTCTAGACCTATATTAAAATATATCACGTCTCTGGGCATTTTTAAATAGCTCAAATGAATTTTAAACAAGAATTGGAATAATGTGAAAGCACCCAAATCAATTAAATATGACCAAATTAATACAAAAACAATCAAATTTAGTATTATTTTGATTTAAAAACGCGTTAAAATAAATATCAATAAGAGTTTTTAAAAAACCATAGGCGTAGATATATTATTTCTAAATATTCCAAACTTTTAGACATATGTGTATATCAATGTTTCCCCAACAAAATCATGCTTCATCTGAACAATTAACAATTACAATCTTAAGGGAGACTCAAGTCTGATGAAGAGCACATTAAAATTGTTGACCGCAGTCATAAAAAATAGAATTGAGGAAAAAACTAAAATGCCAGATGAACAACAAAAGTCTATTGAATATGGAAAGCCAGCATACATGTGGTTTGTGGATTTAAAAAGTGCTTTTGACAGGGTGACAGGTTAAATTTATTACAAGCTGAACAAACAGACCACCAGATAATAAGGCTAATTAATGAAATTAGCAAGAACAACAATACCAGAGTTATTATGTCAACAAGAATAACCGAACGCATAGAACTTAACGGAGGAATCCGCCAAGGCGACTCGCTCAGCCCATTGTTATTCAATATGGTGATGAATCAAATAATTCACGAAGTAAGAAAACGGCATTGATACCACATGGGAGCGCATAAAATCACGATACTATGCTATGCCGACGATGCAATACTAATTGTTGATAACGAGGATGACCTACAAAGGCAGCTCCACACTTTCAATATCACAGCAAATAAACTTAATATGGGAATAGCAGTAGAAAAAACTAAATGTATAGTGATAAGTAAAGAGCCGCATAGATGCAAGTTAGATGTAGACGGCAATATTGTAGAACAAGTAATGAAATTCAATTACCTAGGAGTGACAGGAACATAAGAACAGAGACCACAATACAAGCAACAAAAGCGGCAAGAGTAAATGGTTGCCTCCGAGAAACAATATGGAGAAACAAATCTCTGACCACGGAAAGCAAAATAAAAGTATACAAGACAACAGTGAGATCTATCCTAACGGGGACAAGGACCGATACAAGAACGACAAAACAATAAATTAACAATATCGAAATGAAAGTATTAAGATCAATAGCGAGTATATCATTAAGATATTGACGTTTGCTTGACTTGACATTTCAATATTAGCTCCTGTGATTGCCACCAAATGGACAGGGAAAGTGTGACGTCAAAATTTGTGTTCTATGCTGTCGAATTGTGAAATATCAACGAAATGATTCCAAACGGCAACATTATAATTCTCCAGAAGTAGTATCATAATTAAATATATATCAGCAAAGTCTTTTAAAATTCAACTTTTAAAGTACCTTTTTTTAGTAAGTATTCTTAAAATTTATGAAAATGCACAACTTTGAAGGTTATGTTACAATGTTTTTACGAAAATTGTTCGTATATCTACTTTAGTGATAGAACACTTACCAATGAAAACCAGTAATTAACTCCCAAAAATTAAGAAAATACAATAAAATAGTCAATAACACATATAAAACACACATTAACAAAAGTTGTTTGGAATCATTTGGTTTGACACCTACGTCACCACTTTCCCAGTCCATTGTTTTTGGCTTTTATATAAATAATTTGTTTTTTAAATGGACAGGGAAAGTGTAACGTCAAAATTTGTATTCTATGATGTCGAGCTGTGAAATGTCAAAGAAATGATTCCAAACGTCATTATAAATCTCCAGAACTAACTTTTGTTTTAGTTATTTTATTAATATTATATAAAATATTACCCAAATATCATAATAAAATTCATAAAAGCAAAATATTTTTAAGAACCATTTTTTAGTAAGTATTTTTAACAATTATCAAAATGCACAATTTTTTAGGTTATGTTATAATGTTTTTATGGAAATTGTTCGTTCATCTACTTTAGTGATATGTAAAACATATAAATGAAAAACCAGTATTTAACTCCCAAAAATTAAGAAAATACAATAAAATAGTCATTAACACATATATAAAACACACCTTCAACAAAAGTTGTTTGGAATCATTTAGTTTGACACTTACGTCACTACTTTCCCAGTCCATTAATTTGTTTTCTGTATGTAAATTACGAAAATTTTGATTTTAAAAAGTATGTTGGTAGCACTGTGTAATTTGTAACATTTGACAGTTTTGAAATTTAAATGATTAAAATTAATGATATTCATATTCACAAATACTTTCTTAAAGAACAATATAAATTTAATAAATTGCTATTAGCCACAAATGTCATTGTCAATAGTCTTGTCTTTAGATACTTCACTCATGTTGCCAACCTGTTTCTTTTTGTTCTAAGATTTAAACAGCCAGCGAGCGATTAGCCAACGATCGTGCGATAACTGCGCCATTTTTACGTTATAAACCCGCCGGACATAAAACTAATATCCGAAAATATTTAGAGTTGCAAAAAGACTAACTGCAGTAAACAATGTTTTTTTTCCAATTTCCGCCAAGCTGTAATTTTGAGAAATTAAGTAAATATTGTTTAATGTGAACAAGACGTTAAACAATGTTAAATTTGCCAAAAATATTCTAATATTACTGTGTATATTTTACAAATTAAAATCATTAACAGTTTTTATATTTTTTTATTTGTAAAATAAAATTAGACCAACATTAAGGCTAGAAGATTTTTATTATAATTTAGACAATTTCAATATCTCTTGTTTCATTAATTTTGGAATTTATACATAAATGAAATATTTCAAAATTATTTAGCCTTAATTTCTTTGCAGCAATTACTCATCTTCTGCTAATAACTAAAAAATATATTTTACATTAAAACACAAAAAAAATGTCATGGAATATAAATCTGATAATAATATACCTTTATTTACATCTGGAAGCGTCGATATTATACTGTGGACATCAAAAACTAATTTTCGCCTTGCTTGCTGAAAATCGCTTATGTCTTTACGAATTACTCCCGTTTCTACATATTCCATCTGATCTACCAATCTATATTTCTGACGAACCGGAGCTATTACTAATCTTTGCCGTTCTTCTTCATAATTGTTAATGGATTCTATCATTTCCTTTTCTTTCTCTGATATCACTTCTAGTTCGACTTCATCTCCACCTAGAAGTAACTGACATTAATTATTTTGAAATTCAACTGGTTTTAAGCTTTTACGAATTTTTCTCATTTATCAAATTAGAAGCCAGAAAAAACGAAACTTACTTTGTGGCACACCATCCTCTCCTATTGGTCCTCCCTTAAACATATATATTGATTGGAAATTAAAAAAATATTTGGAAGAAATGTTAATAATTATTTGATGTGGAAAATTACTTACCCTATTTTTTGCTATAACAACATGTGAACCTTTCAAATTAACAGGTATTTCAATAATTGCATTTTGCGATGGATCTACTGAACCACTGGGAATAATAATTTTTGTCCAATTTTGATCAGACATTATTATATTATGATTATGATTAAATATTTGAGATTTACGCGGAAATTTTGAAATTTGTCTTAATAATTAATAAAAGTGACGTTTGTCGTGATGTCATTTCAACAATTTTTACCTACTTTGTCTCTTGTTGTTTATGCAGTCGTTTTTGAGTCCATTAGTGAGAGTACAACGTATGAAGATGCCTTAAAAACCCTTGAAAGCCTCTACATAAAGCCCAAAAATGAAATATTTTCTCTCATCAAGAAAACAACTAGCAGGTGAGTCAATTGACCAATATTTACAAATTTTGAAGCAGATGAGCAAAGACTGCAATTTTAAAGCTGTTACTGCAGAACAAAATAGGGACGATTTCATTCGAGACTCGTTTATCAGTGGCTTGAGTTCACCTCAAATTAGACAGCGGCTTCTAGAGCACTCTACTTTAAGCTTAATTCAAGCATTTGATACTGCGAGAGCGTTAGAAATAGCCAAGCAACATGCTGAATCATATTCATCAAATTTTGATTCAAGGGTTGCCATTTTACAAAACGCAGAACCGTCACAAGATTCTGAAAACTCATCAACCAGGCAGTTAACGGCTGCTGCATCTTTCCAGAAATGATTCTTTTATGTGGCAGAGATAGACACCTGCGCCAACATTGTCCTGCTAAAAATGCAATTTGCAATTCCTGCAATAAAAGGGGTCATTTTTCAACTGTGTGTAGATCAAGTAACACCAGAAGAGCTCAGACTCAGAAGTCGTCTGCTGCTATTTTGTCTATGATTTCTGCTGCCTATCCTAGTTGTCTATCAAAATCCATTATTCAAATTAAAATAAACAACATAATCACAGATGCACTAGTCGATACAGGAAGTTCTGATAGCTATATTTCAAGTAAAATTGTTGCCAGTAGAAATATTCGTGTTTTCCCGTCAAAATGGCGTCATTATCTCTCACATCGCAAGTTCTTGGATATTGCATTGTACGCCTAAAAATTTTGGATAACATTTATTCAGACGTAAAGCTTTTAGTCCTTGATGAACTCTGCACGGAAGCAATCAATGGTCATGATATTCTCAAACAACATTCCCGACTCGAAACTCTTTTTGGAGGGGATAAATCTGCCCTATCAATATGCAATCTAGCAGTAGCAAATGCTGAACCATTCAGTTTATTTTCAAATTTGACGTTTAATTGCAAACCAATCGCAATAAAATTCCGCCGATTTACAACTTCAGACCTCAACTTTATTGAGCAAGAAATCAAACATCTTCTAAAAGAAAAGATCATAGAACCCTGGCGAGCTCAACCTCTCGTAGTTTCAAGTGAAAACCACAAGAAACGTATGTGTATTGACTATTCTCAAACTATAAATAAATATACATTATTGGATGCATATCCATTGCCACGGAAGACATTGTAAGCCAAATTTCAAAGTATTCCATTTTTAGTACAATTGATCTCCGTAGTGCCTATTACCAAAATCCAATTAAAGATGAAGAAAAGATCTATACTGCATTTGAAGCTTGTGGAAATTTGTACCAATTTACTCGTATTCCGTTTGGTGTTACCAATGGAGCTGCTTGTTTTCAACGGACCATCGATAGAATCATCAAGAAAGAGAATCTTAAAAGCATATATACTTATCTGGATGACATCACTGTTTGCGGTAACTCACAAGAAGAAGATGATAAAAATTTACAATTTTTTTAATGTCATTAAGAAGTACCGTTTAACAATTAATGAAACAAATTCAAGATTTTCCCTCAGATCGATTTCCATTCTTGGGTATTTAATATGCAACAAAACTATGAAGCCGGACCCAGAACGACTTAAGCCTCTCTTAACCTTACCAGTACCTGATTCTACAGCTTCTCTGCGAAGAAATTTAGGAATGTTTGCACACTATTCTAAATGGGTCCCTAAATTTTCCTAAAAAATTCAGCCGTTGGCACGCAGCACAAGTTTTCCATTATCTGAAAAAGCAATTTCGGCATTTAGACAGCTCAAACAAGACATAGCCAAATCTTCGATTTCTTTAATTGATGACGACGTTGTAGTAACTGTTGAAACCGATGCCTCGGAGTTTGCGATAGCTGCTCAGTTATCTCAATCAGGTAGACCAGTCCCATTTTTTTCAAGAACCTTATCCTCTCAGGAACAAAGCATTCTTCAGTCGAAAAAGAAGCGTACACAATAGTAGAAGCACTGAAAAGTGGCGACATTTTTTAATTGGCAGACATTTTCAGCTCGTTACGGACCAGAAGTCAGTGGCATTTATGTTTAACAACAAGTCTTCTTCAAAAATCAAAAATGAAAAAATTCAACGTTGGTGTTTAGAATTGTCATGCTACAAGTATGATATCGTTTATAGACCAGGAAGTCAAAACACGGTAGCTGATGCATTTTCCCGTATTACTTCTGCTACTTTGTCATCGGTTGATCAAAATAAATTATTAGGGACTTAAAGCAGTTCTAAAAATCACTACGTATCCGTATACGTATCGCAATGCGCATGTGCAGAAGCGATACGTGGGTTTCGTTACGTTACGTGGAACGTATCAATCCGTCACACGTACCTAACGTACGTATCGCATTATTGTGTTCCGTGATCGCGTTGTATGTTGTATGCTTAAAAATCATAACCTTATTTTCCATTATCATACAATCATACATCATAACCTTAGAACAAAAAGAAACAGGAAGGAGTATATGCAAAATGACCTTGAGTCCAGAAAGGAGCTTGCATATGGCGGCCAATTGTCAATTTTAATTTCCGTTTACATTGACGTACCAAAAAAAAAATAAAAATTATATTAGGATTTTTATTTTTAATAAGTTTCAACCAATCAAGAGTGTAAATATAATTAGTTTTTTAAATAATTTAGTATTTATAAGAACCGAATGATACGCCTATGTGCTAATTTTTGACAATTATATGCAAAAATTGCTTTGACAGCATACTGTAAACATAAAAAATGAGTCATACAAGGAGCTTCAAGATGGCCGACTTCTGTCGCAAATTTTCCTTAAAGTTAATATATGACAGACTCCTTCCTGTTTCTTTTTGTTCTAAGATCATACATCATAACCTTAGAACAAAAAGAAACAGGAAGGAGTCTGTCATATATTAACTTTAAGAAAAATTTGCGACGGAAGTCGGCCATCTTGAAGCTCCTTGTATGACTCATTGTTTATGTTTACAGTATGCTGTCAAAGCAATATTTGCATAAGTAGATATACTAGGAGAGTTCTAACCCACTAGAGGAGTGGGGGTACCTCCGTATATACAGCATACGAGTTTGTGTTGTATTGCGGGTTGCCTGCTGGTATGACAAAAAGGTGCGTGGCGGCCGCTGTTGGGATTTGAACCTACGGACCGTCGGTAGAATTTTTATGATTTAAGCGCCCTTACCCACTGGGCTGCTAGGACCGAAGGATTATATTTGTTAAGAATAGGTATTTAAACTCGCATCGCGTGGGTGTGCATTGTAAAAATTTGATCGATGGTCGCGTCGTTTGCGAATATCGTACGGGGCGTGGGCTAATTTTCGTCGTGTCGCAAAAAATCTCGTTACATACAGGGTCGGTAAAAATGTTGATCGTAAGACGTGATCATTTCAAGTTCGTCATTTATAATTTAAGCGCCCTTACCCACTGGGCTGTTAACGAAGGATTATAAATGTTAAGAATGGGTATTTCAACTCGCGTCGCGTATTTTGATCGTTTTCATCGAATTTGGTCTGTGCTTGTAATCTAATCATATACAGGGTATGTCGGGATACTAAACAACTTAGAATTTTTGTATTTAAAATATCAATTTGATGATATGGTACGGGTTAGATACGGGATATATACAGGGTTTGTCGCGAATTAGATCGTCGAAATATCGAATTATGATCATTCTTAATACGCAAAAATGGCAAAAATGTCGGTACGGGGATATGGTCGTTAATTAAAAATGTCAATTCGATCATTCGTATATTATGATGTGGGTACAGGGTATTCGCGAAGATCATTCGTAAGGGGGATGTCAATTTTTCATACGGGATATACAGGGTTTGTCGAAATATCGGATTATGATCATTCTTAATACGGAAACGGTTACGTGGCAAATAAAAATGTTTATATACGTGGGGGGTATGACGGTTCTCCATTTTCTGATTGAACACTAATTCTCTCTTTATATGGGAATGAATTAGGATGTAAAGTTACGACACAACGATTGTCAAAAGGGTACCAGTAATACGCTATGACGTCATCACACATTAAATTGATTGTACTAACCCTTACTTTTTGGAAGTCCATCTTATTAAGAATAATGAAAAACTCTTCGTTTTACCAAAACTTCCAATATTTATTTAAAAAATTGCTTTATTAACTTTAAACGAAGAGTTTTTCATTATTCTTAATAAGTCATCACACATATTTTACAAGGGTCATGCGATCGTCAACGGCCAGTTACATTATGTCTTCAGAAGAGCACAGTCATGGAATTGAAGACATTGCTTTTTATGAAGATAAGAGTTAGGTTATGAAACAAACTAGGGAAGCAAGAACAACGTGGAGCAGTCTAAACTGGGATTGCCGTAAATTACCGAAAACTACTTATCCGTTAAGACGTATTCAACCATGTTTAATAGAACAGAAGAAGAGAGCATAAAAAATGAAATTAATAATGTTTTTGCTATGTCATGTATAATTTTAGTATCTGTCTTTGTTTTAATTTTAAAAATTATTTTAAAAATTGTTAAACGTAAATTTGAATCTTCGTGTAATATAAGAGTTGAGGAATAAACAACTTGTTTTATTTCTAAGTAGTGGTGTATAAAATAAAAACTCATTTGTGGTTAAGGTTTATTTATTTTATGGTAATACAGTATTCAAAAACCAGTGGCGGAGACGTTGTACATTTCGTTCGGTGCACGAATATAGTCCAGAGGTGTGACAGGGGTTTGGATCCTTGGCAAAGTTTACTGTTGCACACGGTGTACCATCGAACTTGCCGACTTCGCAAATGTGAGGGAAAACGTTGAAAATGTTACATTTATTTTGCAGAAACTTGGCTTTTTGTTGACCACGAACGTAAATGTAGTCTGCAGCATACAATAGCTTGCTTTCCAATATTTCATTAACTTTAGAATATTCTACATCTCCTGAAGAGTATCGAATTCCGTGCACATTTTTTTCCAAGTAGGTTGCAGTCTTTTTGTCCTCATTACTTAATGTAGAAAACGGTTGAGGTGGTAAAAACATGTAATGTGAACTTTTGAAACCAATTTCTATCGTTAGTTCTTTGACAACGAAAAATCCATCTACGACAAAGCCTTGAATGTCTACAAAAGCTATTCTCATGTTGACGTCTGCTCGAACACTAACTCTAATCAACGTCTAGTTTAAACTTTTAACAATTTCGGTGAGGGGAAGTATTCCATTACACAATCATGAATTATGATGCAATAGACTTTGGTATTTTCGGGAAAGCCTATGTTTGCTTCAATATCAAGTTTCACATCGACTGTGGACGCTTTCATGCTTTCTTCCTGTTTGGAACAATCGATAACAAACAATGCCCGTTTCTTGAAAGAGGAATAATCCAGCAGGGGGCGCTTCTGTGTGGAGTTCGCGTAGTTGGGATAGAATTCAGTATGGTTAAAATATGCTTCATTGTAGTCAGTTTTACTAAAATCCAATTGCATTCTTTCATTGGGCCAAAATTCACCATTAAGTGACAGTCTTATACTTTGTACATCTGCATTGTCAAATAAAGTAGGATCGGCTGTGCTCACGTTACGTTTGTCAGTTTGAAAGAAAACAATAACAAAACGGGGTCTTTCAACTGAAGTGGATGTTTTAACAGCCCAAACCTCACGTCTTGCACCTTTAGTAATTGAGGGCAATTCGTGTAACTCCCACTTTCTAAATGGAATAACTATAGGCTGATCTTTTTGAATGGATTTCATGAGATTTATCTTTATATCATCATTGGGAAAGATATGTTTAACTTTTAATTCAACACTTGTAATGTTAATTTTAGCAGTTGTACTGGAGACCGTACCGGACTTGTCGGTAACTTTGTACATCTGCATTGTCAATAGCGCTTTTCATTGATAACAATTTAAATTGGTATACCCATATTCAATAGGTAACGTTTCTTCAAAAATATCCTCTCTAATTAGGGCCATTAAAAGAATGGGAGATTTATCTAAAAAACTGCGTATTTAATATACTATGCACACATTCAAAGTAATATCAGCTTGGTTCTCTACAACAAAAAATAATATAAATTGTATATATAAATTACAAAATAAAGCTTTAAAAAACCCTTTTTAGGTTACCATGTTTCCAACCAAAATTGCTATTTATATAACTAGTTGCATATAGTGAAGAGATATCAAAAGGCCTCCTTTTTTTTTTTTTTTTCCTGAGGTGAAAATCTTCGTAAGACATCTGGGAGCGTATCCCAGGTGTGCAGGATTCCACCAGAGTAAGACCGGCGGCACTCGTTATCCCCCTTTAGGGAAGACATCGAGCACCGCCGGCCTCAATTCCAGTGACCTACCTGCTAAAAACACCTCCTCTTCCACCAGTTGTACCTAGGACTGCTTTTTCAGCGTTACATCAAAAGACCTCCTAATTACAATTATTTGTGCTTCGATTTACATAAAATTATATATAGTACGTGAAGTTCTGAAAGGTCTCTGTATCAAATAGGAAGAAGATATAATTTACTTCATACCGGAAGGCTACTGGTTATCTTTCATATAATTGACATCACTTGCAGAAATCGAATTTCAACACGTTAAGAGGCCACAGGAAAAAATCGCAAGGAATGGTTCCACCAGAAGAACGGTGCAGGCCACAATATCTTAAATCATTATTGTAGCTATTACCATAACTTGTGATTAAAATATATGTAAAATTGAGGATAAAATAAAGATTATAAGAAGAGGCCACAGGCGGTTCTTTAATAGCCATCAGGCGACAATTTCCCAGAAACAGAAAATACTATACGTACTCAACTCAATGGGTGACAGCTGGGTTTGTAAGCCAGACTAACAGACACCTTAAGTTATAGTACTTCTCCCACATTGTGGTACCTGTCGTATTTCTGTGTAGAAAAAGTCGACCGCCCCTTTTATACCATAAGGAACCTTAGACTTAGACGAAATTGAGCCAGATTTACAAATACTGGGACCATAATAAAGTAACTCAAAAAATTATGCATAATATATTTATCGGGTCTAAAAAATGCCAAAATATTATTATTATTTTTAAGAAAAGTTTAATAATAACCTAGAAAACTCAACTTTCCTGAAAAATTCCGAAATACTATTTTGGGGCCCCCTATATCACAGCTCTTGTAACCCTCGAGATACGGCATATGGGGGTTGAAAACAGTGTTGAGGGGGAAAGGACAAGGTCCCCTATTTCTTTATATTCTTTTATTGTCAATATACTGGTGAGAACATGAAGATTTTGAAAAAAATATCCATTTTTCATGAATATAACTTTAAACGGAATTTTAATTGGACAAAAATTAATTTTGTACTCACCCTGATAATAAACGACGTTAGTCAGTGCAAGCACTGACCAAGTGGCCGTTTTGAACCGCCCTTTAGCTACACTGAAATCATCTGCCTCAAAAACAAACATCAGAAATATCGGGCTGTCTTTTCTTCACTATTTTCTTCGAATTTTCAATTGTTTGTCAAATCTATCAATCATTTAGTAAGTATCTGCCAACTGTTTAACCTGAAATAATCTTTCAAATTATTCTCGTTTAATTTTTTCATAACAAACCAAACAATTTCTGTATGTAACCTTCAAAGAGTTGTATACTTTGGATTTAAAACTTCTGCAAACAATATATATGTGTATACTAAAATGTAAAGCAGTTACCTCCTGAAAAACAGTCTTAAGAATTAGTTTCTTAACAGTGCCTGTAATAACTCAAAAGTTTATAATAATGAAAAATATTGCGATTACATAAATATTGCAACAAATAATATATATACAAAGTATTAGAAATACTATCCCAATGCTACATAAGTACATGCTTCCTCAATTATATATTTTCCCAATCCAGATTAGTACCCACCATAACATTCCCGCATCACTCCAAGCTCCACAATACCATTTTTAAACTTATCAAAGCAGAAAAACATGCGTTTAAAAAAAATTACCTTGTATAAAACGATAAAAGTGTTTTTTATAAAGATATACTTCCTTTATATCTGAAATAAATATAAATTTGTTAACAAGTACTTATAGAATGGCGATGTGTATTCAATTTCAAAAATGTTGGTTTCTTGTACTTAGTTTCATCTGAATATCTTCCATATTTATATCTGCAACTGATAAAAACAACAAAAATAATTTAATATCTTTCCATTTTATTTGGTGAAACCTTTAGATTTGTTACCTTGTATAGAAATATAAAGATTTTTTCAAATAGACTTATGTTCTTGATACCTAAAAATATCTTTCATGTTCTTTATAATAGACCTGTAATTAATAAATCAAAACAATTATTTGCAATGTCTTATCATCATATAAAAATGTAAAAACCTACAATAAAAAAAGTTACCTTTTATAGAACAATCATTCTTCTTTTAAAACCTAAATTTCTTGATACCTAATAACTTACAATGTTTTAAAAATTAAAGAAATCACCAGACGATGAAGTAGACCAGAGTCACATGTCTGGATATATCCAATCAAAGACGTTCCTGTAAAATTCTAGAAAGCTGTTTTACAAATTAATATATAAGATCAATAAAAAATGTAATTTTTAACTTGATATTACCTGAAGCATTGTCCCAACAGCACTCCTATGATACCTAGCAGGAATATTACTCAATGATTCTGCCTCATGTTGTTTTCGATGTCTTAGTCCCAATCCAATTTTCTTTTCGCAGGATATAACAGAATCTCCAATTTTCTTTCTTGCTTTCATAATCTGCAAACATTTTTTCACTTTAGATTATCACCCAGAAAAGTCTTTGTTTATTACCTTTTGCAAAACAAGTCTCCAAATGATGTTCAGATTCTTCCAAAAGAATATTGTTTGGAAGATGTAGTGGGATAAAATGAAGTTAAGTTTTGATATTTTTAGAGAAGAGATTTTGATGTATGGTGACATAAGGTTTTTGTAGACTAAATATACTGCTTGGAGTAACTTGATTTTGATAATTAGGACATGAATCTTATGAAAAGCGAAGTATGGATAACTTGCAGATTGAGTTCATCTTGAGAGGCAGAAGAAATAAGTATTATGGGGAATAGTGCTGCAGTTCAGGTTAGAATAGATTTTCAGTTTTTTAAGCATAAAATAGTTTGAAAGGGTGAGTTTTTCTTAGGACAAAATTAATACTGATGATGTTCGACCAAGTGATATTGTCGTAAGAGATAATGGTGAAGTGCTACTTAGATTTTAAGGACACTGTATACATTCTAAAATTTTTAATGATCAAATTGAAACTGTTACGAAAAAGAATTTATGCTGCCAATGCCAAAACATTGATAGTTTGCAAAAAATTTTGTTATAGATTATTTTAATTTTTTTATTTCCGTATTATCATTATTACTAATTTGTTTGACATTAAAAAAATATGAAAAATTATTATTAATATATTCGTAAAAAAAATTCCAAATTTTAAAAATTTTTGTTAATAATTTGACAGCGTTATTGTTGTATCAAAAATGTAAAAATTTATAATAATCTACCTATTTACACGAAAATTATATAAAACAATAAAGGAAACTGTTTTTTTAATGTTGTGTTTGTATAATATTTTGTTATAAAATATACGTTATATAAATAATAATTTTAAAAAAGCCATAATAGATTTTCTTTATAAAATGCCTCAAATTATTTATTTTTAATGAACCTTTTGAAAGGTATTATTTTTTAATTGTTTCCACCTTGTATACAAAAATTTTTACTGCTTTTGTAAACTGTCTTTTACATTCTTCTAACTATAAATATACGCAGGTGTAAAGTATATATATATAATATAAAAATGTATATTAATGTATGTACCTATATACACAAAATTATATAAAACATTAAATAAAATATCCTTTTTTTATACAGATTATTAAAATGTTTCAAAATTTGAACTTAAATATGAAATATATCATTTATATAAAAAAAACTTCCAAGAAAAATCTCCAAGTAAAAATTGAATTTCATAATATTTTTTCTAAAATATACGTTTAACTCTATCAAAAAAATATCTTAAGTAAAATAATAGTTTTAGAAAACCTAAAATAATTTTTTCTCATAAATTAACTCAGATTAAACATTTTTACGCAATAAAAAAACATTTTGAATAAAAATAATCACAGAAAGTCAATTATATCATTTAAATTCCCATTTTATTTCACTTACCTTTGGAAAATCAAATTCTGGTGACGATCTTGAAGTAAATCAATACAGATAGAAAATGTTTTTAAATACTAAAGTTTCATGAATAATTTGATAGCGCTATTACTATATCAGAATTGTATAAATTAATATTGATCTAGCTATATTCCCAAAATTAAATAGAACATTAAATAAAACGTAATTTTTTAATATTGGTTATTAAAATGCTTCAAAAATTGACCAAAAAGATAAAATATTTCATTAATAAAACAGAACTTTATTAATCCGTCAAATAAAGATTAAATTTTATATTTTTTTTCTAAAATATACGTTTTACTCTATTTAAAAAATATATTAAGTGAACTAATAATTTTAGAAAACGCACAATATATTTTCTCTATAAATTACCTTAAAATAATTATTTTTAAACAAATTTACTTTGTAAACAATCAACCTTTTCGAAAGGTCTTATTTTTTAATTGATCAAAAATTTCTAATTAAATTCTGTCCTGTATACAAAAAAAACTTTCACCGCATATTTAAACTGTCTTTTACAGGCTGTCAACTATTAATATATGGAAATGTACAAAATTATTGCAGTAAAAATAACTACAGAAAGTCAATCAAATCATTTGAGTTCCCATATTTAATTGCTCCTACCTTTTTGAAAAACAAATTCTAGTGGCGATCTTGAAGTACATCGTAAATCGATACAGATAGTAAATGTTTTTAAAGACTTACCCTGTAACAAAAAAAAAGAAATAATTAGTTTATATGAGTTAAGATTTAAGTACTGTTATTATAAATTGTTGTAAATTAGTTTTGAGGTACTTTAAGAGAACAATAAACAACTAAAAGGTTGTATTAACTTTCACTATTTATTCTATAAATTGCAATTACAGCTGTTTCGCTATAACTAGCATCGTCAGATTGACATATTGAAATTACAGTAAGGGTTAGTACCATAAATTTTACTTTAAGAGAAATAATTTTACTATTTTTTCCTAATTTAATAACTGTGGGTTGAAATGTTCTGAATGGGCTACTTAATAAAAATGTATCAGTTTAAATTTGAATAAAATCAATCTATATTAATGTAAAAATCATCTGTTCTAACTAAATAATTTTTAAAATATTATAAAACCGATAGTAATTTGTTTAAATAGAAAATTATTTCGTTTATTTTTGACCTCAGCGTATTTATTTTACTATGAAAAACTTGATGGTTATAATTTTAACAGTGTATCTAATTTATAAAATATATATTTATATCACTTACCCCTTTTATTATTAAAAAGTAGCCCAACTGATGATCGTGAAGAACGCCGTTTGAAGATCTGACGAAATTTTCTTCAATACTCACCTGTAAGAAATAAGAACTAAGAATTAAAACTTGCATAGATAATTTTGTTTCAATATATACAAGGTGTCCTAAATTATATCAGGAATGTATGTTTTGCAAGGTTTTTAACAGAGATATATTTAAAGTAAAATTAGCAAAATTTTAAAATATAAAAAGTGTAGGTACCATTTTTAAAATAAACAAGTTGGTATTACATTTATTTGATGAGATAACCTTGTTTTGTAACAAAAAGAAATTATTTTATAATATAACATTTTTCAATAATCACTCTGTATGTCCCTAAGGCGAGAAATTTATTTGACTGGGAAAATGTAACTTAAAAGAAAAAGGGAAAACTTGAAATCTTAACTACTTATACAGTATGATGCAAATGTATGGAATAAATTCATTATTTCAGAAACGGACGACTTTTAAAAAAAATCTAAAACACGACAATTTTAATTTTTGAATGGCCATCAACTGCTATAGATGAGTTGGACATTACATCATTAGTGATGGCGTAATGACGTCATTGACGATTTTTTTAAATACAAACGGAGGTCACGTGACAGCTTATTTGAAAGTTCTCCTTATCGCCTTTGCCACAATGTAATCATTTAAATATTTATTTCTACAGGGTTAAACAAAATTATGAACTTTGTTAAGTAACATGGAATTACAATAAATATTCATTCACTGAACTAAAATACACTAAGGACCGCCACTAGGAATAAAACAAAATAGTGTTTATTGTTGGTTTCAAAAAAAACTACATTGATAAAAACAATGCTACTCGGAATTATTTTTACGAAAATATTTAAATCAGTATTGTCATTGACTCGTCTTTATTCGTCAATGATCTGTGAATCTGTCAAGTTTTTTGCCGACGTTAATAACAGCATTTACAAAAATGAAACAGAAACAGAACGAATCGAGATTTTAACCATGATTGGTTATGGAGATAGAGTGAGGACTCAAGCAGAAGTTCGTAATTTATTTAATGCTAAATACCCCAATCGCGATCCAATTACTCAATCAACAGTAAGTAAAATTGAAAAAAAAATTAGAGAAACGGGCCATGTTAAAGATCTTCCCAGAAGTGGTAGAATATCAATATCCTAAGCCAAAAAACTGGACGTTGTACTGGTGTTTCAAGAAAATCCTCATACAGACATGTCGATATTGGGAGAAAGTGAATGTTTGTGCCGGCATTATAAACAATCAAATGGTAGGGTCACATTTTTTTGAGGAAAACCTAACTGCTGCTAGTTATCTAGAATTTCTTTAAAATTATCTGTTGCCACAGCTGAATCATCTATTTCCAAATAGAAATGATTTATGGTACCAACAGGATGGAGCTCCTCCACACTATGGCGTTGAGGTACGAAATTACCTTAATAACGTTTTCCCAGGAAGGTGGATAGGTAGAAGGGGGCCTATCGAATGGCCACCAAGATATCCAGAATTGACTCCGTTAGACTTTTTTTGAGGGGATATTTAAAGAGCAGAGTAATCAAAATCGACCGAATAATGTAGAGGAGTTGAAGGAGCGAATCCGAACGGAAATTGCACAAATAACACCTGAATTGTAATTTAATTGTATTTAAGTAAACATTTATTCTAAGTTAATTGTATTAATAAACCAACAGTTTTGGTTAACCCTGTAGAAATAAATATTCAAATAATTACATTGTTGCAAAGACGATAAGGAGACCTTTCAAATGAGCTGTCCATGGCGTCATTACACCGTCACCAATGACGTAATGTCCAACACATCTATAGCAGCTGATGGCCATTCAAAAATTAAAATTGACATGTTTTAAGATTTTTTTTAAAAGTCGTCTGTTTCTGAAATGTATTCCATACACTTGCATCATACTGTATACGAAGATAACTCACTCTTATATTATTTTACTGTAATTTTATGTATAATTATTGCAGAAAAAAGTATATAAGATTAGTTACTTTATTTTAAACAAACAAAATATGACCAGTCCACCTGCTGAGGAAATAACCCTCTATGTGCGATAGATGCATAGTTTGCTCAATACGTATCATATACGTTACTTATCAAATAAGAAATTTATAATATATTTATTTTAAAACGAGTTTAATAAATGAAATGTGCAACTATAAAAAGACAATAGTCGATATTGAAGGTTTTTTAATACATTTTATGGAATTTTTACCTCTAATAAAAAAAAGAATGGTTATATTCTAAGTAATAAGGTTTTTAACCATACAAATATATTAATTTGAAAATAATTGTTTTATACCGGTAAATCAGTAACTTATAATTAAGAATAGTTTATGCAATCATTAATTTTTCCAACTCTTAAATCTAGAAAATTAATTTGAATTAATTTCTTCAATTTCTAACGGAAAATGTACTCCACATTATTTCAAACAAAAACCGGCTTATAAAACGATCTTTTTTCTCTTAAATAAATAAAAAATAATAAATTAAATAAACTCACCGATTGGCCAGTCATCATCTGCTTTTCAACCATCACTTTTTGAACTGCCATTGTCAACATTCACATATTTCAGTTTTAAAAAACACTAACACTGTAGTTTTTCAATAACCGGCACAAACACTATTTAGAAGAAAAATCTGTATATATACGCGCACTTAAATCCGTAAAAATACGTTTTTATTAAATGTATACCGGCTAATTTCCGAATAACTTTTGTGTACTACCGTTCCCACCGCCTGCACAAAAGGTACTGACTGATACATCTATAAGTAAAAATGATATAAAACTAGTTGATTAATCATATATCGTTAACTAATTTGATTAAGAATAAAATACTTTCTAAACGACAAAATTATTCCGAAGGGAGTTACAGTCTTAAAAGAATAAGATAAATTCAGAAAAACTGTTATGTAGCATAACCTTATTTCTGAAAAACAAAATTAAATAAGGTTCTACAAACACAAATTGTTAGAATTCACAACAGTTAACGATATAAAATAAATATTTAAAAGAAAAATGAAAATACACTTTTTCATTAAATTTTCAAACATATCAGCATATTTTAAAAGTAGTACTGCACAGCCAAATGTAAAATTGTATTTTACAAGTAGCTCGACCCTGATTGTTTTTAATCCAAATTTATATCTCTCTTTGAGCCATGCAAATGATGTATCAATGTTGATGATGGGTGACTATTTTCTGTTGCTGCATTTTCAATAAACAAATCATCTAAAAATTTAAAAACTGATATTTAAAAGATGTTTGTATTGAAGGAAAGTAAAATTACTCAAAATTCCAATTTATTCTACCTGTTATTTTTAAAGTAGAAGGCCCTGACAATAACTGTTGTTCTCCTATTGCACCTGGCTCTGTAGTTCTGGAAGTTGATGGCATATCTCTTTCCTCTGAAGATGATCATTCTAAAATATTATTTTAACTGCCTAACATGGCTTAACATATTTGACTATTATTTACTTCAAACTTTGACCCAACATCAATGTTTTCTGATTTCTACAATTGTTGAACAATAGTATATTATATATTTTATCCTCTCTTATGCTTCACCCCGTATAAAAAAACCATCGAAAATAATGCACGTGATAAAGAAGCTTGTTTAACATCGAACCGACACAGGTAGATGCATTATTAAAATTAGGTGTGCGAAAGTCCTCAATAAATAAAAGTTGTAACCATGAAAACTGGCAGCGGAGTGTGGCGAATCATATCGTTTTTATGTTTCATCTTCGGTTTTGTTTTTGTTTGGAAATTCGGGAGCGAATTCGGTACGGTCTTCATATTCTTCGCTGCTGAATACGCATTTTTAATATGAAGAATTCTTATACAATTTACCAACTGATGATTTTTTTTATTTAAGTGTATAGACGACATGTTGGGTTATAAAAACGTACAATTTTCAATGTTTTAATATTCCTACAGGATGTTATGAAATTGCTGATCTTGAAGCGTTTATCAGTGATAAAATGGACGCAAGCAATTCAATAACACCACCGAAGGATATATTTTCACTAAAACCTAATCACAATACGTTGAAATGTGAAATTTTCAGTAAATATAAAATTTCCTTTATGCAAGCTGATAGTCTTGGAAGAATATTGGGGTTTTCACCGAAAATACTCGACGTCAACGAAATGCACTCTTCAGATCTCCCCGTCAAAATCATTAAAGTATCCAGTATTCGCTTCGATTGTAACATTACCACTGGAGCCTTTGATGCGAACAGACCTGCCCATACAATCTACGAATTCGTCATACAAGTAGATCCAGGATATTCCATTGACGAAATTCCTCATAATTTGATCTACTTACCCGTTATACCACAACGTGAAATAACTAACATCACTGTCATTGCCTTAGATCAAGACGGTCAACCTGTAAACTTTAGAGGTGAATCGAGTACATTGATATTGGAGCTTAGAGCGCGAAACAGATGGTACTAATAATCAATCATCATCATAAAAGACAGTTTACACATTTTCCAACTTCATTAGCTAAGCAGCCGCCGGTGAAACAACTCACGTTGGCAAACAAATTGGTGCTGCAATCGCTGGGTTTTAGATTGAAATGACAACCATGTATGGAAAACGACTTCGTCAAAATGACAATATGCCTTCGATGTTTGATATCTACCGTAAGCCGGTCTTTGATGATTCCATTCGAAAGGCTGAATACAGAACCTATGCTCCATTTATCAAATCATTCAATTGCAGTGACATTGTGGAGTTTAGCATTAATCAGGTTGATTCGTTCTTTGCAATGAGCGAAACTTTGTTGTGCATTAAAGGTTCCCTCGAAACACACGGAGCAGGAGACGTAAAATTAGCAAATAATTTTGGAGCCTTTCTTTTCGATTCATGTACGTACAGTGAAAGTGCTAGGGAAATGGAAACAGTTCGAGATCCTGGAATTGTAAGTGCCGTACGTGCCATGACTTGTTATAACCAAGAAGATTCCAATCATATGGCTATAGCTGGCTGGAATTACCCGAAAGATCTTATTCTAAATGCCAGCGACAAGTCCTTCAACCTTCAAATACCTCTCAAACATATTTTCAACATTTTTAACGATTATTCTATGATTACGTGTGGACGACAAACAATACGATTAGTTCGAGCACGAAATGATAATGATTGCATCTATATTACCGACAAGTCCGGTACGGTCTCCAGTACAACTGCTAAAATTAACATTACAAGTGTTGAATTAAAAGTTAAACATATCTTTCCCAATGATGATATAAAGATAAATCTCATGAAATCCATTCAAAAAGATCAGCCTATAGTTATTCCATTTAGAAAGTGGGAGTTACACGAATTGCCCTCAATTACTAAAGGTGCAAGACGTGAGGTTTGGGCTGTTAAAACATCCACTTCAGTTGAAAGACCCCGTTTTGTTATTGTTTTCTTTCAAACTGACAAACGTAACGTGAGCACAGCCGATCCTACTTTATTTGACAATGCAGATGTACAAAGTATAAGACTGTCACTTAATGGTGAATTTTGGCCCAATGAAAGAATGCAATTGGATTTTAGTAAAACTGACTACAATGAAGCATATTTTAACCATACTGAATTCTATCCCAACTACGCGAACTCCACACAGAAGCGCCCCCTGCTGGATTATTCCTCTTTCAAGAAACGGGCATTGTTTGTTATCGATTGTTCCAAACAGGAAGAAAGCATGAAAGCGTCCACAGTCGATGTGAAACTTGATATTGAAGCAAACATAGGCTTTCCCGAAAATACCAAAGTCTATTGCATCATAATTCATGATTGTGTAATGGAATACTTCCCCTCACCGAAATTGTTAAAAGTTTAAACTAGACGTTGATTAGAGTTAGTGTTCGAGCAGACGTCAACATGAGAATAGCTTTTGTAGACATTCAAGGCTTTGTCGTAGATGGATTTTTCGTTGTCAAAGAACTAACGATAGAAATTGGTTTCAAAAGTTCACATTACATGTTTTTACCACCTCAACCGTTTTCTACATTAAGTAATGAGGACAACCTACTTGGAAAAAAATGTGCACGGAATTCGATACTCTTCAGGAGATGTAGAATATTCTAAAGTTAATGAAATATTGGAAAGCAAGCTATTGTATGCTGCAGACTACATTTACGTTCGTGGTCAACAAAAAGCCAAGTTTCTGCAAAATAAATGTAACATTTTCAACGTTTTTCCTCACATTTGCGAAGTCGGCAAGTTCGATGGTACACCGTGTGCAACAGTAAACTTTGCCAAGGATCCAAACCCCTGTCACACCTCTGGACTATATTCGTGCACCGAACGAAATGTACAACGTCTCCGCCACTGGTTTTTGAATACTGTATTACCATAAAATAAATAAACCTTAACCACAAATGAGTTTTTATTTTATACACCACTACTTAGAAATAAAACAAGTTGTTTATTCCTCAACTCTTATATTACACGAAGATTCAAATTTACGTTTAACAATTTTTAAAATAATTTTTAAAATTAAAACAAAGACAGATACTAAAATTATACATGACATAGCAAAAACATTATTAATTTCATTTTTTATGCTCTCTTCTTCTGTTCTATTAAACATGGTTGAATACGTCTTAACGGATAAGTAGTTTTCGGTAATTTACGGCAATCCCAGTTTAGACTGCTCCACGTTGTTCTTGCTTCCCTAGTTTGTTTCATAACCTTACTCTTATCTTCATAAAAAGCAATGTCTTCAATTCCATGACTGTGCTCTTCTGAAGACATAATGTAACTGGCCGTTGACGATCGCATGACCCTTGTAAAATATGTGTGATGACTTATTAAGAATAATGAAAAACTCTTCGTTTTACCAAAACTTCCAATATTTATTTAAAAAATTGCTTTATTAAAGTTTTGGTAAAATGAAGAGTTTTTCATTATTCTTAATAAGATGGACTTCCAAAAAGTAAGGGTTAGTACAATCAATTTAATGTGTGATGACGTCATAGCGTATTACTGGTACCCTTTTGACAATCGTTGTGTCGTAACTTTACATCCTAATTCATTCCCATATAAAGAGAGAATTAGTGTTCAATCAGAAAATGGAGAACCGTCATACCCCCCACGTATATAAACATTTTTATTTGCCACGTAACCGTTTCCGTATTAAGAATGATCATAATCCGATATTTCGACAAACCCTGTATATCCCGTATGAAAAATTGACATCCCCCTTACGAATGATCTTCGCGAATACCCTGTACCCACATCATAATATACGAATGATCGAATTGACATTTTTAATTAACGACCATATCCCCGTACCGACATTTTTGCCATTTTTGCGTATTAAGAATGATCATAATTCGATATTTCGACGATCTAATTCGCGACAAACCCTGTATATATCCCGTATCTAACCCGTACCATATCATCAAATTGATATTTTAAATACAAAAATTCTAAGTTGTTTAGTATCCCGACATACCCTGTATATGATTAGATTACAAGCACAGACCAAATTCGATGAAAACGATCAAAATACGCGACGCGAGTTGAAATACCCATTCTTAACATTTATAATCCTTCGTTAACAGCCCAGTGGGTAAGGGCGCTTAAATTATAAATGACGAACTTGAAATGATCACGTCTTACGATCAACATTTTTACCGACCCTGTATGTAACGAGATTTTTTGCGACACGATGAAAATTAGCCCACGCCCCGTACGATATTCGCAAACGACGCGACCATCGATCAAATTTTTACAATGCACACCCACGCGATGCGAGTTTAAATACCTATTCTTAACAAATATAATCCTTCGGTCCTAGCAGCCCAGTGGGTAAGGGCGCTTAAATCATAAAAATTCTACCGACGGTCCGTAGGTTCAAATCCCAACAGCGGCCGCCACGCACCTTTTTGTCATACCAGCAGGCAACCCGCAATACAACACAAACTCGTATGCTGTATATACGGAGGTACCCCCACTCCTCTAGTGGGTTAGAACTCTCCTAGTATATCTACTTGCATATAAATGTCAAAAATGAGAGCATAGGCGTATCATTCGGTTTTTATGAACACAAAATGATTTACAACACTAAATGTATTCATATACTTGATTGGTTGGAATTTAATCAAAATAAAGGCCCTAATATAAATTTGATTTTTTTACTGTACGGCATTGGAAACGGAAATTAAAATTGACATTTGGCCGCCATATGCAAGCTCCTTTCTGGACTCAAGGTCATTTTGCATATACTCCTTCCTGTTTCTTTTTGTTCTAAGATCATAACAAACATTTCTGTGATGTGCGATAATAGATTTAAAAAGAAAAAGATTATTTTACAGTGGCAATGACGACATTATTTTGTTAAGGTAGATTTTGGGGCTATTTTTTAGGTTAAAAATTAAAACACATGAATGGTTACGTATCTCCTTTACGTTACGTATACGGATAAGGATACGTGATAAATTTTTAGAATTGCTTTATGTCTCTATTTACTTTACATTCTTCTTTGTGTCACCCTGGTTTTACTCGGTTTTTCCATTGGATACGTCTACTATGTTATACATTATCATGGTATATGGACTCTTACTGTCAAGGTAAAACACACAGTTTTTAATTGTTACCCCAACCGCCATGAGGTCGCTACTATCAGAAATTATGGCCGCATGATCTGAACCTTATGGTCCGGCTACACACAACGTTTTGCCTGAGAGCATGCCTGCAGAGATTTGTTTGCGCAGGTAAGAGCGTGCGTATAGACGGCAAGACGCGCGATGTTTATACGACGCGCCATACCGTCTTGTCGTCTTTTTTACCTGTGAAATGATATACCAGTTTCCTTTTTCCCGCTATTACTACTAGAATGAGGCAATCCAACAACCTGTCAAATAAATTCCAATATGGCGTCCCAGGGCAAATATTGAAAGTATACAACATTTATTTGTATATGACCGTGGCTATAAGTGTAATAGATTCATTATTTGCTTTTACGGCAAAAGTCTGTTTTCGTGCTTATAGTGCAGTCGAATTACCTTTTTTTCATGACTTAAGTCCGAATTGAGGTAGCTAAGTGGAAAGGGGTAGGTTTGATAATTACAAATCGAAAGGCGACCATCCAAGATCTTAGATGCGTGCAATGGGTGCGTGGTAGGGGTGGAAAGGGGGTGAAAACGGTTTTTTGCAATTTGCAGCGTAAACACGCATTTTATTGAAAAAAGTTAAAAGGAAAAGTTGTAGATAATAAAAAAATCGACAACTTTTGTCTGAAACAATTCCATCGTATGCACGTATAAAATAATTTTTTTATTTTTTTAATCAATATAGACGTCTATGATTTCCTTTATTTTAATCCTACAAACTGCAATAAGGTGTGATAAATTAAATGCATGTACATGAAATATTTTTGAGAGTAATATAACGTGTAGAAGGGTAGGAAAAAGATACGCGTGAAAAATTATGAATTTTTCAGTTTTTTCGATTTTAAACGATTTTTTTTTTTGTTAGGAGTAGTATTTTTTTATTATTGTATATGAAAATTAAAGTCATTACGAAAAAAATGAGACCTTCAAGAGGCGTCTAAAATAAAAATTCGGACCTTGGGAGCCGTTACAAAATGAGGTCTTTTTTTCGAAAATCGTTAATATGTCGGAAAAAAATTGAGTTGTAAAAAAAAAATTCTAGTTTTTTGGGATACTATGACACAACTATACACTGTACTGAATTTCATAACAAAATATTGATTTTTCGCTGAGTAAAAAATAAAAAACGAAAATTATGGTTTTTCGCTTTTTTAGCCTTTATTTTTAGGTTATGTGAAAAAATGTTTCAGACAAAAGTTGTCGATTTTTTTATTATCTACAACTTTTCCTTTTAACTTTTTTCAATAAAATGCGTGTTTACGCTGCAAATTGCAAAAAACCGTTTTCACCCCCTTTCCACCCCTACCACGCACCCCTCGCACGCATCTAAGGTCTTGGATGGCCGCCTTTCGATTTGTAATTATCAAACCTACCCCTTTCCATTTAGCACTTAAGTCATAAATTGGTCACTTTTTTACGTAATTCGACTGTACTATTATTAAAGGGTTTCTGTTTGATAAAGGATAAAAGCCTAGTTTTTATTAACTTTTTGACTATGTTTATGTGTTTTGTGTTTGAATAAAATTTTCTGAGTAAAACGGATGGTAACAGTTTTAAAAAATTTATATTGATAATTTTTTATAAAAAAATATAATATTAATAACATGTTAAACAAATACCAACTTCAAGATGATAGCAGTTTTAATTAAGTTGAGGAATTTTATTTCACATACGCAGAGGTGGTTAAAAAATAATGTAAACGTTGGATCACCATTTTCTTGTGCTAAAACATTTTACGTCTTCCCTACCGATATACCTACAAACGATATAATAGGTTAAAATACTTTAAATACAGATTCACTAGAATATAAACCACAGATAAAAAAAGCAGACAAATAAGATAAACCTACGAATAAATAATAAAAAGGAAGGAGTATAATACGATTTGACGATGTCCGCAATGGTTCTTGCATATGGCTGACTTGAAGTTTCCGGTTACCAGTGGTGTCACACACAGGGTATTATAAACTTATGTCTCGTATTAATTATTAAAAAAAATAACTGTTTTCCGCTTGTAATTATCTGTACAGTAATATACATTGTCATAAAGTTGTAGGAATATAAATTTAGATTAAAAACTTCTAAGCAGGTAATTATAAATAGTTGACTTAGTTGGTCTATATAAAAAATAAAGGAACGTCTATGATAACAATGTGGTTGTCATTAAAATATTTTGTTAATTTTTAATAATTCAGATAAATAGAACCCTACAGATGAAAAGTAATTCCCATTCAAGAGTTGGATTAACTACTTAAATCAGAAAATAATATATAAAACAGCATGAAAAAACTATACATGTCAAATGTCACGATTCGAATGAGTCATATTTGGTTCTTCAATATGGCCGACTTCCGTCGCGATTATTTGCTAGATTAAAATATGACAACGTTCCTTCCTTTCTATTCTTTATTCGTAGAGATAAACAGACACCTCGAAAAAGTAACAACGTATATGAGAAAATGGAAAATAAAAGCAAACAAAGCAAAAGAAGGAACTAGAAAAACACCAGATAACATTCAATGGACAAGAAATAGAACAAACAGATACGGTCAAATACTTAGGAATAACCAGGACTTTATAGGGCCATACATACACAAAAAGAAGAGACGTATTAACCCAAATGGTAGAGGAACTCCCAGAAGAAGGAAGAAAAGTGGGCTTGAGCATAAATGAAAACAAAACAAAAATATTAAGATTAGACAAAACATCAAAAAATAAAAAAGTTAAAATTGGACGAAGAGGTCGAAAATATAAGAACCTTGGAATTATGCTTTCAAGTGATGGAACAAGATCAAACGAAATAAAAGAAAAAACGCTAGCTGCAAACAGAGCATTCCAACTAAATAAGAAATTAATAAAAAGTAAGTTTTTAACAAAAAGAACAAAAATAAGAATATACGAGACACTAATAAGACCAACGATAATGTACAGGGCCGAGCTAGTTACAATGACTAAAGCCGATGAAGAAAATTTGAGAAGAGCAGAAAGAAAAATAATTCGAGCAATACTAGGACCAACGAAAACAGGAGAAGGTGAATACAGGAATAGATTAAATTATGAAATAAATGAGGAACTAAAGGGAATATATATAGTCAGGAAAATAAAAAGACATATATGGAGGGCAGGGGAAGAAAACACAATAAACATCATAACTAAGTGGACTTCTGCAGGAAGGAAGAGAAGAGGAAGACTGAGGTCAAGATGATTAGATGAAGTAAAGGAGGATTTACATGCATTAGGAATCATAAATGCAGAGGAAAAAGCAAAAGAAGCTGGAACCGGATATGTAACAGTGTGTAAAAAAACAATGAAATGAGGACTGATCCACCTCAAAAATATGGATCTAGAAAGCTTGTAAAAGCGGCGCTACCCCCACGGGGGTGTGAATAAAATCACTGGGACGAAAAGAAACAAAAATATACAGAATAGCAGAAGGAGCAGAAAGATACACAGCGAATGCAGAAATAAGAGAAAAGTACGAATACACGCCGATAGCACAAATAATAAAAAACAAAACAGAGCACTTCTACAAGAAAACAGTGAATAGAAACCCACTAACAAGGAAAATATGAAAAAGAAATTAGGACAAATAGGATGGAGGGCCAAACACAAACTAAACACCACAGAGCCAATATACAACTTACAGGAATCTAGAAAAATAAAGCAGGGTAAAACATAGAAAATAAAGGGAAAAAGCCTGGAAAACACAAAAAGAAATACGAAAAACTGGGGCACAGCCGAAACTAGTTCCAGAGAAAAATTAAAACAGAGAAAATAAGAAACAAAAAGAAAGATAAAACAAACAGGTGCAATGCGAAACTAGGGAAAAATAAGAAGAAATATAGAAGCAAAATTTGGAAGAAAACGAAATGAAATTATACAGATTAACAAGCGATCAGGTGATACCTTTAACATTTTGTTTGACATTTGGTAAAGTTGCATATATGCTTTGCAAGTCAAATACTAATTTTCTCCTAGTTTCTTGAAATTCCTTCAAATCCTTATTCACCACACCGGTTTCGATGTACTCCATCTGATCCATTAAGCGCATTTTTTTATTTATGGGCATTACCAATAACCTGGCGCGTTCACGGTCGCATTCTTTGACAAATTGGAGAATTTCTGCCTCTTTAGGTGTTGTCAAAAGTACCATGTTGCCTTCCCCAACATCTAAATAATGAAAATGGTACAATAATTGAAAGCTTTTCGTATTTCAAAATGTTTTACCTTCTCCACCGGATACAGGTGCAGGTGCGGGTACGTCTGCTTTATTTTGATTTTGATTATTAAATGAAGGTGGTGCTGGTGGTGGAGGACCACCAGATGTTTCAAAAGGAGGTTGAAAATTGTCCTAAAATAAAAGAAGACAAATAATTTTATCCACAACTATTAATTAATATATCTGTTAAATATGCAATTTTTATCAAGGATGGCATTACCATATACGAGTAGAATTGACCATTCCATTACAAATTACAAAGGTGCTCTTATATTGAAAATACCTTTTACAAAAACAAAGATTCCTAGATCATTTACTGTATCAGGTGAATTTTACGATATTTGCAAAAGGTATATAAATCTTCGTCCATCTCATGCTAAATGCCTATCATTATTTTTAAATTCTCAGAATGGCAAATGTAATATTCAGAGAGTAGGTATTAACAAATTAGCTTCTATGAGAAAGCACATTGCTACGTTTTTAAAATTAAAGAAGAAGGTTATATAGATGACAACATAAACAATAAAATAAAAAGAGAAAATCAGATTTTAAACGAAATTAACAAACTTTTCCAATGAAAAACCTTGTACTAGCTCTAGTGCCAGTCCAAGCCCCATGATTTTCAATCAGATAAAGTTATCCCTGGCATGAATCTTAACAATTCGTCGGCTTCATATGAAAATTGCCCAAATCCAAAATGATCCAAATTGGGTTTTTGTTACAATTCGGTTCATAATTATGATACCTACATGCACATCGTTAAAACTTCCACAAAAAGTCAATAGATGTCGCTAAAATGGCAAAAAAGAATACTGCCTAACTTCATAATATTCTACAATCAGCATGAATATTGTTTAACTCCCTCATCTTGATAAATGCTGGCATCACTTTGGAGGGTGAACCTTATTACTCTTTTTTTTCGCCTAGTATATATCTCAAACATTCTGTATTTTTGTGAAACAAGCGCAAAACTCATAGTTCATAATTTTACCATCTTTGAATTCCACATTAAGAAGCAAACTGTTTTGTTTCTATTATTTATAGATTTTTAACAGCCAAAGTTTTACCACCTATCGACAAAGAAGACAAACCATCAATCATACTTTATAGTGACGGCTGCGGAGCCCAAAATCGTAATGTACTGTCTAATGCTATTTTGAATTTCACTATACTGAATAATATCTGCATCATCCACAAATATTTTGAAAAGGGGCATACTCAAATGGAGTGCTCTGAAATACAATGGATCCATTCAATATAAAATTTGCCACTCCGATAGTTATAAAGTTCTACCAGTTAGGCAAAAAAGAAATGCGAAAAAGGTGCCCTTTCACAAATTATCCAATTTACATGAAGGTCCTCTAAAAATCAAAAAGAAGAAATATAATCATCTCCAGTTTCTAAAGAAGACCATGGAACAAGATTATCATAATTTCTATGATAATCTTAAACATAATGGACTAGTTTAGTAGGATCATATTAATCAAAATGATAGCAATATATATTTATGATAAGATACCTACTTACTTATATTGGTATTCATTTTGCAAGTAATTTTTCTCAATTCATAAAATTTAGCAATAAACAATTAGTAAGTTTTAAACGTAGCGCCAACTAATAACCAATAATGAAGTGTGTTTAAAAGTCAACGTTGTCACAGTTTAGCTACGTTCGTTTCAAGTATTCTCAAAGAACTGGCGGCACAAAACACCGTGTTCTGTGACTAACTGATTGTACCATATGCAGGAGAGAAAATCGTGTTTATCTGTAATAAACAAACAAGACCCCTATTCTTGACGGTGATAGAATAGAACAGCCAATAGAAAGTGGGCGTGGTTCTATTGAATATGCCAAAACCGTATTCTTGAAATTCGTTCTCTCACTGTACCGATAGAAGGGTTGCTCCCCTAGAGAACAATTACTTCTATTGGTTATTTTTGAAGGAACCGCTATAACACCAAGAGAAGGTGTTAGGGATTTTTATTTTCGAACCAAAAATAGTATAGAAGTAATTTCTTTCATAAACCAAACACAACCAAACAACAAATTAAACTAAAGGAAATGACAGAATATTTTGTTTAGTGTTTTACTCCTTAATTGATGAAGTGTCAATCAGTGAACAAAAATATCGATATGTTTATCTCTTTTTAATGACAACAAATAAGAGAGAGAGATAAGTTTCTCGGTTAATATTAAAGCATATCGACAACATCGCAAATTTTCTACCAATCTTATTGAAAAACGTCACTTACCACTTATGACGTATGTAACCATTAAATTTAAATTTCAAAAGCCGATTATGGCTAGAGGATTAATTTTATAAAAATTTTATTTGTACATTTGAACCACTAAAAACCTATTTTATAAGATGCAAATATAAAAAAAAATCACTAAACTAGTCCATTAGTCTTTTAAAATTGTTTACTGTTTTCTGTTCATTTGGTTTGGTTGAATCCTTTATTACACGACAAAGAATTTGTTTTTCCTTTTATATCATTTTTTATCAAATAAAATTTGATAAAAGTAAAAACGTTTATTACTAAAACTGGGCCTAAGTCCCAAATTGTACATGAATTTGAACTGAAAATTGCCCTATCTTCGTTATTTATCAGCAACATAAAAGGTTAATAGTTTTATATTGACATGCTACCTCATAGGAGACCCTTCAAATACGTATATCCAAAAAATATCATGTGACTAAAAAAAATCAGTTTTTATGTCTCCTGTAAAATTAGTGGTTTGTGAGTTAGGAATTTTTCATATGAAGCCAACGAATTGTAATGTAACTATTAATAGTTATTCATAAAAAATATTGTTCATTTGAAGTTTATTTTGCATTTTTTTATCAACTTGTAAAGAAAATTATAATTTTCTTAAATTTATGTACTGGCACACAGCGCCAGCCATAGTAGATTTATTAGACCTTTGTTTATAATCTGTCAATCTGTCAGATTGATTAAGCTGTCAGGAGAAAATAATTCCGTGAATTGTTGTAACGATTTATTTTAAATACTTAATGTGATTTGAGAAGCGATACTGTATTAATAGCATTAAAAGTAGTTTCTTTGATTACAGAGAAACCCAATTGTGTTTTTAATCAGCGGTGTCGCTCAAGCCAACAAAATAATATCTTATAAAACGACATTTATTGGCAGAAAATGTAAAAGTTGAAGTTTACGTTTCAAGTAAAACCAACAGCAGACGGAAAGTCGAACTACATTGCCATAACCTCACTGGTTACGCAAGACGACAAAGTGTTCCTAATTCCTGAAGAGCACCACTTCACAAACATATCCACACCTCTAAAACTTTCGCTACAGTGAAAAACACACTAAAAAAAAGACACCAGACTAGAAGTGACAGAGGGCATACAACAAACATATTTTGATGACGATGACAACATGATTTTTTAAGACCAATTTCTTGAGGAAATTACCCAAGAACAGTTGGATATAAAGAGTAGCGAAGACCCTATTATGAAAATTTTGGAACGATTAGTTGAAAATCAACAACAGGAAAAACAAAATGTTAAAAAGTTAGCCGACAGGTTTGTAATTGAAAAATTTGATGGAAAAAACATAAATGCATGTCATTGGATGGAAATTTTTGAAAAAGAATGTGCGAGGTTTAATATAATGAAAAATGAAGAAAAAATTGAGATATTTAGATTGTTTTTAGAAAAATCATGCAATGACTGATATTCTTCCATGATGATTAAGCTTAGTTTACAGTCAGAGTGGTCAGAATGGAAATCAAACTTCTTGCAAACCTATGGCAGTAAAGGTTGGACTACTACTAAATATGCATTGTCTTTTAAGTATCAAGCGGGGTCTCTATTAGAATATGCCATTAAAAAAGAAAAACTCTTACTAGAAATAAGAAAAACAATTGATGAAGGGACATTAATTGATATAATTGCTGCGGGCTTACCAGATTTTATAACAGATAGAATCAATAAGGAGGAAGTTGTACAAACAAAAGACTTATTTAATGAACTTGGAAAGTTAGAGCATTTGGTCGAAAAAAATAAATTTACAAAGAAAAAAGATGACACTAAATTCAAGAAAGAAAAATGTACCATTTGTGACAAATTAAACAAAGGTGTGCGCTATCATTCAGAAGATACCTGTTGGTTTAAAACGAAAATAAATAGTGATAAAGAAAAAAAACAAATAAGAGTTGTTAACAATTCCGAATTAGAATGCGAACTCAAAAGTGAAGACCAAAAAAACTAATAGTGCCGCCATTAATTAAATTAAAATTATTACTTAATAAAAAAGTTGAAGTATTTGGAATCTATGACTCGGGCTCTAATGTGTCATTGATAAATCCAAGGTTATTGAAAATCAACAATAAAGAGTTGAGTTATTGTAACAATAATAATTTAAAAACAATTAATGGCCTTAAAAAGACGAATCGTACAATAACACTTGATATAACAATTTTTGATATTGAAAAAAATGGATGTATTTGTAATAGACAAAGAAAACTTTGATTACGATTTTTTGATAGGACTATAGATTGTATCAAAAAGTTTAGTTTAGTTCAAAATGAAAACTTGGAAATCAGTCAAAAAATTCGTACACAAAGAAATGAAGTGGTTTTTAAGGAAACAGAAAAGTCAGAAATTTCTAGGGAAATAAAAACTGATAATTTATATAGTTGTGGATAAAGTACAGAGTACAGTATTCAACACGCGCATAACGGCTCGCCTCTGGCTCGTGTTGCAATTTCATCTTCGTGTGTAATAATCATCATTATACGCTTGTTGAATAATATACTATTACTAAACATATTTCCGTTTATATTATTTATAGCATAAAACCAGTTACCTGTTGAGTAAAATTGACAGTTTGGTTACCACTAAAAGAAGATGGACATGGTCTACCACCCCCTCCACTTCCTCCTCCACCGCCAGATTGACCAGAAGTATTCTGCAAAGATTCCAATTTTATATAGTTAGTTCTAAATACAAGTTATTTCTAAAAAAAGGAACCCCTTCTTTAGGATGGTAAAAAACTGAAAGATTGGGGTTTGCTTAGTAAAAAATGTTGTAATGGCATTCGTTTTTAAGATAAACGGCATTAAAAACACATTTTTCTAGCAACATTGCGAGATAGGTACATATTGTTTTAAATTTAAATAACGAATAGTAGATAAGTTTAGTGAATAAATAACAGATGAATAAACCGGCTCTAAGTGTTCAAAATGTCCTTCGTTTTCATGAATACACAAGTCTATCCTTTTTTATAAAGAATCCATTAATATTTTAAACTCTTGGGATCAGCTATGATGTCATTAACGGACGTTGGATTCTGTCTTCCAATTCTTAATGTGAATTTACTTCTGCAACAATTCGTGCAGTGCAAAGGATTAAAATTGAATCGTATGACCGAGGAAGTCAATGAATCGGAGCTTCTGTACCTCTATTAGAATGTATTAGCTTCCAATGTTGCCAGTGGTTTCAGCAAATGTGTAATTTTTTTTCTTTAACGTCCTTTATCATAAAATCGGGTGCCGTTACAAAAGTTATTTATTTTATTAAGCAATTATTATTAATTATTTTTCAGTTTTTTACCTATACTATAGATGGGGTTACCTTTTTTAAATGCCCTGTATACGGTTATTCAACGAAAACTTAATCGCACAGAAAATTAAAAACTAACAGTTTATTTATATAAAATTCACACCCACACATTTAACCCCATGCTATCCTACACATCATAACCTCACTTTTTTTTAATACCAGTGATGTATTACTTGCTGGTTAAATGTGTGGGTATGCATTCTATATGAATGGTAAATAAAAATCTGACGTATATTCTTCGCAAATTATAAATGAAGTCTTAGTTTCCGAGTTTCTGGGTGGGTTGTTTTCGTTAGAACACCTTGTAAACTAAACCAATTGCTTTGAAAATTATAATAAATTATTTACTTGATTTCTAGCTATAATAACTTCGCTATGTTGAAGGTCTTCTGGAATCTGTATGACAGTTGATTGATTCGGATCGACGGTACCTCCAGGAATAATTATTTTAGTCCATTTGGTTTCATCTTGTTGCCATTGAAAGTTCCTTTGAGCCATTCTTAAAAACTGAATATACTACTAATAATTTTAACTGCACAAAAATTTTGAACTACATCGAGATGAAAAAATATACCTAAGACAGTGTCAAAACAAACTTGACAATAACTCTCTAGATATTTTAAATAACGCAATTCCAATGCAGTATATAATATATATGTTCATTTCATCTCCCAACTAACAAGAAGCATGCAAGAAGCAAAATCAATCCGACGAAAATCCTTTGATGTTCGGATGGCCAAAATATATGACCTTGAAAAACGGAAATTCACAGATAACTTAGTAAATACACTGAGAGAAATAGGAAATTTTGGTTAAATGGAGAAAAATAGTAGTACATACTATAAGTCTTTTAATTATTTAATTACTTGTATAAAGCTTGTATAGTAATAATGTCGAAAAACTGTCCAGAGGTTAGCAGTAAATAGTAGATGGCGCGAGAGTAGCAGAAGGGTACAAAAGCCAACGTAAAGCTGTAATTTGATTAGTTGAGCATGGATAAAACGTTTAGCAACAAGGTGCATAAAGAAGGGATGTGAATTAACCTTGGAATATAAAAACGAAGAAAGGAGCGTTGTACATAAACACCTTAGACAAGGAAAGAGAGAGGACTGCGCATTGGAATCAATTTATGTAACCCATTTACCACCAAACTAATGGCGGACAATATTGACATAGGCGTATCATACGATTTTTCTTATACGATTATTAAATAATCATTTTCATTATTTCGTATTACAAATCTAATTTAAAAAAGTCTTTAAATATGTACTGCTCCAAAAAAAAACAACAATCATTTTAAAACATATTTATTTAATAAATATTACAATTTTAATCTATTTTATCTATTTTAAATATATGTTTTTATTCCACGCCACTGCTAAACTATTACATCTATGAGCAAATAATAACAATTAAATGAAAAATAATCTTTAAAACTGAATGAAAACAATGTTCAAAATGTATGTACAATTAATTTAAGTTATCGTACATAACATATGTGATTTAGTTAAACATCTATTACCTGAAAGCTGTAATATTAATAAAAATAAATTTCAAGGAAATAGTTTTAAAATACTTTTTACCTATGAAATGAAATTCCTTCCTCACACGCATAAGGTTTTCATTGCCATGCGCTGTCCTCTCTCTTTCCTAGTCTAAGATAAACACCAATAGTCCTAGATGGTGTTTAAAAATGGCGTCAGCAGTTTCCGGTTTGTCAGTGGCGTATCAATTTTAATTTATGATAAAATGTTGTATCAATTTCAAAAATAAAAATACTGATGCAAGAAAGTTTTAAAACGTAATACACTTTGTAAACCATATTTCTATATACACTTTTATTAAATACATATATAAATATTACATAGCTGTGAATATTCAGTAAATCACTTACGTAAATAAATTGCAAATGTGTACGTCTCTGAATTGTAATTTCTTAAACACTAAAACAGTAATGTCTCAAATGTCAAAAAAACCGTCAATAACAATCATGATGAATCATATGGTATTTGCAAATGGCCGCTGTGACGTAATTTCCGTCGTAAACTACCAACTTGGGAAAGGTGTTAGGCTCCCTCTTTATTATTTATATTCTAAGGAATTCACATACTGTTTTTCGAAGTTTGTTTGGATACAATGCTATGTTAATACAATGCGACAATGACGTCACAATAATGTGACGTATTGTCAATGATGATATATTTTCCGGTTTTGGAAGTCAGTTTTCCAGCAAAAAACTGTTGAATGTCAGTTAATGACTTTTCGGTATTTATCACTTTTAAATTATTTAGTGTAAATTAAAATTAAAGCAATATGGCATACTTAAATGAAACGCATCCGGAAGTATTTTTTGCAATTCCCAGACCGGGAGGTATTGCAAAAATTGAACTTCCCCCAACACTAGAAATTTCTAGAAATAAGGTACCTTCTTCAAGATCCCTTTCAGAATCCAGATCCAGATCGAGATCTCTCAGATCCAAAACTTCTACACGTTCGAAAGGTGGATTTGCTGGAGATAATTTGTAAGTACCTGCATTATTTATAAAATTAATAATTACTATCTTTATGATATGTTATCTTTGTAGATTTCAGTCGACTGGAGGTACCTCTCGAGAATATCGTGTGAATACTGCTATGGTATCTTCTCCATGGGTATTGTTCGATAATACTTTCGACTTTCCGAAACCACCCAATCCAGCTCAAGATGTCATAGATATTTTAACCATTACCATAAGTACTATAATGCTCTTGGCTGCCGGTCATGGGGATATCCCAATAGAACATCAAAAGTAATTTTTACCTCTAGTCAACTTTAACTCAAAAAAGGCCAAATTTAATATTTTTAGCACTTTTTATTACAATTGAGTATCTTTACATTACTGAGTTGAGTGTAGGGCATGTCTATGTTTCCAATAAACAATGATGAATAGAAATACATCCCTTAAACTTGGGTCACTTTGATCCACTGTTGGAATTGATACTGACATAGCTATTAAATTAAATGTTTGTGGTCTAATTTTATCGGATTCTTTTAGTACTTTTGCTCCAATATTTTCACTCTGTTGGTAGTGTGTTGGGGGTTGATCAGGAGCAGTTTTATGTTAAACACAACATTTAATTTAAGTTACTTTTAATTACTTATTTAGATGATACATAAAATTACACTAATAACGAGTCATCAGTTTTACTATATAGAATCAAAAGTGAATGCTTTGTTTACATTGTACAGTATTTATATTCCTATCTATGTATTCATAACATTAAACAATAAATGGTATTCTCGTTACACTGACCTCATACCAGTCAATGCACGCCCGCTCATGACCCTATATGTGATATTTAATTGTCGAGATCAGGTCGTGTTAATACAAGGTAAGAACGTGCATAATAAGCATTCTTAATTTTCTTAGAGTATTTTTAATAATAGAAAAGGCGTTATACCGGTTGTCCCATTACAGTAGAATAAATTCTTAGTCTTTTAAATCCATTTCTTAAATGTTCTCTGTCTGAGAATAATATAGAATAGAATAATCATATGTTTTGGTACTACCATGATTTCTAAAATAAGCCACAAATTATTTAATCTTACACAGTCGAATGCCTTGCTGTAGTCGACAAAGCAGAAATAAGTTTTTACGTTAAATTTGTCTTACATTCAGTATTTGTTCCCTTGTTCCCTTTCCTGGAAGTATTTGTACTTTTCAGCCAATTACAAAAGACTAGAGTAAGAGTAAAATACAAAAAAAAATAGTATTTCTATTTTTAAAAAATAAAATTGTTTTGTTTACCTTTTAGATGGGCTTTAAGTTATTTGGAAAACATCACAGACGAATTTGGAAATACTCCTCCCAATATAACGGGAATCATGAACCATTTGAAGATGATTAATCCTGAATTGGTCTCATTCAATTACAAAGACAGTTCCAATTTAAAAGAAGAAGACAAAGATGAAAATGAAGAAGCAGCAGCAACACCAGAAACAGAAGAAAGAGAAATCGAGCCAACCACCTAACTAAAACAATGGTTTGTAGATGATTCTGTATAAAGAAAAATAAAAAGTAGAAACAATAAAAATGATCTCTTAAAGTTATTATTAAAAATTCTCTTCTCAGATCCGCGCACACACAGTATCCACCTTGTAAGAACCAAGCACACTCAAAATCACCTCATTACGGACTTTCCTGGTCCTCTTCTGCTAAATACTTTTTCTTGGAGACAGATTGTGAATAGTGATGAAATGAATTTACTTCACTCTTTTTACCCATGAAATTTTCAATACTTTCTTAAAAGACTACATTTCGAAAGCTTCTATTCCCATATACACTGCTCAACAATGGACTAGTTTAGTGATTTTTTTTATATTTACATCTTATAAAATAGGTTTTTAGTGGTTCAACTGTACAAATAAAATTTTTATAAAATTAATCCTCTAGCCATAATCGGCTTTTGAAATTTAAATTTAATGGTTACATACGTCACAAGTGGTAAGTGACGTGTTTCAATAAGATTGGTAGAAAATTTGCGATGTTGTCGATATGCTTTAATATTAACCGAGAAACTTATCTCTCTCTCTTATTTGTTGCCATTAAAAAAAGATAAACATATCGATATTTGTGTTCTCTGATTGACACTTTATCAAATAAGGAGTAAAACACTAAACAAAATATTCTGTCATTTTCGTTAGTTTAATTTGTTGTTTGGTTCTGTTTGGTTTATGAAAGAAATTACTTCTATACTATTTTTGGTTCGAAAATAAAAATCCCTAACACCTTCTCTTGGTGTTATAGCGGTTCCTTCAAAAATAACCAACAGAAGTAATTGTTCTCTTGGGGAGCAACCCTTCTATCGGTACAGTGAGAGAACGAATTTCAAGAATACGGTTTTGGCATTTTCAATAGAACCACGCCCACTTTCTATTGGCTGTTCTATTCTATCACCGTCAAGAATATGGGTCTTGTTTGTTTATTACAGATAAACACGATTTTCTCTCCTGTCATATATCTTGCACAGAACACGGTGTTTTGTGCCGACAGTTCTTTGAGAATACTTGAAACGAACGTAGCTAAACTGTGACAACGTTGACTTTTAAACACACTTCATTATTGGTTATTAGTTGGCGCTACGTTTAAAACTTACTAATTATTTATTGCTAAATTTTACGAAATGGGAAAAATTAATTGCAAAATGAATACCAATATAACTAAGTAGGTATCTTATCCTAAATATATATATATATATCATTTTGATTAATATGATCCTACTAAACTAGTCCATTGAAGTGGATATTACAAAAATCTGTAAATTTCTTTTGCCATTGGTTAGTAATAAAGTTAATCTTTATTCTTTCACGTTACAATATACCCAAAAAAAATTAACACATTTTTGGTCACGGGGGTATAACTGAAATTTAAAATTTTGACACTGGTACCTTTGGAAGATCTCATTCACCATATTCCTGATGACTCGCCAATCCAACTATTTGCTCTATATCTTGGACAGCAAATGGTCTTTGTGGCGCTTGCCACACATTTCGGTGTGGGATTTGTGTTGTCTCAGTATCCTGCCAGGGGCTGTAGTCTGCTTTGTAAGTGCTTCTAAACTTCTTTCGGTATACAGTGACTAAACCTCGTGAGTCTTTAATGTTGGCTGTAATGTTGTGTGCCATTGAATATTCTTCCGGGAGCGTAAACAAATCTTGTTATTGCTGTGTAGCTCTAGCTCTACCTTCCCATATGGGTAGTTCACGTTTATGACTCCTTCGCTGACGTAACCTATCCTTTTCCAATTAGTACTCCCTTACCAACCTCTTCATCGTGGTACCATGGCTCCATCATAACCGGTGTACCCTCTTACATGGTTCCGCTTCATGCACGTACACCGTGCTATCTTCAGATGTATGAAGGAACCTACTTTCCTCTTTAATGGTTCTGTTTGTGTTCAGGTTCTTGTATCTCCGTGAATGTTGGCACTTTCACCACTTTCGGTCAGAAGTCTCAACCCTGTTAAGAGAAGCTTCTTTTTAGATTTTATAATCTCTGTTAGTTGCGCCGGTGTCTACCAACAGAGTGTATTTCTTGTCATTCACTTCGCCATCCACATATATACATCCTCTGACATTGCGGCATCTGACAGAGGCTATCAGTATGAGAGGATCTCTAGAAAGATCTTGGGTCGGTGCTGTCCCCTCGTAGCCGACACGTTATAGTTTTCCTAAGCTTGGAGTTCTTGGTTTGCTGGAGTCCTAGGGCGCTTACACGAACCACAATTCTGGCATCTAATCTTTTTGGCTTCTTTTCTACTATATTCTTGATCAAGTTGACGATTTAATCTCATCTATCTACGTTGCCTTCTTGTTGAATGGCCCTGACTTTGCTATATCCTGAAGCCTTCGTGGCTGCTTCATGTTCCAAAGCAGTGGTTAATGCATCGTGTATTGAGATGGGCTAAACGAAGTGTCCTTTGCATATCAGGATCACGTAAACCATCTATGAAGACCTGGATGCCCAGATATTCCATCATGTTTTCTGGTGCTAATGGATAAGCAAATCGCAGGTACTATTCGGGCGATATCCACTTCATACTCTTGAAGAGTTTCATAACTTTTCTGCCTTCGATTCTTTAGCTGGGATTGGTACAATAGTGCAGTCGAATTACCTTTTTTTCATGACTTAAGTCCGAATTGAGGTAGCTAAGTGGAAAGGGGTAGGTTTGATAAATACAAATCGAAAGGCGACCATCCAAGATCTTAGACGCGTGCGTGGTAGGGGTGGGAAGGGGGTGAAAACGGTTTTTTGCAATTTGCAGCGTAAATACGCTTTTTATTGAAAAAAGTTAAATGGAAAAGTTGTAGATAATAAAAAAATCGACAACTTTTGTCTGAAACATTTTTTCACATAACCTAAAAATAAAGGCTTAAAAAACCATAATTTTCGTTTTTTATTTTTTACTCAGCGAAAAATCAATATTTTGTTATGAAATTCAGTACAGTGATAGCTTTTTATATCCCAAAAAAGTAGAATTTTTTTTATTTATGATAACTTAATTTTTTTTCGACATATTAACGATTTTCGAAAAAAAGACCTCATTTTGTAACGGCTCCCAAGGTCCGAATTTTTATTTTAGACGCCTCTTGAAGGTCTCATTTTTTTTCGTAATGACTTTAATTTTCATATACAATAATAAAAAAATACTACTCCTAGCAAAAAAAATCGTTTAAAATCGAAAAAACTGAAAAATTCATAATTTTTCACGCGTATCTTTTTCCTACCCTTCTACACGTTATATTACTCTCAAAAATATTTCATGTACATGCATTTAATTTATCACACCTTATTGCAGTTTGTAGGATTAAAATAAAGGAAATTATGGACGTCTATATTGATTAAAAAAATAAAAAAAATTATTTTATACGTGCATACGATGAATTATACAAAGAAAGTACAATTTTACTGTTTCTTATTTTTAATTATATCTCGCCCTTTTGACTTGCGAATTACATTCGTTTTCCTCTTGTACTTCTACTTCATCGTCATCTTCATCATTTTCGTCTTCATTTTCATCATCTCCGTCTTCATCTTTATCATGTTCGTCTTCATCTTCATTATCATTTTCTGATTCTTCTTCGTCAGATTCGACATTTTCTTCCTCTTCTAGCATGCGATTCTCATCTTGAAATGCATCGTTTTGGTCAACGTGTTCTGAAGGATGTACATCGGCAATTTCTGTGATTGATTGCTCGATATTAGTACAATCAATAACGCCGTAGCAATTCGAGCATAAATTCGTACACTTTAAACCGTGTTTTCGACAACTGCATCTTGAAGAACTGCAACCTTTTTTGCAACTGCAGGAAATATTTTTTAGCAGACTGTCTGGAATTAACTGGAATTAACTGGAATTTTTGAGAGTAATATAACGTGTAGAAGGGTAGGAAAAAGATACGCGTGAAAAATTATGAATTTTTCAGTTTTTTCGATTTTAAACGATTTTTTTTGCTAGGAGTAGTATTTTTTTATTATTGTATATGAAAATTAAAGTCATTACGAAAAAAATGAGACCTTCAAGAGGCGTCTAAAATAAAAATTCGGACCTTGGGAGCCGTTACAAAATGAGGTCTTTTTTTCGAAAATCGTTAATATGTCGAAAAAAAATTGAGTTATCATAAATAAAAAAAATTCTACTTTTTTGGGATACAAAAAGCTATCACTGTACTGAATTTCATAACAAAATATTGATTTTTCGCTGAGTAAAAAATAAAAAACGAAAATTATGGTTTTTTTTTAGCCTTTATTTTTAGGTTATGTGAAAAAATGTTTCGGACAAAAGTTGTCGATTTTTTTATTATCTACAACTTTTCCATTTAACTTTTTTCAATAAAATGCGTATTTACGCTGCAAATTGCAAAAAACCGTTTTCACCCCCTTTCCACCCCTACCACGCACCCCTCGCACGCATCTAAGATCTTGGATGGTCGCCTTTCGATTTGTATTTATCAAACCTACCCCTTTCCACTTAGCTAAGTCATAAATTGGTCACTTTTTCACGTAATTCGACTGCACTACAAGTGCTCCAGGTGTTCGTAAACATATTATAGCACGTCCAATCTCTTCTTCAGCTGCTAGAAGTCATCCGTTTTTTTAAGGGGTATCGTCTGAAGTACATCTAAGGCATCTAAGTTCACTGCCTTTTCATTATCGGGCCAACTATTTTAAGAAAATTATCCCTCGTCACTTCTTTCAAAATTGTGATATAAGTGACAATTAGTTGCCTCAAAAAATTTTGCGGAAATAATTTAAGCTCTTTTGATATTATTGAGTAAAAAAACATTTAACAACAATAATTTTTTATTTTCCAAAACATTTTGTATTAGTCATCATCATCATCTTTAATTAACGCATCTTGCATGTGTCCTGGGAAATTTGCATCTATATCCTTCATCTTATCTTCTATTGAACGTAGTCGCCTCAATTCTCCTCGAATCTTTTCGATTTGGTCCGACTGCCACATTCTTAAAACATTGATAGCTTTTTCTCTCGAAACAGAATCTGTAATAAAAAAATCGCTTTTCTCGATTATGTTTGTATATAAACATTAATAAAAATTACCAAGATTTTCAATCGAGTCCACTCCAGCAGCTTTCTTCAGATTCTCCAAAGCTTGCTCGCATTCTACAGAAGTCATAGACATATGATGCGCAGAACCAGCTATATATACGTTTGGAGGACTTTTCGTAATTAATTGGGAATAGTTCAAAGAAAATGGTATTTCTCGAGTTACCATAGTACTAAAACAATATTATACAATTAAATTCGTATCTGGATTCGATTTAAAATTGATCGAAACTTTACGTGGAACCTAACGCCCCTCCTCCATAGTGAATCGTTTCGTCTAGACGACTTGCAGGTCCGATTTCAGTATTCAAATCAGCATAATTGTTTATTAAAATATTTTCCAAAGCATTTATACATAATATTACATCCTTAGAATATTCTCCAGTTCGACTCTGAATAGTTTTTAGAAATGATAACGCCCACTGCAGTTGATTGATTCCTAAAAGTATTGACTTAAACTAGACTTCTTAATGAAGTTGTAAGTGATTAAGCATGAGTAAAGAATAGATAAAGATGTATAGCTCAGAGCACCCAAATACTAGGAATACTATAAGTAATTATATAATGAAAAATACATAAGGGCAGGCCCAACCAACTGTGTAACATTATCAACCAGAAACTGGCCAACAAATATGGACTGCTAAATACCTATACTCCCTATTACAACTACAATCCACAGGCACAGAGCTAGAGAATTCAGATTTTAGGCTCTACTACGATAGGTCCGTTATCACCAATAGAGAGGTGACGAATAATCGTTGTGGTGGATACAAAATCTAAATTAGTGCTGATAATCGATGTTGCAGTTCCAAATAATAACAATATTTTGGACAAATATAATGATAAAATAGCCAAGTACACCGATCTTGCCATAGAAGTAGGGCAGATGTGGCATGCAGAAAAAGTGGAGGTGGTACCGATCATCGTATCATCAACTGGACTCACCCCCAAAAATCTTGAAGACAGTCTTAAAAAAATCGGTCTTCATAAAAACACTTTCATCGATTTGCAAAAGGCAGCCATTTTAAATTACGTATCACACTGTGCTTAATCCCATTTGCGATTACGCTCGGGATACGTAAATATTACCAGCAATTGCTGAGTAAGTGCATAAGTCTTTTGATAATAATGATGCATTTAAAAAACACCTTTTTTTAAAACACCCTATATAAGATTTTACCAATTAAACATGTATACTGAAAAAAACTATAAAAAGAAATTGTTCCTCGAAAATCGCACCTCTCTATGGTTTTTAAGTTCCGATATATTTGCAGTTAAAATGGGTCAGAAACTTCTGGGACACCCGGTATTTTGTGAAATGGACACACAATATCTGAAAACAGTAGGTAGAAAAATAGAAGTTATTTAGTCTGAAGCTACTTATACAGTGTGTAAAAGCCAAATGGAATAAATTCATTATTTCGGTTACTGTACATATTTATAAAAAATCCCGAAACACGTCAAATTTAAATTATAACTTGACATTCTTTAACGTGAAAATACAACCCCTACCTTCAACCCCCTTAGAATGACAGGTACAACCCCCAATTTTTTAAATGGGAAGTATAGGCTTGAAAGGTCTCTTCATTCTCTATTCAAAAATGTTATTGTTTTTAAATTTGATGCAAAAATTAACATAAAAAAAATTAAAATAATGTTGTAACCGAAATTCCCTAAAATATACTCGAAACTTATTACAATATACTTAAAACTTATTTCCCGTTTAGGTCTTGATAATGAGAAAGTGAACAAAAACCATAGCAAAGTGGTTTTTAGATGGTAACCATTAAAAAACTTTAAAGAATTTTCGTGGCAACGCTATTTTAACAAGCAGTAGTAAATTGTTTTATTTAAGTTGTCATTGTTGTAATTTAAGTATAAAGTTCTGAAAAATGGTTAGATTAACGGAAATGCATAAAATAACAGTTTTACAAATGATTGGTTACGGAGATAACATCCGAACACTACAGGAAGTAACTCGCCTATTTCATGAGAAATTTCCTAATTTACCGCCTATATCCCAAGGAACAATTAGTAAAATAGAAAAGCAGTTTCGCGAGTTTGGTCATGTAAGGCAGATAAAAAAAACAGCTGCCAATGCACTGAGTGATGAACTCAAATTAGATGTATTGCTTGAGTTTCAGGAAAACCCACATACATCGAGTAGACAGGCATCCACTACATTCAATGCTAGCCATACATCGATAGCAAACATATTAAAAGAAAATAAATTGCATCCGTATAAGATGATACCTACTCAGGAGCTCATGGAAGACGATTTTGATAGGAGAACTTTTTTTGTGAGCAAATGATGGACATGTTGGATAACAATATTATCCAATTAGAAGACGTTATGTTTTCTGATGAGTGTACTTTTTTACTTAACGGTCATACTAATCGGCAAAATTGCCGCTACTGGTCCACGGAAAATCCTCACTGGATGAGAGAAGAACACACTCAATACCCTCAAAAGGTTAATGTTTGGGCAGGGATTGTAGGGAACAATATCATTGGTCCCTTTTTTATTGAGGGCAACTTGAATGGCAACAATTATTTGGCACTACTTCAAAATGATGTCATTCCAACGTTGGCAAATTTATATACTGATCCAGGTAACCCTCAAGTTCCAGCGAATACGATATGGTTTCAGCAGGATCGAGCACCACCACATTACCAACTTAATGTCCGGCAGTACCTCGATACAATATTTCCCAATGGGTGGATAGGGAGGCGAGGATCGAGTGAATGGCCAGCGCGATCACCTGATCTTACATTATTAGATTTCTTTTTATGGGTATATGTGAAGAGCCATGTGTACAAAACTAAACCTTCTGATTTAAATGACTTAAAAGAACGAATAACGCTTGCGATTAGGTCGATCACGCCTGATATGTTAAATAATGTTAGAAGACAGTTTTATTTGAGATTAGGATGTTGCCAAGACGTTCGCGGAGAACATTTTGAACATCTACTTCATTAACATACATAGTTCTTTTTCGTGTTCTACATTTTATTACGTTTTGCATTACATTTTAGTTTTTGATTGTATTGTAGTGAATTTCGGTAACAACATGATATTAATTTTTTTATGTTAATTTTTGCATCAAATTTAAAAACAATAACATTTTTGAATAGAGAATGAAGAGACCTTTCAAGTCTATACTTCCCATTTAAAAAATTGGGGGTTGTACCTGTCATTCTAAGGGGGTTGAAGGTAGGGGTTGTATTTTCACGTTAAAGAATGTCAAGTTATAATTTAAATTTGACGTGTTTCGGGATTTTTTATAAATATGTACAGTAACCGAAATAATGAATTTATTCCATTTGGTTTTTACACACTGTACATTTCTCTAAGGCTAAAAGAAGTGATATAAAAACTAAGAGAAAAATAATTAAGAAAAAGAAATGCAATAATATAATACAGTAAATAATAACATTAATAACTATTGAATTTTATTACCTAATGGACAATCATATTCTTTGTTGGCAAAAAGTAACCAAATAACGGCTATAGTATGATCTAGTAGTACGTGGAAAGGAGGACTTCGAGCCATAAGATTAACAACTTTTGTTGGTGTGGTGGTTGAGGGTACTCTGAAATAATTATAAATATTTATAAAATTAAACATGTAAAAATAAAAAAATTAAAATAAATATAAAAATCTAAACACACAAATATATTTAATACCTACTAAAACATCATAGGCATTTTTTTGAAACCAATAAAATATGATCATTCTTCTATCAATATTAATAAAAAATTATATCAGTAAATGCAAAGTTCTAAGGGTTAAAAAAATGGTAGAAAATGTATGGTAGTATCCATAAATCAAAAGCATTAAAATGAACACTTATCCACATGCTTCTTAATCTTCTTATATCTAGTAAGATGGACTTCCACAGAGTAAGGGGTAATACAATAAATTTAAATCAAATTTTTATAAATTTTTGGATGTCTATCTATTACAACTTTGCTCTTAATTAGACTCCTTTATCTAAAATACTAATGCTAATCTTTCCAAGAACGTGTGAGTGATGCAGGCTAACTGTATATATTAAAATGTTTACTTTTTATATTTATTTATTTATATAGTTTGAGATAACTAAATTTTATGTACCAACCCTTACTTTGAGGAAGTGCATTGTATTAAGAATACTAAATAAACAACTATCATCGTCAGCTGATAGTTTATAGAAACAGTGAGTTTAAAAAAAAGCAAATTTTGAAATATAAAAGTGGAAGTTTTGTTCAAAAGTTTCCTTGTCTAATGTTCTTAATGAGATGCACTTCCACATCAATGGTTCCAGATACAGCACATTACAAGGGTTGCCTTTTATATTTCGGGATTTGGCAACCCTCGTATCAGTGGCGGCGCGTCCACTAGGCAAACTAGGCGGCCGCCTAGGGCGGCAACCTGGGGAGGGCGACAAAAAGGGGAAAAATTTTAAAAAATTGATTTCGTAATAAAACTTTATGAATATTAGCTTGATTTAATTTAAAATGTAGTATGTAGACCTTCTCTCTGTTAACTTTTCCCTATAATATATGTAAACTTTTAGAATTAAAGTTATTTCTTCTTTAAAATAATCGGTTTTTATTTTTATTTGATTGATTTGATTCAATTGAGAAGGAAAATGGAAGTTGGACATTGTTTGTTTTACTTCAATTCTCGTGTGATATAATAATATGGCCTCTTAAAAATTATGAAAACTGCTAATTATTTTGTGTTTAATGATTGTCTAAATCTTAACTAATATTACCTGAATACATAAGGCATCGGGGTATAAGCTTTCGGTTCTTTCGGCAAAACCGGCAATCTATTCGGTATATTTTGATCCGCACTAACCGCTAGCGATTTTCCTGGTTTGATTAAAACTCGATTTATACTGAAAGCTTCAATCAATTAAGTATACTTAAATAAACCTCCAATATATTCTCACCTGTATCTCTTATACGGTTCTTCGCTGCCTACTTCAGCATCTTCAGTAGGGACTGGTTCTGGAACATTTTAATTAGTAGGAGCTTAAGATTAAAAGGGAGTTTTACCTTCAGCTTCAGCTTCAGCTTCAGGTTCCGCCATTGCCTTCGAAATTGACTGGAATTTTTGTATGGAAAACAACAAATACTAAAAGTCACTTTGACACATTTTTGATTTTTAGTTTCTTAGGGAGCGTTCACAACGATCATGAATACCACAGATAACAAGAAGCAAAACTCACAGCTTCTGTCGATTTATTTTTTGTTTGCGAACGTCTGAAAGCGCCATCCTTCTAATAAGACAAAAAGATGTTTTTTGGTGACGGATACGCAAGATACTTGAGTATCATGCAATAACGACGTCATAAGTATCAGTTTGACTTTGAACAGATACTCATTCAGCAAAGTTGCATATAGGTACATTTAATAGGTATGAAAACAAAAAAAAAATCATATTTATATTATAAAATACTAACTATATTATATTAATCAAGGAATATATAAATAATAAATAAAATTTACTAGTAATTATAAAAAATCTTTATTTGTTATGAAAATATTAACATAATTAATCTATAACTACCATAATATTAAATAAATACTTAAATTAAAACTGTTTATTTGCTGATATTAATAGTGATGTTTGACTATAGAACATTTTTGTTCACCATTTAAACCATTAGACAAAAAATAGTCATTAATTGCAACTATCATTAAAACAACAGCTTCTTTGGCTAATTCATTTGAATCATCATCCAAATCAACCCCAAAATTGACTAACCGTGGAAACTTTTACCATTCCATACCAAGTGCTGCCGAATTGACATCTCATCAATGATAAGAGAACAAAGTAATGGTTTATTTGAATTTTCTATGTTTACTCAGAGTATTGAATGATTCAATTGTGAAACCAGGAGCTGCATAGTTTGCAGCCATTTCCCAATAGTGCTTCTATAGGGCAAACACGTTTCAAATACTGTCCTGATATACTTGTAAGCTTTATAGGAGAGAAAAATTTAAAGTCAATGCAAATTTTCGTAATTTTATTTTTAGACATTGTTCTTTGTAACAATTGCTTATTTACACTACTCACATTTTCTAATAAAATGGCTTTTTCATTATAAATCAAGTTCTTATTTTACAAACTGGTTATTAATTGTTTAAGGGAAACAACTTTTCTTTTTAGCCTGTTTATAGATTGTTTTAATACCCTAATTTTTCTAGTCTTCTCTTGACTTCTAATAGTTTCTTCCATTTCAGTATTTTTAACCAGGACAGTCAGCTGTTGGGTTTAATGACTGTGTTGAGGAAGTAGAAGGACCGGGTTCTGTACTCTGAATATATTCGAATGGTGCTCTCTTTTTTGCCTAGAAAAAATAATATTTTTATATAAATATTTCCAATTCACAAAAAATTTAAATTATGTTTTACTTAGAACTGCCAAGGTGTTTTATTGTTATTAGTTATGTAGGTACATACCTTCCTGAGCTGCAGATATGTGGGCAACTGATGGAAAATTATTGGAACAGCTTCATGGAGCAAATGTACTCTTGAATTTACATCAGTTTTATATAACCAACATTCCTCAAAGTGTTTTGACCAAAGCCTATCATTTTTAGTTGGTTCCCAAATCCTTAATTTTGGTGTTACCTATCCATAATTTGCGTTTTTCTACATCTGTAGGAAGGCTGTAACAAAAAATAAAAAGTCCATAAAATACCTACATGTTTTTCTAGTGAAAATTCTCCTATTTTACAGTGAATAATTCTTTTGTCGTTTTAAGTTAGTCCTTTTTGCATTAATCTCTTATTGAAATGAATAGCTAGATTTATTTGGAGAAACTTAAAAATTGCTTACCTACGCCATTGGTATAATGGCTGTTTTGAAGCAAGAAAATATATTATTTATGCAGATTTAGAATGAATATTATTAAACCGCGTTATCCAAACACTATAATTAGATGAATTAAAGACTGAATAATTACATACTTAAATATAATTACTCAGAGATAACTCTTTTAATCATTTAAAATAAGAAAAATCTACAAAGGTCATTGTATACAATCGTTTGTTTACCTGTAAAATGAAATTCGTATCTCCTTTTCTCGCTGCTATTTCGGCATCCGTAAGCACAACAATTCACCATTATTCAGTTCAAAAATAATTCACAATCTCAATAATTTTCACTTATAAATTCACAAATGAAGCACACGCTGTATTTGCTTTGTTTGCCACATAAATAATGGCGTCTGCTAAAAATGTGGCACAGAACGCAAGCTCAAAATAAAGCGAAGTGCGGTATCTATATGCTTTAATCTAAGTTTTAATGTAACCAATTCAGACACTAAGTGTATAAAAAATAAATATCTGATAAAAATTCTAAAGTGCCTCCCCAATCGAAATGCTGAAATGACGCCCATGTAAACAACCCTGATTCTATTACCACAGATCAGATAGTATTACTATAATTTATTAAAATTCGCACAAACCTGTACAGCGTATATTTCTGCGAATGGTTGTTTCTGTTTGTGTAAAGAAATAAAACAAAGATCTTGCAAATCTATAAACTTATTGTGTTATATAATAATGCAGAAATTATAAATTTAAAACTTATTGTTGAGGTTCAGGAAAATCGCAATCAAAAACAGGTCTAAAATCATAGGTCATATTAGGATTAGTATCGTCAAAGCAACACGGTGGTCCATCGGTTCTTGTACTTGTTTGAGAAAGATTCTGTTGAGTTTGGGAATCATTAAAGTTTTGCTCGGTTTGGTTCAAATTATATTCATCAGGTCTTTGCGCAAAACTACTAGCCGCCGGAGGAGCAAATTCAGAATAATCATATTCAGTTTGATAATTCGACTGATTAGTTGCATCTAAATTAAAATAGTTATTATAGTCATAATAACCAGTATTCTGCGTATAATCTTGCAATTCATCTTGTTCCGGTACTAGGGTTGTAATGTTCGAATCAGTGGTACATCCTTTTCCTTTTACTTGCCAGTGGACGTCTGGAAAATGATCATCTTCCACTGCCAGTTCGTCGTTCCAAATTGGAAGATTCTGTACTTTTAAATAAGTATCGTCTCTATGGCTTGTTACTAAGAGTGGAGCAGCTGTATTGAGCTTTCGAGGAACATGAATAACCGTTGTTTCGTCATCGTTCAAAGTACCTCTAGGTATAATTATTGTTCTTTTTTTGGATGTTGATCTTTTTTGAGTCGAATGCGCCATGAAAGAATTAACACGTCAAATTTTGTCTTTGGTTTTATTGAAAGTGGAGTTGTTTTTATGAATATGTCGAATACATCTGACACGTTAACTGTCAAAATTGGAAAGTTTGTCAGGTTAGTTGTATAAATACGCCACATTATTAGAAACGTCACTGTCGCCGTTGCTTTATAGCAGAAGATTTTTGTATTTATTATTCTTTTTGCGAAGTTTTTGAGACACATTATTATTATTAAATATTAGTTTGAGTTAAATTTAAATAAGTTTTTTGCACGATTGATCATTTTTGACTGTTTACCGTGACAGATTTTACGTCAGTAGGTGACATTTACTAGCAACTCGACGGTAAGTACTCCAACTCGACGGTAAGTAATTCACTTACCGTCGAGTTAAAAAATCTCTTAATTTTAATTTATTTTTTGAAAGAATAAAGAAAACTAACGAATTATTTATTAATATTGAAACTTATGGTACAATTTGTTAAATTATTTAATGAAATCCCACTTGTTTGGGCTGTGGTTTCACTTCTAACAGAAACTCCTGCAGAATCGCATACATTAGTAGTATTACTAGTATTGCACAATATTTTTTCGGCAAAATCTATTTTATTTTGAAGAGAATCTTCTACATAGCTACATAGCTACACAGCCATTGTCGATGAACGCCAACCTCCATGACGCTTTAATCCGATGACATCAACACCTTTATTAGCCAAAAGCGTTGCTGATGTCCTCCTGACCGAATGGCCAGTATAGTTCTCGGGATTACGCAAATTTAAGAATTTGACAATTTGAAAAGGCCAGCCCCCGATTGTCTCTTTCCCTATTACTTGAGCAAAACATTTTCCTTTGACGTACCTTAAGAACAGATGATTTGATTTTACTTGTATTGGACGAAGCTTTATATACTTTTGCAGAATTTCTAAATATGGTTGATTAACGGCTTTTTTTCTAAAAGAAGCATCGAAACTAACTTGGCCATATATTCTCAATTCATTTCCGAAAACATGGATTCTAGAGTTCAAGTTGACTCCGTGTATACAGATTTTAGCAAGGCGTTTGACAAAGTGAACCATAACATTCTTATATCAAAATTGGATAAGATTGGCATCCAGGGTAATTTGTTAACATGGTTTTCTTCATATACTTATATGTAATAAAACTCAGATGGTTGAAGTTAATGGTTTCAGATGTGATCCTTTCTCAGTTACATCTGGTGTACCACAGGGTTCGCACTTGGGACCGTTGTTGTTCATAATCTTTATTAATGATTCAAGAAGCTGCTTCAGCTCTGCAAATGTTTTATATTACGCAGACGATATGAAGATATTTGGCAGAGTTGAATCAGTACGGGATTGTGTAAACATTCAAAAAGACATCAACAATTTCACCCAGTATTGCACCATAAATAAACTTTATTTAAACATAAATAAGTGTCAATGTATCACTTTCACAAAAAATTTCAATTATTGTATTAACAACAACACAGTTGCCAGAACGAATCAAGTGAAGGATTTAGGTGTAATTTTCGACACGAGACTAAGTTTTAGTCAACATATTGACTTTATAGTGAGCAAATGCTCAAGAATGCTGGGCTTTATTAAAAGATCTTGTCGGAGTTTTAGAAACGAACAAGCTTTAAAATCAATATATTATGCTTTTATATACAGCAGGCTTAATTTCGCTAGCACTATTTGGAGTCCAAGTTATAATATATACAAAATCAGACTAGAACGGCTGCAGAATAATTTCGTTAGATTTCTACATTTTAAAGTTACAAACATCTATAAATCCACAAATATGACTGAATTGAAAAAACAATATAATATCAGAACTCTGGAGCAACGCCGAATAATGGGTGATCTTATTTTCCTCTATAAAATAATTAATTATAAATATGACTCATCTCTGTTATTGGGCCAAATACCTATGTATGTACTATCGGCTTCAGAATAGCATATACATTTTCAAACTCAAATCGCTTACAATGAATTAATTTTAAGGACGGTCTTAATTTTAAGGACGGCCTATTTATTGTGTATAACCAATCACGGTTTAAATAATAATAAATTTGAAATCAGTTAAACAGTTGTCCACGCCCACATCTTTAATGTTTGCAGCATAAGGTATTTTATTGACAAATTGCCTGTCTCTTTGTCCCTTGTAAATAAACTTAATCCCCAAAAACCATTTAATGTAGGCGTTTAAAGGGCGTTTTTATAACTTCGGTAGGTAAACGAAATTCACATTTAACATGTATATGCTATTCGAAAGCCGACTGTACCACCAAGAAATACACGTAGCAGATTTCTATTTCATGTATCACATTTCAATACAAATCTAGGAGTAAATTCACCTATTAACAGAATATGTTGCGAATTTAACAAGTATTGTAACGAAGTGGACCTTTTTAATTTATCTTTATATAGTTACAAGAAATTTGTCAAAACAATATTCATATCATAGGATTGTATTATATCTGACGCATTTTTTTTCACTTTTTAAGCACATTTCGTGTATATTAATTAAATGTTTATAATCTAACTATACCATGTTAGTGGATACTTTTTTGGGCTTCTAGCCTGTTTGTATCCCAAATTGAATAAATAAATAAATAAAACGACTGTTAAATTACGCTGGATGTTCATTTTTGTATTGGGTACTTTTTCAATCATTAAACTATCGGTGTGTTGGATGTCATTCATAGTAATATTATATAATTCTTCTCTTCTACTGGCACCAGATATTTCCAATATCATTGCGACCTACACATTATGAAAAAATCTTCACTAGAGTATTTCTTTTACTTAAATTAGCTAACATTACCTTGTGAATTAGAAATTCTTCATCCGGTGCTTCCAACAGAAATTTTTCAAATTGCTCCCGTGTAAAAATGCTCGCTTTCTTAGACCTATAGCTAACATTTTTTCTCTTCAAATACGCGATCAAAGTTAAAAACTTGGAAATATCAATGCCATTATAAAGAAAAACATTGAATTTAATCATTGAATATTCTGCCCAGAGGCTTGCAGGAGCTTTTAACTGCCTATGTCGTTGAAAGAAATATGCCAATAGAGTCTTTTCATCGATTCTTAAATTCTTGCCTTCGCACCATTTTTTAAAACTGTGGTAGGTATTTTGAAGACGGATTTTGAATTTTTCGGGAATAATTGCGGAACACCCTTCTTCTCAAGCCCGTTCAATTTCTTCAAATTCACTTTCGCTCATATTTTAATTTATAATAATCAAAATTGTACTTAAAATTATTGACAACTAAATAAAAACTCAATTCTCCATTATTGTTATGCACCTTAGTGCAAAAAAGGTTATAAGCATGTCGAACGTTGAGGGTAACCGATCTCAGACAATATTTGGAGTCGTCGGTATATAAAGGGTATAAACCCTCCATACTTAATATACTATTTAATGTAAACTTACCACGATAAAGCCAAAGTTTGTTTAAATATGGATAACTTGCTATGACCTATCTCAAGCAATGGAGGCAGTGGCGCCACAATAATGTATTATTCCGAACTACATTCCAGTAGGAATTAAAAATATAGCGGTACAAATTATTAAATAAAACAATGAAAATGTGGATGTACAATCGCTATAAGGGAGATAATGTGGCGACAACCACTAATTCAGTGTTTTCCATTTTTTTCAAAATCATGCAGGAATCATGCAGCAATCAATTATCCCAAAAACCAAAAAAACTTAAATTAAAAAAATTGTGTAGCATAGTTACTCCATCCTCAAATTCAAATTCAGAATTTGCCGCGTAAACGACTGTTGACGTCACTACTCATATGTGTCATTGAAAGCGCCATCATTTTATTGTAAACAGTGTATCTGTGAGATTGTGCGAAGTTTTTTATTTATACTTATTCATCTCTTTTCTTTATTTTTTGTTACTTTTCATAAAAATAAGTCAGTTAGATATTTTTTAATGCAAAAAGCACAAAATAAGTATTTACGCTGTTGCTTTTTCATTTCGAAATTCAGCTGCATTGAAACCTAACGTAACCCAACCTAACCTAACCATGAAAATTTTTAAGGATGGTAAATTGTTTGACAATGCTTTCACAAACCCTACTGACGACATTTTATGATTGCATAACACAAATAAAACCAATAATTCACAATAAAATAAAAAATAAAAGTCCAACTCTCTCAATTACCACCTCAGATGAAAAAATAAAATAGATACGGAACGTCGGCTTATTGTTTGTAAGCAACATCAACCCCCACCATGTTCGCTTGTGTTTACTTCTTTGACAGTTTGGTTCCTCACAGTGATTGAAGCGTTTGAATCGAACCGGGAATTTAATGACAAATTATTGGCTCAGATAAACTAGCCAATAAGATTGTGGAACCAAAACGTCAAATATTGATATGGAAACACATGGAAAGATACAGCCATTTTTGATGCGTGTGTTTATCTTGTGTTAATATTTGGTGTTTTCTTTGCTATTGGTGGTTTTTTAATTGACGACGTTTGTTCTTTGACTCTTTTGTGTAATATATTTAATATTTTCATCATTTCTTTCAATCAAATAAATTATGATACGTCTCTGTCTCTGAGTATAAACAAACCTCGTCCCCCCTCCTTCTACATGCTGTCTGTTTATGTTGCTTACAAACAAACGCTGTGTTAAGGGATATATCGTTACTTATCTATTTTATTTTTTCATCTGAGATTACCACACATTAAATGTAAACAAACTGTCATCGATATGAGTTTTGACGTCACGACCAATGAAGGTGCGTTTCGACTTATATTTGAATTTATCGATTTTAACTTACTTTCAATTTGATATTATATAAAAAATAACCAGAATTGTTGCGTTGTAATGAGTTTAGAATTCAATATTTATAATTTACTATATGATTACAAAGGAATTTACAATGGAATTTCATTGATTTATTTCTAATGAAAACACCGAATTAAAAATTATTTGGATGAAAAGAGAGAAAAATCTTGTATTTTCAATGAGTGTGTATTCTATCCAAAGTGTGTACTAAGTACTACAGTCCCTTACTTAAAAATAATTCAATGAGACGCCCATATTATACATAACAACTATAATTATAAAAAGTATGGAAGCTTTCAAGCTTGTTTAAAACAAGTATTTAGACCTGTTTCTGAACATCGATAATATTGAAGGATTTTTAAAGGTAAATAAATGTGAATTTGACCAGTTAACAAAAAATGTATCAACCCTCAGGGGGCGCCTGTAATATCCCTGTAGGGATAGTGCAGATAGATATAAAAATTTCAGATACATTTATCGCCGTTTCCAATAACAAAAATCAAATTAATATCTCTGGAATTTCCCCAAAACGAAACGATCAATTAGATCAATCCTTCATAATAATCTCTTACACTTAATAGATAATATTTTAAAATATTATTTTCCAATGATGTAGGTTACATTATAAATAGGTACTTCCATATTGTTTATTACTTTATAATTTTTGCATTAAACAAATTTTAATTTTTAAAAACAAAAAAATTCAATTCTAACTGGCATTGAGTTATAATTTTTTAATAATCCCATTAAAATAACAGCGAAGTAATTGAAATTTAATATAAATCCAAGATTTTAAAATGTTATTCTAATTTCTCTTGTCATTTGAATAAATAATTTTTTTTTTCAATTCCTTATAAAAATTCAAATTGATGTCTATTTTTGTTGCGACTGCAATTCCCAACTAGCATTTATAGTGGCAAGGAACGAAACAGCCACTTTGAAAGCTACTAAAAGGGTTGGCGACCTAAGACGGCTACGTCGCATATTCGTAGCTGATAAGTAACTGCGACTAAAATGGAGAAAGATTTTGGTTTGCGGGGTAGTGTTTTGTGTAGGATCGGCAACTAAAAAGTGACTATGTTGTGCTACTATCAAGTGACACCCTGGTGGAGGCGACGTAACAGGCACGGAGATACATGGTGGCGAATTCGTGGTAGCCTAGTGTTTTTGACTTTCCTTAATTCCTTTGTTTTATTAAAGCGACCTCTTTAATCACTTTTATATGCCTAATATAAATAAATGTAATAATAAAAGGCTGCCAGCATAAAAATGGCAAAACAACTTCAAACATTGGACCGTTGTTAAAAATACCTAAAAAAATTAGCTTTGGAGTGTATTTACTACAAAAATCCAAAATATTTATTTCATCTTATTGATTATTTACAAAAAAATGGCCGTTAAAGCTAACAAACATTTCATAGTTCCAAATGCTTCCATCAAGTTTCTGCATTTTTGATAGTTAGGCCGCGACTACCCGTTTTAAACTTAAAGTTTTCGGGTTCCTAAAGTTACAGTTGCCACTACCCAGAAGCATCTTTATAGTGCCATCAACTATTTTATAACCATATAGTCAACGCCTGTAAAACGATGTTCTCCAATAAAGTCCCTTGCGCTACTAATTGCTACCTCTGGTGGTAACGTTGGCCACCGTATTGGCGGCGGTCGCTACCAGGGTACAGAGAGTCGCCACTATATCGTTCCGCCCTGTCCTTTAAAGTTCCTGTCTCTTCGTGACGCTGCACCGAGGGTGTTTTTTTAATTACCAGGGTGTATCAAGTTATCGCTACCATAAAGTCGTCTATTTTAAACCCCGTGACTTCTTAGTGGCAAAAAATTGGAGGCGGCAACTTTATGGTGACCTATAAGGGTGGCAATTACCACTTTGCTACTTTGAATGCAACTACCTATAATTAAAAGTTATTAGTTCTTGTGGCCAGAACGACCCCGCCACTTAAGTTGTCACTATAAAGTGGCAAATACTTGAAGGTAGCTTTATAGTAGCATTTGTAAGTAACCGGCACTTAGAAATGTTACCATACAGTTTCTGGTCTTTTATGGTGACATTTTGAAGGATTTGGGTAGTTCTGGATCTTCTCGTAGGTGTATTGTTGCCACTTCAAATGTGGGTGTTTGTGTTTATCACTGTCAATTAAACACTATAGAATTAATATAGGCACAGGTAAAAGGTGAGGTGGCAACGTTAGACAACTTTTGGAAACGTATCACGGGAAAATTGGACCAATGCCATAAACAATGTGAAAAAGGAAGAAGAACGATTGTGAAGTGTTGATATCAATATTGAAAAACTGTTCGAACCCATTGTAATTCCTATCGGACCAGGCAACGAATCTTACTTATCGAATACGACCAAATGGAAGCCGACAATTAAAGGAGTAAGTGCTTTTTAATATGTAGTATATTTTTATTTTACTTTTTGTAATGATATTACCTACAAAGATTCAACGTTTTATTTTATTTTAATTAAATGTAAATTACATAAGTTGACAATCAGAATGACAATTCTATCAACATAACAACAGCTTACAGGGTGATCACTATTCTCCTACAACCCCCTCTTTCAAGAAATCATCATTCCTATGATGATACTCTCTGATATTTGCCACGTTAGCAGTTTCTTGCTCCGTACCATTCTTAAATTTAACATTTGACAAAATTCCATCTATATAATTTGTTTTTATAATCTTAAAGGGCCCTTTTATTACATACTCTTTTCCAATTTTTTGATGTCTGGTCAAAATCCATTTTCCTATTTTTAAATTTGGTGGGAATAACCTTTTAGATTTATTAGCCTGCTCTTGAACTCTTCTTTTATATTTTTGTTGTTGCTCTTCTGTCTTCGGATTTTCAACAATTTCTATATCTAAACCTAATATATTATCTGCTGATAATTTAATTGCCTTTTATGTAACTTATAAGATGGTGAACAACCTAAATATTCATTGTGTGAATAGTTGTGATGATGAATTGCAGCCTCTAAACCCTTTTTCCATCCTCCTTTAAAATTTTCATAACATTTCATATATGTTTTTATCTCCCTTATCACTCTTTCAGCTATTCCGTTGCTACAAGGATGATACGGACTAGTATGGATTATTTTAATATCTCTTTGTTTTGCCCATTCTTTTAAATCTTCAGACATAAAAGATTTTCCACAATCTGTCACCACATTCTTGATTTTATCAATAAATTTTAATTGTTCCAAGTAATTTTTGATTGATTTGCTGTTTTGCTTTCATTGCTTTTCCAAATAAGTATCTCGTAGCTTCATCTATTACTACCATGAATGATTTAGTTTTAGTATTTGTATCAGATCTCTTACACATTTCTCCAAAATCTAAATGAACCGTCTCGAATGGCTTCTGTGAACATTGAGTTAAATGCACATACTGTGGTTTAGGAAAGTATTTAAATTTTGTGACTTGACATATATGACAAGTTTTTACATAGTATTTAATATCTTTAACCATTGTCTTCCAATAAAACCGTTTTTTTATTTTATAATATGTTTTATAATATCCATCGTGTCCTCCTGAATCTGGATCATCATGATACAAATTCAATATTTCTTTTACCAAAGCTTTTGTTTTTTCCAAATAAATTCCGTTTTCATTTCTTTCTAAATCTGAGTTTATAATATTACACCAAAAGGTAATCGGCACACATTTCGGAGTATCAATACATAGCCTAGAAATAGCATCAGCATCTTTTAATTCATGCCCTTTCTTATGATTTATTATCATATCAAAATTTGACAGAAATAGTTGCCATCTAGCCAATCTATCTCTTAAATTTCCACAAGTAAGCAACTGTGTTAAAGCTCGATGATCGGTATGAATTATAAATTTCTTATTTTCCAGATAAGTTCTAAAATATTTTACTGCTTTCAATACTGCAAGACATTCTTTTTCTGTAACTGAATAGTTAATTTCGGTTTTTGAATAGGTATATGAGTAATAACTAATCACTCTCAGTTGTCGTACTTTAGGTTCACTTTCGTCTCTTTGATATAATATCGCTCCACATCCATAATAGGATCTGTCAGTAGCCAATTCAAAATTAAGCTTTTTATTTGGGATTCTCAAAATGGGTTCAGAAGTAATTATTTCTATTAATGTTTTAAAAGACTTCTCACACTCTTCAGTCCATAAAAACTTCTTATTTTTAGATTTCAATTCCTCTAAAGGTTTGGCAATCATACTATAATTTTTAATGAAACTTCTAAAATGATTAGTCAATCCCGTAAAACACTGTAATGATTTTACATCACTTGGTCTTTTCATGTTTTTAACCTTTTCAACCGTTTCTTGTTTCATCCTTTTTACATTTCCATCAATTTCTCTTCCCAAAAATATAACTTTTTCTACACAAAATATGCACTTTTTAAAATTAATCTTAAAATTATTTTCATTTAACTTTTCTAGAACTTTCAGAGTGTTTTCTTGGCATTCTTGATAGGTAAAACCTCCACAAAGTATATCGTCAATATATACTAAAACATTGTCTTCCAGAAGTTCTTCCAAAACATCCTGCATTACTCTTTGGAACCTTGCACTTGAATTTTTCCAACCAAATGGTAGTCTTGTGAATTCAAAATGTCCTAAATCAGTAACAAAAGCAGTGTACTTTCTTGTACTTTCTGAAAGACTAACGTTCCAAAATCCATCTTTCAAATCAATTTTCGAAAAATATTTGCATCCGCCGAATTTTTTCAATTATGTCTTCAATCATTGGAAATGGAAATGGGTCAAGCTCCGTTTCTTCATTTATTTTCCTATAATCAATACAAAATCTAAAACTTCCATCACTTTTTTGTCTGTAAGACACATGGAGATGAATAAGGAGATGTCGATTTTGTGATGATTTTCTTATCTAGTAATTCTTTAGTTTTTTCTCTTATCCATTTATTTTTTCATCTGAATACCTATATGGTTTTAATTTTATAATTGTTCCATTTTCTTTCAAATCGAAACTTGTTTCATATTTTGAAGGTCTTACATCAGCATAATTCATAATATTAGAAAATTTCTTACCAATTATATTTTCATTAAAATTATCTTTATTGACTTCGACATTTATTGCAAATACATTTAAGTCTTTTAAGGTCTTTCTTCCAATTATTAAATCAATCGACATGTTTTTGACTACTGCTGGATATATTGTAATATTTTTATCACCAAATTGTAACTCTACTTCAGATGTATATTGACATTGTGTATAACCGGCTAAGCTTCTAATGCGAATATTACTTCTGAGTTTTGGCAAATTTTGAAACTCAACTATTTTCTCATTAATTAAATCTAATTCGGATCCAGTATCTAATAAAGCTATAATTTCTCTTTGATTGATCAGTACTCGCACCAGACTCTCATTTAATTCGGAGAAGTTTGAAAAATTATAATAATATTCCGCATTATTTATTTCAAAATGATTACATTTACATGGATGTGAATCTTGAAGTTCTTCTTCCGCATGTTCTCTTTCAACCATATTATTTCCATAAATTTTCTTCTTTTCATTATTCCCATTCCTAAATGATCTATTCTTGTTAGATTTATTTGGTATTTGGTTTCTTTCATTCCAAATTTTTTTTTCTGTGATATTTTTATTGTACTCTTGTTTATTAACTTTAATAGATTTTATAAACTTCAAAAGTTCCTCTTTAATTAAGATGTCTTTAACTGTTATCTGCCTTTGAATATAAAAGGGCAATCCTAGTATAATTATGGCAATCATAGATTTTTCTGATAGGTTTTCATCAGCAGAAGCAATCAATCGTACTTTTTTATAATAGTATTCCATAATTGAACCGCTACCATATTTGTAACTAATCGCTTTGTCCCATTTTACAACAATTGGTTCGTCAAATGTTGTTATAAAATCTTCTTTCCAATCCTTCCATGTATTTGTCTTCAACAAATTGCGTTGTAATCTATCTTGATACCATTGTAGAGGAACTGCGACCAAATAAAATCTCATATTATATATTTTTTCGTAATCTGACCATTTGTTAGATTCCGACAAGAAGTCATATTGATTCATCCAACTCGTCGGATTCTCATTTTCATTGAATGAATTTACCTTTATGTTTTCATTGTGATTAAATTTGGTTGTCTGGCTCAGCCATTTGGACATCAAATTATCCAACTCCAACTTCCCGATTTTTATCACGTTTTGATCTTCTCCTTTATCGTAATCTATACTAATAGGTTCTTTATCTGACTGCGCCATATTGTAATGATATTACAAAGATTCAACGTTTTATTTTATTTTAATTAAATGTAAATTACATAAGTTGACAATCAGAATGACAATTCTATCAACATAACAACAGCTTACAGGGTGATCACTATTCTCCTACACTTTTAATTTTTATTTTAATTTGAATTATGCTTTAAAAAAACGGTTCTACGGTCATGGGATCTATTCAGTTACCTGTTGTGACAATATTATCCAAGGTTTCTATTGTGTTTGGGTTAGTTAATCCCCAATTACAGGGTGGACTCTATGATTATGTTTCAATAGAAATATGTACTTTTAGTAATTTTTCATGAACCACCATTGTCTGGGATTTGAAGGATTTGTATTTATAATTAAACCACTGTGCTGCCAACTCCAAACAAATATAGTGTAAGTACCTATACCCACTTGAACTTAGAAATTGTTTATTTGGAACAATAATCTTCCGATAAATTTTTTATTTAATAATATTTTGAGATAAAAAGTGATAAAGTATAAACACAATATTCCTTACATTTTTTTAAGTACGATGTTCCGATCAATCGTTTTATTAGTTTTATTTTCCATTTCTCAAGCACAATACCAAGCAACATGGGAAAGCTTGGATGCAAGACCTTTGCCAGATTGGTTTGATGAAGCTAAAATCGGTATATTTTTACATTGGGGTGTGTTCTCAGTTCCCAGCATAAGATCGGAATGGTTTTGGTCAATGTGGACAAGTAAGTTTTCCATTTACAATCATATCTATGTAAATTAAATAGATTAACTGTGATGAGAATGGGAAACTCCATATTATATTTGTTTTCTTTTAGTTTTTTTATTCTCACTTGAATTGTAATAAACCGGAACTTTAAAGATATGAAGTATAAAAGTTAAAAAGAGAATTTTTTAACTCTAAAAATACACTAATAGCCATCATTATACTCTTGTTGAATGGTGTACTATTATTTATTTCACTTTGATTTATCTTGGTAGTGGCTCTGCTAGTGTCTACAATACTTAGGGGTTTCCGGCATAAACCGACTAAGTTACTTAGCTTGGGGATAATTTACTAGTACAGAAATCGCTAGAGTTATGTTGCTAATTAATTACTAGGCCGAAAACCGAAACTAACATGTTGGCCCCCAGGATTGTCCTAGCAAATATACAGACGGTGCCAACTCCTCCTCTAACCTTATCTAGCTTGAAATAACCTGCCCTTTTCGCCATGATCCTGTCCAACCATTTTCGTTCCTCTTCATAATCTAGATCAGTGGTTCTTAACCTGTGGTCCGCGGACCACTAGTGGTCCTTGGACGCATTCCAAGTGATCCGTGAAGCCATCCTAATAATATGTGGCGTGACGTAATGATGAGTCAAGTCGAAACAACTCGAGCACGAGTCCGATGGCGAAACGCAGTGCACAAGGGCGGGGGCGGGGTTTATGAATGCAATAAGTCAATATATGGAGAAACATGGACTTATGTGGGAAAGTCTTGCCGGGTTTTGTACTAACGGTGCTCCTGCTATGCTTGGTTGTCGCTCGGGTCTTGCAGCATTGGTAAAAACCAAAAATCCGCAATTACGACGCACTGCGTTATTCACCGTCAAGCATTGGCTGCCAAAACACTCCCGGAATGCTTTACTATAGCTCTGAAAACAGCTATGAAAGTAGTTAACTTTATTAAACAGAGCGAACTTAATACTCGTCTATTCAAACTGCTTTTCCACGCAGAAGTTCGGTGGCTTTCAAAAGGAAACATGCTGTCGAGGTTGTACGAACTAAGAGAGGAAGTACAAATATTCTTAACTAACAAGGAAAACAAAGAGTTGCTAGATTAGTTCTGTGAGCCCGAATATAAAATACGTTTTGCTTATTTGGTTGACTTTTTTGCGCAAATAAATAAATTGAACCTTCCACTGCAAGAATCGGGAAATTTGAAGTTTCAAGGTATGAGCAACAAATTTGCATATGAAGATAAAATCAGGGCGTTTATTGCTAAAATCGAGCTATGGTTTAATAAGGTCGAAAGAAAAAACTTTTTTGCATTTGATACGCTCAACCAAATTATTGACGGACAAGGTGCAGATATTAAAGCAGAAATTCAGAAAAATTACATGCTCCATTTGACAAATTTAAAAAGTGAATTCAATCGTTATTTTCCTGACTGCGGGGACAAAAGTATTCAGAAACTGATCCAGAATCCTTTCTTTCTCAATGTTTCCGAAGCCTCTGATGAAATTCAAGAAGAAGTGATTGAAATGCAACACGACACGAACTTAAAAGATACATTCGAATCAGGAATAAATCTTGAGGAATTTTGGAGCCAAAAAGCAATTTCTTTTCCATTGCTGTACGTTAGGTACCTAACTTTATTTTCATCGACGTATCTATGCGAGCAGGGGTTTTCGACGCTTCTGATAATTAAAAACAAGCATCGAAATCGGTTGGATGCCACTGCTGACATGCGTTTAACTTTGTGTAGCACTGAACCAAGAATTCAGAAGTTAGTAAAGAGCATGCAGTCACAAAAATCACATTAAATTAAAATCTGTAACTTTTTCATTTTTGCTAAATAATAAATAAATGAGTGCTAATTATAAAATTGTGCTTGTTTTCTTTATCAAACAATCCTTAATTTGGGAAAACCAACTGGGTGGTCCCCGGCAAGACAAACATTTGGTAAAATGGTCCCTCATGATTAAAAGGTTAAGAACCACTGATCTAGATCATACGCCCTAACCTTACTTCGCCTCCTTTTTCCAATTTCTGCAAATAAATACTAAATATTCCATTTCGTTCTAACAATAGATTGAGTCCTGTCTTTTAACTAGCCTAAGAACTTACTCCTCCAATCTAGTTCTCATTTTCTCCCCCCTTCTTTCTTTTATATTAGTCCTATTATGGTGCTACGACCTGCAGCATCAGACTATTGTCTATGAGAGCTTGTTGTATCCATTGCCCCATTTATTCCACCAGTCCCGGTTTTTTATTGCATTGTCTAACTCCCCACATTGCCCTCTATTACGCGCCTCACTTCGTTCAGCGGGTATAGAGCTTTCATCAACGTAAGAGCTGTTTTTAGACCAACAAAAGAAGCTGATAATTTTACATCAGCCTTTTAATTTCGGTCCACCTGGCACCTACCACAGAATTCACCAATTCTGAAATCGAATTTGATTACAGAATGCTGGAATTATCGCTCTTGAGATTGAAAAAATATTCTGCAACAACAATTTAATTGTATTTGCATTTTACCTCTTGTGGTAGAATGATATTCTCACACTGGTTAGCAATAATAGCATTACCCTTAACTCAGTTAAAACTCATTGTAGTGCCAGAGTAACTGTCAAAATTATTGTTGTCACGTTTTCGATTCGAAAATATAAAAAAGATCATGAATTTTTTCAGTGATTCAGAATTAGAGTGTGTAAATACACCACCTGAAATTACAAATTAAATACTAAATGATATTTAGTACCAAAAAAATCAAAAAATGAATATAAAAAGTTTTACAAACGGTTCATGGATTTAAAATCTTTGATCGTGAAGATAGTATAGCCTGCTACTCGGATAGAATGAAAATAATTCGTGCTGTTTTCCACTCGCATCGAATTTTCATTCTAACCGTTACAAAATCTACTTTCAACTTATTAGAATGTTCTAAATTAGTAAATTTTTTGTTTTTCTAAATTTAACATTTGTTGGTAACTTTTTGTTTTATAAGGAAGAAATCGTTGTTACCACCCATGTTTTCTTTTTAAATTGTTTATTGGTATTTATATTTCATCTTCGACCCGTATAATAAGATAATAACCATATTAAATTGCGTTAAAAGCAGACGACTACTTCGATTAAGTTTCATAAACAACTTTGACCTTGCATTACAAACTGTACGTACATTACTTTTTTTAACCGGATAACAATGTTCGGTTTAATAGTGCTCTTAATGGTAATAGTGTGTTGTAGTGGAGTTACTTATAAGCCAGATTGGGATAGTTTAGATTCTAGACCATTACCGAAATGGTTTGACGAATCAAAAATCGGAATTTTCTTACATTGGGGGGTATTTTCTGTGCCTAGTATTAAATCCGAATGGTTCTGGGAGGATTGGAAATGTACGTACTTATTTTACCAACGTTTTATTGTTAAATTATTTTATTGTACTCTATATATAATATAGTCCAGTGCTTATTCATGTAGTACACGCAGATCATTGACCCTGATGAGGGTCACCCTTAAGTAATTGTTAAAAAAAGTAAAAAAGTGGATTTCTTCATTTAAATTATTGCGATTTGGACCAATTTTCTAAAATAAAATGTTGCTAATAAGAAATATACAGTGTGGCAACAGTGTAATTTTAAGATTTATTTTTTATAATAGCTTTGCTGTTTTTCGACATGTAGGTATAGTATATTTACTATTATTTTTTCACCTCTCAAAATATCACACCACTAGCAGTATTAATAACATCATATAACTGTCAAAAATTCAATTACAATATTGAACAATTAATAAATGTTCTGTTCATTTTATCTAAAATATATTTTGTTAATGTTCAAACTTCAAGTAGTTAGGTACTTTAAAACTAACTTTTGTATGCATTTAAATCTTTTTGATAGGTTCTTGTAGATAAATGTGGTCTTGTAGGTAAACTTCAAACAGATAGGTATCTATGCCTAATAATGTTTATTTTGTCAAATTTCTTTTAATATTCTTTCTTCTTCTTTCTTTCTTTTTTTGCGATTTGTAAAACTATTTTATTGGTCCGAACAGCAATATTTGAAAGTGGGGAATCTACACTTCTATGTACAATTACTTTGGGAAGATCCTGTATATTTTTAGATAATATGAGCACAGAAATAGGTTTAATTGATAAAAATACATTACATATTTACTAATCAATAGTAAATAATGAATAGGTCAAAGTTAACTTTTTGTTTTAATATGTGATTTGTTGAGTCAAGTAAATTAAATACTATAAGCAATAATTTATCAATATACTTAGACATCAAGAATTATTTATATTCAATTTTAAAGAATGTGTCCATTCTCGACAATCAAAATCGATAGCTGAAAATATTTTTCAGTCTTAAACTTTTATATTTTAGGCAAAACTGCTTAAACGAATTAAATAAGATAAAATCACATTTCAGTTTGTTTTCGTATTTTTGCAAAATAAAAAAGTTATCGTCGAAACCAAAAATTTATCGATAAAATTTTAAGGACTCGTGGTATTACCTTTGATAAAATTTATGGTCGCTACTTAAATAGGTACAGTTGGTTCAAGAATTGTCATACGATGATTTTGACCGACGGCTGGAATTTTGCGAACAGCTAATGGACATCTGTAATGTCGACAAAAATTTTGCTTCTAGCATAGTTTTTTCCGATGAGGCAACTTTTTGTTTAAATGGAACAGTTAATCGCCATAACTCAAGGTATTGGTCAAATGAGAATCCTCATTGGATTCATGAAGCACATACCCAGCATCCACAGAAGTTAAATGTTTGGATGGGAATTGTCGAAAATAAGCTTATAGGCCCATTTTTATCGACGGAAACTTGAATGGTGACAAGTATTTGGATCTACTAAATATCGAAATTATTCCTGCACTTCAACAGAATGGGCAATTACCACAAAATATTTGGTTTAAACAAGATGGAGCACCTCCCCACTATGATAGATGGGTTAGGGATTTTATGGATGCGAATTTTCCAAATCGATGGATTGGACGTAGAGGATTCATAAAGTGGTCTGCTCGTTCTCCGGATCTTAGCCCGTTAGATTTTTTTCTTTGGGGTTATCTAAAATCACGTGTTTAAGTTAGACGACCAACAAACTGGAATTGAGACAAAGAATTATTGATGAATGTGAACTCATACGTAGAGAAGTCTTGGAAAGAGTGACTCAAGAATTTGTTAATAGGATGGTATATTGTCAGCAAGTAAACGGCGAGTATTTTGAACATTTGAAGTAATTTTGTTTCTCATTATTCTAAAATAATGAAATGTACATCTATTGTACTACTAACAGTGAGTTATTCATCGTTTTTACAAATTTGTTTACATTAAACTCAGTATGTATGAATTCAAAATAACAAGCTCTTTCAAAATCTGTAAAAATATATAGGGTGTCCCATTTAAATTAAATAAGTTGATGGCATTTCCGGTTTAACCGGAAGTATATTATTATAAAAAAATGTACATCAGATGCGTTTTGTTCCATTGCACTTACCTGCAAATTTTCATAAATACCTATCGTTCTTTTCGTTTAAAAGATATTTACTTGGTTCCATACTTTATCCCAACCCCGTAGGTATATTATTCTTATTATACGTTTAAAATTTATTTTATATTTTATAGGTGTGTGTAAATATTAATAAATTACGAGGGTTACTGAATGCTTATTCAAACCATTTTTTTTACCTGAAATATTAAATAATTTCCAAACCAGATATTCCCAGTGGATAATATAGCCTTAGAAGTAATAGTTTTTTTCTGATTCTGGTTTGGAAATTATTTAATATTCCAAAATTTCAGAGGGTGCAATTTTTTTTTGTAGCAAACGATGCAGAAGTTGTGGAGTACATGAAAAAGAACTATCCTCCAAATTGGAGTTATCAAAATTTCGCAAAAGACTTCACCGCTGAATTATTTAATCCAGAAGAATGGGCGGACATTTTTGCCAATTCTGGAGCCAAGTGAGTACCGAAATAATAAGGAAAACGTTCGTTTAGGAGTAATATTTTTCAGGTATGTTGTGTTAACCAGTAAACATCACGAAGGGTTCACCTTATGGCCATCGAAATATTCGTACAGCTGGAACGCCAAAGATGTCGGACCTGCACGAGATTTACTAGGTAAATGTCATATACAGTGTGAAAACCACTTATGGAATAAAATTATTGGTGGGGCTAGTTTAGAAGATTAAAAAAAACGCTTGGACCCGTCAACTTTGAAATTCAAATGTGAGCTTTTTAAACATAAATTTAAATGTACAGGGTGATATACGCAAGTCTGGCATCGTCTATGCTCTATATTTTTAATGAAACACCCTGTATATTTTTATGATTTAAAAGCTCTTTAACAATACGATAGAAATTCATTCTACGATCTGGATCGTCTTCTATTAGTTCTTGTACAAAAGTCAATTTATATTGATGAAGTTTTTCTTTATGAAAACACCTTAGAACAGTTTGTGTGACTCACATTATTTTAACGAGAAATTTGATTTGGATTCTCCACGATACTTAACATAATATCCACTTTCACATCATCTTCAACGAAGTGCGGTTTTCTCTTTAATGGTTTGACATGTCCAAGTTCTCTGAATTGTGCATGAATTTTAGACACAGTAGCTTGTGAAATATTAGGGAACTCAGGATACCTCTGATTAAATAAATTTGCCACTCCAACTTGACTTCTGCAATTATCGCCGTAACCAATCATCATTAAAATTTCAATCCGGTGAGTCTCAGTTAAATATTTCATTATTACTTCGCAAGATTAATAATTGACAACTACGATATTTAAATGTCAACACATCAACAACTGACAGACATTATTTACCGATTTAGTTTAATTATTATATTCGCGAAAACTTCAAAGTGAGCGGGCGACATCTATTGGGAAGGTCAAATGAGGGTGAACAACACATCAGTGTGTCATTAACCTTGTAGTATTTTTGTTGAAAAACTCATGTATAATGTATTAAGATAAGACAAATACAAAAAATAGGAAGTTCACATGTACACAGCAACAACGATAGATGCAAAGCATGAACTAAAGTTTTGTTGTTCACCCTCGTAGCGGCCATATTGACAATTGACAGCGCCATCTAGTGGTCATTGATTTTCGCGAATTGGCATAGTTATCTATATAGTTTTTACGTATTCGTGACAAAAAATTATTTTACTTAGTGAAGAAATTTGAGGTCTGCATTCAGCTAATTAAAAATAAAACCATATTATTTAAAGTTGTAAGTGAATGGAAAGATGTATTTTGAATGAAAAACTTTAAAGTTTTTTAATTTTATATTTTTTTCAAATAAGTGTGTATTAAGTATGTTAAAAAATGATATCCATCGTGAATCTTCTGGTTGACAAAATAAGGCACTTGTGTGAACGAATAATAAATGAGGCACATAGAATAACAGTGGTCCAACTCCATTTTTAAAATATCTGTTCTTTATTGTAAATACTTTATCCAATGTGTATCTTTCAGTATGAAGGTGGGCTATCTCCAATATTTGACTTTCTGCAGATATTTTAAAAAAATGGAGTTGGACCACTGTTATTCTATGTGCCTCAAATAACACTTTATTATAGAATCGGTTTTAACTAAACTTATAGTTTTTCCAACGACAGTAACTACAACAACATTTTTATGACATAATCAAAACAATAGTGCAGTACATCCTTTGATGCTGGACTTTTTTATATATATATTAGTTTTACTAATTACCGCAAACAATCCGCGGAGTTGCCAGATATACAAAATACAGTATTGTCTATTAAGATTTGATTATAACGAATATTTATGTTGTCAACAAAGTAGAATGTAAATATCGAAACTAAGCGCTTTCGGCTTATTTTCTCATCACAAAATATAAAAACCAGCCGAAAGCGCTTAGTTTCGATATTTCCATTGTACTTAAGGCTGGGCATTGGGAGTGAGAAAACGTCCCTAAAAAGAGAGCGAATAAGTGTACCCGAGAGGTGCTGCCTCTTGCAATGACCCTACGCGATAAACGAAATAATATTACATTCATTCTTGGAGTATATCAGTTTCCTTTAAAAATTTCAGGGCTGGATTAATTTTAAAACAAACATGTTTGATTTTGTTAAATATGAATTGGCTATTTGTATTTACATTAAACGATATTAATTTATAGATTTTACACAATATTTTTATTTTTATATTTTTTTTTTCTCAAATCAAAATTATAAATAGAATATTTATTGGGGTATTATTTTTAAAAAGGCAATCATTCAAGTTTTTTCAAGTGTAAAATGTTATCATTTGTTTATCTTAACTAAGCAATAACGAGTAGGTAAGGACCGAACAGCGAAGGAAAATATTTATACTACATATACCGGATGGTCATTAAAAACTCACGATATACATATTCATATATGGCAAAATTTTGAAAAGCTCTTTAAAAAGGAAAGAAGAAGAAAACAAAAATTAAAATTTACCAAAAAGCAGTTGAGCGGATTATTTTAAAAATCTTAAGTGTTAATATATTCGGTTACCATCACCAATACATATTCATAAAAAAACTGAAATAAGTTCCAAAAGTTCAAAGTAACGAACTGGAAAAACTAAAATGGTCAAAAATTCGATTAACAAGGTTTTTAGTAAAAAAATTTAAGAAAATGATGCATAAACTTAAAATAAATGTGTAGCAGCAGTAACTACCAGTTCATTTTAAAAAATTAAAAGGAACTAAGTTTTACCTTTTAAATGGATTAAAAAAATTACACGATTAATAGATCCACTAAGAACTAATATTAGACCTTTTTATGTTTTTTTTTTACTTATTAATCCAAAAATCTAGTAAAGGACTCCAGTAAAACTCCACTAGTAAAAACATCGTCCAAAGATATTCTAAGATATATTCTATGGACGATGGTGGCGATATTATGCTTAATATAATATGGAAAGTCATTGAAAAATATTGAAAGTTTTCAGGAAAAAACTTACGAAAATATTACTCCTATTATAAAAACTGATAAACAGATTATAGGAACTAGATATCAGAGAAAGGAAATGCACTGGTTTATGTTAATTGGTGGATATTTTTTACGTAGATGTTTCTGTAACATTCATGTCAAACTTGTTTACAATATTGTTCATCATCCGAAATAGACAATTCTACTTCATTTTGTGAACTCAAAGCTTACAGTCACAGTAAAAATATTTTTGATGGCTTAACAGTACCTTCCAATAATTTTTCAGAGTATTTAATAAGATCAGAGAATATGTTTGTTTTGAATTTTAATAATTATTGTATACAGGATGGTATAGGAAACATATTTTTTAAAGATTTTTCCAATGCAGAATTCTCCCTCCCATATGGCAATAAAGATTATTTACTTTCATTGTTTACAAGAGTTCGAATCTACTATACAATCAAATTTGTAAACCGACAAATAAAAGATCAACCTTTAAATAAAGAACATCCGAAATATAAAATTTTGCAAAATATGTAATGTAAATTGAAAACAATGATAATAGTAAGAGTTTGAGATTATGGATGTCGATATAATTTGTTTTTATGAAATAATTGAAGATTTTATTGCACGAAAATTGTTACTTTATTTTAGAATAGAGTAAGCAAGTCTACCTGAGTTTTATTACTGTGTTCGAGTACCCTTATTCTTACTACAAAGATAAACCCTTACAAGGTTTGCAACATGTTTACCAAAATGTTAAAATAAATGGTAACTTTCACTTTTTCAATCAAAATAATCTTAACTATAAATAATATAATATTTTAACAGAGATAAACTATTGTACATGAAATCAACATATTTCAACATAAGCAAATAAAGAGCCTTAAACATTGTGTCTTTTCTCTGAATTCCCTTTTTAAGTATTTTACCCTTTTACCTGTCCCAATTTAAGCAATCAGGTATTAATGTTAGTTATTACAACGAAAAGTTTCTTCATTGTTGTTATTAGAATATTATATGTAATAATCGCAATAAAAGATAATACAAAAATATAAATAATGAATGTGATCAAAACACCCCACGCTTAACCCTCGTAGACACACTTTCGAATAAACATACCCCATTGACCCTCGTATAACGTATTTTTGCTATTGTACCGATGATTTACGGCCGCTCACAAAAAAAGCGACAAATTTTACTACATCAAAGGAGTTACCAGACTTGTTAGAATATCTTTGGACCATGGTAAAAATACTTAGAGAGGATTAAAATTTGACTAGAAAAAATCGCAGGTACTTTACTTTGTTAGAATGAAATGGATCTCTGGCACAAGTGTCTTTCTGTTCGTTATTATAAAATCTATCTTCTACGGTGTTTCAGAACAAGCAAAACTTTTTATCAAGAATGACATTTTTCACTAAAACTAATAGGTATTTAAACATTTTTCACCTATAGGATACCCCATCCGTGGACACGCTGTATATTAGTATAAATATTATAGTATATTAAATTAAATAAAGATTTGCTAAATCCCTAATGCGGACCTGATAAACAAGATTTAATAGATGTTCTATCACAACGCCCTCAATTAGACAATGCCCACACTAATTTGAGAATAATTTTTTAAGATTCCTTTTATATGTGATAAAAGAGTTGCCTAAATTTGTAAAAAAATGGCACCATTTCTGATTTCTTAAAAATTACTTTCAAAGAGCTTTTAAGGAAAAAACGAATTTATTGTAATTTTTAAAAACACTGACTTATGAGTAGATATATCATCTATTCAAAGAAGAAATATTTTAAAAATCATATCACGTTTAAGTGAGATATTAATCATTTTATGAAATGTAAAAATAGACATATTTCGGGAATTTTTTCTGGATGATTCCTTGTACTCTCAAGCTTCAAAATTCTTTATTGAATAACTTTATATATCTAGTATACTACTGATTTTTTTCAATTTTCATTGCCTTAGGTATAGTTTTTGCTAAAAGCTCTTTGAAAGGACGTCGCGTTTGCCTATATTAAATACACTGCCAATGCCCGGCCTTAATACATACTTATTTAAAAAACTTTAAAGTTTTTTATTCAAAATACATCTTCCCATTCACCTACATTTTTAGAAAGTGTTTAAATACAATTATTTAAAGTGTGAAACATTATTATTTTTACATTTTTTTGTATTCACTATCTTGAACAAAATTATAAATAATTTCAAAATTTCACCCTGTACAATTCATAATAGACCCTACATGGTATAGTTAAAATTTACAGGGTGTTTCATTAAAAATATAGATCATGAACGATGCCAGACTTGCGTCTATCACCCTGTAATTTTAAATTTATGTTTATAAACCTCACATTTGAATTTCAAAGTTGGCGGGTCCCAGCGTTTTTTCCAAACCAACCCCACAAATAATTTTATTCTATAAGTGGTTTCCACACTTTATAAAGATTTGATGTTGAAGCAGAAATAATTTTAACATGTTCAACGAAATAAAATTTCCATATTTTTAGGAGATCTTGCCACTGCTGTACGAGCAAAGAATCTAAAGTTTGGCGTCTACCATTCTTACTACGAATGGTTTAACGAACTGTACAAAGCAGACAAAGCTACCAATTTCAGTGAAACCAATTTTGTAGATAGTAAAGTAAGTAACTAAATATAACAATATTATTATCCTGGATATTTTAAACCACAGCTGAGTATTATCCTTTATTCATATTTAACTTACAAAATACTTTAAACTTAGACTATTTTAAGGTCTATCCGGAATTGAAGGAACTTGTAACAACTTACAAACCATCGATAGTATGGTCCGATGGAGATTGGGAAGCTCCGGATACTTATTGGAAATCTAAATTATTCTTGGCTTGGTTGTATAACGATAGTCCTGTTAAAGACGAAGTCGTGGTAAATGATAGATGGGGAATAGATACACCTTGCAAACATGGCGGTTACTTTTCCTGTCAAGACAGATACAATCCAGGTAATTGTTTCTTATTTTCTTTTACTGGTTCTTAGATTACTTACTACCAAGCAACAGTTAGTACTATTTCCGAATAACTTCAGTAGCTGCGTACAGCCAAAAGTAATAGATTCAAAAATAGATGATTTTTGAATATTTTTGTTGAGGTACTACTACATTGATTTACTAATGGATAATGGAGTGGGGTTCCATCTTGCTGCATCAGGATATGAATTTTTCAAAGTTTTGATAATATAACTTCTTTAACTTAACTTTATTAAAAATATAGATTATATCAATATTTCTCTCTAATTCCATTATTATGTAATATTCTTTATCTTTTAGGGATGTTACGATCTTTATTAATTAATTTTAACTTTTTAGATAGTCCACTCTAGCATTTTGTATATCAGATTTATTAAAGAAAAATAAATCAGTTCAAATTATTTATTACGAAACAGTATTCTTATAATACACATTTCTTACATACTCTATTATCTTCCCTCCCAAATACAAATCATTCTGTACTGAAATATTTTCTTTAATATTTGAATATATAATATACTGGGGAATGTATTGGTCCTTGTTCTTCTTATTATTTTGTTCTTCTTTCTACTGATTTGTTTTCCAATGAATACAAAAGTTCGCGCTCTAAAGTATTAACATAGTTTATTTTTTTTATTATGTGTTCATTTTCAAAACAGTTTACAGGGTTATTTGAATATTTATGATATTAAAAAAGGTGGATCTTGTGTATAAGGAGTAGTCGAATGCTCATCTACTTTACCTTTGAAATCGGTATTGTCTTGATGTTTTTGTACACCGCAGTGACCGGTTAGAATCCTCGTTGCTCGCCTGAATTATTTTCTGGTCAGTGCCAGGAATATTTTTATCTGCATTCTTGTTTATTTAACTAAATAATTCCTTTGAAAGTCTACTGCCTTATCTCCCTGAATAACAAATACGGAATTAGCTTAGTTATAGCTGCCTTTGTTATACCTACAAAGGATGCAATAATCATCAATCCAGGCCAATCCCTGGCCAAAAAGTTAGAGTGATTCCATTCTGAGTTTGCCTCCTTCGTCCAGTTGTCCAGGGTATTCTATCTTTTCAAGTTATTTTTAAACTTTTTAAAATTAGTAGTGCTACTGTAGTGCTCCAGTTAGCTCCACATAAACTACATGTATGTTTTCCTATTGCCCCTTGAGACTACCTTTTGGAATGTACCTCAGTGCCAAGGAGGATCTTAGAATTCCTACCAGGTGCGGCATTAACACCTCCAAGTCCCACCCAAGTAGGGCTCGACAATCTGGTTTGCTATTATACAGTCATAGTCCGTAGGATAATGTTGTTCCTCGTCCTTCCAAATTGCCATATTTTGAAATCTGGAGTCAGGGAAGTGTGCTGTTATTATAAGTTCCAGGCTTTCCTTCAGATTGGCAGTTTTTGTGCCATCCTTTTTGGTTAATGTATCGATGTGTCGGCAGGGGTCTTTAGAGAAAGCTCACTGGAGTCTAGCTGCTTGTGCTAATTCTTCTCTTTGCTCACAAAAGATCTTCCAGACTTTTCTCTGATTTTGTCTAATGATTTTTAATCCCCTTTGAGGAGGGACTAGTATGTCTCCCAGTCCTCTTTGAGTTTAGTATCCTTTGCCTTATTAAAAGATATTCTCGCCAATGCCCTCAGCCGATCCAATTGGTTGCACCCCTAAGGACTTCTTATAGGCATATTTTATGGTATTTTGGATAGTTAAAGAATAATTTTCCAGTTCTCCATTGCTGTTTGGTGTCATTTTCTCTGTGTCTCTTAGAGATCCTTTCAAAAGGTGAAAGTATTTTGTCCTCTCCGTTTTTCTGGAGTTCCGAGTTAGTTCAAAGGTTGACAGTAATAATTTTATTTCAGAGACCTTCACTGTCAGCGTTTATTTTACAGAAAGGGTCGGCCTTGTCGATAAAAGCTACCCTTAGATGATTGGTAGCTGCTGTGTTATAGATCTTACCAGCTATAGCTTTAGCGTCTTGTCTCGCATTTTTTCCTCTTAAGGGTGTTCCCTTGGAGATGTCAGAGCGCATGCGCTCCTTTTCTTGGATTGCGACGCGTTGCTGGCCTACTTTGGAGGAAGAACTGGCATCGCTGTCCAAGTTTTGCTGCCCACTGGTGCTTGGTTCCGATTTGGAGGACGAAGTAAAGCTGGTGGCATCTTTGGAGGTCTCCTCTTTGCCCCAGCACCGCATACTTTTTTGCCTCTACAATACTTTGGAGGTGTGAGTGTGTGCTCAGCCTCCGATTTTGGTTTTGGAAGTGTGTGTGAACGTTCAGCCTCTGAAATTGGTTTCGAAGGTGTGCATGTATGCTCAGCCTCCCGCCACGAGTAGTAGCTGGGAAGGCTGATATACAAGGGAGTGTCGCCTGGTGATTTTTATTTGCGTAGTATGTTATTTGGTATATTTACATACTTTTAGTCAATTAAAAAACTTAAAAGATTTTAGTATCAGTAAAATACCTCTTAGATTAAAAGATTAATTTCCCTAAATGTTCGCAACACATTATACCATTTCTCAAAAGTAAGTCTCTTTTTCTTAGCATGGTATGTCACTTCAACTGTCAACTTTTGTAACAAAATATAGTATCCGAACGAACACTTTATCAACTTTATCGACGAATATGTCCGTTAGTAGTGAAAATGATGAAATTATGAGTACTCCGCCGAGCGTATAAAAAGTACAATAAGTTACACAAGTTGTAATCCCATTAGGCACTCGCCGCTAGTGCGTAATGGGTTACTTACAATTCTTGTTATGTAATATACTATTAAAACTCCATTATTAAACTAATAATTCTCCACAATATTGTTGTTGATGAATTACAGGAACTCTTCAACAGCACAAATGGGAAAACGCCATGACTCTCGACAAAGTATCATGGGGATTTAGAAGAAATGCGAAATTATCTGATTACATGACTATCTATGAATTGCTTTACGAATTAGCATCTACCATTAGTTGTGGTGGTAAGTAACATTAACATTAAGTCCCACCAATTAAATGAGCAATTAGAAGCATGACAATGTACTATCGGCTTCAGAATAGCATATACATTTTTAAACTCAAATCGCTTACAATGAATTAATTTTAAGGGCGGCCTTAATTTTAAGGACGGCCTATTTATTGTGTATAACCAATCACGGTTTAAATAATAATAAATTTGAAATCAGTTAAATAGTTGTCCACGCCCACATCTTTAATGTTTGCAGCATAAGGTATTTTATTGACAAATTGCCTGTCCCTCTGTCGTTTGCAGCATAAGGTATTTTATTGACAAATTGCCTGTCCCTCTGTCCCTTGTAAATAAATTTAATCCCCAAAAACCATTTAATGTAGGCGTTTAAAGGGCATTCTTATAACTTCGGTAGGTAAACGAATTTCACATTTAACATGTATATGCTATTCTAAAGCCGACTGTACATACAGGTTTTCTCTGGTTATAGTATATTGTGCAACAGGGTGAAAAAGACACTTTTCTTACTCGTTTGTTTGTGGCACTCGCCTTTCACACTCGTGAGAAAAGTGTAACTTTTCCACCTTGTTGCACAATAAACTATTTTATTTGTGTTGTGTTTTACATTTTAAACACATTATTTGTTGATAAGCAGTACTAAATTATTTTAAATTAATCAGTTAATTTGTTCGGATTTGCTGGAATTGGTTTTTCTTTTGACTCCGTTGTGTTCTTATTGCAACGAGCAAGTAATAATGAATGATTTAATACCGACTGATATTGCTAGGGCAGTAATAATGATCGAACATGGTCAAACATACAGGGAAGTTGCTTTAATGCTTTAACTATCCACCGTCCGTAGTGTAAGTCGTTGGGGAGTATGTAAGAAGACGGGGGCAAAGTAGAAAACGCTTAACCACGGATGTAGATGATCGTTTTTTAACGTTGCAAACTTTCCGAAACAGACGTCAAACGGCAGTTCAAACCAAGATGATCGTGGAACCAACATAAGTGAGCGCACAGTGAGAAGAAGACTTAAGGAAGTTGGACTTAAGTCATATGTGCCAATAAAAGCCCCAAGACTCAAGAGACACCATCGTGTGGCGCGATTAGAATTTGGTCGAGAACATCAAAATTGAATGTGCCTTAAAGTTTCACGTAACTTCATTTGTAACCATTTTAGGACTATATTTTTTATATTTTGTTTTAGTACTTTTGCTTTACTTAGAATATTTCATTATTCTAATTTGATTTCAATAATTTCAAAAAACTATAGGTTAGTTAATGAATTTATTATTATAGATATTATTAAGCGAACATTTTTCAGGAAATCTTCTTCTAAACATTGGTCCAACGAAAGATGGTATTATAGCTCCTATTTTCCAACAACTTCTGCGGGACTTGGGTATCTGGTTATCTGTTAATGGGGAAGCTATATACAGTACTAAACCATGGACAACACAAAATGATACGATTAACAGTAAGGTTTGGTACACGCAAAAGGGATCGACAATTTATGCCATTAGTTTAGAATGGCCTAATGAGAGTACTTTGTCTTTGGGAGCTGCTACTGAAATTTTCAAAAATCCACAAACATCTGCGTATTTAATTGGAAACGAATATGAAGAATTACAGGTAAAATATTTTTATTCTTTGCATGACTGGCTCAATTTTTTAAATGTAGTAATATTGTGTTAAAAATTATTTGCTGAGACTAAGTTAATTAATTTTGTATGCTATAAAAAGAAGCTATAGCTGTATGATGCGAATTATTTTTGTTGCAAATAAATATACGAGGGTTGCCATTTATATTTCGGGATTTGGCAACCCTGGCGTTGCAATCTGACAACTGACAGCTATATCGTAAAGCTAGACATTTTTGAGATTTTTTCGACGTGGATTAACTCAGCAACAGTGCGTGGATGAACTTAATTCAATATTTGCTGAAGAAGCTCCATCAAGGACCAGTTTTTATTGATGGTATGGTGAATTCAATCGTGACCGTAGTTCACTCCAAGATGAATTTCGTGCAACATCAGTTGTTGTTCCGAAATCCATTGATGCTGTGCGCGAACTGATATTGCAAGATCGCCATGTTACCTATCGTGAGATTGAGACAACCTTAGGCATTAGTTGGACCAGCATACATTCAATATTGCATAAATATTTGACGGTCAAAAAAAATTTGTTCGCGTTGGATCCCACACAATTTGTCAATAGCTCAAAAAAAGACTCGTGTCGATTGGTCGAAGGAAATGCTCAAAAAATACGATCGCAGTGCTTCGAAACACGTCTATGACATCGTGGCAGGTGATGAATCGTGGATTTATGCGTATGAGCCCGAAAGTAAACAGCAGTCGACTGTATGGGTGTTTCAAGACGAGCCTAATCCAACAAAACTTGTTTGCGCACTAAGCACTTCCAAGCAAATAGTCGCCTGTTTTTTCAGAAAAACTGGACATGTCGCAACCGTACCACTAGAACAACGCAGAACAGTCAATTCTGAGTGGTACACAACCATTTGTTTGCCAGTTGTCTTCCAAGAAATCAGAAAAACCAACCGCACAAGACGGATCACTTTTTACCACGACAATGGGAGCTCCCACACATCGGCTCAAACAAGAGTCATCCGCCGTAGAGACTTGACTTGGCACCGAATGACTTCTTTTTATTCCCGTACAAACAAACTGAGAGGTCAAAGTTTTTCGACACCTGAAGAAGCTGTTGCTGCATTCAGAATGTATGTTTTGGAGATACCTCAATTAGAGTGGCAAAAGTGCTTCGACAATTGGTTCAAACGCCAGCAAAAGGGTATAGATCTTCATGGGGAATATTTTGAAAAGCAATAATGTGATTTTCGATTATTAATATTTGTTTTGGTCCTCTAATACCGAAATATAAAAGGCGACCCTCGTAGTACTTGGTAAGATCTTCAAAATGAGGTATCAAAACACCTCTCATCTCTATTAATCAAGGGATTGGGTTCACTCCCGGTAGGCGATTGAAGTTGCAGGGATGCAAAGAGAGGAAAAAATATCCCCTTCGAACCGGAAATGACGGATCCGAGCGATTTTCCACTTTCTCATTTTATAGTCGGAAAATTGAGGTGTTAAGTTTTCGTTTGTATAGCTAAATATAATCTGTTGTATTTATTAATTCTTATACTTTTAGCTGTATATGGGGCATTCCATGCCAGCTCATCCTCCGACTGGATTCTCATCTACGATTTCGCTGAAATTTGGGCATCTTTTTGTACCCTTCAAAAACGGTTTCTATGAATTTTTTCAAATTTTTTCATTCAGCCAATTGAGAGATATGAATTTTCGAAAATTTCGGGTATTTTTTTTTTAAATAGCTATAACTTGGTGAAAAATTGTCCGACTTTTTTTTAAATTTTTTTTTTTTGATAAACTTTTCGAAAAATGTATGCAAACAATAATTATTCATAATAAATGGACCCCGCACTTTTCTTATGGAAACGGGAGCACCGTCAAATTGTCTGAATTTTTGATATGTACTAATATTTAATGTCCTGATCAAAAGTCTCCAAGGGCCCAACCTTCTCATAGGGCTAGATTTTGACATACAGGGCGTTGAAATTCAAAATCCCGACTTTTTTAAAACGGTCCCCAAAAAGTTGCTCTTAAATATTTTTTGATGTTACTGCCATATATATATTAAGACAAAATATATACCTAATGGAGAAAATAAAATATCTGTTGTTTACAGGGTGATTCGTGCTTTCACAGACCTGTTTTTGTTAGAATACGTATTTTTCAGGAGAAAAAAACATCAAAAATCATTAAAAAAATCACAGGCAAAGTTTCTAAATATTGGATATAGTGTAGATCTCGATGTTCTCGTTAAAAGTTCTTATTGATAAAATTAAATTCTATGACTACTTTTCTAAATATTAAATGTTTAGTCTGTAAAATAACATTTTTTGGTAATACAATATGAACACAAAATAAGAAATATTGTAAACTATAGTATATTGTTTTATTAGGAGTAAAAGTATAACTTTTTGTGGCGAGTCTGAATGTTTGATGGAGACGAGCCACAAAAAGTGCTTTTGCTCCGAATGAAACATGCTATTTTTTCCGCAAACGGCATCCAGACTATAGAACTAATTAAGATTTAAATAAAAATTCAAAACGATCGCAACGAAGTTGATAAATTCAGAGAATAATAATTATAAAACTGCGCACTACATTTCCGTGGTTACTGGTTTTGTTATTGCCAAGTCAAAAACAAATTTGACAGTTCAAAAATATTTTACAATGTCAGAAATATTGTAAGTGATTTAAAGCAACAATTGGACTGTGCATTTTTGGTAAGTACTTGAGCATCAAAATTTCGTTTGTTGTAGTAAGGTGTACTGAAATTTTCTTTTAGATTATATTATGTCGGATTCAGAACCCAACTGTACACCGCCCGACGTTGTTGACATTGCTAAGGCAGCTACGAATGATTTAATTCCAACTAAGTCAAGTAGAGTTTATAATCATGCTTACGAAAGATTTCTCACATGGTGCAATGATAAAAACATTTCAAACTATTCGGAAAATGTGCTACTAGCTTATTTTTTTGAAATGACAACTAAATTAAAAATGAAAAGTTCAACAATGTGGTCTCAGTATTCCATGATAAAATCATTACTGAATATTAAACATGGATTAGATATTAGCAAATATATGAAACTACATGCTTATCTGAAGAAGCAGAATGAAGGGTATACTCCCAAAAAGTCAAAGGTATTCACAAAAGACCAGTTTGAAGATTTTTTAAATAATGCACCTGATGAGCAATATCTAGGAATTAAGGTTAGTTATAATATTCTAACCTGCATAAATACAATCAAGTTTTTAAATACATACTACTTTTAGGTTGTTCTAATAATGGGCGTATCTGGAGCATGTAGATGCGATGAAATGGTAAACATGACAATAGACGATATAAAAGATTTAGGATCTGTTATTCATATAAAGATTCCTGATAGTAAATCTAAAAAGCCACGATCGTTCACAATTATTGGAGAAAAATATATAAATCTTTACAAGCTATGGAAAGCCGACGAAAATGTTATCGCATGGTCATGGGAATTCATACAATTAGTAACATACCCAAAACAGTAGCAACTTATTTAAAACTACCGAATTCAAAAGATTACACCGGCCATGCGTTAAGAAGAACTTCAGCTACTTTGCTTGTGGATGGAGGAGCTGATATTACTTGTTTGAAACGGCATGGAGGTTGGAGGTCGAGCACTGTGGCTGAAGGATACATTGAAGACTCTTTGTCTAATAAAAAACAAACTGCAGAAAAAATCTTGATGTCGAATTCTTCTTCACTGTACCTAAATGCAGCTTCTCATGAGCGAAATATGTCGACATTGATGTAACAGAAGCAACAACAAGTAAGGAGTCACAGGAAATTTTGTCGATGAACTCTTTCAACTCTGCACAAAATTCGCTTGAATTGGAAGTGAATAAATCAGGTAGTGCATTAAATATGTGCGATGCAACCTTAAATAGCTTGAATTTTACTATTAATAATTATTATCGATAATAAAGTTTAAAAATTCAACTAATAATTATTTTCCCTGTTAAAAATTCTACTTTTTCGTACGGCCGTCAGCGTACAAAAATGTACTTTTTTGTCCGCTCACGGCCGTACAAAAAAGTGCGTCTGTGAAATCATACTTCAATTTCATGAATTGACGTTAATAATGTCTACTTTTTTGACGTTTGCGGAAAATAGTATATTACATAACAAGTGTGGAAAGTGTAACATTTTGCACGAGTTAAACGAGTGCAAGAAATACACTTTCCAACGAGTTATGTACACTATTTTTCCTACGACCACGTAAAAAATCCAACAAAAGTATTTTTTAAAGTAAAATCACAGAATACACCTTATTCTGTGGTAAAATCCAATCAGCCTTGAAACTTCACTATCTGGAGAACAAATTTTCTTTCAAATGCCTAACCCAGTAATCTTTTTAACACTTTATAATGTCAATTGAGTTTTCTTGTATACGTAGTAGGTATTTGAACACAAATCACAACAAAGTTCAAATATTTTCAAAGTAATGTAATAATAATTGACACAAAAATAATTGTAAACAGAAACACAAACATAACTTCAAAAATCCACATTCGACACATGCACGGAACATAACACAATATAAAAAAGAAGAATAAACTGTTCTTCTTTCTAAAAGTGTTTTTATAAAAATAATAATACTGAATAAAAATATGTTTATTTTTTTAAAATTTAAAAACCTAGAAGAAACTTTATTCTTACTTTATACAGAAAAATTTGTATTGGCAATTACAATACAATATTTGACACAAGGAAGATTTAAAAAAAATAAATGGTCCTTGCTTTGACATTCATGTGTTTTTACTATTGATAAATTTGACGTAAATGTCACAGATCATAGAACTATTTTTTTTACTTTTCAATACGTGTATTGATATTAGCTACTTTCTTAAGTACAAATAAGTGTGCAAACTAGCACTTTCATATGTGGTCGTAGGAAATAGTATATTACATAACGAGTGTGGAAAGTGAAGTATTACGCACGTAACGAGTGCAAGAAATACACTTTCCAACGCGTTGTGTACACGATTTTTCCTACGACCCCAATATTTCTTATTATAATAAATATTTTAAATTTATTTATAAAATTTATTTTAATTGTTAGTCATGTTAAAAATTAGGATTTAAACGAGTTTATATATTGCATGGAAATATAATTAATTAAAATCAAATAACCACCTTTCTCAGGAATTCACATCAAAATTCTTTATTAGATAAATGACATTTTAATTTTTTTGTAGGCTCTATAAAAATTAAAAGTAAAATGGTCAGTTGGTGAAATTAATTGAAAAGTATTGTAATAATAATAGACGCAAAGATAATTGTAAACAGAAACACAAACATAACTTCAAAAACCCACATTCGACACATGCACGGAACATAAACCAATATAAAAAAGAAGAATAAACTGTTCTTCTTTCTAAAAGTGTTTTTATAAAAATAATAATACTGAATAAAAATATGTTTATTTTTTTAAAATTTAAAAACCTAGAAGAAACTTTATTCTTACTTTATACAGAAAAATTTGTATTGGCAATTACAATACAATATTTGACACAAGGAAGATTTAAAAAAAAATAAATGGTCCTTGCTTTGACATTCATGTGTTTTTACTATTGATAAATTTGACGTAAATGTCACAGATCATAGAACTATTTTTTTTTACTTTTCAATACGTGTATTGATATTAGCTACTTTCTTAAGTACAAATAAGTGTGCAAACTAGCACTTTCATATGTGGTCGTAGGAAATAGTATATTACATAACGAGAGTGGAAAGTGAAGTATTACACGTAACGAGTGCAAGAAATACACTTTCCAACGCGTTGTGTACACGATTTTTCCTACGACCCCAATATTTCTTATTATAATAAATATTTTAAATTTATTTATAAAATTTATTTTAATTGTTAGTCATGTTAAAAATTAGGATTTAAACGAGTTTATATATTGCATGGAAATATAATTAATTAAAATCAAATAACCACCTTTCTCAGGAATTCACATCAAAATTCTTTATTAGATAAATGACATTTTAATTTTTTGTAGGCTCTATAAAAATTAAAAGTAAAATGGTCAGTTGGTGAAATTAATTGAAAAGTATTGTAATAATAATAGACGCAAAGATAATTGTAAACAGAAACACAAACATAACTTCAAAAACCCACATTCGACACATGCACGGAACATAAACCAATATAAAAAAGAAGAATAAACTGTTCTTCTTTCTAAAAGTGTTTTTATAAAATAATAATACTGAATAAAAATATTATTATTTTTTAAAAATTTAAAACCCTATAAGAAACTTTATTCTTTATTCTTACTTTATACAGAAAAATTTGTATTGGCAATTACAATACAATATTTGACACAAGAAAGATTTAAAAAAAAATTAAATGGTCCTTGCTTTGTCATTCATGTGTTTACTATTGATAAATTTGACGTAAATGTCACAGATCATAGAACTATATTTTTTTACTTTTAAATACGTGTATTGATATTTACTTTTCAATACGTGTATTGATATTAGCTACTTTCTTAAGTACAAATAAGTGTCCAAACTAGCACTTTCATATGTGGTCGTAGGAAAAATATTTTTACACACTGTGTTAGATTATATTGCAACGTTGTATAATTGGGTAGTAGGCTACAAAAATTCATACCTACAAGGTGAACTGACTTGAGCTTGTAAGATGAAAAAAGCAACAAATCCAAAAGAGCCGGCGAACAATAGAAACAATTTTGCTATTATATAAAATACCCGAAATTTTCGAAAATTCATATCTCTTTATTGTCTAAATGAAAAAATTTGGAAAAATTCATAGAAACCTTTTTCGAAGGGTACAAAAAGATGCCCAAATTTCAGCGAAATCGGAGATGCAAATCCAGTCGGTAGGATGAGTTGGCATGGAATGCCCCATATACACTAACCATTTTAACAAATGTATTAATTTTTTTGCAGTGGAACTTGGATAATAATTCAGTAAACATCAAATTGCCAGATAAAGCTACAGTAAAAAGTGATTGGGCTTATGTGATAAAAATCGTCCCGTCAGCTAGTGTAAACAGAATCGACTAAACTTGTAATTAAAAAATACACTTGTATTAATATAAACTGATTTATATAAGTACTTAAATGTTTTATTTTTAACATTTACATTGTTTATCCCGTTCCCCTTGGCTGAAATCAACCATACTGGATTGTTGGTTAGTTCTAGGCGGTTCTTCAAACACACTCTTAGCCAACTGATCTAATACCGTCGTTGACACTCCCCTCCTCTCAGGATCTTCGAAGTTAAAGGTCTTCCCTTGAACAAGACCGTCATTGATTCGTGTATACGTGCTGGAAGTCACGTGGATTACTTTCATGTTCGGGTTTAACTGATTGTCATCGACTTCTTCGTCTTCTTCGTTAATGGAATCCAAATAAACAGGACAAATAATACTACTTTCCTGCTGTTTACTATCATCACACTCACATTTTTCTTCTGCACCATACGAGAATGCTGAAGGATTTAGTCCATTAAAAGTCCTTTCACCAGCAAATGTATTAGGAGATTGCCCCTGGGGAGATACAAATGTTGAATTAGCTTGAGGACCACTAGAGTCTGGATATCCATATGTTAAATTATTTTGAGGGCTATCAGCAAAATCGTTATATTGATCGGAGCAAACCTTTTTAATACTTGGTGCTTGGGAAACAAACTGATTATCAGCCGTTTTACAAGGAGCCTGGGGTGAACAAAAGCACTCTGTATCTTCATTATCGCTACTAAACGTTGAATTAGCTTGGGGACTACTGAAATAATTATTATATTGATCATCAGTAGTTTTACAAGGAGCCTGAGGTGAACAAAAACATTCCATATCACCCTCGTCGCCATCAAATGTTGAATTGGCTTGAGGAGTACTGAGAAAATCGTTGTATTGATTATCAGCCGTTTTACAAGGGGCCTGAGGTGAACAGAAACATTCTATATCTTCACTGTCGCTACCAAATGATAAATCAGGAAATCCAAACGTTGAATTAGCTTGAGGAGTATTGGGATAACCACTATATTGATCATCAGTAATTTTACAAGGAGCTTGGGGCGAACAGAAACAATCAATTTCATCGTTGTCGCTACCAAAACCTGGATCCGAATAACCAAACGATTCATTATTCATTTGATAAGAGTAATTGGCAGCCTGCGTGTTTTCAGCAGACTGACAAGGTGCAGCAGGGCTGCAAAAGCAAGATAACACATCATCACCTGTAGCATTATTATAGGTTGTATTTGGTGACATGTTGGAATTTGCTACGTTACCTGGTCCATTAAAAGAAAATGTTGCGTTAGGAGCAAATGTGTTGACTGCTCCACTGGGAGAAAATGTTGAGTTGGCTGCTCTATTAGGAGCAAACGTCGAGTTGGCTGCTCGATTAGGAGCAAACGTCGAGTTGGCTGCTCTATTAGGAGCAAAAGTCGAGTTAGCTGCTCTATTAGGAGCGAATGTTGAGTTGACTGCTCCATTAGGAGAAAAAGTTGAATTGGCTCCTCTGTTTGGAGTGAATGTGGCATTAAAGGAATTTTCAGTATTTGTAGGGCACAGTACATATTCAGTTGCCCCTTGTTTACAAGCTGCGTAAGGATGACAATAACATGGTGGTTCATTACTTTCAGATATTTCATTGTCACCTTCATCCACTTCGCATTCGCATTCTAAAATATTTTCATCTGGTTCGGGAAAGTCGTCTGTACAGAATGCAATTAAGTTTGAATTGTTCTGGGGTTGATTTGCATTACCATTATTTGATTGACAAGCACAAGGATTGTAATTTTCCTGTCCTTGGTACACATTGGGACCCGTCAATGTCTGATTGAAAAATGAATTGTTTTCTTGCGGAATGTATCCTTGAGGACTGTCACGAGCTGAAGTATAATTATATTCTTGTGTAGTTGAAGCTGGACTACTAGAAATTTGACGATTAGCAACTATAAGTGGGGTAGTATTAGCAGGTGTTGTAACTGGTATTTTTACTACTGTGGTTTTTTCAGAGCTAATGGTTCCTTTGGGGATAACTATGCTTCTGTCCATTGTATTTTTTGGTTTAAATATGATTGTTTACAAATGATTTTGATGAAATAAGTGATTGACTGTTGTTATTTCAAATGACAGTTCATAATAAATATTTTCTATAACCTGTCTGCAGCTAAGCAGCTAAGTCCATAGATTATAAAGACCATATATAAAGGCTGCAATGTGTTACAGCAGTGAAATAGGCAATACTAAAAACACTAATTTGAAAAGGTTGACAGTAGAAAGTTCCGTGGTTGGTAGTACTTGTTACACAGAATGACAGAACATAATAATCTAAAATATGTCTAAAATGCATATTTCAAAAACAGCTGTTAAGTTAAATCTCAAACATTTTGGAGTGTTTACAAAATACGATATTAACAGATATCAAATTTTTAGAAAAATGAGTAATTGGGAATCAGAAAAACATAAATACTTAACTATGAATATAGAAGATAAAAGGAAATTATTTAAAACATATGTAAAAATAGAAGATATTCCTACTTGGAAGCAATACGCCGGTGGAAAAAATCTTTTGCCAAAAATAGATGTACTGCCTGGTTGTGAAATTGATAATTCAAAAAATGGTACTTTAGTTGATAAAATTTCTTATTATAGCGGTGATATTACGCATCTAGAAGTAAGTAATTAGAAATCAAATATGTAGTATTATTTATTCTAGGTTATAATAGGAGTTTTATGAAATTTAAAAAAATATTTTGTTAAGTAATCCATTACTGTTAATTTTAGATAGACGCAATTGTAAATGCCGCAAATTCTTCATTATTGGGTGGTGGAGGAGTGGATGGTGCCATCCACAGAGCTGCTGGACCATCTTTAAAACAAGAATGTATGACTTTAGGAGGATGCATGACAGGAGAAGCAAAAATAACTGGTGCATATAAACTACCAGCAAAATGTAAGCTAAATCATAAAAAAAACGATATTTCTATATGTTAAGTTATCTGTTTACTCTCTAACATATTAAATATTTAACTTTGAGCTTAAAAAAGATGATAAATACAAACTTGGATATCTTTATCAATTGTAATAATCTTAAGTCATGCCTTATGGATTGTTTTTGGACATTTTATGTCTAAAGCACTGTGTTGAACAAAGTTTGTTATGTTTCTTCCTTTCTTAGTTAATGAACAGTTGACTAAATCATAATTTTTTATTAAATTTAATTTCAGATGTGATCCATACTGTAGGCCCACAAGGAGAGAAAACAGATGCTTTGAGAAATTGCTATAAAAACAGTTTAAAACTAATGTTGGACAACAAATTGAAAACCATAGCTTTTCCTTGTATTTCAACTGGAATATATGGTTACCCAAACCTTCCTGCAGCACATGTTGCTGCATATACAGTGCGTAAACATTTAGAAGCCAATGAAAACTGTGTTGAACGAGTTATATTTTGTTTGTTTATGGATGAAGATAAAAAAATTTATGAAGGATTATTGCAATCATATTTTCCTTTAAATTAGTACAGTACATTACAACAATCCTTCCCAGTAAATTCTTACAATATTGTGAATCTCAACACAATTTATCTTATTCTAACAATTGATTATCAAATTTAAAAAATCAAGTGAATAATTTTTGTGAAGACAGTGGATTCCTAGCAATTGTTAGCTCTTATATAATTTGTTAATCTTACATATTTTGTATTTTTCTTGGAGATAAATGCATAATCTTTTAATGAAATTTATTGTACCAACTCCTACTTTGCTGAAGTCCATTTTATTAAGATCTCTAAATTCGTCATTTTTGAGTGATTAATTTAGTGTTACTGATCGGTTTCTCGCGTAATATTAACATTTACTGCATTCTCCATATTTAAAACTGTTTCGTATAGTAACTGGAGTGAAATTATAGTACAAAACGAGTAAAAAGTGTCTTTTATATGTTACGATTGTATCCACAAGTTGAAACAGCTTTGTAAGTATTTTTAAAAAGTATCTCGGTAATAATAATTTTATAAATGTTAAAATAATTAACTTAATTACATAAAAATAACGTAAATTTATCTGGGAAACGTAATTAAGTACATTTATGTTATGATCCATTTATACAGTCAGAAAGTAGGGTTAATAGAAACGAATCAAATATATATTTTCAAATAACTCTAAATATAAATGCAATCTTATATCTAATAAATGTTATCTGCCATTTATATGTAGTATAAAATTCACCTTTAAATATGTAAATACGTAATTTTGAATAAAATAGCGACATCTATTGTTGCTAGGGAAGCCGTGCGTTTATTTTACCGTGCGTAAAGAGATACATTACATAGGTTGTAGATTGTGTGTTATTGACGGTTTAGAGGGGTGGTCGTAGGTAAAATCATTTATTATTATTATTACTTAGTAAAATAATTTTGTTAGCTCAACTAAACACTCAACACTAGATGAATTAAGGCTATGTTGATGTAAATAAATGAAGTTTGCTTTGTTTTCCCGGAGTTTTGGAGCTGGTGCCAATGGTGATCGCGAATATCAACATGGATTTCAAGAATCTAAGCCAGCAACACTTATACATTGATTTTATGAATATTTAACAATCCTTGCTTGTATATTTTGAGATTATAGCAGGTCATTGAATTTTGTTGATCACCGTAAATTAGTGATCAACTATAAAATGTAGGTAAGAGGATTAACAAAAAAGTCCTATCTGTATAATTAATAACTCCTCACCATTGAAGCCATTTACATTTTGAAATTGGTAAAGATTTTTCAATAAAATAAACTTTTGATAAATCTTTGGTCTGGAAACCATGTAGTAAGTTTGATCATTTTTTTATAACTTATAAAAATAAAATTGATTGTACTAACCCTTACTTTTTGGAAGTCCATCTTGCGAAGAAGAATAAAAAACTCTTGTTTTTACTCAATGTCCAGCTGTAATTGTAATTTTAACCCTTTCGAGACGGATTTTTATTTCCGTTAATATGTAATCAATATATACTTTTTTATGTTTTCTGACTTCACACAGATATTCTAAGATTAAGTATGTCATGTATTGACAAAAAAATTTTTGGATATATCGTCCCAGTAGTCTTTTATATTGGGATTTTATATTCCAATAGCCTCAAACTCAAAATAAAACTAAAAATTCAAAACAAAACATTTATTCTATGAAGAAGTAATACAAAGGTATAATTGAAAAATATTATTTGTGATAGGGTGTAAAACAGTTATTGCACAGTCCCACACAAGTTGAACATATGGAGGTAGTTCGTTTCTCAACCCCCTTTGTGAGCATCTGATACACCTTTTTCTTTGTTTTTGAACAACCGAAAGATGATCTCCGATGTTTGCAAAAGACCGTTGTCTCTTTGATGGGCGTTGAAATAAACAACAAATGCCTATAATACTTTAAGAATTAGGCTTTAATTCACAAAATTGTGCGTACAAATAATTGAAATAAATAGCAATAGACAGTGACAACTTTGACATACATTGTCATAAATTATAAACTAGTAAGAACACTCTTTTCAAGGAGTTGGCATCCTAGATTCCATTAAGGAGTATCATATCATTCTCCGCCGCTAAAGAGTGTAGTCCTGTAGGTATTGAGGTGGCCTTTTTGTCCGACAAGACCTTTTCAGAGGCACTTCTTGCTGGACTAAAGGCGATTCCGACGTCGGAGAGTCGTCTGGACTGCTAGGTGGAGTGGCATCATCATTACGACGAGTAGTCTCATTACTAGATGGAGTATCCATGCGGTCTCGTGGGGGCCCGGGTCTGGGTTGAGCAGCAGTCTCTAGACTTCGCAACGTTGTTTCAGGAGTGTCGTAGTTTATTGAAGTATCCGTTTCAACTTCTGAAGTGTCGTCGATTGATTGTGGTTGTTCGTCTCTTATTATCTCCCCTCCCTGGCCGATCGGCGCCAAGTGTCTATTAGATACAGCGGTCTCCCGCCCGTCACTGAGTCTCACAATGGAATAGTCTGGATTAACTTCGATCACATCGGCTTCCTCAACTAGGGGCTGGTACTTGTTTGCCCGAACACAGCGTTTAACTAGAACTTGGCCGGCACTTGTAAGCCATGTCGGAATAGTGCTTCCATTCGGAGATTTTCGAGAGTGTCTGAACATCCGTTCGTGTGGTGTGCAATTGGTTGAAGTGCACAGCAAAGATCTGATAGAATGCAATGCGTTATCTAAAACTTTCTCCCAGTTCTCAATCGGAAGATTATGGGAGCGTAAACCGAGTTGAATAGATTTCCAAAGAGTTGAATTCAGCTTTTCTACTTGTCCGTTCCCTTGTGGGTTGTAAGCTGTAGTCCTGCTTGTAGCAATACCGCGTGAGTGTAGGTATTCTTTAACTTCATTGGATATGAAAGCAGTTCCTCGGTCTGAATGAATGTAATTGGGCATTCCGAACAACATGAATAGGGAGTTAAGATGCTTTATGACAGTTTTAGAGCTGATGTCCGAACAGGGGTAAGCAAAGGGAAATCTAGAGAATTCGTCGATGATTGTTAATATATAACGATTATTTGTATTGGTTGGAACGGGTCCTTTGAAGTCGATGCTTAGACGTTCGAAGGGAGCTGTAGCCTTGATGAGTACTGGAGGAGGGTCGCTATTTCTGAGGAACCTCGGTTTTACTTCAGCGCAGATTCGGCAGTTGTTTGTCATGGTCCTTACTTCTTCAACCGTATAAGCGAGATTTTTCGTTTTCAGCCAGTGATGCATCCTCGTGACCCCGGATGGCACAGATTTTCATGAAGTTTACTCAGTCTAGAGAGGCGAGATGAGGTGTTAATACTGGCGCAGACCCTGGACAATGTGTCAGCTACGAAATTTTCTCTGCCTGGTCTGTAAACTATGTCATAGGTATATGGTGCCAGTTCTAAACGCCAACGCTGAATTTTCTCGTTTTTGATTTTGCTACTGTGTTTCGTGTCAAACATGAAAGCAACGGATTTTTGATCTGTAATAAGCTTGAATGATCTGCCAATCAGGAAATGGCGCCATTTCTTAAGCGACTCAACAATCGCATAAGCCTCCTTTTCAATCGCAGAGTGGTTGTTTTCGCTTTTGTTTAACGTTCTAGAATAGAATGCCACAGGTCTGGAGTCTTGTGATAGGGTGGCAGCAATAGTGTGCTCGGAAGCGTCAGTTTCCACAGTGAAAGGCATTTTGTCATCAATAGCATGTATAGCTGACTTAGCAATTACTGATTTTAAATCATTGAAAGCGCTTAAAGCTTCAGAACTAAGTGGGAATCGAGTTGTATGTGCTAGAGAATGTATATTTTTAGAGAAATTAGGAATCCACTTCGAATAATGGGCAAACATGCCTAATGTTCTTCTCAGTGAAGCTTTATCGTCTGGAGGAGGGAGGTTTATAAGTGGTTGTAGCCGATCACTATCTGGCTTGATAATGTGGTTTTCTATCGAATATCCAAGAATATTAAGTGTTTTCTGATTGAATTTGCTCTTTTCTTTGTTCAAAGACAAACCATACTTATCCGCTGCCTGAAGAAATCGTTCCAAATTTGAATTGTGTTCTTCTTGAGTATTTCCGCATACAGTTATATCATCAAGATACGCAAAAGTTCCTTTCAAGTCTTCCTTTCTGATAACCCAGTCGATAGTTCTCTGGAAACTTGAGACCCCATTGGTCACTCCAAAGGGAATTCGACAAAAATGATACAGGTTGCCGGCGGCTTCAAAAGCTGTGTATGGGCGTTCATGCGTAAGGATTGGGATCTGATGATACGCGCTCTGAAGATCTATAGCGCTAAAGATTGAATACTTGGCGACTTTTGTTACGATTTCCTCCATGTTAGGTAATGGGTAGGCGTCTAAGAGTGTATATTTATTTATCGTTAAGGAATAATCGATGACCATCCTCTTCTTGTGGTTCGCATTTTTCGTTATAAGCACCTGGGCGCGCCAAGGCGATTGACTCTCTTCAATTATTCCTTGTTCAAGTAATTTCTTTACTTCTCCAGCTATGAACTCTTGGTCTTCTTGACTATATCTGCGTGAACGTATGGCGATGGGTTTGCAATCGGGCGTAACGTTTGAAAACAGCGGCATGGCAGGTACTGTAGCTTCTGCGACACAGCAAACTTTCAAGGTTTCTTTAGGTCCACCGAAAGCAAATTCAAGAGTAGAGTGCATGCTTAAGAGGTCATGACCAACGATGATGTCTGCGCATAGATCCTTTACGATAAGGAGTTCGACGTTGCTGTATAAGTTTTCTCCCAAAGTAACGTTTTGGCAGGTGGTACCAGTGACCTGTGTGGTTAATGAAAGAGAAGCCATTGAAATGCTTTGTTGACAGGGGCGTTTTTAAGTTGGGCTAAGTTTGCGAATTCTTCGTTAATGAAACTTATACTACTGCCTGTGTCTATTAAAGCCTCTGCTTTTATGCCTTTGATGTAGGCGGCAACCGTAGCCTTCTTAAGAGATGCTGGTACTGCTGCTGAAATACATGAGGTACAATGTGCACAGTTTTCAGGAGAGCTGGTGGAAGCAGCCTGTGGTAAACCACGACAGACAGATGCGAAGTGCCCTCTCTTACCACATTTTTGACAGGTCGATTTAAATGCTGGGCAATTTCTTCTGTTGCGGTGACGATCTCTCCCACAAAAGTAACATTTTTCGCGAACTTCCTCACTTACTTTAGGTGTTGTAGCTGCACTTGTTTGGGAATGTGTATGTGCAGGTGCTTCGTCTTGTAGATTATTATTACTATTGCTATGCTTTTCTTGACTGATTGCATTAACAGTTGGAGAATTGAAGCTTTGCGAGTTGCTTTCTGCCATCTCCATTGATTGTGCCTTCGCATAAGCTTCATCGAGGGTGAGTGTTAGGTTCTCTAGAAGCCGTTCGCGTATTTTCAGTGAATTGATTCCGGCAATAAAAGCACCCCTGATACTATCTTTCATATTTGTATCGGCGTCAACGGATTTGAAATCACAGTCTTTTGCTAATTGTTTGAGTGCTTGCAGATATGCGTCTACGGTTTCACCTGGTTGTTGACGTCTTGTAGCTAGAAGATGTCGTGCCGTGATTACATTGTTGGGCTTGACGTATAGCGCATCTAAAGCTTTCATTGCTGTGTCGTACGATGTACAATCACTGATTGCACGAAATACTCGTGGGGAAATGTGGTTGATCAGTAACTGAAGTTTAGTTTCGTCAGTGAGTACCGGTTCTGGCTCTTTGGAAGTAGTTGATGAGGTTTGTGCAGCGATGAAGTTATCGAATGTACGTTTCCAGTGCACCCATTCGGGGCCCGTAGAACTAAGAGATGAATCTCCATCAAAACGGTCCGGCCGTAGAAACTTTTCCATTATTTTGTGAATTAAATTGAAATAAACAACAAATGCCTATAATACTTTAAGAATTAGGCTTTAATTCACAAAATTGTGCGTACAAATAATTGAAATAAATAGCAATAGACAGTGACAACTTTGACATACATTGTCATAAATTATAAACTAGTAAGAACACTCTTTTCAAGGAGTTGGCATCCTAGATTCCATTAAGGAGTATCATATCAGGCGTCTAGTGCTTGCTCGTCTCTTTACATTTGCGTGAAGTTTACCCTTTTCAATAAGTTCTTCTGCTAGTACTATCAAGAATTCTAAAAATGGTACTTTTTTGTCACTGCGCCGTACTTCAGTGAAAATGATTTACTGCAGCCATCATGAGTAATTTATAAAGTTTTTTTCCACCATTTGGTACTTTTTCTGTCGAATTCATAGAGGCCTGCTAAGTGGTCAGTCAGATCCACTCCTCCCATATATTTGTTATAAAAGGATAATATTTCTGGACAAGGTACCTTTAGTTTTTCTCCATTTTTCTGTCTTCGTTCAACTTCCGTCATTTCATTTCCGTGACAGTTGTTAAGTGCTATAACGTATTTAGTGTCATGCCATCGCGTAAAAGTTAAGTTATTCCATCGGGTGTGCAGATAAACTCTGCGGCATGGCGAATTAATTTCCCATCTCTTTTCGATACATTTTTTCGTCTAATAATGCAAATTCCCACTACTGGAAAAAGTAATGATTTCATCAAGAAGACAGAGGTAAAGAAACGATCGCAACATATCGCTTTTTCTCTTATAGAAGACGTAAGTTTTTCTACAACCCTTTCTCCCAATGTTCCATCGACTTCACCAGTCTCCTTTCCACTGTAAACGTTTATGTCGTAAACATATCCAGTGAGAGCATCGCTTCTCACCCATAATTTTATACCACGCTTTGTTGGCTTGAGTGGCATATACTGTTTCAGACTTGACCTCCCTTTGAACTTGGTCATACTTTCGTCTATTGATTGATACGTGGATTCCGTTCTAGCCTTTGGAAAAGTTTCTTTGAAGCACGCTAGGATCTCCTTGATATAATAAGTCTTATTTGAGTTGTCAGGTTTGTTGGGAAGATTCAAATACAACTTGGACATCAAAAATTTGAATCGATCTCTTGAAATTGCTGTCTTTATTGCCTTATTGCCCATTGATGGGTGTTTGGACCAATAAGAATTTATACGAGGTAACACGTTGTATGACATGACAATCATGACACCGGTTACTAGCATGATTTCAGAATAATCAGTAGGCTTGTATTTCTTTTGCACCTTTCTTTCTAAAATTTTTATTCTGTCATTTGTACACTGCGCAATAAATATGTACAAACTTTTAGGAAAAACCTTCAAAAATACATCCAATTCCGAAGAAAGGCTATTTATATCTGCTAACAGATTTTTACATTTCTTTTGAGAAGGCAACTTCATTCTTGGTTTATATCCATGCGGCACTTGAGACCATATGATATTTGCATCAGGTTGGGTTTCTGATTCTAACGTGGGAGTTGGGTGTATTTCGTCTCTTTCAATATCAGAATTTTCAGCACTAATATCACTCTGATCTTCTAAATCGTTTTGAGGATTTAGGTCATGCTGATCTTCAGACTCACTTTCAACTTCATCATTTTCAGAAACTGTCTCTGTCCAGTCGGGATCGTAATCGCTGCTACATGTGAATGGATCATTTGCATCTTCAGAAAAGTCACTGCATTCTAGCAACTCCTCCAGTTCCTTCTGTGACATTCCTCTCTTACTATTCATTCTAAAATAAATAGAACGATGTATAAACCTACTGGGACTGCTGGGATACATAATCCCAAATGCTAGTACTGCTGGGACATATCGTCCCGAATAAATAAATTTTATTGTTTTTCATTATATAATATCTGCTATTCATAAATTGTAAACAAAACACTATCAATATACTACTTTACACATCTTACCTGAGTAAAATTTCACAAATCCCATATTCAAAACAGTTGAAAAACTCTCAAAACAATGGCATGTGTTCACAAAACTGAACTAAAAATCTAGGTTATGTTTTCTCTGGTGGGGAAAACGTCGCAATACAACGCGAATGCATTGCAAAGACGGATATAGCTATAGTACGTCTAATTTCGGGACATTATAACCCAGTAGTATATTTAAAAATTTGCTTGGGACATATCGACCCATTATGCTCGAAAGGGTTAAACCTAATTTCTTCAATTAAACTTGGAAGTTGAGTTAAAACAAGAGTGTTTTATTATTTTTTATAAAAAATAAGTAATAATCCAACCATCCATCACTTACTTATTATTCCTGATCGTTGGTAATTGGTAGTATAAATCTAGATAAAGTAAATAAAAATACCAGCAACTAAGTATTTAAAATCGTTTATTTTGACTTGATGTACACATTACCCCGAATCACTCTATGACCTATTATATATAATCAAAGCCCTAAAATGACAATTTCGAAACACAGTTCACATCCGAAGACTCGAAAATAAATATTCTTGTCAAAAAAGGTATAATAAATTAGTTTAATGGATTTGAGCTATTTTCCGTGTCCTTAATTTAAATTATTCAATATTATGAAGGGAAACCCGTGGGAGGTTGGCCGGGAACTGAGTATTGAGGTCTAAAGTTGGAGAAATTGCCTGAAGTGCCAGTGAATCCTGGCAGCGTACCAGCGGTGAATCCTGGAGGAAACTGGCTCATTACTTGAGCTGAAAAATAAAATCAAACATGTATTTGTATTCAAAAAATTAAAACGCTAAACCACAAGTTAATTTTCAAATTTTAAATAATAAAAAATAAAAGACAACGTACACTTACTTGTCGACTGACTACTCGTAGAAGACGTGGCAGCCAATCGAGATAGAATACTCCTTTCTGACATCTGTAACCTTTGAGCAACAGGCGGTATCCTGGCTAATGTCGCTGGTAATCTGGACACGTCCGATTTCATGTCTGACAGTAACTCTTCAAGTTGATTTAATACCTAAATAACATTCGTATAAGTTTAACTAATAAAAAAATGGGAAAAACAGTAGCACTTACTTTGTGGAGTACGGCATTAGCGGGTTTGTTGCCAGCCAACGATTCTTTGCTAAGATGTTGATGTGACTCTGCAAGACACTCTACTTCTGCAAAACGAGCATTAAGGGACATCGCTGGATGGTTAGGATCTTGAGTGAGGTTAAGATAAGCAGCGCGACGAAGTTGTTCTTCGATAACCAAAGCTTGTTCCAACAACTGAAATCAAAGTAATGCATTAATAACGGAACAAAAAACAACAAAAGTCAATCGTTAGATTCTGGTTTTCCAGGCTCGTTTTTGAAAAATTTTTACAATGGATTCATCTATCATGAACCTGGAATGTAGTGTACCTCCGACGAAAAGAACATAGTACTTCTTAGCTTGTCAAGATTTCAGAATTATATACAGTGCTTTTCAGATAAAAGTATCCACCTTTAATAACTTTTGTAATACTGGTATTTAGGAAAAATCCAAAAACACGTCAATTTATGTTGGAAGGACAGAGCATTATGCCTTATTAAAACTTACTGGAAAAGCCACCCCCTCACCCCTAGCAGCATCCCTTTTTTTTAAATTACTTCTCATATTTTTTATGTAAAATTTGGACACTCCCCTTTGAGCTGACTTCAAAAATGGATAATACCTGTATGTTAAAGTGGTTAGTTTATGAGATAAACAATTTTTCTTTTAATAGCACAAATTTTACTTATTTTTTACTTTCACCTTATTTGCCTGTAATAAAATGAGTTGTAAAACAGTTCAAACTCTTTAATCTTTTTAACTGTGCTATGTATTATGAAGTTACAATAAGTGTTCAAAATTAGTAACATTCACTTCCATACAATGGTATAATCTATTTTGAAATGACTCTCTGTGACATACGGCTGGATTTAATTATCGACATTCATTTTCTATCTTCTCTCGTAAATCATCCAGAGATTCTGGTTGGGTAACATAAACTTTGGTTTTTAAATACCCCCTTAAAAAGAAGTCTAGTGGTGTTAAATCCGGTGACCTAGGTGACCTCTTCTACCTATCCAACGAGCGGGTAATTTTTCGTTTAAAAATTGTCGGACAGGCAAACCAACTTATTTGGAAAATCTCACCAAAGCACTTGAATGGAACCTCTGTCATCGTTGAAATTGCAGCTTATGTGGCAGCCAGTGTCTTCAATGAAGGTTCTTTTGCTTTACTAACCTTCATGGAGGGCATGGAAATTAGTAGTGGACCAAGTGCTCATGACTGGGCGCGATCAACTGACTCCATACGTATAAACCGAGCCGATCAGGAAGCTTAGAGACAAACCAAAGAAGGCAGGATTCTTCGTAGACAGGCGCAAAAAGATGCTTTAGACATCATGGATGATAGCAACATCCTTTATGGACCTGGCATTGATGATTCAGTGTGAGGTAAGCCGATAAAATTTGCTTATAAACGTTTTATACAAGATTTTTTAGTGTTCAAAACTTTAAAGTGTTTTTCCCACAAGTCACTTATTTAAAGTCGTTGGACATTATAACTTCAAAACTACTGCACCGATCGTTTTGAAATTTTGAACACTATTTCTGTCCATCATTTAAGAGGCCCTGACGAAGAGTTTTTTCAAATTTGTTGATAATTGTTATTTTACAATAACAAATTAGGGGGCTTTTTTCACGAAAAATCGCGTTTTTTTCCTTCAAAGTACTCCAAAAAAGTGAAAAATTTAAATTTCGAAAAACCACCACGTCACCTCCTGGGGAAAACTGTTATCTAACGAATGAACTTTGATTTTTTGATTTCAGATGATCCAGCACCAAGAGTTACGATGTCCACCGCAACTCTCCTTTTTTTCGAGGCACGTCGGCATACTTGCTGCCATTACCGTATTTGTTAATATTTTTTTGTGAAAATTTTACAGAAAATTCTTCAAATGTTATACTTCAATGTATCATTGGATTTAATAAAGAAATTTCAACTGGTTCCTCACAAAAATTCATTAACTTACCCCCCCCCTTAAAAGTTAAGTATCTCAATCTACTCAATCAGAAAATGCACCTTAAATCTTAAAAAAAAGTGTGGACAAACAGCCCGAAACATTTTCTAACAGAATTGATAAAAATGAAGTATCTTAACCGAAATTTTTCCTAAATGTAACGGATTTAATTTTGTTAAAGCTTAGTTATTTCTTTTTAATTAAAATTTTACCTTAAATCTCCTCGCCAAGAATTTGTTTTTGATTTCCAAAAAGTTGCCCTTTCCCACGTCCATTTTGAAGGGTTCGTTGATAATCGCGAATCTGGCATCGGCTTGAATATCCTGCCATCTACCATAACCGTGAGTCACGATACCGGCCAATAACCAATAATCGTGGCGACGATGCCAAATTTCGTATTCTCTACCGGGAGATGCGGCTTTTTCTTCGTTCAGCCACAAGGTGTGAAGTTCCGTAAAACCGCCGTCTGCGATATTGAACATGAAACGTTTTTTCGCTTCCAAATCAATTTCTTTTTTGTCTTTCTGCAAAATATAGTTCAATTTAACAATAAATTAAATTTTTATGTACAACAATGTTTACCTTGTCTTTGTCATCGGCTTCTATTACCATAACATCGTCCTCTTCTTTCTTTTCGACTTTAAGTTTTTCCTCTTTCTTGTCGCCGTCTTCTTCTTTCTTGACTTCTTTCTTAACCTCTTCCTTAGATTCTTCTTCTTTAGGTTCTTTAGTTTCTTCGACTTCTTTTTTAACTTCGGTTTCTTTATCTTCTTTCTTTTCTTCAGTTACATCAACATCGGATTTTATCTCGGATTTATCGGGCTCGGCAGTGACTTCAGTAGTTTCTGTTTTCGGTGAGGTTTCTTTTACTTCTGTTTGTTCTTGTTTGGGTTTTCCTACAGACGGATCAACCTGAAAATACTAAAACGGTTACACGATTCTTTATTTCAGTTTAAAAAAACTTACATTTTTCGTTTCTTCTGCTTCCACTTTATCGTCTTTGTCTTTATTTTCTTCACTTTGTATCGAATCTTTATCCTTTTCTTTATCTTCGACCTGCGTTGGAGCCGGACTAGCAGCAGCACTAGTGGCCGGTGTTGCGCTAGTACTAGTTGTAGCACTCTTGGGCGTTTCGGCCTCGGCGGAAGGAGTAGTCGTCTTATTTTGCTCCATTATCGTCTTTTTAATCACTTCAGGCATGCTGTATTCACCGTTGATGTGTTCAAATTCTTGCACTTTTTTTCTTATCAACGACATCACTCCTATCCGTGTAAGAACGTGTTGTCTACTGAGTCCTTCTCTCGGTACACCGTCGGCAAAATTATCGGCGTTATCTGCACCGGGTTCGCATAAGTGCCTCATAAACAGAGACACGTAAGCTTTGAAAATCTTTTCCGATTTTCCTCGGAGATCTCGTACAAGCCATTGAGAATTGAAAGCGTCCTGTGGTGGCATCCCATACCGCATAATTGCATTGAGGAAAGCTTTGCGTTGTCTAGCGTTAAAACCGAGTACTTCAATATTACCACCGACTCTGGCGAGTAGAGGAGGTAACGGTCTATCCTTTTCATCTTTTCTTTCGATTTTTCTTCGGCTTCTCCTAAAAATAAAACATTGTTACGAAAGCTTTTCTTGGAAAGCCAATATTACGTCAGTAATAAAAAGTTTATTGTAAAATAAAAAACAGTTTAAGAAGGCTGAAGAAAATACTAGACTGATAGACAACTATTATATAAGTGGGATCACAGTGTCAACTAGATATTAATTTCTTGGATAATAATATAGTATATGTAAAGAAAATTATAATTTTCTTAAACTTATGTACTGGCACACAGCGCCAGCTATAGTAGATTTATTAGACCTTTGTTTATAATCTGTCAGATTGATTAAGCTGTCAGGTGAAAATAATCCCGTGAATTAATGTAACGATTTATTTTAAATACTTAATGTGATTCGAGAAGCGATACTGTATTAATAGCATTAAATGTCGTTTCTTTGATTACAGGTAGGTACTATTTTGTTACCAAACATTTAATCTATGTGATACTTATTTGAAAATTTATGCAATAAATTCTTTGATTACAGAGAAACCTAATTGTGTTTTTAAACAGCGGTGTCGCTCAAGCCAACAAAATAATATCCTATAAAACGACATTTATTGGCAGAAAATTGAAATTTTGATGAAAATTGGGCTATAGGGCCCTGATGGAAGGGTATTTGGGCCTTGTAATATCAAAAAATCGATTTATCGCATGAAAAACCTTATAATAGAAACAAATCATCATACAACAATAGTAAAAACCATAAAATCCCCGCTCGGATTATTAACTTCATTAGTAGACTTGAGTGTTTATAATAATATTGCAAATGAACTAAAAATCCGACTAAATAATGAAATACATTTTCTTCTGTAATTTTTCCCGTAGAATGTAATGCAAGAGTCGGCTTCTGCATTTTTTAATATTCTATAACAAAAATTTAACAATTATTGCAAATTTAGCTTCATTTTTTGCCTTTTTTTCATTTTTGAGCACATTTTTAAATGAGAGGTGTATTTTTTTATTTCATGTGAAAGTAGACGTAAAAACGAAAAAAATGAGCCCCAGATAAACCTTTTTCCAATAATATTTACCGAGCAAACTATACAGTTGAAAAAAAAAAAAGATATTTTTCCAGAAAAATCAAATTTCTCGGAAAATTATTATGTTACAAGGTTGAGAAAATTCGAGGTTATTTGACGAATCCGTTGGAAAATTAAAAACAAAAAATCGTTTTTTTTTCATTTCCTTTCATTTTTTTTTCATTTCATAAAAAGTTTATTGTAAAAAACAGTTTAAGAAGGCTGAAGAAAATACTAGACTGATAGACAACTATTATATAAGTGGGATCACAGTGTCAACTAGATATTAATTTCTTAGATAATAATGTAGTATATGTGGGATCGTCTTACGTTACCAAACAAAACTTGTATTTGTTCTTTTAGAATTCAGTTAAAAATAATAATATTCATTCCTCGCGAATATTTGCCTATGTAATATTTTGTCTCAACTCTAGATGAAGGGTCGAACCTTCGCTTCACGGAGGGGACGGGGGAAAACACCCTCGTTAAAAGTTAAAAATAGTCACGCACACAGTCAGTTAGTTGTTGTTAAGAATCAGAGCCGTGAGTACCTACAGAGTAAAATAAAAGACGACGTAAGACGTAACGACGATTATTATTAATATTTTACAAAGGAAACAAAAGACGCTTCTGTATTGCAGTATTTGTATAATTATTAACATAAATCCATTAATTGTGTAACCCAATCGAAGATTTGTCCAATTACAATTTTAATAAACTGTCTTGAACTTATTTTGTGGAATTCGGAGTATTTAATCAACCAAACCCTAGACAACACAAAAAATCCTACATATATGTAAAGAAGATTATAATTTTCTTAAACTTATGTACTGGCACACAGCGCCAGCTATAGTAGATTTATTAGACCTTTGTTTATAATCTGTCAATCTGTCAGATTGATTAAGCTGTCATATTTTAAATACTTAATGTGATTCGAGAAGCGATACTGTATTAATAGCATTAAATGTCGTTTCTTTGATTACAGGTAGGTACTATTTTGTTACTAAACATTTAATCTATGTGAAACTTATTTGTAAATTTATGCAATAAATTCTTTGATTACAGAGAAACCCAATTGTGTTTTTAATCAGCGGTGTCGCTCAAGCCAACAAAATAATATCTTATAAAACGACATTTATTGGCAGAAAATTGAAATTTTGATGAAAATTGGGCTATAGGGCCCTGATGGAAGGGTATTTGGGCCTTGTAATATCAAAAAATCGATTTATCGCATGAAAAACCTTATAATATAAACAAATCAGCATACAACAATAGTAAAAACCATAAAATCCCCGCTCGGATTATTAACTTCATTAATAGACTTGAGTGTTTATAATAATATTGCAAATGAACTAAAAATCCGACTAAATAATGAAATACATTTTCTTTTGTAATTTTTCCCGTAGAATGTAATGCAAGAGTCGGCTTCTGCATTTTTTAATATTCTATAACAAAAATTTAACAATTATTGCAAATTTAGCTGTTGCAAAATTAATTTTTTGCTTTTTTCATTTTTGAGCACATTTTTAAATGAGAGGTGTATTTTTTTTTATTTCATGTGAAAGTAGACGTAAAAACGAAAAAAATGAGCCCCAGGAAAATCTTTTCCAATAATATTTTCCGAGCAAACTTTACAGTTGAAAAAAAAAGAGATTTTTCCAGAAAAATCAAATTTCTCGGAAAATTATTATGTTACAAGGTTGAGAAAATTCGAGGTTATTTTGGACTAAAAAGGTAAGTTTTCAGCGAGTTTCATAAAGATTGACGAATTCGTTGGAAAATTAAAAATTAAAAACGAAAAATCGTTTTTTTTTTTCATTTTCCTCGAAAAATTGAGGTTGTGTGAGAATCTACAACTTTTCTATTGGGCACTTTTTATTTTGACGTCACTTTTTCGCCCCCAAAAAAGTTTATAATCATAATTGAAATAGTTAATGTATTTTTATTTCATGTGCCACCTCCAACTGTTACATTCCAGGTGTCAGAAATTCCGTATTTTTTATTTTTTTGGTACAGCACGCCTGGACTAATAACTTAACAAAGGAAATCCGTAGAAGTACTGACATTATTTGAACACCACCTACTCATTCCAAAGTTTTTGCCTCTCATTCCTATGACACCCTGTATAATACATAAATTAAATATGTAAATATTGTTTCCAATTAACAAACCTGCTCATATCGGCGTCGTTTTTCTCGTCGAAGTCATCGTCCTCTTTGTCTTCATCGGATCCGGCGGAAAAGTCGGAATGGTAATCGGACAGGTTCTCCTGCCACGAGGTGTCTTCCCTTGTATCGGTTGTCATTCCTCCATCGTTGTAATTTACCTAAATTAAAAAAGAAATAACTGTTACTGATCAACTTATCCATCGTGAAAACTTAAAATAACTCAAAGTAAATAAGTTACCATAGATGAAACTCTCAACCTAACCACTCACCTGTTTGCGAACTCTCTTTCCTTTTCCCAAAGTTCTGGCGATATCTTCTTGTTGTTGTTCATAATGATGTCTGAGTAATTTAATCCAATAAGCAGGATCCGTGTTTTCGGCTTCCTGTTTGATAATTTCGGTGTCTACTTCTTCTTCGGTTTCACCTTCTTTGGTTACATAACTGGCTACTTTGAAAGAACTCAAATATTCATTGGCCCAACTTTCTTTCTGCTCGATACCTTCTTTGCTACGATCGAGAAGTTCTCCCACAGCTCTATCATCATAATGTATAGCTTCGTCTTCTTTGCCTAGAAGAAATAAATCATGCTGTTAAATTGAGAGCTTCTTACGCGACATCATGGTTGGTCTCTAAGTAAATATTTTACAACCACAAGGCTATTAACAAAGGTAGTTTTGATTATTGTTTAACATGTACTATTTGAAAAATTCCATCAGAAAAAAATAGTCAAGTGACGAGAATCATCCAGAACAAAAAATAATGTATAAATTAGAATATTTAAGTGTAGAAATAAATTACTGTTAGTTGCTGCAAGAAATAAAGGATTGTCGATTACCTCATTAGTGAATTTTGCGCTTACCTTCACTTTCTTTGAATAACTCTTCTGTACCGAACCTTAAAATATCATCCAATTCTTGTTTGGTAAAATTAGCACCTTTGCCACCCATTCCCGGTCTGACGACTAAATGAGTCAACATCATCTTCCTTTTGGCAACCTGCGTAACGCGTTCTTCGACACTGTTTCTCGTTACGAAACGATAAATCATCACTTTGTTGGCTTGACCGATACGATGGGCTCGAGAAAAGGCCTTTAAACAAAGTAAAATTGACATAACATTTTATTTCTTTAGGCATACACGATTTTTACCTGAATATCGTTGTGTGGATTCCAATCGGAATCGTAAATGATGACGGTATCTGCTGTCGCGAGGTTAATACCTAAACCGCCAGCTTTGGTTGATAACAAGAAGACAAACTGGGGAGCACCAGGAGCGTTGAATCTATCGATGGCTTCTTGTCGAAGATTGCCAGTTATCGCGCCGTCGATACGCTCATATTTGTACCTAAGGCAAAATTAAAACCTAAAAATTCGTAACGAACAACTATGGAGACCTGGATGGCCAAAAATGGACACTTGTCCTATTCACAACATTAAGCATCTCAAGGATACTTTAGTTACAAGGGGTAAAAATATTCTCTTTGTTTGGATTAAAGCCCTTATTATAGTAGAAAATAATGAATATGAAGACTTTCTAGACTTCATGGACATAATTGTATTTGGGGTTCCAATAAAACAGATAAATTGGGCCTCATCATATCCAGAGTAACTGACCTAATTTACCCCAGATTCAACGACAAATTTTTAATGGTTAGGTTAGGTTAGGTTGATAAAAACAAAAAAATGTTCATAGGTAAAAATCCTGAGACCATGGTGAGTACTTACTTACTTTACAATACAAGAAAACGTAGATATGAATGATATATTTCAAGAAAAAAAAATCAATTTTTCACTCTACATTCATAATATTTCAATTTAAAGATGTTATAATAATCAAATGGAAGAATTCGGGCCGTGACGTCATGACCCCTGTTGTCAACCAAAATATTTCAAAAATCAATTTCGTGGTTCTCCCACGCAGCTAATTCTGAGATAATCATCAGGAACGTGTCCTATGTCTATTGCTGAGTTGAAGTATTAATTTCGAAGGAGTTTTTGCCATCAATCACTATTTTATGAAGACAATTTTCCAGTTAACTTGTTTTTAATAGGTGATTTGGCAACATTGGATGTCAAATGGAAATGGAACATCAACAGACCAATAAGGACACCCCTTAACAAGTGACATCATCATGAATACAAATTGGCGCTTGTCATGGATTGTTTAAAATAGGTTATGAAATTTCATGATTTCTAACAACGAATAGGCTCATAAATCGCATTTATAATAGTTTTGATGGGATGCAAAAATTAATTAGGGTCTGTAACAACACGATGATGTAATTCAAAGTCCAATATTCAATATCGGTCCAGTCGCCTATTATAACTAAAAATGACATAAATCATCTTATCACCTCAAGCTATTAAAACCGATTTCCATGCCTTATGCTATGTACTATCGGCTTCAGAATAGTATATACATTTTCAAACTCAAATCGCTTACATTGAATTAATTTTAAGGATGGCCTATTTATTGTGTATAACCAATCACGGTTTAAATAATAATACATTTGAAATCAGTTAAATAGTTGGCCACGCCCACATCTTTAATGTTTGCAGCATAAGGTATTTTATTGACAAATTGCCTGTGTATTATACAGTACGGTTTTATTTGTTTTTTATTGCAACCTCTCTACTGATTCCTTTTTTACTTCACTTAGTTTGGAACCCTCGATAATAAATGTTTGTTTCGGATTAAAATCCCTTTTCAAAACATTTTTTTTGTATTTCATTCTTTTAGGTAGGTTGTTAGAAATAATAAATAACATTACATAAAATGAAAGATAAAATATAAAAATATTTATTTTTAAATCTCAAACAGTTTCTAATCAATCTTAATAGTACTAATTTTGTTTTTATGTTCAATTTAGTATTCTAAAAGAATTTTTCTTAACGTTTTTCTGTTACGTTCGGATCAAAATGACCCTACATTTATTTATTTTATATTTTATTTATTATGTAAATAGGGTGGTAAAAATCAAAATGTAGCAATACATTTTAAAAATGAGCCGTCAACGACAGTGCGAAAAATGTAATAAATATCTAATAAACATAGATATAAGATCAAATATTTAGGTTGTTTTATTGTTCTTTGTGTAAAATAAATAATTTTTTATAAACGACAGACTTGATTTTTTTGATAAATATAATTTATTATGCTTAAAAATGTTTTTGTTTTGTTTGTGTGTGATTTTAGTTAAAAAAGAAAGCACACGTAAAAAAATACGCCTAGGATTCTACCTCTGTGGTATGTAGATATTATTTTGTGTGAATTTGTAGATAGACCTATTTATTGGGGACATGACCGACCCTTGTAAATAAACTTAATCCCCAAAAACCATTTAATGTAGGCGTTTTAAAAATTGCCACTCCTATCTTGTTGAAGCAGGGCGTTTTTATAACTTCGGTAGGTAAAGGAAATTCACATTTATTTAACATGTATATGCTATTCTAAAGCCGACTTTACAAGTTGCTTCAAAAAATTTATACATAAAATACTGAGAGAGAATGAAGACTGAAAGAAATTAAAATAATAGCAAACATACTGCCTAAAACAAAGCTGTAACTGTACGGCAATTTTCTTTGAGATTAAAATAGCGTATGAATAACGTAGGGATACAATATAATAAAAAAATTGAAATATTCATCAAATCTTAAATTTATCTGTTATAACCATTGTACATTTAGTGATAAAATTTAAAGAAAGTAGTATGCTGCAAGGGTATAAAATAAACTCTAATTACTCGTAGGTTCCACAAAACTGACTGCTTGTAAAAATTTTAAATATTTCAATCAAAAAATATAATGGAGAAAATACAAACCAATTACACAGGTCTGCATAGGATTTTTTTACATTTTCTGACAGAAAAAATATTCAAATTATTATATCACATAAGTTTTTATGTATATTGCAGTATCTATGTTCATTGGTTAGGTTAGGTACCACCAGAAAAGGTTTTGTTGCCCCCTCTTCATATCAAATTCGGGTTGATGAAACAATTTGTAAAATCGCTGCAAAAGGACGGAGACTGTTTCAAATATTTATTTACAAAATTCCCGAAGCTTTCAGAAAAGTTGAAAGAGGGAGTTTTCACCGGCCCCGACATAAGAAAACTTTTAAAGGACCCTTCATTTGTGGAAACTATGAATGAGAAGGAAAAAGCTTGGGTATCGTCTAAGGACGTAGTACGAAGGTTTTTGAGAAATACTAAGGATCCTAACTATTAAACCATTGTGCATTCTTAATAAATGAATGTTTCCCAGTCAATTGCTGAAGGAGAAGTTGTAATTAGCTGCAATCAAATCCCTATAAGTAATACATTTCAATAGCTTGAAGGAGCAGGCTAAGACAATGTTATTTCAAAGGTATTAAGACAACTATAAACCGCATGAAACTGCTACGGAAGCTCATAAAAATTCGCGAATATTGAAAAATTCTGCATATTTTATAAACTGTGATCTGACAAATGACTATTTTATTCGCTTACCCTTCGCCTTCCAAGAAATCCTCCAAGATATCCAACATTTTCGTCATCTGCGAAAATATGAGCACCCTATGTCCTTGTTCTCGAAGTTTCTTCAACATTTTCGATAACAACACCAATTTTCCGGACGCTTTGGTCAAATGACCCACGTCCCAGTTACCGTGCGGTCCTACAGGACCTTCCTCGGCGGCTGCCGGAAACAGATACGGATGATTACAACATTTCTTCAGATCCATCATGATATTTAACAGGGATACCTGTTGTCCACCTCCTTTAGGATTTAAAGCTTCAAAATTTCTGGTCAAAATATATTTATAGTATTTCTTTTGCATCGGAGACAATTCGACTCTTACGATAAACTCCGATTTCGAAGGCATGCTCTTCATTACATCGGCTTTGAGACGACGCAACATGTGCGGTCCCAACATTTCATGTAGTTTCTTTACTTGATCCTCTTTCGATATATCGGCGAACTCAGCTTGGAAAGTAAGGAGATCGTTGAATTTTTGTCCGTTGAGGAAGTTGAGCAAGTGGAACAACTCTTCAAGATTGTTTTGGAGAGGAGTACCAGTGAGGAGAAGTTTATAGGCGATGTTGTAACTGTTTAAGATTTTGAAAAACTAAAATACAAAAACGTACCATTAACATTGTAAAACTATACAAAACGGCGTATTAATCATCTTACCTTGGATTGGTTGCTTTTAAGTCTGTGAGCTTCGTCAACGACCAATACGGCCCATTCGATAGATCCCAAACAAGCCGCATCAATACAAATTAACTCGTAGCTTGTAAGTAAAACGTTAAATTTAATTGAGCCAGCTCGGATTCGTGAAGGTCGTCCACCTCTTACAGCACCTTCTTCAAAACTGATCTCGTTCTCACGAATTACAGCTCGACAATCCTTGTCACCTGAAAAACAATTATGAAAACCATTAACTGCAAACGAGAGACTATGTTTATTTGTGAACTTACCAACATAAGTTATACAGTAAAAATCTGGTGCCCAAGTTTCAAATTCTCTCTCCCAATTGATGATCGTGGATAGAGGTACGCTAATTAAAAAAGGACCTCTACAATGACCTTCTTTATAAAGGGAATACAAGAATACAATAGTCTGGATGGTTTTTCCCAAACCCATCTCATCTGCTAGAATTGTATCGATGCCGTTAGCCCATGAATACCGTAACCAGTTTAAACCCTCCAATTGGTATTCGTGAAGTACACCACTTTCGTCCATATAAGAGGGTTGTTTTTCCAATTTTTTCTTTAAATCACTGCAAGGCTTTTCTGGAGGAGGAGTATATCTACGTCTAAATAAATAGAATAAATTAAAAACGTATCACGCAATTTATTGATGCTGAGGTTATACAGTCTAACACCCATATTCTTAGTTGTTTCCTCCAGATTTCCTCGACTCGACTCAACGTCTCTCGAGCAAAATCGTATGATTAGTCGTTATAAATGACCTTCACTTATTATTATCCGGCAAGACGGTATTTGAGAGACGCCACAAATCTTCTGGAGTTTTACAATGATGAAGCTTTTGAGAAACGATTTCGATTTAAAAAACAAACAATAATTAACGTAATATTTCCTTTGTTAACAATACCTCAAAATGCAAATAATAAAGGACTTCCTGTACAACCCATGATACAACTACTAGTGGCTCTGAAGTTTTATGCTACAGCATTATTTAATTTCAGGTAAGTTGTGCAAAATTTTATTTTCTTTCTAGATTGACTGTGGAGACCTTCACAAATTAAGTCAAACTATAGTTTCTAAGATAGAGGCTAGGATATCGAAAACGCTGACACTGGAACTAGGTCAATTTATGAAATTTCCATATTATACCAAATGGCCTTCCTTTAGAAGAAAATTAAGAAAAGAAAATATGTGGAAGATGGAGCTCGCCCTGCTGTGGTTCACGATACAGAAAGAGGCGGCATAATAAGGGCAGCTTTTATCTCGAGACATTTCGATTAATTAAATCATAATTTTTGCTTCTTTATAACTTTATAACTTGAATAAGTATCTTTAAAGAAAAAAACAATTACGTTTATTTTAGTTTATCCTATAGATGATAAGTTGTTATTAAGTAAAGTAATAAGTGAGAAAAATAAAGTTTTTATTGCATAAAAGTCTATTTTTTCAATTTTGATAAAGAAAGTTCTGCAGCTTCACGATTTGCAATATTACAACGAAGCAGTTCTTCTGCATTCTGACGTTCTATAACTGCTCCTCTGTAATTTTCTTCAGCAGCCTTCACCATCCACTTTCTTTCTTCCAGCTTGAGTTTGTGGAGTTCCACTTCTCTAGCCTGAGCCCGTTTATTTTATAATCAATTCTTGTAAACACAACTTTTCTGATTCACTAAAAAACTCTCGTGCTGCCATTTCCTTTACTTTTTAAAGTAGAACTGTTTTAAATTATAAATATATTTGCAAATATCACCATACACTCAAAAATTAAAAATACACAAACTACAAACCAATTTGAGAGTCTTGACGGTACAATAATGTCAACACTACTGAGTAGAAAAGTGCTATAAATTTAACCATGCTGGCCAACGCAAATCCTCGAAATTATG